>CP139752.1:12017500-12690000 GCA_034370585.1 Fragaria x ananassa
CATCCACCATGTCACCAACGTCCCCGCCGAGCTCATGCGTGTCGTCGGAGCTGACTCAGGATGACAACAACAACATGAGGTACTCCAACAGCCCCGAGGCAACTTCCATGGTGCTGGTGGGGTGCCCAAGGTGTCTCATGTACGTCATGCTATCCGAGGACGACCCGAAATGCCCCAAATGCAAGAGCACTGTTCTGCTGGACTTCCTCCATGAGAACAACACCACCATGAAGACAAGGAAGAGCTAAAGGAGCTAGAGAGAGAGCTAGAGTAGCCTTGTGATGAAGGGGGACCCGTTTTTGCTATTTCTGCAAGTTTAGTAGGGACTTAATGTTAGGAGGCTCTTTCTTTCTTTTCTTTGTTTCTATTTTCCCGACCCTTTTTCCCCTTTTGGGGGTTTTGCTATTTTCGCTCCATTTTTAGCTGCATCGAATCCCCACTATTTAGAGTGGGGATTAGCTTTGATCAGTGTCAGTCAGCAAAGGAAGAAAGAAAAAAAGAGAATGGAGCATGAATAGCTCTACCTGTTTGGTTTTATCTTTTGCTAATCATAGGCATTAGGTTATGGAATGATGGGCAATTTGGGGGATTTCTGCAGCTTTTCTTAGCAGTTTAGCAGAAGACTATGTAAACCGGTGATTAACTGTAACTGCCCAAAAAATTCATGGTATCTAAAATGTTAGGTTATTTCGCCTTTTCTATTTTCTTCTCTATTTCCTTTCATAGACACGGCCAGATCGTTTTACTGAGACTGACGCAGAGAACAGTATAACTGTTCTGCAAATTTTATCTGCGTTTGTACACTTGAAACTGGAAACAAAAAATTCTATGCACAGGAGCTTCATCGAACCTGGTTTGCAGGTGAAACTGGTACCTCTTTGGACCCACTAAGGTCCATGAACATTTGCTCATCTTTTCTGCAAGTTTATAGGGGATTTGCAACATGAGACCCTACCCAAACATAGGACATAACCCCGCGTCCATGATGAGATCGAATCTCATTTTCACGCTGGTTTGAGCTCTTGTAACTTTTATGTTTTCGTACAGCAGACTCTCGTGTGTTTTTTTCTCTTGAGATCAACTTCTCGCAATAAAAAGAAAATAGTAAGCATTACCAACTACGACCAAGATTTGTTTTTAAACAATAACCTAATAATTGCCTTAGTTGGACACAATGGTAAACCTCAAAAATTCAATATACGTATTGCAACGCAGGTCAATTGTGTAACGTTCGATATGTTCGATATATGGAAGGTTCACATTGATTGAGTATCATCGTGCACCACATCCTTTGACGCCCTAAAATAAAAATAGGCGTAACTCATCACTTCGAACCGTGCTCCCACATCATATTGCTAGCGAATAACATTATGAACATGTACAAAGAGTTGAACAAACTTTACAACGTTACAAAGCGCCATGAAGTCCTAAGAACACCATGACACGGGCATCTGTCCATATTAGGTGTTTAGGCCATATCTAACACAACCAACAATGTCGCCAAATAACTCGTATCTGTTTGCAACTAAATGTTACAGATATGTGATGTGAATTTATTTGGAAGAGCATAAAGGGATAATTGGGTAAAATGAGAAAATGTGGGGTGGCTTGGGTAGTTCGAGCATTGAAATATAATGAGGGAGGACTATATTATTAGATTGACAGACCATTAAAATCACATAAATGCAAGAGTAATTGAGACAGTTGAGCATAAAGAGGGGTATTACGTCAGATAATAAATACAAACTTAATTCCACCTTCACTCCTTTCTTTTCTTTTCTTTTCTTTTCTTTTCTTTTTCCCTATTTTTCTTAAATTCCAAGTTTGTTTCTGTGGCTTCATTTTCACTCTCTTTAAAATCCCATAAATGCCATCTTTCTGTTTACCATTTTCTGTTTTGGTAAGTTGGTATACCTCTTGTCTTTCTCCTCCTTATCCATGCTCTCATATTCAATTCTGCTCAACCTCCTCCTCCTTGCTTTAGGGCTTCAATCTTTGTTCTCCCTTATTTCGACCCGCCTTTGTTCCCCCGGGACTCATACTACATCCACTAGTTAGAAATTTCGCATTAATGATATAGGGAACACAATAAGAGTTGCTCACGCTTCATAACCTTCACACACAACATGACATGTTATGTTGACAGATTTCGACATTTTATATTGTCCGACTACATTTGAATGATAATAAGGTCAATTAGTCACCGGACATTTTACCCTGGTCATTGAGTAAAAACAAAAACGGTTTTATACAGGTCAACAATCTAACAGTAGAAATGGGGGATATCAAGGCGAGGGAACAACAGTTGTGGCTTGGTTGGTTAGGTAGGTTAACCAACAATGTTGAAGTCATATATTCAAACCTCACTGAGGTATGTAGAGTGAGTAAGTTTATAATAAAAAGTTTTAAAATATATATATATTAAGAGAAAATAGCTAACAAGTGCAAGGTCACACCAGATTGTAGCCAAAAAGGTCCTAGGTACTGATCTTCCAGAGCTAAAATGCCCTTTCAGGTTCCTTTTCTTCTAGAACAGCCATCTATTTCTTGATGCAGACCAGTAATGGCTTCTGATCTTTAAGAGGGAAAATGGTGTGACACCAAAACCTAAAGCAAAAAGGGTCCACAAGCAACAAGACATGAGGTAGAGCTTAATTTAGATGTAATGTGCCTTATTAATTGTATGTATCAATCATATTCAAACTGTAGGCAAGGGCTAACAGTATAGACCATCCAAGCCTAACATGGTCAAAGACTTTGCAATGATGTACATATATACATACTACTAGCTCAGGCAGTTACAACAAACAGGGAGTAAAATATTAAAGTCAATTCAGGAAAAGAATATCCGTATCCTTTTATCTTTTCTGCACTGTCATGACCAAGTATCTTAATCTAGTTTCATATATACAGAAAAAAAAAAATAGTCCTACTTTTCAAATACTAGCAACAAATACAATTTCCGAAATATTTTTTAGAAAAGAAACTAAATAATGCTGTCATGAAAATTGTTTACTTTTTTTCATCAAAACAATGTCTTCCTACTATAAAAATAAGTGTTCACCATGAAATGAAACAGGAATTGAATTTCTGTAGGCCATTCCATGAGTTGGCATTAGCATGTCAAGTAAAATGAGACATATCAGAAGTACAAGTCTGGATGGTAAGCATCAATGCAATTTAAGTTTTTGGGTCAAGTGAAGCACAAGGCTACAATCGATGCAAACCAATTAAAATGCTGACCAAAGTTGGAAACAGTAATGCTAAATGAACACAGATCAGAAGAAACGATATACAATGAAAGAGGGAGAAATCAATTGTTATGAATGTGGTGATCTGTTATGACTCGTACTTTCAGTAAAAAGTAGAACAAGCAAAGCAGATGGTACAAAAGAAAGATTCACCAACCACTCTTTCAATTGAACCAACATTACAGAAAAGGACTAATATCATTAGAAGTATCTAAAATGTGGATAGGACTTCATTAGGGGTCTAGAATGATCTCACCTCTCCTCTGAAGCCTATACAGAAAGTACTCTTCATTTCTCACCAAACAGTTAAGTACTGATCATTCTCATTAGTTTTTGAGGTATATACCGCTCATTCCCTCTTTCATTCCAAAATAAAAAATTATTACAGTTTCTGGTTTTGAATCTATGGAAATGGGCTTGTTTTCTCTATTGTGTTACAAAATGGGCTTGGTTTTAGACTGGGTTATATTAAATGGGTTTGGTAGTGTATGTATTTTATCTTATGGGGGCATAAAAGATTTGGTAACATTTAATACAGCAGCAGCTGGGAATACTAATAACCCCTCAAATGACATTTCTGAAATTCTAAACCTAGGCATGTGTGGGAACTTAAAAGGGAAAAAATATTACATGCACTGTACAATACCAACATTCAGAACAAAATAGAAATAACATTCAGCGGCAGAGGGCAACATTACTAAGAGGAAAACATAAGTAATAGAGAAAGCCACTTTAGATCAGGATTATGAAATTCCAACTATGTTGTCACCCCTTTCCAAAACCTGTATAACAGAATATTTGGTATCCACCAGCATCATACAAATGATTGAGGAAAGCTATCAAGTCATAAGGTCGCTACAATTCATTGTAGGACTAAGTTAATTATATTAGAGAATATATTCATCAAAATTACCTGTTCAAAACTTTATGAGAAATCCACTTCAGTTGCAGCTTGTGATGTTGAAGATAGAGAGCTGTCAAGTACTACCTATAAAAAAAATAACTTCTTGCATTAACAGAAACTTTCAAGGGTTTTCCTGATCTATTTCTCCCCATCCACTACTGCTTCGGACAAACTTATCAACAATGCCAAACTCTTGGTTCTGAGCAACTCGCCTGGCATAGTTCTCAACCGAAACTAGTCCTTTTTTCAGCCTCCTGTAATAGATAATCTCCCATGGCCAAAGGCGAGCTGAACCAAGATACTCCTCTATCGGTAAGTGCCTTTCACTTTCTTCTGGAAGTTCCATACCGTAGTGCTTTAAAACCATGCACATCTCCTCTGAGGATATGCATGTTGAACGCCCATTGCAATAATTGACGTGCACTTCTGAAGCTGGCTCCTTCACTTCAGTTGCCCCCACCACCAGTCCACCAGAATTTTCTGGATCAATTTTCTCCTTTGAAACCTCTGGAGATGAACACCCAGCACCATCAGAACCTGGATTTTGGACCCTCAGGGCATCCCCTCCTATTGGCTGTCTCTTTTCAAGCAGAATCTCCTTGGATTTGGGAGGCATAGTGTTGTTATACACAGCGCATTTAAGATCTACATGTTCCTTGTATGATGACCGGCTTAGTGATTCAGAGGACGAAGTAAAGGAGCTTGACCTTGACGTGGACTTGGAACTTACTGATTTTGAGCTGGATCTTGATTCAGATGACAAGGACTGTCTCCTCATAGATACTGATTTTGACCTAGCTCTGGAACTACTACACCTTGACACAGACTTAGATGATTGAGAAGCTGCACAGGACTTGGACACAGGGTAATCAGAATGAGGTGGTGATGAAACTGTTCTTGCTTTCTTAGCACTGTTCCTTTTTGGAGATTTGCCTTCCCTTCTACTTCTCTTCTTTCGTCCATGATTCTTCATTTCAGTCCTGTCAGTTTCCTTACCAAAAGTTACAGGAGATGTTCCACTGTTAATCAACATTCGACTCTTTCCTGAATCACTTGCCCACTTACTCTTTCTGTGTCCTGAAGCAGTATCCTTGATCAACCCCTGATTCTCCCATGACATCGATCCAAATCTGTCTAGTTCAGCTTCACCTCTACTAGTTTTACCAATAGCATCATCCTGCCTGTGATCAAACCCTGTAGGCTTTTTTCCAGATGAGTATTTTCTGGGACAATCACGGATCTTGTGTCCCAAATCCCCACAGCTGAAGCAAGCTTTCTGTGATTTTAAATCATTATGACAGTTCAAAGTAGTGTCACCGGTTTTCAAAATCCTTGCATTCTCTTGAGGTCTTTGTGGAACAGAACCACAGCCAGAATATTCCATCTGACGGGTTTCGTGTTCATCTTCCCCTTCATTACTTCGGCAAGGTTCATATCTGTCAAATCCCACCTCATGGTCAGTGTGATTGGCAGTGTCCACTAGCTCAGCTACATCAGTAAGACCATCAGCCAGCAGACCTTCCCTGAAATTATGATGTTCGCTATTATCATCTTTAGCATGTTTTTTAGGGTCACCCCGGCGTCCATTGAGCATATACACAGAATTAACCTTTGCACCATCAGTATCAGGCTGTTTTCTATCCGATCTGTAATGTATGCGGTCATTTGAACTCATTCTTCTACCAGCAAAGTCTCTTCCCCTGGCAGAATGCCTCCCATGTAGCTCGTAGGATCTAAAAACTCTTTGATGTCCCTGGAAAGGTATAGGCTGCTTTTTTGACCATGTTAGTACTAAAGGCTCCCCACAGATATGCCTACCCTGTAGTGCTCTTAAAGCTTTCTCAGCATCCTGCGGGATATCATATACTACAAACCCATAGCGATCTTTCCGTTCAAATGTACAATGTCCAAACTTCCTAAAAAGACGCCGAAGATCATCTCCACGGGTGCGAGCTGATAGATTGCCAATAAACAAAGACATCTGGACTTCCTCCCCCCTTCCCTAACAAAAGCAAAAAGGAATAGACAAGAGAAAATGTCACTCCTCTATAAGACCACACATCCCACACACCCAATGTAAATCTATGCAAGAGTAGCAATGATATTGAAGAAACTGGTCCATTCAGAGATTTTCACTACAATCATATTAGTCACATTCAAATACACTACCGCATCCATTTTACAATACACAGCTGATAAACCAAAATTTATATCCTATCGCTTGATTTTAACTTCCATTGTAAACTACACTTAACTCATGTCCTCCTAATGTGAAGGCTTTATAGATGCATATGATTAAGCTCACCGGGTCAATAACAAACTAGCAACTACCAACAAGGAAGTCATAAATCTCAAGAGCATAAAGACTCGACCTTTATCCAGAAACAAAAAGCAAAACAAAAACATCATAACCCAAAACTATAACTAGCAATTACAAACAAGCAAATCATATTATTTAGCATAAAACTCAACGTTCATCAAAAAGAGAGAGAAACCCATCATCGACAACTCTAACATGAGCTCTGTACTGTGTCAGCCAGAAACTGATAAACAAAACCAAAAACTAAACCACCATATATCAAAAATGAAAACCCAAGAAAAACAACAGCATTATGGGCTTGGGACGAACCAAGTTTTTCAATTTATTTTAAAAAAATTTCACCCAAAAGAAAAGGGAAAAAACAGGAAACCATTTTCTCACAGGCATTTCATCGAACAGGTGGTACGCAGAAATAAACAGTGTTAATATTAGAAACCAATTACGGGTGCGTTTTGAATGAAAAAATTTACATGAATCGGAAGCAGAAACCCTAAAGAAAGAGAAAGAGCTTACCGGGTTGGGTTAGACTGGTAAGGGCTTTACAGGTTCCGGCGGTTCCGTGGCTCTTCACACTATCAGAGAGGAGGGGAAGACTGAAAGCCTCTCCTATTGGTTGTTGAGAATCTGAGTGGAGTCGATTCAGGTTTTATATGAGTCTTGGCCCACAATCTCTTTTGCCAATGTTCAGTCAAAGACGCGAGTTTTCTAGTCCTCGCATTTCCTATTTATTTTTTTAAAGAAAAAATGTCGATCTTTTAATGAAACAAAAATTTGGTAGCTCATATTTAAAAACTTCAAAACGGTATACTACATTTTGTTTTCGATATAAAATTAGTATCTAGGGCTAACAAGGGGGACGTTAGCTTAGTTACGGAAACATATTAAATTCAAATTATGCAAGTAACAATGGTCCATTTTTTAAAGTTTATCAATGTCTTTTACTTCTTGGGTTGTAATAGAATAGTATCAAATTTATCCCTTTTGAAATTGTTTATAGCTTTCAAGGGTTTTGTCTACTGAATAGGTTTAGGATTTGAGAGTTGACCCCTTTTTCTTGTCCGCGTTTGGTTTTTCTCTATGCCTTGTCTATTTAATGTTGGGATTGAAGTAGCTGGTAATGAATAAATGCCCTAAAAATAGTTGGTTTATAGTTTAGATCTGTGTTGGTGAGAAATTTATAATCCATGTAATAAAGATCGGTTGTCCATTGCAAGTCAAAACATAGTGTAATCAATCTCCTACCTTCTGTAGTTCTGTTTCTCCTAGAACATTAGTGTCCTACCCTTCCTTCCTAAACCCTGAACCTCACCTTTGACATTATAAGTATATATGATTGCTAATCAACTCTCTTTAATACAAAAATAAATACATCATAGAGCAAACACATCAGGATTAAGTTCTAACATAGCATGAAGCAAAGATACTTTTTCTTCGGCTTCTTGGTTTTGACAAAAGTAGCCTTCTTTCCTCCTGGAGGTGTTGTCGTATGTGAATTTGAGATATCTTCATTAATTAGGAAGACACACAATTAAATGTTGTACTCAGTTTATATACTTTACCTAAGTAATGTGTTATAATTGTTCAATTGTTCTACATCATTGGACATTTGATATTGTTTTTTATTTGGTTGTTACATATCAAAGTTTGTTTACCATGAAGATCTATCATGGGGGTAAGTTTCATAGTATGAAAGGGTCAAACAGAAGATATGTTGGAAGGAATGTCTTGTATGTAGATGGAGTAGACTGAGACAAGCTCTCTATGACAGAGTTGGTGTATTGGGCTTATGACATTGGATATGAGCATCCTTCAATGCAGTTTTGGTTTAGGATACCAGGTAGTGAAGATGGCAGTGGGTTTCTACCTGTAACTTGTGACAAAGAGGCAATGGACATGTGTGGTTTCGTGTCCCCAAGAAGCAAGATGCTTGAGTTGTTTCTAGTTTGTGAAGCACAAAGAAGAAAGTTTGCAGAAGATGAGCTAGAGAAATTTGCTTAAACTTAGACCACTCAGCTTTTTTGGGATGACAGATTGATGATGTTGAGGATGGGCCTAATGCCACAGTTAATATAGACAACCCTTTATTGAGAATAATTGAAGAGAATGAAAGGGTTGAAGCTATAAGGGCTAGAAGAGATATTGGGCTAAACAAGGTGTTTCTACCTGTTTCATCCCAAGCCGGGAAGTGGTCGCGGGGCGGAACGAAGTAGAATCCTTGGGGTCTTCCACTCGGTACCTGCACAAATGACAGCGTCACGGGGTCGGGACTGGGGTGGCCCAGTCTTCGACTCTCCGATGCTTAAGTTAGCTTTGAGCACTTGTACGGGTAGAGGAATGAAAGAGAGAGAGGATATACGTGAGTGTATATATGTGTGTGTACCTTTTATGATAGGTTGAGCTTGTTTTATAAGGCAAGTATGGGTACCTTTGCCTTAGTCTTCAATGTGGGACTCATTGCCCTCCTTTGGAGTGTCTCCCCTTTTAGGGGTGTTTTGCCGCTAGAGTGACTTTGGCAAACGGTCTGTTACCGGCCCTTCATTCTTTGGATGTCTGTGAAGGGCCCACCAGGGCTATCTCGACAGGGTAATTGTACCGTATTCTCGGCTTAGCCAAGGATTTTGGCTATGTACTAACAAGTCCCCAAGTCCCCAGTCCGAGAGAGTTCTTGGGTGGGGAGTTATTCTAGAGATGCCGAGGATTGGTTTTACCCGGGTGCAGGAGGCATGGTGCCGAGTCCCTAAGTACCCACGCGAGAGTCGCGAGGTGACGGGGGTGATGTTCCGAAAACCGGTTGGCGAGAAGAAAAGTTTGATGTTGCTCTGGCGAGTCAATCCGCGCTTGGGTGGGGACTGTCGCGAGGTGGCCAGTCAGTCCGCGCTTGGTTGGGGACTGTGGCTATGTGGCGAGGCAGTCCGCGCTTGTTTGGGGACTGTCGCGAGATGGCCAGTCAGTCCGCGCTTGGTTGGGGACTGTGGCTATATGGCGAGGCAGTCCGCGCTTGATTGAGGACTGTCGCGAGGTGGCCAGTCAATCTGCGCTTGGTTGGGGACTGTGGCTATGTGGCGAGGCAGTCCGCGCTTGATTGGGGACTGTCGCGAGGTGGTCAGTCAGTCCGCGCTTGGTTGGGGACTGTGGCTATGTGGCGAGGCAGTCCGCGCTTGATTGGGGACTGTCGGGAAGTGGCCAGTCAGTCCGCGCTTGGTTAGGGAATGTGGCTATGTGGCGAGGCAGTCCGCGCTTGATTGGGGACTGTCGCGAAGTGGCCAGTCAGTCCGCGCTTGGTTGGGGACTGTGGCTATGTGGCGAGGCAGTCCGCGCTTGATTGGGGACTGTCGCAAAGTGGCCAGTCAGTCCGCGCTTGGTTGGGGACTGTGGCTATGTGGCGAGGCAGTCCGCGCTTGATTGGGGACTGTCGCAAAGTGGCCAGTCAGTCCGCGCTTGGTTGGGGACTGTGGCTATGTGGCGAGGCAGTCCGCGCTTGATTGGGGACTGCCGCGAAGTGGCCAGTCAGTCCGCGCTTGATTGGGGACTGGCTACTGAGCGTTGCGGGCCGATGCCTTGGCGAGGCAGTCCACGCTTGGTTGGGGACTGTCGCCCTGTTTTTTTTTTTTTGAGTGGGCAACGGTGACGTGGCCTTCCCCTGACCGTTCAGTTTTGTGGGGTCCAGGGGGATGCCTATAAATAGGGTTGGAGAGAACTGAAGGGGGAGTTCGTGTTTTGAAACTGGAAACTGTGGAGGCGCGATTTGTGTTTTAGGGTTTCGGCTATTCTACAAGTTTCAGATTGTGAAACGTTCAATTTCATCCTCAATCGATTAGGTGCGAGCACTCAGCCGATTGTGATCAGCTTCACTGCCACTACGCGAACCCAGTATTTCCAGGTATGAACTCGTCGTTTCCTCTGTCTTTGATTTTGTATGTGGTGGCGGCGTTGTTTCGGGTTATTTGGGGTGTGGGATTGTTCACATTTTTGTGGTGTTGGTAGGAATTCTAGGGTGAGGGATTTGTTGTCGGGCTGGTTAGGGTTAAGGTAGCGGGGTATGGTAGATCCGGTGTGGGTGTCCAGCGAAGAGATCGTGGAGGTCTCTAGTTCGCTTAGTGCTGATTCGGACACTTTGCACCGGATGGATGAGAGATTGGCTAACCTTATGGCGGAGATTGTCCTTGACTTGGGGGAAGGCATTCCTGTGGTGGATGCCGGGTCTCATGTGTCCTCGTGTGACCCTCTATTGCAGGAGGTAGAGGAGTTGATCATGGTGACATCGCATGAGGAGGATGACTCGTTTTGGGAACCCCATGGCGAGAGTTTGACGTCGTCGGAGCTTGAAGTGCTTCACCAAAATTGGAGCATCCCGGAGGAGGTTTTGTTGCGGCCGCTGGGCCGGGGGGTGAAGTTTTGGGATCCCCCGGGTAACTTTACGTTGGTATACGAGTACCAACTAAAGTGCGGGTTGATGTTCCCGCTGCCCCCGTTTGTGCAGTACACCTTAGCGTGTCTGCATGTCGCCCCGGGGCAAGTTACCCCCAATATGCTGAAGCAAATACTGGGAACGGGGGTGTTATTCCACCTGCTGAAGCAGGAATTCCCGAACTATGACGAGTTCAATGCGTGCTGGCATATGGGGTGGTGCACAAAGAAGGGAAGCTGGGGCTGCGTGACGATGAAGTCACGGGGGAAATTCAAAGTGTTGGTGGAAGACTTGCCCACCTCAACAAGTGAAACTTGGAGGCGCAAGTGCTTCCTTGTTGGGGAACAGTGGCAGGAGTGGCACGGGCATCCTTTCCGGGTCCCGGGGAGCTTCCAGAGAATAGGTACCGTGCTCTTGCCTTATGTTGTTTTGTTTTGTTTGCCTACTATCACTGCTGACAACTAGCTTTGTGCAGTGCCGCAAGAGTACAATTTGATTGAGTTGATGGAGCGGCGGATTCGTCGAGTGATATGGGCCTTCGAATGTAGGAGCTCATATCGGATATGCCGCCTTGGCATATACAGCCACTTCGGCTACGTCCGGGTTTTGGGTCTGTATTTTAGTAGTTGCATTACTTGTTGTACGGTTGTGAGTCGTTGTCTGACTAGTTTGTTTGTTGCAGTGACGATGCCATGCGACGGGGGCTCGCGGAAGAAGGAAGGTCCTTACGACAAAGTGTCGGATGAGGACGTGTTAGATGGGCTGCTGGCTGAGGCTGATCACGCCAAGCAGTACGACATCGACTTGGAGACGGGGGAGGGAAGGGAGGTGGAGCTGGGGGACTGTGAGGACTTTCTGAGGCTGAACCTGGCGGACGAGGATTATGCCTACGTACCTCCATTGGTGGCGGAAGCGATGGGCCTAGGTGTCCAGGATGTGGATTTGGAGGGGGAGGAGGTGCCAGTAGAGGGTGATCGCGAGGGCGAACCCGACCAGGCGCAGGAGGAGCCTGTTGTGGAGGAGGTTGCGGACCGCGAGGAAGAGATAGTCACGGCCCGGACTCGAAAGAGGAAGGAGAGGGTTGACCCGGCTCGCGAGGGCCCATCAAAGAGGTCGCGGAGGGACAGCCGGTCTGGGGGATCTACCAGCCTAGCTGAGGTTGCCCAAGCCTTGGAGGGGACAGGGGAAGCTCAGCCATACTTGGCTCAAATGGCTTATGACATGCGTCACCATGCTCGTGACATGCATGTACTAGAGGATGTGGATCCGCCGGCGGGAATGGCTCTCGCTAAGGAGAAACTGACTCGGGTAAGTGTTTATATGCTCTTGTGTTTCACTGGTTTGAACTTGGGGTTTATGCATTGCTGTGATTGCAGGCGACTTTGCTGATGTATGCCGCGAGTGAACCGGCGGCCTCCCACTGGCAGGATGATTCTGAGGCGAAGAGCCAGCAGTTGAGGGAGGCCGAGGAACGTAACTGTGGCCTTGCAGAGCAACTAGCTGAGGCCAAGCGGAACCTTGCAGAGCAGTTAGCTCAAGCGGATCAGAACACCGTTGTCTTCCAGGCTCAGGTGGCGGAGCTTAAGGAAGTTATGAGGAAGAAGGACAAGCAGATGGAGGCTTTGGAAGTGGCGGCTGCTAAGGCAACGTCCTTGGAAGCTGAGGTGGCCAAGTTGACGCAAGCACTTGCGGATCTAGAAGTGTCCTGGAAATCCAAGTGCGAGCGAGCTGCCATGGCGGGGCAAAAGCTATTCCGGGAGGGTGAAGTGTACAAGCAGCAGCTGAAAGGTGCCTACACCAAAGGGCAGGATGAGTTGAGCCGGCTGGGCTGCCAGGCGGGGTGGATTAATGAGGCTGCCATGCGCAAATGGTATGTAGAGAAAAATGTTGCAAAGGTGGCGTGGGAGCAAATGACGCCCGAGCAGAAGAAGCAAGCCGAGATCTCGCGGTCTCTGGCGAAGCAGCACGAGGCGTGGCGCGCAACGTCTGCTGGGAAGAAGGGGATATTCGTTGCGGATGACCCGCGACCTCCTGCCATTGTAGCTACATCATCTGTGAGGGCTACTGGCCCCGAGGGGTCCATGTTTGTCCAAGCAGCAGTGTCGCAGGTGGCTTCGTCTACCATTGCGGCTCGCGATCCTCGGGCTCCGGGGTTGGTGGCGTGCGTAGGCCTTGAAGTTCAGAAGGCTCCCATGAAGGGACGCCCTGGCCCTGAGGTGGCTCCTGGTAGTTCACTTATCCTCCTCGCCGTAGCTGTGAGGCCTTCCTTTTTATCCCGGGACCCGTTGAGGCAGCCGACTGGGCAGAGGGTAGCGGGGACTGTGGGCCAGGTTCGTGGCCGCAGTGGCGGGTCGAAGGGGAGTGTGAGCAAGTCTGGCGACTCATCCGCTGGGAGGGAGTAAGATATGCCTGTACATTTTGATAGCTTGTAGGACTTTGTTTTGGAACAATGTAAGTGGCGTGGTTAGCCATTGTAACTAATTTATGCTAAGTTGTCTGGGAATCCAGGTTGATATTTTGGCGTTATGTGTAGCCTTTGTGTTTGTCTTGCTGTATACTTTTGTTTGTTTTGTGGCCCTGTGTTGCGGGGGCAAAGTATAGCATGTGGGAATGACAAAACACTTCATTGTACTTAGATGTAGCCGCTAGCGGGCAAAGTATACATAGGTGAAGCCGCTACTGGGCTATTGTATTTACATTAGTAACAATGAAGTAACGGCTTTCGAAGCCAAGGTTAAAATTGGTCTAAGGTAGGTGGTGGTGAGCGTTTGTAGGACTAGGTCGCGGAGCTCTCTGTCCTGCACCCCTTTGTGTCATCCCGGGGATCATCTATGGGTTCCGGGGGGTTGAGAGGCAGCATCTCATGGGCTCCTCGCCTCTGTTGGATGGCGTTAAGATGGTCATGCTCAATGGCTACTCGATCCCCTTTAATTGTCAGGGTGCCGCCAAGGGTAGGAACCTTCATGAGAAGCATGTGGCCAGCTATGAAGCACTGCAACCCCCAGAGTATGTCCCGCCCTAAGATGAGATTGTATGATGAGGGGCAGTCGACAATGAGGAAGCGGGCCGTAATGGAAGAGCGGCAAGGAGCTGTTCCCACTGACACGGTTAGGCGGTCTAAGCCTAACGGCTGTACTGTCTCGCCAGAGAAGCTGACAAGTGGGTCGTGGTTGTTGTACAGCTTAGTGCGATCCCGCTGGAGTCCTTGGTAGCAGTCAGAAAACATGACGCTTACAGCGGCACCTGTGTCCACTAGAGCTCTGTGGCATCTGTAATGGTCCACCTGCACATTGATGATGAATGGCTCGCTGTGATGGCAATGCAGGGTATCCTCATCGTTGCGAAATGTCACTTGATCCCACACTGATGGGGTGATCGTGACACCGCGTTGGATGTCTAGGATTTCTGAGGGTGCCGTGCATTGCCTTTTCACAGAAGGTTGGCGTGGGGGGAACCGTGGGGCTCCACCATGCAAGGTTAGGATCTGGCCATGCACTTCAATGACATTGGCTCCTGTGGCGGGAGCACAGTATTGGTGTAGTTGCCCCTTCTGGATCAGATGCTCGATTGCATTGCGGAAGCCATTGCACTGCTCTGTTGTGTGGCCATTATTGTCATGGTAAGCGCAGTACCTGTTGCCGGTGGCTCACCGGGGCTTTTTTGGGAATTTGATTTTGGGAGGTAGGGGGATGAGATCTTTGTGTCTGGCCCATATGTCCTCATATGTAGTGGTCAGAGTAGTGTGGACTTCATAATGAGGTGGCGGGGAGGAGCGACGTTGTTGCTGTGGAGGGCTCTGGTCCCTCAACTTGTAAGGGTGGTCGCGGTTTCTCTATCCCCCATGGCGACGGTCGGAGCCGCGCCCCTGTTCTCGGGATGGGCCATGTGACTGCCCTTTTTCTTGTCCGTGGCCAAAGTGCTCATCTGGTGCCGGGGCAGTAAGAGCTAGTGTTGCATGGGCGGGACGTCCGAAAGTGGCGAATTCAGCACGGGCCCACCGCACCGCCAGGTCCATCAAGGCATCATAGGATCCTGGGGGGTTTTTATTGATCTCCATCAAGGAAACTGTCGGGGAGTAGGGCCTGATGGAAAGCCTGCTCCGCCACGCGAGGTTCTAAGTTGTGGCATCTCGCTGTGGCAGATTGCCACCGGGACAGCAGTTCATGGAGGCCTTCGCCCTCTTTCTACTTGATGTGGAACAGGGCGTCTACAGTGCGGTAGATGCTGGTGTGCAGTATGAAACGGTTGAGGAAACGTTCCGAGAGTTGGTCGAAGCTGTCTATGGAGTTGGGTGGCAGGCTGAGGAACCAACTGAGTGCCTCTTCTGAGAGGGTCTCTTGGAAGGCGTGGCAAGCTATGGCGTCGCTGTAGCCAGAGGAGCTACAGAGCGAGAAGAATGTCTCGAGGTGGAGATGAGGCTCTCTTGTGCCTTTATACTTGTCCATCTTGAATGGCTTGGCTCCCGGAGGCCGCTTCTCCATCTGCACTCGGGGTGTGAAGGGGCTTGGGCGATGTCCATAACCAGAGAATAAGGGTCGCTGAGCCCCGCGACTCTCGACGCCTTCAACCCGTGAAGCTAACTGCGTGACAGTTTGGCTAAGTTGGAGCAGTAGGCGGGTTGGCATGTCAAGAGGTGGGTTGGAAGAGTTGGCAGTGGTGGAAGTGGAGATAGGTTGGGCGGATGGATTAGGTTGATGTGGCAGAGGGGAGTCATTGAGGACTGATGGTTGGGGGGCTGGGAGTGGAAATGAGGGGTGGGTTAGGGGATGGGACATGTATACAGTCTGGCTAGGCCCTCCCGGGAGCATGGAACCAGTCTGGCCTTGGAGAGAATCTGGGGTCTCGGCAATTCGCGTCGCGCGGTCCAAGCTATCGTTGTACACGGTACGATGCTCTAACGTGGCGCGGAGCAAGAATTGCTCTTTCTCCAACTCAGCTATGCGTACCCGGTACGCTTCTGTTTCTGCCCTTTCTTTTGCCGTCTGCTCGCGGAATGCATGGAAGTCCCGCTTGAGGATTTCAAGGGCTGTAGCGGGGTCGGAATGGTTAATGGGGGCTGGGCTGCTGGTTTGGGGAAGGGATGTGTCGCCGGGTTGAGGGTCCACTTGAGTGCCAGGGTCCACGGGGTCATCAATGATCTCCACCATGGTGCCGAGTTCCGAGGCAAGTGGGAGTTCCACAAGATAGGGGCCCTCCTTCTAGCGCCAATTGTTTCTACCTGTTTCGTCCCGAGCCGGGAAGTGGTTGCCGGGCGGAACGAAGTAGAATCCTTGGGGTCTTCCACTCGGTACCTGCACAAATGACAGCGTCACGGGGTCGGGACTGGGGTGGCCCAGTCTTCGACTCTCCGATGCTTAAGTTAGCTTTGAGCACTTGTACGGGTAGAGGAATGAAAGAGAGAGAGGATATACGTGAGTGTATATATGTGTGTGTACCTTTTATGATAGGTTGAGCTTGTTTTATAAGGCAAGTATGAGTACCTTTGCCTTAGTCTTCAATGTGGGACTCCTTGCCCTCCTTTGGAGTGTCTCCCCTTTTAAGGGTGTTTTGCCGCTAGAGTGACTTTGGCAAGCGGTCTGTTACATGCCCTTCATTCTTTGGATGTCTGTGAAGGGCCCACCAGGCCTATCTCGACGGGATAATTGTACCATATTCTCGGCTTAACCAAGGATTTTGGCTATGTACTAACACAAGGCAAGAGTCGGTGTAGATATTAGGCTAGACACAACAAGGGTTGAAGCTAATAACCAAATGGGGAAAAATAAAAAGATGGACAGAGGGAAGAGACCGATTAAAGAAGCTCCAAAGCCACAAAGGAAAAAAGGAAAACCACCTAAACCTGTGGAGAAGAGGTACTCAACCAAAAGTAGAGGGGAGAGTTCAAGGAATGGTGGAGTTGAAAGTTCAAGACAAGTGGAGGATTACTCTTCTGAAAGTACTTGTAATATTCTGTTTTTTTTTTAATTTTACAAAATTGATTTTTCTTCGTAGAAATAGAAAATAGAGATCGTTATGAGTTCGCCGTATTTTCGGTGAATTTTTTAAAATTCCAAGCTATTTTTAACAATTTTTCAAAATTTCATCGAAATTTAACCAAGATGACGACGTGGCACATTTTCATTGGTCCATTTCTTTGACTTCGAGACTAAAATTCAGCTGACCCCAACTTGATTTCTTCATTAGCACATGGAGGGCAGAGAGAAAGCAATCTCTCTTGTTGTGACGTGTGTCATCCATGTGTAAGAGTTTTGGTGTTGTTGTACGACGTGTCATTCTCTTATTCGTGTATTTCATTCAAACAGACCCAATATGTCAGCCAACTATCCATATAAATAGCTGACCAGTTCAGCTTTCTTGTCATAATTTTGAGAGACTTTCTCTCTCTTTATTTGTTTTTTTCTCTCTCTAAAGTTACCACTAAATTTCGGTGAATCATAACTTTTTATCCGTAATTTTGATTTTGAATCCGCGAACGGCTACGGATTTGTATCGATGTTCTCTTCTTATCCTTGAAGTTTGGGTTAGATCCAACAGTGTTTAGATGACTCGTTTTAGGAGACTCGGTTTACGATCGGTATTCATGGTGGAGTTTCGCTTTATCGAGGTGAGTGGATTTGTGTAATATATTTAAAATATTCTTATTTGCTATTAAAATAGTCCCAAAGCATGTTTTTGATATATTTACGAAATATCTCTCTGTTTTTTTAGTAAAGCATGTCTATTTGCAAATTATACGGAGTTTATATATGTATGTGTTGGATCCATTGTTTAATTAGTCATAGAACATGTGAACTTCTTGATTAGTTATGTCAAAGTAAGAATGTGGCACACGAAGGTATATGACTTGAAGGTCATTAGGTTCCAGTGGGGATCATTAAATTGAAGGATATCCAATAAGAAGGGATTGTACGATGTGATAAATTGCGTGAAGTGATGTGTATATGATATACGTATTTTGTAGCGTGTGTAAAATAACATTGCTTTGTGGGCATATTACATTAGTCTACTCACTAAGCACGTGGTTATGCTCACCCACCCATCTTTGATATTTTTTTGCAGAAAAGTACTTAGGTTGTATTGAGCCGGGAAAAATGGTAGACGACGAGCCTAGAGTGAAAATCATAGAAATTAGTGTTTTTGTTTACTTTCCACTTTGTAACACTCGTTCACACTTTGGAAACGGCGTCCGGTGCCTAAAACCCACCGACGCTGGAACCGGGGTGTGACAGTACTACAAATTCAGATGATTCTAATTTTGATGGGATCATCAATTCAGATTATGATCTTGAATTGAAATGTGGATGGTGATACCAATACATGTCATGAATGAGATGAGATGGGGTTTGAAGGTTAGATTTCCGATAAGGATGGAAGTGAGTCTGATGATCTAAAAAGTTTACATGGTTCATTTGATGAAGAAGGTGAGGACAGGGGAAGTTTTCCTGTGAACTGTAGGAAAAGTTTCAGTAATTAGATAAAATTCAATCCCAAGGTGCACATGAAGAATCCTTTTTTTGTTTTGGGGATAGAGTTTCCAAGTTCAGAGGTATTCAAACATGCAGTTAGGAAGCATTATGTTATGACTAGAAAGGAGTTGAGGTTTCCTGCTAATAGCCGACACAAGGTAAGGATTTTTAATTAAAAGTACAAGGTCTAATTGTTTCTACTTCAACTGAATTTTAATTTTTTGTTAATGGTTGTTTCTATTTTTCTTTTTTGCAAGGTTGTTGCCCAGTGCTTTTCATTTGAAGGGTGCCCTTGGAGGATATATATGCTGAAACGACTCGGTCCCGAAATGGACAATAGCATTATTACGAGTCGAAAATGAAATTCCAAATACAAAAAGATATAAGCAAGTAAATTCGCTATAAATATAAAGGTAGAGAAAATGCGCACATCATAAATAATTTACAAATAAAATCCAAATCAGTTTTACAAGAGAAAACCCTTTCTTTTAAACAAGTGAACCAAAAAGAAAATCCTACTCTGAGCTACACACAACCCGAACACTTCTGAAAAAGAAACTAATTGACCTGCAAACAGAAAACACAAAAAGGGATGAGCAAACTAACGCTCAATGAGTGACTTAAGAAAATACCGAATAATAATAGAAACGATCAAAAAGTCAAGAAATGGCTACCAGGTTGAGGAATTGAGAATACGTTATTAACTAAGCATTTCCAAGTATAATCTTTCATAAAAATCTGCCACAACAAGTGACCGATAAATAAAGCACAAATAAGAATTCATAATCACTCTTTTGAAATACGATCAACACAACGATCAATCAAAATCACTTAAAAGAACCAAGTTGCCGCTGCAAGCTTATCAATCACTTGATGCCACTGCAAACCTTTTAGCTTTTCTTGGCTATTTCAGCCTGAGCTACCTAAGCTCATTGATCGTGCCCTTTACGGTCACGTCATAGGTAATGTGCACGTTGCCAACAATATCAGTAATTCTTCCAGTGTACTTAATCGCATATTCAGAAACCTTAAGAGTACGATGACATTCATGAACATCTATAGAGTATAACAAGATCAGCCCAAATAAATTAAAATCCTCATATCTTTCTTTTTGGGCAAGACACACCGAAACGTAGTACATGTAAGCACTCAAGTTCTACAAATAGTTTACTGGCTACAATCAACATCAATTGACACCATTGTATTCAAATCAACAAAGGAGCAAACATGGAAACAGTAAGTACATTAACCTGCCATCGAACACAAAATTAAGCAATTAACTCACAAGAACTAAACTTCTGAAAGTTACTGAACCATTCCCTTCCTCTTAAAAAAAAAAACACCAGAAACCAATCGATCTTTGCAGATGAAACAAACCATTAATATCCAAAAAGTATAGAACACTGATACGAAACCTTACAATCACAAGACCAATATCAGAAAGGATATGATGAGAGCAATAACAGAAACAAGAAAACTTAATATCAAGGTACACGATTTGAGATATAAAAGTCACTTGCAACGGTACACATAATCATCTCAAGGAAGAACTGAACCAAGGAAAATCATAATCAAAACATGCAAGATAGAACAGCCACTCACCTCTCAGAAGATTAAACCCGCTCACCCATTCCATACTGAAATCTCTCCTTCTGAAACTAAACCCAGCCAACAAAGAATCCAAATTCACTTCTTCCTCTTCCGCTTCTCTTTTCGTTTTCTTCTTGAGTCTTACTCACTGTTCTCCGTTGTCCGCTCTCCCCCATCTCATTTCTCTTTCTTTCCTTCTGTTCCTGTTCTTCCTTCTATGCCAGTCGAACTCGCAAATCAGTTGGTATTTGAGAGTATCTCAAAACCAGCAGGCCGCATAGGGACCAGCATAGAGAAAGGAAAGAGTATCTCCCTCCTCTTTCTTTATTTCTTCCCATTTCTCTCTCTCTTCTCCCGCTTTTCCTTTCTTCCTTTTTTTTTTCCGTCACCCACCGTCAACCCTAAAATACCATCCTTATCTCTTCACAGTAATAACAAGGGTAAAAGTAAAAATGAATAAAAAAAAATGCTGAAATATATATACCTCAATTATCAAAAGGTAAGAAAATAATAACCATTGAACAAGATAATCTAACTCAAAAATAAACTTCGAAGTCAGGTGCGGGATATCACATATGCTGTCTCGAAAAATAAGAAAAGCCCTTCAATTTGGATCAGATCTATAAAACAAGAGCACGAGTGCATTACAATTGGAAAGAAGGTGTACCACATGCATGCACTCTTCATAATAAAGGAATATCAAGATTTCTTCCTGAGTGATCCCAACTGGAGTAGAGAAGGGATTCAGAATGCAATGTCCAAGGATTTTGAGATGCAGGTTGACTCTCAAATGTGTTACAGAGCAAAGAAACATGTTGAAAAGTTAGTGTTGTCGGTAGTCAGGAAACTACCTTCCCCGCCCATAAACCAGTCAGGAAACTTGTAGACCGACATCCAGGCTACCTCGCTATGGTGAAAGATCATCGGTACCACACCGGGAAGGTGTTTCTCCAAGCTCCACAAAAAGGCACTATAATAAGATATATGTATAGTTAGTCCCACATCGGAAACATGTAATAAGAGAAAACTTTCCTTAGCTATAAAAGGAAGGTATCCCCTATGTAGAAAGGACACTCCCCAATCCCTCCCTTACTCCACCTCGGGGGATGGATGCTCTTGTAACACCAAAAGCATGATAATTGATTCTAAGTGGACGTAGCCATGTCATCCGAGGCATGGTGAACCACTATATGTCCTTGTCTCTTGCTCATGATTGTGTTCCACCGTGATTTTGCATAGCTTACGGGATTATGCAGAAACATTTGACGTCGTCTGTGGGAAATGGTCATTGGATCCGGGATACGCTTCCCGGCAAATACCACCGACATCTCGTTGATTTGTCTGCTGCACAGCCGAAAATTGCTATGGACACCCGGCATGAGAGGTATGGGGTGAAGAGGAAAGAAACTGGTGGTCAACAAATCTTGTAGGTAGCCCGACCGTGCCGGCGATAAGGATTCATCGTCCGAGACTTGGACATGATTACTAAGAGAGAGGCATTCCACCGAGAGATTGGCAGGGGTGGCTTCGCGTAGGAGATAGTGGCTAGTATGGAAGCGAAGAGAGATGACTTCGCATGGGAGACTTCGCCAAGAAGCAAGAAGAGGCCTTCACGTATAAGGACTGAAATTATCAGGAGAGGGGAGGAGTTCGCACGTATCAAAACAGTGACATGAGTTGCATGCGAGCTGACTTCGCAAGAAGATGTGCTACGCGAAGTCATGACTTTGCATAGGGAACTCCGCATGAGAGAAAGACCTTGTGCAGCATTGACAACTCCACTACATTTCGCGTCCGCGCGGTCTTGCATCCCTAGAAGCAGGGTCCCGGTCGTCTCCCTGCTCAGGATTGTGGCCAAAACAGTGTGCATGGGTCCCATTGGCAGGAAAGTACTTTGAAACTTCAAATCTCGATCAAGCAGGGTCCCGGTCATCCAGTTCGGTTATCACTTCCCTCTGGCAACGCCTGCTCTTTGAGGTACTGGTGGAACTAGTCGGGATCATCTGATCTGCAAGCAACGGGTCCCAGAATTGCTATGGGCACCCGGAGCTTAGTCATATCAAACGGGAGCTTCGCCGGAGATGATCTACTTAACCTGCAGCCGGATCATCTTCTTATCCCGGTGGCTCCAGCGTTCAGTCTCTGGGTCTAAAAGTCAGTGGCCTCACAGACTAGAGAAGCGGTCTCAGAGATAGGTGTATGGCGAGAGAGTTCTTGGGGGAGTTGTATACCCAGCTCTCGAGCAGTCGGCATAGCAACAATGTTGAGAGCAACGGTCATGTGGTTCCCGGGGAAGCCCCATCGATCGGCCGGTATGGCATTGGACATGGCAACTCTAAGAGGGGCTCTCTTGCACGACCCGACAAGGTCACCGGGAGGATTGATAAAACATTTGGTGATTTGAGTCGAATTTAATCGGAATAATCCAGGAGTAGATCCCACCCGGGATAAGAATTCGTCTGGATGAGTACTTATGGAAGAGGGGATTTGCCCAGCATTATCGGGGGGACCCGTTGGCAGCACACAAGTGATCTTGTTCCAACTCATTGCCTTGAGATCGGTCTACCCGGAGACTCCACCAACCATAACACCCAATCCATATCATTGTCTTCTCAACCGAGAAAGTAATTCACCAGGAACTCGCTAGCATTGTTCAGCATTTTGAGATGTAGGTTGACTTTCAAATGTGTTACAGAGCAAAGAAACATGCTGAAAAGTTAGTGTTTTCGGTAGTCAGGAAACTACCTTCCCCGCCCATAGACCAGTCAGAAAACTTGTAGACCGATATCCAGGCTACCTCATCATGGTGAAAGATCATCGGTACCACACCGGGAAGGTGCTTCTCCAAGCTCCACAAGAAGGCACCATGATAAAATATACGTATAGTTAATCCCACATCGGAAACATGTAATAAGAGGGAACCTTCCTTAGTTATAAAAGGAAGATTTCCCCTATGTAGAAAGGACACTCCCCCATCCCTCCCTTACTCCACCCCGGGGGATGGATGCTCTTGTAACACCAAAGGCATGATAATTGATTCTAAGTAGACGTAGCCATGTCCTCTGAGGTATAATGAACCACTATATGTCATTGTCTCTTGCTCATGATTGTGTTCCACCGTGATTCTGCATAGTTTACAGGATTATGCATAAACAGTTAGCATAAGGGAAATTTGAAGACCAATACAATTGTGACGACTCAAAATTTTTAAAATAAAAATAATAATACCTAAACTAGTGTATATATATATATTAATATATATATATATATATATATTTTTACTGTTTGGTATGTTTGTGTGTGAATATTTGTATATATGTATATATATTTATTTATGTTGAATTAGTCTAGTTATTATTTTTTTATTTCATCTTATTTTGGTTCAAGTAGAGAGTTTTTAGCCCATGTTAAAACCTTGACCCAAGTCCAAACTCGAGCCCAAATGTAGAATTAGTTTTTAGGAGAAAAAAGGGCAGATGTCGGGCAAGTTTGCACAAGGATGCCCGGACTTCTTTCATCGTCTTCTTTCTCTGACATTCTCCCAATCTGAAAACTTTCTCTAACCGCCTCAAAGAAAACCCAGTAGCTGCCTTAGAAAAGTCCAATTTCACGGCTACCGCCATGAATAAGCAGGAGGTGTCAAAACCCTGGAGGTCAGCTGCTGAATATTTGAAGCTATACCATAGGAGCTAGAACCCTAGAGGTCTGGTCTAGCACCTAAACAGGTAAGATTTCAGATGCACAATTCAATTTTGCTTCCTCTGTTCTTATCTTGGACTCCACGTTCTTCTCTCTTTCCGGACACTATAAATAGGACTGAATTCTGTATATTTTTCTGGGTTTGTAGTAGTCTTTCCTACTTAGAGAGAGAGAGAGAGGAGAAATTGGTGTTGTAGGAAATTGGCAGGAGAATTCAGGTTTGCATTTTTTTATGTTCTTGATCAATTGGTTATCCTTTGTGAACCATGTTGTGACTTATGCTTTTTGTTATAGAGGATCATCTTGGTATTAGGATTGGGTTTTTCTTTGTTGTTACCTACTGGGAATCATCTTTGAAAAGGGAAACTTGATTTGAGTCAAAAGCTGTAATTTTCTGATTCTGGTCTTCTACTTTTGAAAATCATAAGTATTTGAAGAAAATTCCTTTTGCTGCGATTCCAGTTTCTAATTGATCTTTAGGATGTCTGTTACAATAGTTATGAAGATACCAACTGTAAATTCCCAGCCAAGCTATGTCGTTTTTAGCCATAAAGTTTACTGGTCAGGAAGTCAGGAAGTTGTTTTGTGATTTCAGATTTCTGTTTTTAATTGCACTCTTTGCTTTTGAATTTTTGTTGTTTTGATATGAGATTGTACATATGTAATGATTAGATTATGAAGTTCCTATACATGTTATTAGTTCCTACAATTGAAAGTAGAAACCATGATTTTAGATTGCTTAAAGTTGCTCAAAAATTTAGAAGTTAGATTATTGCATATTTTTCTGTTAGCTATCTTTGTGGTAATTTTAGGCTTTTTGAGTGCAATCTTTGTGTGTTTTCTTTGTTTTGAACATTGAAGTGTTATTATTCAGTAATCAATAGTTTTAGTTACATAATAGTGTTTGTTATGCTTTCAAGTACAAGTAGACATATATCAGCAAATTTGCAGAAAATTTGCTGAACTGTATCTGAACTTTGAAATTGCATAACTAATTATAGAAAAATCGTTTTAGGGTGATTCCAACTCTCATAGTTTCTTCTGTTTGCCTGCTATAAGTTATTAGAAGACTTTGAAGTCAAAATATGAACGGTTTTGTACAGTTTTCAGTCTGTTTGTAACTGGTTCAGAAAAACTTGTTTGTGAAAGAAACTGTTTTGGTACTTTAGCTCTTGTTTTAGCATGTTACCTAATTCCTAATTTAAGTTCTAAATGAAATGGATTTAGTATAAGATTTTTCAACTAATGGTTGTATCTTTTTATTAGGAACTTGCTGTGAGTATCGACAAAGGTAGGGGGAAAACTTGGGGAACCTCTGTGCTTGCTCTAATTGTTGTTGCATTGGGTTACATGCTTGTGTGAAATTCTTGTTTCCTTGCTGCCATTTATATATGTAGGATTTGTTTGGATGTACATGTTATCATATAAGGGAATGGAAGTGCTATGCGTAAAGCACTTTGGGGGTAAAGAAGTTAGGATTAAACTTTTGTGTAGTTGAGTCCTTGTCCTTGGAGGTACCACATCCCACAATGCCCGTGTAAATGCGTAAGAATGGCGCAATTAGTATAGGTGAAAAGGGCGGGATTGGCGAAAGAGGAATGGACAAGATGACTAGCAAAAGGGGAATGTGAAATTGAGTGGGAGGTAGTTCATATAAATGAGTAGCCTAAGTCACCCTTGTGGTAAAATACATGGTATGGGACATGTAGACTTAGTCTATTCGGTTATATGAACTACATGGAGTAATTGTATATGCATTTGTTTATTTTACTAAAGTTGTTCATGTTCTCTTGTTTGAAGAGGTTTTTGCCTCCTACTGGGCTTATTATGCTCACCCCTTTAAATATTTTGCAGGTGAAAAATAAATAGTTTGAAGTTGGTTTCTTGCAAGGATGTTATCATATTGTAATATAAGTGTTGTTGTTGTTTCCCTTAGAATAACACGTAGACTTTAGTCTACCTTTGTAATATTACTTTTTGGAGTATTGTAATAAAAAATAAATTTCAGTTTATTGTTGAGTTGTTCTTTTCCAATTTCTTTCATATTCTAATTATGGAAATTCTATTTCATAGTTAGAATATGAGTTACACCTCAAAATAAAAAAAAAATATTTTCCAAAAATTGGGGTGTGACAACAACCTTCTAGAAAGCTATGCATATGAGCTGAAGAAAAGAAATCCAGGTACATCAATTTGGATTCAGACAGAGTTGGATGGTGAAATAGCAAGGTTTAAGAGGATATACATATGCATAGAAGCATTGAAGAGGGGATGGAAGGCAGGGTGTAGATTCTTTATAGGGTTGGATGGTTGTCATTTGAAATCAGTTCACAAGGGGTAGCTGTTATCTACTGTAGACATAGACAGAAACAATGAAATTTACCTAATTTCTTGGGCAGTAGTGGAGCAATAAACTAAAGATAGTTGGAGCTGGTTCTTGTAGTTTTTGAAGGTAGATTTGGACATTCATCACTCTAGCCACTACACATTCATGAGTGATAAAAAAAAAAGGTTGGAGCAAGTCATAAAAGTGTCATTATGTGAGACACTTGCACAACAATTTTAAGACTGATAATTTTCAAGGTTAATCTTCTCGCTTTAACTAGTTCATTTAAAGTTTTGAATCGCTTTAGATGGTTTCTAATTGTCTATTATTATTATTTGGTGATGAAGGTTTGGATCTTAAAAACAAGTTATGGGTAATTGCTAGAAGTTGTACGCTAAAGACATTTCAAGAAGCAATGGAGGAGATGAAGAAGAGCACAAAAGATGGATGTAAATGGTGTATGGACAAATCTACAATGCATTGGAGCAAGTCACACTTCGACCCCAAATTCAAGTGTGATGTATTGTTGAACCATTGTTGCAGTTCTAATTTCTTCTACAGTGAGAGCTGTTTAGAAGAAATTAGAACTGCAACAATGGTTCGGCTGGGCAATAGACGGTTATCATGGCCAAGATGGAGGTGTAAAGTTGGACTTAGGGTGGAAAAAATATTGAAGCCAGTCATGTGGAGTAATGAGTGCAGGGTTGTGGCATCTAGTCGCTCAAGATTTAAAATTCATGGTAGTGGAGCACAACGCATAAGTGGGGTAACTTATGTTCATTCAGTGGCACTAGACTTGAAGAGTTGCACATGCAAGAGATGTGACGTATACCTTGTGGCCATGAATGTGAGTTACATGTCAATTTGTTCCAAATGTATTCAATTTTTTTGTTAACTAGCTGCACTTTATTTTTACAATTAATTGTTTCTTAATTGTTTGTCTATTGTTTGTAGGTGAAGTAGAACTGCCACTTGCTGGTACACAAAAGTTACCTAAGGTGTTTTATTCTCAGGTCACTTGTTCAACATATAAGAAAGATGTGTGTAATATGTGCTTTTGTATGGTCAAAATGTGCAAGATGGTGTGCAGCATCAAGCACCAATGAATGGTCAAGATGGACTATATATAGCAACAACCACCAGTGAATCATGAAGAGGGTATACAACATCAACCAAATGTGGCGGAACCATCGGCTCATGATGTTTAGCCTAGTTCCCAACCACCACCTGAACCCAGTCAGTCATCACAATGGAATATGCATAGGGCTTAATGGAATATGCATAGGGCTGTTTTTATGCATAAGGCTTAATGGAATATGCAGAAAGGCGGTTTTTGTGGAATATGTTGACTGATTTTGTGGGAAATAAAAGAAGACACTTTTATGGAAAATATGCAAGAAGATTGCTTATGTGGAATATGCTGACTAATTTTGTGGGAAATGCAAGAAGACACTTTTATGGAAAATATGCAAGAAGATTGCTTATGTGGAATATGCAATGAAATGCTTATGCAGAAGAAAAAAAAAGTTTGTTTAACTAGCTTTTGTGATGTTTATTGGTAAATGAAACACTGTTGGATTTGTCTATTTGTTTTTGAGACATTTGAAATGCAAGGATGAACATGATGTATGTATGTTCATGAAAATGTGTTGTTATGCATTACATATATAGAATTTTGGATGAATTACATGTGATTATAGGTACCAAACTTGATTTTATAAGTTGGTAGGAAAAATGGCCTTATGTCTTTTAAAATTGGCTATGAATTTTTGTTTTATTTTTTATTTTTTACTTTTGGTGGTAAATATGTTGACCAAATGGATTTTGCGCCAACTATGGTATTAAATTGGTGGGAGAGACTAAACAGACGAAAATATCCTGCAAAAGATGCCACCTGGTACTACAAGAAAGTATCCAATGATAGCATTGAACGATAGCATTTTTTCCCTAAGTGCTATCTATTCAATTATAAAAACTTTAAATACACATCTCTAATCTTTTAATTCACACCCCTATTATTTTATATTTCATGTTAGGTTTTATATGTATGTTTAATTACAAAAACATCCATCAATTATTAAGGAAAAAAAAAAAAAACTTCATTTTCCCTAAAGCCTAACTCTTCTTCACTATTACTACGTATAAAAAGAAAAGAAATAAAAACGTTTCTCCAAAATTCATCACCTAAATTTCGACTACTGTCGTAATCACATGTATTATTTACCGATTCATTTGGTTTTTTTTTTATCAACTTTAGTTTTTATCTTATCTTGCAGACTTAAAACTAGTTTTTATGTTATTGTATTTCTAATAGTTTCTTAACTTTGAAAAAAATTATGTATGTTCAATTTTTTTTCTTCAAATTATAGACGATTGATGTAATATTAGAGATTTGAAGTTCAAATATAATATTACTTTTTGATTATAAATTAAAAAAATAAGAAATTTTTTTAACAGAAAATAAATAAAAATACATAAAAAAAAGTTATAAAATAATAAATATTTAATAATTATATTAAATAACAGATTATTACTAACTTTTTTTCTTTTTTTTTGATTGGGGGGTTAGCCTTTGTTAGATTAGGTAACACACACACCCATGCAGGGTATCCCAGCACAGCCGGACTAATCCCTGCATCGCCACGGGGCATGAAAGCGAACACCACACACCAGGCACACTTGCCTAGCACGGGCCACCGCCGGCTGGCCACCAAGGCCTTAATGGGGATTCGAACACCAGACCTCTTGATTAGAGAAGACAGTGCTTTCCACCCCACCGTTTCCCCGGTGGTTTATTACTAACTTAGATATTATAAAAAATCAGCAAGCTAGTCATCGAAATGCAACCGGGGCTTCTAAAATGATAAGCGCCGCGGCTCTTTTTAAAATATATACTACTATTCACTGTGTAAAAGGAAACTTAAACCATTCTAGATTTGCAGTCCTCACAAAAATAAATAAATAAATAAAAAATAAAAATCTGGTATGTCTTCATCTCTTCTCTCGTTCTCTACCTTTTCTTGCTCTCTGTCATGAAACCTCATGGTAAGTACTCTTCTTCCCTATGTTTTGGTCATTTTCAATCTTTCGAACGATTAAGGAATAAATTGAGATTAATCTTCCAGGGCGAGAATGCGAAGTTGGGGGTTAGGGTTTTTGTGGAGAGGAAATTTGTGGTGGCGATGGAGGGAAGTCGGAAGAGAATCTCAACGTCGGGTGCAGCAAATGCAAAGAGAAAAGCGATTCAAACCCGAGGGCTTCAAGTTCGACAAGCTCGATTGGGAACTCTTGCTCTCAGAACCGGAACTCCATCTTAGGATGGTTTGGAAAGGTAAAATTTATGCACACAAGGTGTTTGTTTAATTGTCTCACCGAGTCACTGGGCAATGCATTGATTAATTTCTTAGTGTACGAAGATGTGAAATTGGGGTTTGGGTTTCTGTTTCTGAGTTGAATTTTTGACTGTATTCTTGTGTATATGATTGATTAATCTTACTTTGGAGATATGATTAAAATCATTAGCAATTCGTGAATAAGAATTAACCTGGGCCCTTTGTGAATTTGAACTACTACAAACCGTTCTAATATCTGTAATATGACGACACTTCAAATCACAGTTACATTCTTCTCTTGAATAAGATCTATTTTGTTACTTTTATAGTTCTGATTTTAATGTTTCTTCTCAATGGAAACCCAAATTGAAAACTCAATTAATTATTGTGATTTGTTTTGACATCTTTTTATTGTGATCAATGACAGTTCTGATTATATTGTGCAGAGAGTAAGTTTTCTATCACTTTTCCTTTTGTTCTTCCTTTCTTGTTATTGCTTATGGCTTATGCCTATAAAGATTTTGTAATTGATTATTGCATTAGTTTGTGGCTATTGGTTGATCATCAAGTTGCTGGAAGGTTCAAGGATAACTACATTGGGTGTCAAGCAACTCTCTTAACTACTTGTAAGGTTGCTCTCTCTCTCTCTCTCTCTCTCTCTCTTAACTGATTCTTTTGTTTCAAATAAGTCACTTATATGATTGATAGGATATCAAGTTTTGCTGTACTCTCTACTGTTTGATATATTGCTTATGTGAATGAGGCAACGATTATCCTTAACAACACAGTTTCATTAATAATGCATGGATGCCATTGCTCGTTACCAGGTCTCATCAAAAGCAACTTCATTTTGTTTCTCTTGTGTTTCCTTGAAAGAGTTTAGCTTTCTTAACTAATATGATACATATCTGATAGTTTCCATTGATGTTTAGTTTTCTTAACATTTTATAGTTTAGTTGATTGATTCATGACAGTTACAACAGATTGCAAGCAAAGACCATTGAAGTTTTTACTGAATGGCTAAACAACCTTGGTAAAAAGCAAAGACCATTGAGTCCTAATGCTGTGAGAGTTTGGGTAGATGCACCAAAAGTCCCATCTGCATCCCCTTGGAGACCATCATCTGAGCTGCAAATCATTGAAGATGCTCTTGGTACTACAATAGCATGGCCAGCAGACAAAGTGATTCTGCCTTAGAATTATGGTATGCCTCAAATAAACTCCTTTGTTGTAGTGATCTTTTGATTTCTGTGGCATTTTTCAAGTTATTAGTGGAGGTCTATGATGTAGTGATATTCATTTGATTTATGTTGCAGTCTTCAAGTTAGTGGAGGTTCTAGAGAATAATGAAAAGAGCAGAGTAATGAGCCCGAAGGTGGTTAGTTGACTATGTACCTCTCAGCTGGTTGTTACATGCATCCTACAAGTTTTATCTTTAAGTAGGAGAGATTTTGCAAGGCTGAATAACTTTTCAGTGAAGTGCTATATGAGTTTGGTAGGATTTGCATGTATCTTTAACAAATAAGTACAAAAAGACTGTGGGCTGAGATATTGTAAGACTTTGGTTTATGAATGTCATTTTTCTAAATGCTGTAAAAGAAATTTCTTTAGCACCAGGAAATGCTATGAAATGGTACTGTAATAGCTTTTCCTAAAAGTTGTTGTAACATATTTATAGCATTTCAGAAATGCTATTGAAAGTACAAAAATAGCGTTTATAAGTTGCTATTGGTGATATGCACAATAGCATGTTTTAAACGCTATAGATGTGAACTTTATGATAGCGTTCGAGAAAAGCTATGAAAGAGGCCAAACTTTTTATAGCTCTGGCTGTGATAGTAAACGCTATGGATAGGATATGATAGCGTTTTTCAAATGCTATCAATGACAGTTTGTGGTGTAGTGTGGCAAGCTCTGTAACGGAGCTAACGTCCCTAATTAGCCCCAAATACTGATTTTATGTCGGGGTTAAAATGTGGGATACCGTTTTAAAGTTTTTGAAAGGTAGGATACCAAAGCTTTATTTCGTTAAAAGGTCAGATATTGTTTGGATTATTTTTAATTTTTTTTATTTTAGTTCTAGAAATGTCAATCTAAAATTAAGAAAATATTCTCCCACATCGAAAGAAAAAAAAACAAATATTCTCCTAAAGATAAAGATAATAATAATAATAATAATAATAATAATAATAATAATAATAATAAAACTAATTAGTACTTGGTTGGCCTTGGTTAGTTGACAATGGCCAATAACAAAATGTAATGTGTTTATGTTTTAAAGTTATTGAAACATCTCAAGGATTGAGGAGATGTCATTCTTACGTCGGGGGTTTTACTTGAGTCTCATATTTTCTTTTAAACTATAACGCTTTTGCATTTTTAGTTTCTTATGCAAACATTTTGGTAGCAAATATTCCTCTAAGGTTTTACCCAGTCTCACATTATTTTCCATATTATAACGCTTTTGCATACTGATGTAAATACATGACATAAACACAACATAAATTACTGTAAATGAACATAATAACCATCAATTTTTTCAGACATTTCATTGAAAGTGAGGGGATAAAATTGAATTATATGTCCCCTTTTCAGTTCCAACGGTTTCAGTAACGTCACATTTCAAAGAGAATTCAAAAAAATTGAAGGGGCGAACTGATTAAAAAAAATTGTAGGACTGAATTGATTTTGGTACCAAAGATTTATGGGGTAAACTTAATTTTTTTTCTTTTTTTATTATTAAAAAATATTTCACTCCATTGAAAATAGATGATACATCATAAAATGATTCACTATCTTGCGTGCAAAGACAGATAAGATCAAATGATTCACGTAGGTAGCACTCTCACTATACTTTTCTCGCTCACTCAACATCACAATATGACCCAATAGTCAACAAAAGAGTATAGGCAATTACTCTAAGGAAAAGAGAAACAACAACAAAAACCTATAATCTATGAGGAAAACATAGATTATAGGCCATTATTCTAAGAAAAAAGAGAAATAAGAGAAATTCACAACCTATAATTTATGTGAAAAGCATAGATTGTAAGCCAAAGTTTATTTGATTAAAAACCGAAAAATTATAACACCTCATTGCCCTTTGAGACTAGGGATAGGAGGTCTAGGTACCAGAGTTAAGGAACAAAGGATTGGTTCCTCCCTGGTGATTTTAGGCTTCTTGTTTCTGGATCCGATTGGACGTCCTCTTTTCTTCTTTTGATGTCCTTGTTGCACTTCATTCGGTTTCCGCTTCAATGTTATGATCGGTTCCTCTATCCCTGAAAAAAACATTTTTTCAAGGAGAAAATACCTCTAACACTTCCTTGGCACATCAGATTGGACCTAGAAGAAATTGCCCAGAATCAAGCACCGACCCATTCCACATAAGCCCACTGTCCATCAGCCTAGCCCTCTCCAATCCAGGTTCAGCAACCTCCAGCCCAGTCAAACCGGCCCAAACTTCAGTGGTCAATCCTAGTTCAAAACTATGGCTTCCCGCCGAAAATCTAGGGTGAGTTTCGGGAGCCGCCTCTAGGATTAGGGTTTCAACACCACACAGCTCCCCTGATCTATTTCCAGTCCCCGACTACGCCATAACCACAACCGACATCACCACCACCACCTTCGGCGGCCCAGTCCTAGGGCTTCCCTTGGTTCGCTAAGAAATCTTCTCGTTAAGAGTGGATGCCTTGTTCGACGACACACCTTCGTTGCGGCGTCGTCGACGGGCCGAGATGGACACGTGTCTGTAGATTGGTAGTCCAACCGAAGAGTGTTTTGTTGGGTGTGAGAGTTACAAGAGGGTGGGAAATGGTGGGATGGTTGGACGACTTAGATGGCGTCGCCTAGTCCTAGAGAGGAGTACAGAAGGCATCGTTGGTGGAAGCGGAGGTCGCCGTTGGTGATCAACGTAGTTTGGCAGTGTCGGATTCAACCATACCCAGTCCGGATTTGATCCATATGTTCTGGTTAAGGTGTTTTGGCTTTGATCTGGGGAGTGGAAGCGCGATTTGGTTGGCTTGAGTCAGTTGGCGGTGGTGAGACGACATAGGTGATGCCAACGGGATGGTGGTATCGTGTTTCTTGCAAAAGTCTTGGGTGTGGGTTGCTTGGTTATTGGGCCTAGGCTTTGGTCTTGGTCCCATCCAATTTTATATTTTTGCAGTTTTATTTTGATTTATTTATGCTTTATTGCTTTTTAATTTTCGTACCATGCAGCTTTTTATTGCTAATAATACCGTTTATGGTAGGAGAGTATCTTTAGTACACGGCGTGTATCTTCACATACATACATGGATGGTCAGGATTAGAAGAAATAATATAGAAACATGGTAGTCAAACATATGAATTGTTATGAACGGTTAAGATTGTGTTGTGTAAATACACGTCGTGCATACAAGAATTTCCATTATGGTAGGGCAAAAAAGGTCTTGTGCCGGTCTATGCACCTTGTGTGCCTTAGCTGCTTCAGGTAGGCGGCGAGTCTTTTGCTTAATCAAACGGTCACAACCTCCTAACGAAAAGATAAAACTGAGTGTTGTTGGAATTATTTTTCCGCGACAACATAATAGGAAAACTGCATTATTATAAATTATGATATTTTACATTGTTACAAATCTAGTGATCTTTCCGTTGTGTCACCGTTGTGACAAAGTAAATAGAGTCGCCGCCATCAGAACAATAAACTTTGGTAGTTGGTGCTTGTTAGAATACATGTACTTTGTAGAGATTCTCAAGATTATCTTGAGACTTCTTCAAGATGCTTATTGTAATCAGGAGTTTAGGTTTCATGTCTCTCACCCCTCTTGTATTCGACAGATTCATTAATGAAGGATTGAGGACAACCGCTCCAGCCCTTTCTTTCAAAAATGCTAATCATTGCTCTGTGCTCTCTTGTTTTCCTTTTGCATTTAAGTGAGTATATTACTCTATCATTGGACATTTAAGTGATCACCAATATGGATTTTGATTTCCATTAATGTTTGTTCCTGGTAATCCTTGCTCTCTGCTCTCCTGTATTCTCTTTTTATTTAGCATTCAATTACCTTCCCAATTACACAATTCATATTTATGCTTTCCATTGATTATCAATATCATTACTAAGGCACCATGTATATTTTGATTTCTGATTGGTTTACTTGCTTTGAGTTTCCTTTTTTGTTCTTATTTTGTTCCCGAATCATGTCTTGCTTCTATTTCCAGTGACAGTGATGTATCTATGACCTCTATAAGATGGGAACACTTCAATACTTGGCCGATACTAATCATTGGCTATGTGATACATCTTCGGTGTTGTATAATCAACTAACCTTCAAAGTCCATGAGCTATGAGAAGCTATGCCTTGGTTTAATTACAAATGTTGTTTAATATTTACATTTGGAGGTCTTATGATGCATACTGTAATTTTAAAGTCTTACATTTGGAGTTCATGTATATGTCTTTGCCCATATTTTGGTTTTGTTATCTAAGCTACTCATAGTTGTTGCTTACATTTTTCAGATTCATGAGCTCTCTTCCCTTTTAAATCATCACTCGGGTTTCCAAGTATTTTGCCAGTTGTATTTGCACTTTATTTCATGCTCTTTCACTTTCAGTTTCATGTTCAATGTGATTGTCTTTTCAAAAAAGGTAAGTGTCACACCCTGGACCCGATGTCGGTGGTTTCCAAGCACCTGATGTCGAACCCGAGGCGTCAGCGAGAAAAGTAAAAGAAACTAAAACAGTTTCAAATACTTTTCCAGAAATTGCAAAAATTAAAATGTTTACAAATACAAAATAAATACAAAGACAAAAGGATGAGCCCTTGCGATCTATCTCACTTCTAATCTTCCGTAACTCTTTCTACTTTTGTACACGTTAGCTAAACGTCACCGTTAGTCTTCCAAAAAGATGTGTCCTCATACAAACCGGAACAAGACTTATAGGGGTGAACTTACACTCAGTAGGGTCAAACCTTCTTAGGTTATTTTTAACTACGTCACACAATCAAGTTATCAATAACAAATAATAATTTAAATATAAATAATAACAATTTGATGCATGTATGCTAATGCATATCTTTCTCAATTACTGGCTAATCAGTCCATACATCGAAGACAAGTGAGCCTACACGTCTCATACTGTGTATTTCACCAACCGGGGCTGATTCAGATGTCTCGAATATATGATTTAACAATCAGTAATATCTCACCACATGTAACTCTTTTGTTAATCATCTTGTTATACTCATGGTCTCCCGATCCGCAACCCGATAAGATCGTTTTTTCAATGTTCGTCATCGAAGGGGCATACTTTCCCTGCATTTGTGCACATGTGGGTTAATCATAGATCCCGAGAACAACCCATGAGGAAACTCAACTACACAAAATGTATCTATTCTATCAATCTCTTTCTCATCTCCCCATAATCACTTTTCTCACCATTCTCACAATTCCTCACAATGCATAATGTATGCAACGAATATCAATACTCGTAAAATAACATCTAAAACATGCTTTTACGGAAAGCGATAACATTAATCATATGTTTCAACGATATCAATAATATTGAAAACAATAACAATCAAGAAGTAATCAATCAATGTCACACAAATCACTCATTTCAATTATAACCTAATTATCAATTTAAAGAAAGGTTTTCTGAGAGAGACCCTACCTGGAATCCGGGTGTCAGTTCTGACGCTAACTGAAACTAGTAACTCAGCGACCCACATTCTGAAATCCTTATCCTTCTGTTTCTAGAATCTTACAAGCGTGCGTTCCATTCCTTGTATATGCTGAAATTGCTAAGGACACCCATATTGCCTTATCGACCAAATCATACGTCCAATCTCACAATTATAAACATTTCATTCCAACTCAAGTTTCAATCAACTTCCAAATGCCTAACCAACATCATAGCATCAATGCTGCATTCTAGCAACTCTACTACATGAACCAAACACTGCATTTTGATGAGCTCTCATATCAACAATTTTCTCAAGTATCACTACTTACCAAACAACTCTATTAATATCTCCAAAACTAAACTCCATCATATCCTCATTACTACTCTGGACACCCAAAGTTCCCTTACATTATTTCTTCCGTTCACAACTAGAATACAATTCAATTATCCCAACAACATATCAAGCATCCTTTCATACACCTGAGCACTCATGAACGAGCATCAAGAGGCCAACACCACACATATGGCCGACGACTGCTCAAAATCCCAAGACAACATGCTTCAAATCTTCATATCAAGGCTGAAACTAAGTAGCTAAACACAATTCCATCACCATGAACAACAAACTAAACTCACTGCCCAAAACTCAGATTCTTCATTCCTTAGCAAAACTAGAATCCAAGCATAACAATATCAAAATCATGTCCTATAGTTTCATTCGATTGGAAATTACCAAACAAACACCAAAACACTACCACCACCGCCGTTGTCGCCGTACACGGTGGTCACTCTCTGCCAAAATTCCAACTTCTTCAAAACCCAGCCAATCTCAAATTTAATAATACAGAAAGATAGAGCTCGATGATAAGATCATGTTTAATACCTCACTTGGCATAGACGGTGGCCGGAAAGCATCGAACCCTTGCCGGGAAACTCCTTGAGCTTCAATTAATCGATTCTAACTCATGGAGGCTCCTTTGAAGAATTAGAGACCAAAGATAGAATGAGGATGGCGAGACGAAGCTACCAATACCGGTCACGCTCGTCGCCGCGGCCGGAATCGGAAACCCGATCGGAAAAACAACCACCTTCCCTCCTTTTCTCTCTCACCAAAGCTTTTCATGGAGAAACAACATCACAACCACGTTGGGGACGACGAGACGAAGCCGTAGACACCAGCCTTGATGTTGTTTCAATGATTAATTTCTTGTTTACAATAAAATCCTACCAATTTTTGCTGGAGATGGGTGGGCTATGTCTTGGTAAGTGCACTCAGCATGCCATGTTTGATATGTGGAGGCGGCAAGAGTTCCTTGTTTTGTCAAATGGTTGCAGCCTTCCCGTGGCAGGATGAGGCTTAGTGGCACTGGTAATACTTTGCAGTAGCAACATAGTAAGAATGTTGATAAACAAAGTGCATGAGCATTGTCTTTCTGATATGTCGTAAAAATTGTAAAGCAAATGGAGTAGTCAATGATGTATTCTTTGTTAAATGGTGCTTGAAAAAATGTATAGATTTTGTATGCGTAATATTATTTTAGGGTGTTCGTAGAATCTAAACTTTTCTTTTATACTGAGATTTGTCCATAGTATCCTTTAGCAAACTCAAAGTTATGTTAAGGCAAAAAAGTCAAATGCCAGTGAATTCAATCGACTTGAGCAAGAGGGGCTACATTTATTAGCAAAATATACAAAATATAGGTGTCAATGACATTCAACAAGTCGTCATAAAAAAGGTATATATGCGATTCATTTATTCGTTGAATTAATTGTGTGTTATTTCAGCCTTTTTATCTAGATCGATACTTTAAATGTTTTTTAGTAAATCAAACATTTCTAGTTTTATTTGACAGTCTGGATATATCTATAATGTTTTGCCATATTGGTTGAACAACGATTTTCGACATATTTAAAATTTTGCAGAGCTGATTTTAATTAGAAATCTCAAATATCAATTCTGATGTTAAAAATCAAAACTAAGAACATTTTAGAAAGCCGAACCGATATCGGTCCGGCTTTATTCCCGTTTACGGTTCTTGGTTCCCTTACCCCCACAGGGCTCAAGAAAGACAAACCAAATGGCAACTGTAGTCTCTGAAAACGTTAAAATTGCAAACAGCACCCCAATTTTATTCCATGAAAAAACCCCAACCTATCAAAATACCCTTTTTGTACTCGGGTGTTCCTTTCCTTCCCACTTGCCTTCGTCGCCTCTCTTCTCAATTTCCTCACTCTGACTGTCACCAGCCCTAGAATTCCCTTACTTGAATTAGATCTCAGCCCAACTGAGTACCCATGACGCTAGGCTCAGGAGGTTCAGGTGTTGTGGGTGAGTCGGTACTTTCTTTTTGATGAAATTTTGGGTTTGATCTTGTTCGTTTTGTCTGTTCTGTAACTGGGTTTTGATCCGCTTTTCTGTTCATGCGTTTTTCGATATGGTATTGATTATTGGTCTTACTTGTTCGTCTTTCGATCAAGTTCAGGTGTTTTTGAATGACTTGTTGAGATTCTTGGTTGGCTTTGTACAGATTACTGTTAACGGTGAATAGTCAAATAATCAATTTTTTTTCGTTGCTGAATAGTAAAATTGCCCTATTTGATTAGGGTTCCCTTTTGCTTTGTTGTTTGTTTATCAGTATGTATATTCGTGGTTCCATTCTCAATTCGATGAAATAAAGAATCAGAGAGACTATTTTAAGGCTGCCAAATAATGTTTATCCATTCTCTGTTCTATATCGCTACATGCCAGTGTAGTTGTTGTGTGTCACTCAGAAATTGTGAATGCAATGGTTTTGTGAGTCAGTAATATCGAGGTTTAGCCGCTAAGATTATGACAGTGTAAAAGATTTTGTATATGCTCCTTTTATCTGAAAGCTTAATGTGTTCCGTGGTAACTGTGTTGAGTTCTTATCTTAGTCTCTCATATAGTCGTGTCCAGGCTTAACTTGTATGTGATCTTGTATCTCATGTTTTCTCTGTGAATATCCTGTGACATTTTTTTTCTCAGAGTACTTGAACTTATTGGATTTCCCTTTTTACTGAAGGTTATAGAGGGGATTGATAAATTAATTTACTGTAGTGATTATTGTTTTGGTTTTTGGTATGAAAAAACTGAAGTTTTTTGGTCCTTATCAGGGGGTGATGCCCAGTTTATTGGTGAAAGGTTCTTGCAAGAAGAATTTTTTATTGGTTGTCTGGCTGATTTTGTTACAGTTATAGTAATCAGAAAATATACAACATTGAAGTAAAACTTATTTAACAGAGTAATTATGAATCTTACTCTGTTGCTTATGTCAAATGTGGCTTAAGTCGATTGAGTTTCCATGCAGTCCCGAGAAACTTCAGATTGCTGGAGGAACTTGAACGTGGAGAGAAAGGTATTGGAGATGGCACTGTGAGCTATGGGATGGATGACGGAGATGATATCTACATGCGTTCTTGGACTGGCACCATCATTGGCCCCCATAATGTAAATTCCTATTTTTATATCTTTATTTCTTGTTTAAATATGGTTTTGTCAGACTATATGCTGCATATGGGTTTGTCAGGGTTAACTTATTATCTTCCTTTCCATCTCTCATCAAATGTATTAAGCTTACAATAGTTGTCAGAATACCTGATGTTTCATATAAACCTTTTTTAATGCGATGAACCCTTTTTTGTTATCTCTAGACTGTTCATGAAGGTCGGATCTATCAATTGAAGCTGTTCTGTGATAAAGATTACCCGGAAAAGCCACCAACTGTTCGATTTCATTCACGGATTAACATGACTTGTGTCAACCATGAAACTGGAGTGGTAAGTTTACAATTTACTTGCTTCACTCTGTAGCTCAGTTGCTCTGGTTTGCAGTGTTCTACTCTTGCTGCAGCTAGTATTTCGCACTTGACATTAGTCCCATTTTTTAACAACCCCTTTTCACAAAGCAAGTAATCACTTCGTACTGCTTTCCTGAAGAGTCCAAGGGTTTTTTTTCTTTCTCAACTCTTATAATATTGATTTGGATCATATTAAAAAAAAGCAATGCCCAGACTACACAACTTCAAGACAAGGTATATGACTATTGAAATTGCATTCTAATCAGTTGTGTTGTAACAAGAAAAATAGAACTTATATAGTACATGGACCTAACCCTCTTCTATCAATTTAATAGGTGGATGCAAAGAAATTCGGGCTTCTTGCAAACTGGCAGAGAGAGTACACCATGGAGGATATTCTTACACAGCTGAAAAAGGAGATGACAGCTGCACATAACCGGAAATTGGTCCAGCCTCCGGAAGGTACCTACTTCTAGCTTTCAGGACCATTTAGAAATCATGGATCCAATTGCATAGGCAATATGCAATATATAGTTTGTAATGCCATTGTTCATCCCAAGCCAAAAACATCCAGGGGGAGTGGCCACAACAGCTTCTCGTTTTATCTCTCCATGGCTTCATCTTAGTTTCATTGCCTTCTTTTCTTGAATTTTAAATTGTGTTGAAGGGATGCTGTTTGATTAATGGGATTTATGTGTGCAATATTTAAGACCCTTTAAACAGATATCTATTTGGCATGTTCTCCTCTTGTTCCTCTGGTTTATCTCTCTTTTCTTGTTGGCAATTGGAAAGTGAGTGCTAAATTTCATGCATTGAATGGTGGGAAGCTTAACTCATGTTTGACCTTTAATATCATATTCGGTTTGAATTATGAAGAACAGCCTATAGTGATGGTACAAGACAAAGAACTTATGATTTTGTTTCTGCAGTGAAAATAGATGAAATTATGTTTTGTGATGGAATCTACTATGATATTGGTGCATTCTTATTGCACGTCTTGTGAGCCTCAATTCTTGGTGTGTTTTTGTTGCAAGAAAATTGTTGCTTGATTTTTCAAAAGATGTATGATATGCCCATGGAATACGGGTGCTTTCTCAAAATCTCAACCAATAGTTATGTGCATACCTGATTGATTAATGGTCTTTAAAGGCTTTGATATTTGTCCTGCTTATTATGCAAATTATTTGAAGGTTTATTCGAACCAACTTTGGACTTCCAATGAAATTTATAAGATCCAATGGAGTCAGACTGTTGTGAACAATGTAGCTCTACTAACTTGAAACTAACTGCTACATTGATCTCTAATTCAGCCTTCAACTACTTAAGGGTGAAGTCTCACATCTTTAGTTTGACTTCAAAATCTAGTCGATTCAACTGCGATGCATGAACTCTTGGATTTGTCTTGACTATAAAGTAGTCATTGGAGAGAGCCCCATGACTGAAATGAGTGAAATCCATGATCCTATATTTGCCATGGATATCAGAGTCAACCGGATGAACTATGAATACGTAGGTTAATCACTGCACCGGACAACGTATATAATCACCGGTATCGTATAGTATACAGCACACAGGCTTGCAATTTGGATGCGGATACGTCGTTGTAAAAGCTTGGTGTTGGTTTTTATAGCGAAGGGGTATGAATGCAAAGAGTAGGTGACCCAACTCGCCAACTTGGGTTCTTCTCCTTGTATTTTTCTATTGTTAGTTGTTGCTTGGACTTGCTCTCGCCCTCTGTTTCGTCCTTACAATCTAGACAAAGCACAAAAGGGCGACCAGGTCACAGCTCACAAGCCTAGACAAGAAGCAAATAACCAAATGAGATAAACATGTCAATGCCCCCTTTACCAATTTAGTCAATTACGCCACGCCTTTCACATTCTTTGCCCTCTCACTGCCGGCTTGCATACTACGGAATCTCCTGGCTATATTCAACACATTGCTGACCGGTCACATATCAATTCATTACCTTCGAGTCAACAAAGCCGCCGATTGACAAAACTAAGAGAATGCTCACTTGCAGAATCAAGGTCACAAAAGAAGTGTAAACATTCACGACTAGCATCTACATAAAGTGGGTTCTAGTCTTCTAAAAGGTTATTCATTTGTCATTAATTCTTGAAACTAAGATTTGGTTTTAAAACACAAGGAAGACAGATGATTTTTCCATTTGATGTGGACAAGATTCATATGTCAAACACTTGAATTTCATCGATTGATTGACCCGATTGGAACCATATTTGATCTAATGGAGACAACTATATGTCGATATACGTAACTTTGGTGTCCATTTGAGTGACATACTGTTATTGACACTAACATGACCCATTATAATTTTTTTGCTTGAGTACTTGAGTTCATCTATCTAATATAGACCGGACTACAAAATACTTCTTTGGGGTCAGTATCTAGGGGTGGGCATAAAAAATCTAAATCCCGATCCCGTCCCGAAATTTAACGGGATGTGACGGGATCTAAGTCTAAAAACACTAGGCTTGTCCCGTCCTGTAGAGAAACAACGGGACAAGACGTGAGACTGAAAAATTGAGGCCCGTTAGGCCTGTCCTGTTCGGTGTAAAATATAGGCTAATCTGAACTGTTGGTTTTTTTAGATGTTTTGATCTCAACCTTTCATTTTTGAACCCTAATACTAACTGTCTACCTTTTCATCCTTGCATGTTTGCAGTCTTTCACTCTTAGTTTCAATGTTTCATAAGTTCATCCCAAAACGTGAACCCTAAATCCCACTTCGCCAAAGTCCGACACAGTTCTCCTTGAACTCCTCCATAGCCTCTGCTAACCTCACCGCCCGATTCCTCCTCACCTCGGTGCCCGCTTCCTCCTCGCCTCTGCGCTTGTCAAGCAAGATCATTTTATGAATGAATTCAACATACTTGCTTGATTTTTTTTGCAAATGTTGGTTCTGGTTGTGCGAATTTGAGATTAGAGGTTGTAGATCAGGAAAGAAATTCATATTAGAGGTTTTAGGATTTGTGATTTGGAATGGTGTATACAAGTTTTGATTGTGGTGATTTGGTTATATTGTTTAGACCAATTGTATTGGTTGCCTGGTAAAGAATTCAATTATTGAAGGGATTGATACCTTGCTTGTTTGGTTCTATAGGATCATATTTTGTGGTTAGTGTTTATCATATGCCTGGTAAAATGCTTCATTTTGATGAAATGTCAGCTAGTCGTGTTTTCAGTTGTATTGGTTTGTTGTATAAAAATTCAATTATTGAAGGGATTGATATGTTGTATAAAAATTCAATTATTGAAGGGATTGATACCTTGCTTGTTTAGGTCTGTAGGATAAAATTTACGGTCACAATATACTATTCTTTGAAAGCATGATTGTGATTTGTGAATGGCTGAATGCAGAGGGAATTACTCGAAAACGATGGCGAGAGGAAAGAAAGTAATTGTACAATCTAACCGTTCTGCTTCTGGCCTTCAGAATTCGTCAACAGTGACATCAGTAGCATCACAATCTCCTCTGGTTACATCAGTCCCTCTGCTCGAAGCTACTAACCCAAGTTCAAGTCAGCCTCCTTCAAGTGAACCTGGGATTGAAGTTGGTTAAGTTGCTGCATCTGTAGACGAGGGTGGTGTGGCTTCTGCTACTGCATCTGTAGGCGAGGGTGGTGTGGCTTCTGCTGCTACATCTGTAGGTGAGGATGGTGATGGTCCTGCTCAATCAGGTACAAAAAGTACTAGTCATGTTTGGGAGCATTTCAAAGAGTATGAGAAAACTGAGAGAGTGAAAGATGTGGAGGGGAAGATAATTGAGATAGTTCATAAAAGGGCTCATTGCATCTACTGTCCTAAGGGTAAGATTGAAGACTTTTCTATTGAGAGTAAGAGTGGCACCTCTAGATTGCTTAGGCACATTAACCGAAATTGTAGGTATTTTCCACGTGAGGTTGATAAGTCGTAGAAAAATCTAGTTGGGGATAGGTCTAAGTCAAATAAATTGAGCATGGTAGCTTATAACCAAACATATTATTTAGAATCTTATGTGGAGATGATTGTGATTGATGAGCTGCCTTTTAGCTTTGTGGAGAAGAAAGGGTTCCACGGATTTTGTAGGAAAGTGTGTCCTCTATTTGATGTTCCAAGTAGAAGAAAATTGTGTAACGTCTTTCTAGGTATGTATGACACCCAGAAAAAAGATTTGAAGAAGATGTTGAGGATGTATAGGTTGAGTCTGACCACTGACACTTGGACGAGTGTTCAAAACGTCAATTACATGGTGCTTGCTTCCCATTTTGTCGACGCAGATCGGAATATACACAAGAGGATCATTAATTTTTGTGTGATTCAAAATCATGAAGGGCCAACTATAGGGAAGCTTATTGAGTCTTGCTGGCTGCAGTAGGGAATTGAGAAAGTGTAGTCGGTTGTATGTAAAACAACCTCCCAAGCCCGTAAACCAGAAGGAAATCCACCCTGAGCGAGACAACCAAGGCCTTCCTAAGGTTGTCCACTATGAGCAGGATGGGCCGGGCTCATCCTCGATGGCAATAAGGGGTCGGGATCGATCACAGAAGGAGATAGAGAGGTCCATGCGCAAAATAATAGCAAGTCAATTGTCCCACATCGATTTGCATATAGAAATAGAACCCACACTAGGCCATAAACACGGCCCAGCCACCAGCTTGTTAGGTAACATTAATTACGATAGTAATTACACTTCAAATACAAAGACTGACTTTACCATCGAAGGAGGAAAGATCGGTAGCTCCCGGTCCTCCTTTCACTCACAGGTTATCATAAAAGAGGACTTAGCAACATCAAGATACGCCCACAGCTACTGCAACCCCGTCCGGGATTGTACGTTGACATTTGGTGCTGTCTGTGGGAATCTCTACTAAAAGCCAGCGTGACTTTATGGCTAAGCTAAACGAACAGCGAGAGCAAGACATAGGACGGGAAGAGCGAAGGGGACCAATATTCAGGAGGACCCCGGAGACAGCAAGAGGAAGTTCACGGATCACTGAAATAGGTCTCCGGGAGGGAACGCCTGAGGGAACGGCGCAAGACCTCAATCCCCAAGAGGTAGCCGAAATGTTTGAGGGGATGAGGGCTCAAATCGCTCGGTTGGAGCAACAGAGGGTCTAGGATCGGGAAGAGGCCTCCGGGAGGGAGAGCAGGTTGAAAAGGGATAACGCCACCCTCATGAGCGTGCTGGCCCGAGGGATAGATCAGCGGGAGACATTGGACCGTGCAGCAGCATCACCGCAAGCGAATACGGCAAATTTAGCAGGGAGGGCCTGCAGAACCGTATATCTTAGGGGAAATTTGTTCCCTGAAGGAATGCGGGATGAGGGGCCGCCGCCATTGCCACAACCAATCCCGGATGTTTAGATTGAGGGACTAGGGGAGATGGAGGAAACCTTAAGAGCTATTCAGGATAATGTGGTGTGCTTAATAGAAAGAATCTCGGATGTCATCCGACCCGCGTGAGTTTCTAAGAGAGGGGGGACCATTTACGAGAGCAATCACCCAAACCGTCCGGTCGAACACTGCCAAACCATTGAAACTGAGTTACAATGAGCATTGTGATCCTTATCTCTTTCTCGATAGTTTCAAGTCTCACACGAATGCTAAGGGATATTCGGATACGATATGTTACAACATGTTTCATGAGACCCTAGCTGGGGAAGCGCTTAGCTGGTTCCACGAGATCCCATCGAACTCGGTCGATTGTTTCAGGTAATTGGCTGATAGACTCATCAATAGGTTCATCTTGCCCACGGACGAGCAGAACACCGCGCAGCTGTTTAAGGGAGAGAACTGAAAGCCTTTGTGAATCGCTAGCAATGAGCCACAGCTCGGGTCAGGAATTTTGACAAAAAGATTGCAGAGGAGGCCTTTATTTAGGGGTTGCTTCCCTGGAAGTTTCTATATGCGGTAAAGATCGAAAACCAGCAAGGCTATGACGAGCTCATGGAAATGGCGATCAGGCACACACATGCAAACCATGATACTTATGGAGGAAAATCGGTCGGGAAGAGGAAAGTCGAAGGGAGAGATGAAGAGTCACCGGTACAAGTGGTTCAAGAGGTTAGGGAGAACGAGAGCCAACCTCATATTCGTCTGGAAAAAGGCAGAAGGAAGGGAGCGGGAAGAAATCCGGCCGACAATACAATCCATAAGGGAAGGAGAATGGAAACTACCAGGATATCAGATACGTAAGAGCGTTACCGGTAGTCTAAGAACAATTATCAGCGCTCAACACTACCTATGAGGCGATATGGAACGAGAATAAGACCATCATTTCACCTCCCCAGCTAGAAAATTCTCAACGTCATCGCGGCTCACGAAGGAGGACACAAGAAAATTTTATGGGTATCACGGAGAGCCAACCTACCACATCAATAATTGTATCGAACTGAAAAGAGTAGTGGATAGCCAAATTAAAGAAGGAAAATTGCAGTAGTATGTGCCCGGACAGAGGTAGGTAGGAGCTATCCAAGTTTATGGAACAATAAACACCATCCACGGAGGGTCACGGATATATAATAGGAGCAACAAGGCTAAAAAGCAGTGTACATGACGAAGGGATAGAAGGGAAGTTTTCTCCTTCGGTAGTAGTAAAAATCAGCAAGAAACCGCCTGATGGAAGTCCATTACCTTCTTGGAGGAGGAAGGAGAGGGGATAAGGCAATATGAGGACCCGTTCCTGATCACTCTGTAGCTCGACCATTATATCACTAACAAAATATTGATAGATACTGGGGCCTTGGTCAACGTACTGTTTAGGAATGCTTGGAAAGGATTGCACCGAGAGAGTAACAAGTTGATGCAAGACCATGAGCCATTGATTAGCTTCTCGGGCGATGTCGTGCAGCCTTTGGGATCGGACACACTATTAGTGTCAGCATGGAAGGCCAAGAAGGGGTCGCCCAGACGATAGTCGAATTCATTGTGGTGGACTGTGAGTTGTCCTACAACGGGATTCAAGAAAGACCCACCTTGTGGAAACAAAAATCGTTTATCGCCAGCCACGTGCTGATGATGAAAATCCCAACCCTAACATGAGTCATCATGATCTGGGGAGACCAGGGGCAGCGAGGAGTTATTATGCTATAGATAACGGGAGGAAAAAGTCAGAGGTTTTATTAATAAGTCAGGTTGTTGGGTCTCCCTCGGATCCTTATGTGGATCCCAGAGATGATTCCGACTCTGACAAGGAGCGACCAGGGTCGGTTGGAGAAACAGAAATAATATCAATCTCTGAAAGTACCCGGATCAACAAGTGACCATAGGGATGGGACAAACGCCAAGCGTACGAGCGGCCCTAGTGTGATTCCTTAAGAGAAATAGCGGGGCGTTCGCTTGGTCGTACAACGATATGCTCGGGATATCGGGAGAAATCGTGATGCACAAGTTGGGCATTGAGAAAGGTGTCCCACCCGTGCGGCAAAAGTGTAGGACGTTTAAGCTGGAGAAGTATGAAGCGATAAAAGGGGAAGTGCAAAAGTTAATAGATATCAAGTTTATAAGGGAGGTTAGATACCCCCAGTGGCTAGCCCATGTGGTCATGGTTCCCAAGAAGTCAACGGGACAGTGGAGGATGTGTGTGGATTATTCCAATCTCAACAGGGCATGACCCAAGGATAGCTTCCTGCTCCTTCAGATAGATTAACTCGTGGACTCCACGTCTGGGTTCGAAATGTTGAGCTTCATAGACTCCTACGCCGGCTATAACCAGATAAGGATGGATCCGCGAGATGAGGAATACACGGCTTTCACTACAGACAGAGAATTATATTGCTATAGAGTTATGACCTTTGGATTGAAGAATGAGGGAGCCACCTACCAGCGACTGATGAATGCTATGTTCGTCGAATACCTCAGGAAAATCATGGAGGTATATGTCGACGACATGCTAGTCAAGAGCTTAATAGCTGAGGAACACGTAAGGCACCTAGAGAAGATCTTCGAGGTGATTCTAAGGTACGGGATGAGGTTGAACCCTCAAAAATGTATATTTGGAGTGATCAAAGGGAAATTCCTAGGACATGTAATCAGCAAGAGGGGAATAGAGGCTAACCCGGAGAAAATCCAAGCCATTTTGTACATGGAAACGCCCAAGGAAAGAAATCAAGTGCAGTCATTGGCCGGAAAGATTGTCGCCCTGGTAAGGTTCGTGTCCCGCCTCACGGATAAGTGTGCCCCCTTCTTTTGACTGTTGAAAGATCAGAGGTGTAAGGAAATAACATGAGGCGTTCAAACAGATAAAAGCATATCTCTCAACTGTATTGGTGTTGTCAAAACCAAACTCGGGCGAGATGCTTTACTTGTATATGGTAGCATCGCAAATAGCAATTAGCTTAGTACTAATCAGAAAAGAGTCGGATGTCGAGCATGCGGTGTTCTACGCCAGGAAAGGATTCACACCGGTAAAGAGCTGGTACCCGGACATTAAGAAGTTGGCTTTAGCACTCATCGTGACCACCAAAAGGCTCAGACACTACTTCCAGGCACACTCTATAACCCTTTATACCAACCATTCCTTGAGGCAGATCATGCAGAAGCCAGACATCAGCGGGAGGTTAGTAAAATGGGTGATTGAGCTAGGAGAGTTCGACATCCACTATCGGCCTAGAATAGCTGTAAAGAGGCAGGCCGCAAAGGACTTTATATCTGAGCTCACGCTCATGAAATTAACGGAAGAATCAGCAAGTAATCTCGGGGAAGGAAATGAAGAGGTACGAGAGAAGGAGCCACCAACCCCCATTTGGAAGCTACATGTTGATGGTTCTGTGATGAGATATAAAAGCGGGGCATGAATTATACTAGAAAGCCCCGATGGGTTCAAAGACGAATACGCCTGGAATTCCAATTCAACACCTCGAACAATGCGGCAGAGTATGAGGCCTTGATAGGCGGATTGCAACTCGCCTGAGACATTGGAGTGGAAAGGGTAGAGGTCTTTAGCGACTTGCAGTTGGTTGTAAATCAAGTCAACGAGAGTTTTGAGGTCAATGAGTCTCAGTTGAACTCTTATCAAGCGTTGTCCAAGGCCTTCATGCAGCGCTTCGAGTCGGCAACCCTATTTCATACACCTCGAAAGAAAAATAGCAATGTTGATGCCCTGGCATGGTTAGCCACCGAGAGATTCAGAAACGTCGGGGGATCCGGGAAGGGAAGAAAGAAAGCACAAATTGAGGTGTTGGGAAAACCGAGTATAAGCAAAACCATCTCAGAAATATTCATGGTCGACAAGGGACCTGGGGAGCCAACATGGATGGACCGTATAATCGAGTTTATGAAGGAAGTGGTGCGCCCGGAGGACAGAAGGCAGACAAGAAAGCTACAGTTAAGATGTGCGAGATACACACTCATGAACGGGAAGCTTTATCGCAGAGGCTACCATTTTCCAAACTTGAAGTGTGTGACAGCCGAGGAAGGTGAAGCGATACTAGGGGAAATACATAAGGGAGTGTGCGGGAATCACTTTGGATCCCACTCGTTGGCGCACAAGGCACTACAAACAGGCTTCTTCTGGCCAAATATGGGTGCAATGGCAGATAAAGTCTCGGCAAGATGTCGTAAATGTCATTTGTACGCCAATGAGACACACTTCTCTCCTATTGCCTTGTCAATTCTACTGTCACCGTGGCCTTTCGTACAGTGGGGATTGGATCTCATCGGGAAGCTGCCTACGGCACTAGGGCAATTCAAATACGTGATAGTGGTCGTTGATTATTACACTGAAATGGGTGGAGACGAAGCCCCTGGGAAAGATAACCACCGAGTGTGTAAAAAACTTCTTGAAGAAAAACATATATTGTAGATTCGGGGTCCCGGAGACAATCGTCAACGGGACGCAATTCAACAATGACCACTTGATCAAGTTCACTAAAGAGATGGGTATCAAGAGGGTTTTTGCTCGAAAGTACTTTGAGCAATCAGGACCACAGTGACATAATCAACGGGAGAAACCCCATTCTCTATGGCTTTCAGCACGGAGGCTGTCCTACCGATTGAGACGTCAATACCATCGGGAAGGGTTGATAACTACAACACAACAACCAATAAGGATGGTCTCCAGTTAAATATTGATCTCATCAAGGAAAGAAAGGAGAGAGCATATCTGCACAACCAAGTTTAGAAGCAGCAAATTGCACGCCACTACAATAACAAAGTCAGGACCCGGACGTTAGGACTGGGGGATGAAGAAAATCATAACCAAGCCATTGGCCTTGGATCCTATCTGGGAAGGGCCATACAAAATTGTTGAAGAGGTTGGCCCAACAACTTTCTTTCTTCGGGATCATGATGAGATTATCACCGGGCGCCCATGAAACACAGAGCACTTGAAGTTCTACCCGGTGTAAGAAGTAGGGGATGAGACCCAACTTTGCAATATTGTATATTTGTAAGTACTACTGCCCCCGGAAGAACTTCATGTCCTAGAGGATGCCTCCATTGGTTTTGAAAGACTTAATACAGGAGTGAGGAAGTTAAATTCAAGGACATTAATGTTGAATAATAACTCGGACAATAAACGATAAATTGGGAACGGAACAAGTCCAAAAATGTGTAGGCATAATTTGTAATCCTCCGAGATAGACATAATTCGTAATCCACCGAGATGTGGTAGGCATAATTCGTAATCCTTCGAGATAGGCATAATTCGTAATCCACTGAGATGTGGTAGGCATAATTCGTAATCCTCCAAGATAGACATAATTCGTAATCCACGGAGATGTGGTAGGCATAATTCGTAATCAACGGAGATATGATAGAGATAATTCGTAATCCTCCGAGATAGGCAAACCATCGGGAGTGCCAACAGTGTAGTCCACCAGGAGAAACAACAATTAAAATAGGAAAACCGAGAACGAGTCAACAATATCATAATATATTAAAAACCGGACATCCAGGGAGTATACCACCAATGGGTATTTACAAAATTTACTCGGGATGTAGCATCACCGGGACCAGGCACAAGTTCGTTGTCCTTCCAGTAGTAACAAAAAAAACAGAGAAAAAAAAACAGATGGCAAGTTTACAACTTATGTTTCACGGCCATCCTCTTCCTCGTCCTCGGATGTCTCGGCCATTGCGTCCTTCCCATCAGCATTCTTCTTGGCGACGGATGGATTGCCATTCAACCCAGCCCCTTTTCCCTCTCCTTCTTGGTTGCGGTCTTCTCCGCCCGCTCCTTAGCCTCCTAGGCCGCAATCAGATCGGCGGTCATCTTCGCAAGGCGGCTCCACTCACCAAACTTCTCGGTGATGCCTCCCTCTCTAGCCGCCTTGAGAATAACCTTCAGCTCGTCTGACTCCTTGAAGTTGGCTATAACAAGCTGGCCATGGGCAGGAATCTGGCCCTGCAGATCGAGGATTTGGTCATCCTTCTCCTTCAGCTTAGACCGAAGCTTCGTATTCTCCTGCTGAAGCGCGTTAATATCGCACTCCAAAGCCACCACTCGTTCAGCTTTGCCCTCCAGATCTTTGGTGTGTAGGTTAAGCTTAGCGAACTTGTCTACTAGAGAGAATTTCTCCTTCTTCATAGCCTCCAGTTCTTTCTCTATTCAGGCTTGCCCTCGTTGGAGTCCGTGCTCGCGTCGATGATGTACACAACAAATAGAGCCTGTAAAGAGATAAGTAAGAACATCCCGGAGGAAAATTGAAATTAGAAATAGGAACAAGTTTACCTTCATCATCGTCTCTTGGGCGTATTGCCGGTTCTGCTGAGGGGTATTGGACCCAACCCTGATCTGATCCAGTTCAATCCCCTTTAGATCGCCCATCATGTTGTGGACAAACTGCTTTTCGGCACAACCGTACTCGTCCAGGATTTGTCAGATGAGGGTCTTCGGGATTTGAGGAATAGCGGTAGTAAGGGCGCTCAGAGAAAGTGGGATCCCGGACGAGGACCTTGCAGCTTTCTATTTCTTCAGGGGCGGTGAAGCGCCAGTCATGCTCATGCCCATCAAGGTGACACCGTCATCCCGCTGAGACTTCGACTTCTTCGACGGCTGCCTCTTCATTTTCTCGCCCAGGTTGATGTTAACGACGTCACTAGATCTTACGGGCCCCTCTGAGTCAGAGGGCGGCTTCCCGTACCCTTTGTTAGGAATCTCTAGCAGAACAGGATCCTCCGAGACGTGAGCGGTAGAGTTTGCAAGGTTCGCTTCGGTGCGGGCGGCCACCTTCCCTACCTCCAAGAGCCCACTCAACAGTTTCATGTATGAATCCATGTCGCGGGGGTGTGAGGGGCGTTGTTTACACTTGGGAACTTTAGCTGAAAATAAAACACTCACAATAGTCAAGATCTTGGGTAAAACAGGCAAAAAAAAAAAAACACAGCAGCAGCAAACGAGAGAAATTAGTTTGGAACCCTACCAGGCATACGATCGAGTTCACAATGAACTAACACATTTCACCGGGTCAAGTGGTATGAGCTGCGATCTTTTTCCATGGGCCAGGCCGCAAATATCCGAGCAATCTGTTGCCTCTCGAACTCCGACAGCGAGTAGGACTGATCCCAGATATACCTAAACCGATTGGGCACAACGAACTTGGGGCAGTTTCTCTGCCATCGACCACCAGCAAACACGACCTTAGAACGCCAATTGTTATTTATTGATGTGGGAAGATCAGTAACATGACATAAGTAATCCCGAGCGGAAAATGAAACACAACCACTGCAGTTCTACTTCTTCGAGTAAGATAGGCGGTAGAGCGCTCGAAACTCGTTGATAGTTATTCATCCGATGTCAGACAAGAAGTATAGGTAGTATAGGGAAAACAACTGGCGTCACTTGTTCAAGGGAATCTGCCCGGAAGCTAGTTGAAGCATGCTTAGTAGGTACTAAACGCATTGAAGAAGCGGGAGGGAGAAGTCATTCCTAAACATGTTGTCGTGCACGTCAATGAAGTTGTCTCTCGGACAGCACGCCAACTCATCTTCATAAAGCCAACAGAGGATGACAGTGGGCGGGATGCCCCAGTCTTTCCTAAATTGCTCAATCTTAGCCGGGGTCATGCAACTTGGAGGCTCGTCGCACACGGTGTCATCCTCAAAACAATATCGCCTAGATGTAGAAGAGCCGATTACACTGGCCATTAGAACGCCATAAAAAACCCTAGCTAACCAATCCACCTCCCGGGCGGGCTCGGCAATGGTTACCTCTTCTGGCCTAGACGATGAAGATTCACCCGGGCGGGATGACCGGCTTAAGTACTCTTTCATCTTCTCGTCGTCATCCACTATCAACCAAGAGGATGTGCTAGCCCCACTAAGGTTGGTGCTACTTCGAGAATCCATTTACCCTAGTATAACAAAAACCCTAGGATCTATTAGAATGCGCCAACGGGAGCAAGCGCGAAGTGCACAACATAACAGAGGCTAAACCCAGAAACCCCTTAGAACACCCAAATCCCTAGATTTTAGCCAAAATCCCTAAGTTTTAACCACAAATAGAACCCACAAAGCAAACTATACAAAGCAAACAACAAGGCAGTACAAAGGCAACAAAACAAAAGCAGGCATAGGCAAAAGTGAAAAAAAAACAACACTAACTTACCGGAATTTCAACGTAGAAACAACGCCGGAATCTCAAACAGAAAGCACTTCGCAATCGCATTGACTTGCCGAATCAAACCATGAGAGCGTTGTGACACATGAAGTCGACGATGAACAACGCAAGAACTAGACACAGAAATTGGAGGAGGAAGAAAATAGTTGCAAGCGAAAAATGGGAGAAAGGAGTGAAAGAGAGATATATAGAGGGAGAAGGGCAGAGACGCCTCGGTTCCCCACAAACTGCATTAAAAAATACTCAAACAATTAACGAGGAACCCCTCACCGTCGGATCAAACCGCAGGATAATGACACGTGGCTTAAACCGCCGAAGCTTCTTAAAGAAGAAAGAATGAAGCCATCTGGCGAGCTTCATGGGTTGGTGCATTTATTGCTTGGTAGTTATCCCTAGGAATATGACGTCATCTGACGAGCATGCATTTAATGCACCTGCCACAGCAATGCACAAGCATCCAAGGGAAACACCAAACTTGGGTGAGTATCACCGAGATTATTCCAACAGTGCAATTTCAAACTCAGATGAGTATCACCGAGATTATTCCACCAAGGAAATTCCAAACTCAGGTGAGTATCACCAAGATTATTCCACTAGTGAAATTCTAAAGTCGGGAGAGTATCACCGAGATTATTCCACCAGAGAAATTCCAAACTCGGGTGAGTATCACCGAGATTATTCCAACAGTGCAATTCTAAACTTGGATGAGTATCACCTAGATTATTCCAACAGTGATATTCTAGACTCGGGTGAGTATCACCAAGATCACTCCAATAGTGAATTTCACAACTCGAATGACCGCCACTGAGGATATGTCGTTGTTGAAATTCAAATAACTCGGGTGTCGGTCACTAGAAACACAACTGTTGGTAATTCAAGAAACACGGGCGGCAGCCCATGAGGAAAATTATATCATCCCTTTAAAAATGGAGCAAATGGCTTGATAAACCACAGACGGCGTTAACATCCTGTCACTCGAGTAGTAATACCAGATATGAAAATGGCTCGCTACCTTTGTCCATGGAAAATGTAACACCCGTTCAAAACATGTCATGAGTCCGAACTTGAGGGGACTTTGGGTAGGAGCCCATTTGAAATAGATTGGTCTACGGGCTTATTTTAGCAAGTCCCCACTGAAAATGTGTCTTGAACGAGAGCTTGGGAAAACTTGTAATCGGTTGTATGTAAAACAACCTCCCAAGCCAGTAAACCAGAAGGGAATCCACCCTGAGCGAGACAACCAAGGCCTTCCTAAGGTTGTCCACCATGAGCAGGATGGGTCGGGCTCATCCTCAATGGCAATAGGGGGCCAAGATCGATCACAAAAAGAGAAAGAGAGGTCCATGCATGAAATAACAGCAAGTCAATTGTCCCACATCAATTTGCAGATAGAAAGAGAACTCACATTGGGCCATAAATACGACTCAGCCACCAGCTTGTCAGGTAACATTAATTATGATATTAATTACACTTCAAATACAAAGACTGACTTTACCATCGAAGGAGGAAAGATCGGTAGCCCCCAGTCCTCCTTTCACTCGCAGGTTATCACAAGAGAGGACTTATCATCATCAAGATACACCCACAGCTACTGCAACCCCGTCTGGGATTGTACATTAACAGAAAGTGATGTGCATTACTGTTGATAATGCTGCTGCATACAAGTGTGCTTTAGAGTGGCTTGTTGCTAGGATGAACAATTCGGCTGCTTACCAATAGATTTTAAATGGAAAATATATGCATGTGAGATGCACTGCTCACATCACTAACTTAATAGTGGGGCATGGTTTGAAGAGATTGCAAAAATTAGTTTTGGCAATTAGGAATTGTGTGAAGTTTGTGAGATCTTCTCCAAACAGATTAGAGAGTTTTAAGAAAGTTGTAGAGAGAGAAAATCTTAGATGTAAGGGACTTGTATGTATGGATGTCCCAACAAGGTGGAACAACACATTTTTGATGCTAGAAGCAGCTCTGAGGTTCAAGAAAGTATTTACATTTTTAGCTGAAGATGATGATTCGAATTTTATGAGTTACTTTAAGGAACTAGAGGAAGAATATGATGAAAATGAAGTTCTTTTACCAAGCAACAATAAGAGAGCTAGGGTGGGACCTCCAGAAGAAGGAGATTGGTTGAAGGCTGGTGTGTTTGTCGATATGTTAAGAGTTTTTTGGGAAGTGACTCTAAGGAATAGTGCATCATTACACCCTATTGTGCACATTATTTTTGCTGATGTGATTGGTATGGAAAATAACATAAATAGTTTGTTTGTGGCGCCGGAGTTGGCAACTGGATCAAAAACTGAAAAGACATTGCAAGATATGGCAAGCAATATGAGAAGCAGATGGATGAAGTATTTTGGCTCTTTTGGGGACCTTAACAACATATTGATCATTGGACTAGTTTTGGATGCAAGATTTAAGTTGAAGAATGTGACTCACATGTATACGGAACAGAATCTGCATGTTGATGAGGTGGAGAAGAGAACAAAGGTGATTAAAGATCTGCTTATGGCTCTTTATGATCAGGTATTTTACACCTTTTTTGATATTTTTTTTATTGCATATATCCAAATCTATTATTGTTGCATTTGTTGTTAGGTTGTACATTTTCTAGTGTGTATATATTTGTTTCTAAGCAACATGTTTCTAGCATAAGACAACTCTTTTCTAAGTGACATGTTTCCATTTTGTATATATCTGATTTTCAATTTCTGCATTTTTTTTCTTAGTATGTGGTTCATGTAGATGGAGGTATACACATGCAGAGGCCGCAATCTCCAACCTCTTCATCTAGCACTATCACAAGTAGAAGCAGCACTAGCCGTGCCCATAAAGGCCAACAACTTAGTAATTGGAAGAAGGTTGTGCAAGAAAATGAAGAGGCGGTCGCAGCTCATGAAGTTGATCAATACTTGGATGCTGCATTAGATCCAACTGATGAAGAATATCAATTTGACCACCTGTGTTGGTGGAAGGTTAATGGATGCAAGTTTCCAGTCTTAACAACAATTGCAAGAGATGTTGCAATTCAAACCTCAACAGTGGCCTCTGAGTCATGTTTCTCAATATGGGGCAAAGTTATTGATTGTTTTAGGAGGTCATTAACCTCTAAATCAGTGGAGGGACTCATTTGCATGAAAAATTGGATGTTAGGTGATGATATTGTAGAGGTTGTCGAAGATATTGATGAACCAACAATTGAAAACACAGAGTTTTATTACGATGTTGAGCGAGGTATGAATTTTGAAATATTTATACTTTTTTGTTATTTTCAGATGCATGGACAAACTCTTTTTCATTTTTGCAGAGCATGAGAGCACTGCTTCAAGCAAGAACAATTGTTCATTTCCAATTTCAAAAGCGAAAGGGAAGTTTGTTGCAAACGGTATTGTCATCGATGATTAGAGTTGAAATTGTTTGTATTTAGAGCAGCTTGGAGCAACTTGTATTGTTGTGCTATCAGATTCACTACTTTCCTGTTTTCTTATGAACCTTATGATGTGTGAACTTGAGTAATTGTGGATTATTGATGTTACTCTAGTTTAATTCTCGTTATGAATATTGGATTCAGATGATGCAATCTTTATTGGTATCACTATCAGGTAATATTAGGACAGGATGACGGGATTGGGCCTGTCCCGTCCCGGTCCCGTCTGGGACGGGACTTGCGTGAGATTAAGTCTTAAAAACGTAAGGCCCGTCTCGATCTCGTCACGTGTGCAATATCCGGGACGGGCCGTGGGATGACCCTAATCTCGTCCCATGCCCAGCCATATCTATATCAGTGTCATTTTGGCTGCGATTATTTAAACAATAGGTTATAAACACGCCTTTGTTTAAAAAAAAAAAATTACATGCTCTCTCTCTCTCTAGATCCAAATCCAACCTAAAAGACCGGACTCACCCCACATGCGGCAATAGACTATTGGGGGGGGGGGGGCAATAGAGGGTTTAATTAGGGGTGGTGTGAGGTTTATTGGGCAGCAATAGGCGACAGTTAGGGATCTATTAAGGGGCAAAAAGGTTCTATTTGCATTGATGAGAATAATTTTCTTAAAATTATGGCTATTGGTCACTAATCGTTTTTTAAAATTGTTGATTTTATTACGCATCAACTCATGGAAACAAGCCAAATTCTAATATATCTTACATAAAGGAACAACAAAACAAACCAAATAATCTATCTAAGCCATAACTAAAATCGCTCACTGAACAACAAGCCTAAACTAAGCAAGAGTAATCTTGTCATTCTAAGAGACATTTGCAAAGCATGCAATTTGGTACAAACATCAACTAGAGCGTTTACTCAAAACTTATAGAAACTCACTTCAAAGCTCGTGTTCAGAGTGTCTCATGTTGTCAACCTCTAAACAAACACCATTTCCTTCCCCATGAGTTGAAACTGATGCTTGTCAGAGCCTACTTTGCTTCTAACAACCTCGGCATCAGGTTGGTCTTCTCGCTCTTAATCTCTTCATCTTAGGACTTGGTCTTGTTCAGTTGACCCTTAGGATGACCTCTCTTCTTCGGAGTCTTCCTAATAGTCTCTGGGACCTCCACAAGCTCATCAAGATGAAATTCATAAGGTATCTCAGCCAATTCTCCATGCACCGCTCCATGGCACCATTTGCGAACCCTTAATATTTTTGGTTATCTACCTCATCAAACCCATTTGTAAGAGGAGCATCATATACCTCAACCACCAACCTAACATTATAAGGCCCATCTTCTGTCCTTTCTAAGCCCATACGCCTGCCACCTATGCCACTTCATCAAGTCCATAACCCGACCCAATTGATAACCCACATTTCAAATTAGGGGTTTCCATTGAGAAAATCGGGGTTTTAGAACCCACCAATAGATCCATCGCCGACCCAGCTGGCGTCCCATCTTCCGGCCGACCAATACCCACTCCGATCGTCGGCTCTGCCTCATTTCTGCCTAACGACTCAACTCTGACCCCATCCAATGGCATTAGCGTCGCTGCACATGTAAGGGACGTGCTTCCTAATGTCGTGTCAACACGCCATCACACCCACTTGTTACATGCCAGAAAAAACCACGTACAATCTTGGCATATACCGTGATATTTCTCAAACTTGTATTCAAGTTCCACAAGCATTGACAGAGAGAGAGAGAGAGTACGAACGTCGAGCCTAGATGCAGTTACATACGATCCGCATTTGTTGAACGATATTCTTTCTTTGCAAATCCTATATCATGCCTCCCAAACCGCTCCCAAGTCAGGTGAGTGCACGAGCATTGGTGTATAACTATGTGCAGCCCCTTGGCCCCCTTCACCGCCACCTGAATCTACATGGAATTCAATGACACCTTTGCCAGTTCCCGGATTCCGTCGTATTCCATCAAGAAAAGCATCGAGTTGTTAAGGAACCACGATCCTCAATTTAGTCCGTTAAGGGCGTGATCCCTCGCCTCTTACTTCTTGAATACATACATATATCCCTTGGAATGGTATTCACAATTCAAATTGTGTTCATTTAACAATATCAGTTTAAACTTTATAATCTAAATTAGTTTCTCTAATTTTTATAACATCCACAACGTTAGTTCAAACTACATGTACGAACTATGATTCTAATCCTTATCATCATGCATGAAGTATTTCAAAATCAACGTCTCAGAATCGGCCTCAATTTCGCCCTCACAGAACACATCTTTTTGGCTAAAATCTAGATTAAAGAACAAACATCCGATTATATATGTTAATTTAATCTGTGACTGGGCCCTCACAGTCAGGCCCACAGAACCGTAGTTTTCATGGACCCCACCACTCCCCAACTTTAACCCCATTTTTCCGCCATTTAAATTAAACAAAACAAATCCCCCACAACAACCATTTTAATCTCTCCCTAATCCCTTAAACAAATCATCTCTCACCCTCCAAATTATTGCACCTCCCCATCCAACGGCCACAGGCCTCCGTTTTCTATTAGTAATCCCGAACAAATTAAGGAAAAAAAAAAAAAAGAGGAAACGAGAGCCCACGTCTTCCACCGTCTCTTTCTCTCTCTTCTTCTTCTTCTTCTATCTCGAGCCCTCTATAAAACTGTCTTCTATTTTCTCCTCCGTCTTTCAGAACCGAAAATCAAACCCTAAAAAAATAGAAAAAGAAAACCAGAAATCCCTAGCTTTTATTTATTTCAAATTTTTTTCCAATCGGAAACTCTGATCCAGATCCGGTCCGATCTCGAAGCTCTGGAAGACCGCAACCTATGTCGTCAGACCCGCCGCCTTCTTCTTCAGAGATCCGAATCCGATCGGTATGGGCCGATAATCTCGAGGCCGAGTTCGATATGATCCGATCCGTCATTGACGAATTCCCGATGATCTCCATGGACACGGAGTTTCCCGGCGTCGTGTTCCGCCCCAACGCCGAGGATCCCAAGTTCCGGCGACCCGACGCCGAGGATCCGAATTTCCGGCGCCTGGATCATCGCGGCGCGAACTATCTGGTTCTCAAGGCGAACGTCGACGAGCTCAATCTGATCCAGGTCGGCCTGACGCTGTCGGACCGTGCCGGGAATTTGCCGGGTTTAGGATCGGAGGTGAGGTATATTTGGGAATTCAATTTCAGAGACTTCGACGTGAGGCGTGATCCCCACGCGCCCGACTCCATCGAGCTGCTGCAGCGCCAGGGCATCGATTTCGAGCGCAACCGCGACAAAGGGATCGACTCGTACAAATTCGCCCAGCTGATGATGTCATCCGGCCTCGTCTGCAACGAAGACGTGACGTGGATCACGTTCCACAGCGCCTACGATTTCGGATACCTGGTCAAGATGCTGACGCAGCTACCGTTGCCGGAGGACCTGCCCGGTTTCTTGAACCGGGTGAAGGTGTTCTTTGGCTCCGGTGGGTACGACGTGAAGCATCTGACCAGGTTCTGTGGTTCTCATCTCTATGGTGGATTGGACGGGGTTTGCAAGGCCTTGAATGTGGGCCGGGCCATAGGAAAAAGTCACCAGGCCGGGTCGGATAGCCTGCTCACTTTTCATGCCTACCAGAGGATCAAAGAGCTCTACTTCAGCGAAGGCGGAATAGAGCAGTACGCTGGCATTTTGTATGGTCTAGAGGTTTCTCGATATTTTCGTTGAAATCTACTCCTTATAGATTTCTTTCTCTGTTAAGTAAATTTTGTGTACAGTTTGCTTGATCAATATTATTAGGCCTTATTAATTCTTTCTAATTCTTGCTTGTGCATATGGTTCGAATTGCTCTTCTTTTTGTTTGTTTTAATCCATACATGTTGGTTTGGAAGCCTGTAGAATTTGGAGATTGGAGATGTTTGGGTTGGTGGTAGGGAGAGATGGTCAGAAAGAGAATTTCGATGGGTTAGAAGGGTTATTCAGGTGTCATTGCTATGCAAATGGATGATTAGAAGGGATTTTGGTTGGTTGGATTTTATTGGTATATGAAACTGAAGAATTGATAGTGTATTTGTTTTTGTGAGGTTCTTCTCTGGGTCATGGTCATGGGAATTAGTGTCGAGTCATTGTCACAAGAATGGATGATTAGAGGAATATATTGAAGATTGAGGGGTTCTTCGAGTTGGATTCTCTTGCTATATGAAAACATAAATACGCATACTTGTTATAATTCTTCTCCAGGTCATTATCATAGGAATGAGTGTAAGGTGATTGGATTATTAAGAAAGGTTGGACTAATGCCGAGGATATTGAGTTGAATGTGGTGATGCCGGACAAATTTGTATGAGATGACAATGACAAGTGTAGTCTTTATAGGGGTTTCTGGATTCTACGAAGCTTAAACTAAAAGACCATCAAGCAGCCTTTCCTCTAATCTCTGTTGACAAGTCATGATTTGATAAAAAAACTTGTTCATTTTTCTTGGACCATAGCTAGTATGTCAATTCATTATCAATGTCGTTATCATGCCCTGTTCTTTCCTTTTGGTTGCATTTTGACTTCCAATCCTACTGGAAGTTGACTAAATCATGAGATTACACTAGTTGCCTTTTCTCTTGCTAGTTAATTTGCTGTTTTCCCAGTACTTATCTAGACTATATAATCTGAGATGCATTACATTGATATTATATATCAGCTACCTTTTAAATTTGTCCATCACTTTATTTGCTAGCAAGAAAATAGTAGTGAAGCGTGAGCAGTTTAGATTAGAGGTGTTTTAACAGCTGATCATCTTACCAGCGGGGATGCATCTGTCGTCCAGGGATATATCCAGGCATATGTGTTGATGTATTGCACTCTCAGCCATCTCACTATGTGATTTCTTTCACAACATTAACACTAGCTGAATTTCCTATAATTTAAATCAACATCATTCCGCTCTTCGCTCTAATTTCCGCAGCCAATTGTTCATCATTATCTGTTGTTCTTTACAAGTGCATGATATGTCATAATAGTTTTTCCTCGCACACACAAACACATAAGGGCAGATACTATCCTACTACTAAACTTGGTGCTTAGTTTATGACAGACAGTCTTATTTCTATTTTGTCAATCATTTTTATTTCTTGACAATACCAATGATCATTGGTATCTGGGGAAAATATAGGAAAGAGAAAAGGTTGTGGCATCATGAACGGCGTCCGTAAGTGTATATCAATATGTTCACAGTTCAGCTGCCAAATTATTATTCCAATTGCTCTTTGCTTATCATGGTAGTGTTAGTGTGTCTGACGAACATATAATAGTAGAATTCCATAGTTTTCAAATATTTGTTATTTCATGCTTATAAGAATGGTAGGTTTAGAATGTCAATTTTGTTATATGTTCTGGGGCTATCTGAACTATACTGAACTCAATTTTTTTTTTCTGAATATTATTTTTGCGCAATTGTATTGCTACTCGTTTTATGACTTCTTCTTAATGACATTTTCATTTTTATTTAGTTCATAAACCTAAACTTAAAAGTATAATTCATCTTTAGTCCGCAGATGGATCCTTGCAGAATTTTGATTTTGAGGGATCCTTGACTCGTCTTTTGTGGATGTCTTGAAGACTTGAAGTCTGGTGGCCCTCATCAATGCTCTACAGCCAGGTTCATATCTGTGACTTTGTAACTTTTACACTCCTGTTCTTCAATCAAATTTTGATGCTCTTGCAATTAAGATTAGGATCACCTTATGGGTACTTTTATAGTTTTATTATCAATTGAAAGGTTCCTAAAAATTGTGTTAGGTCGAAAAATCCATGCATTAATACCTTTTCATATTTGTTTGTCTTGTACAAAGCTCGTGAGTGGAAGTGAAAAAAAAAGTAGAAGAAAAATTAAGAATAATTAATCCATTAAGTGCAGCAAATAGTTAATGGTTTAGGCAGAGTTCGGTACTTGTTTTTGATTCTTTTCTTCAAATTGTAATGGTCCAAATAATCCATAATGAATTAAATATATATCCATAGACCAGATAAGCAGGTGCAATGTATTTCTTGTGGAAGTGCACTTGAGCTGAGGGTAATAAATGATATATGACACGGTAGTCATAGAATGTGACAGGACTGTAGTTGTACAGCGTCAGATTTTTTGTGTGTGCACAGTAAGTAGCAGCATTCTGCTTAGGTGATGAAGATATACTATCCTGGCATTATACATGTCTTTGGCAGTATTTAGGCCTAGTTTGGTTCACGGAATGTAAATGAAAGGAAAGGAAATCTTTGAATTTTCCTTTGACAAGGGAAAGGAAAGTGAATCCTTGGGGTGGGGGGGGGGGGGGGGGGGGGGGAGAACCATTTTCTACCCAATTTTTCTTTCATGTGGGAACCACTTCCCTTTCCCACTCTTTTCTTTTTGGTTTCCAAACAATGAAAAGCAATAACTTTCCTTGCCCAATGGCTTGATTCCATGAACCAAACATGGCCTTGGGGTTTTGGCGTGTTGGTATCTGGCCATGTTGGTATTTAGGGTTGTAGAAGAATTATTTATATGCCAAAGTTAACTATTTTTATTCAATGGCACTCTTGTTGGACTTTAAAGGAATTAATTATATAGGCTCAGGAATGGGATTCTTATTTGTCCTGTGAAAAAGTTTAGGACGAAATCACTGGCTTGGAGGGTTTAAAAGAAATGAGTGGGTGTTGGTCTCTTTCATTTGTGGGTTGCCAATTTCATAGTTAGGTACCGGATTTTGGGACAGTGTCTAAATGTCCAATGTTGATGGCAACAAAATGATCAGATTAGTCCATAAACAGGTTGCATTGAAAAGGTAAGAAAATGACTGGTTGCTAAGCTTGTGTGATCAAAAGCATGCAACAGCCACACTGTTGACTGAGTTTGAGAGTGATATCTCAAGTGCTTTGTTTCTTTTCCAAAAGTTAGTGTTATGAAACATCTTAAAAACTTCAAAGCATAGATTTGGATCACAATCAAGTCCTCTAGAAATCTGGTCAAGTTTACTTTAGGAAGCAATTATAAGTAGTCACTATGGATTAGGGAATTAGCTGTAGTGTTTCTTATCGATGACATAATATTTGTATCTTATCTGAAAAAGGAATGTTATGACTTATTTTCGATGCCCTGCTTCTGTAGTGTAGTTATATTTTCTATGATAGGTCTATTTTCTTTAATGATATTATATGTCTCCACCATGAATTAGATGATTGTGCATTGTTCTAATTTCAGCAAACTTATTCCCTACTTTACCGCACCAAGAAGATATTGTTGTTCAGGACAGACAGGTTGTGGCATGATGCATCATGAATTGGTATTAAACTATCTAGTTATGTATCTGTTAGTACATAGTACAACATCAGTCATACTCGCCTAAGAAGACGCATGCCGCCACATAAAACGGGCTTGGGCCTTGGTTAAGCCCAAGAAGCCCACACTATTCCTTGAGGGTATAATGGTAATACACCCTCTAGCAAGGGCAAAGTGGTATTTTTAGGGTGCATCCACCATACCCCTATAAATACCACTCTCCCCTCTCATTCTCACGATCTCCATCTTCACTTATATATCACGTGCATCAGCTCACTGACTTAGGCATCGGAGGGTCGAAGGCCGGAGCACCCGGTCTTTCCTCTGACGCTTTTCTCTCCTTGATTGACAGGTTATAGGAGGAAGCCCCTGCATCTGGATGATTCTCCCCTCTCAGAGACCACGCCAGAACAGTATCTATACTTTGTTCATAGTTAGGTAGTCTACTGTAAGTCACATGAAATAAGCCTTCTAAATTAGGCCACTGTAGGCCCAAGAATATAAGAGCATGGCCCGAGAATATTAGTGTGGATTGGATTTGTTCTTGTTGGATGTTTAATTGCTCTGCTCTAAATATAGAAATGTAATTTATATCCGATTAATAAACTATGAACTTTTTTTAATACCCATGTTTGTTCTTACTTCTTAGTGCTTCAGGGAACGGTAGGTTTTGATCTTGTCAATACTCTTTGAAGTTCTGGTGGCTCTTGAATAGAATTCATTCTTTAGTTCTAATAATTCCTCCATCTCGTGAGTCCTCTTTACGTAGCTATATGTATACATACTTCAATAAGTCTAACCGAGTCTTAAACTGGATCAATTTTCATGAATGACTTTGTTGAGTTTGGAGGCGACTGGATATACAGGCACATACATATGGCTCATACATACTTTTTTCATTGTGATAGTATTTTGCATTGTATCATGGCACTATTTGTTGAATGAACAGGATAATTGTTCTTCAGTGTGATATCTTCTTGGTATTAATTCAATTTGGTAAGGCAAGGTTACTGTCCATCCTGATCTTCATACTGGTTGTCTAGTAGTTTTTCTTCTATGTTCTTAAATGATCTTCAATTAGGTCCTGTAATACTGTATTTTGCAATCACAAGTTTTTATTAGTTTAATGGGAATTGGCGAGGCTCAACTTTTTGTGGAAGGACTCTTAACAGCATTGCAACTCTGTCCCCCAGCTCAATTTATGCTAGCATGTCTCATCATATTTAGATTCATAATCATGGATTGATAATTTTATATGCAATATTCAATGCATCCTTGATTATTTATGATATGAAAGATTGTGGTTGTGAATCATGAAACTGAATCTCTATCTGGCTGTTATCTTGCTTATAGATTGATGCAGCATTGTGTGGATTATTTGAAATCTGGTGGCAGGTTGAATTTTCTGTGCAGCAGGTTCACTGATGGTTGGTTCACTAGCCTTTAAATTATATATTTTTGGTTGATAACCAGACCTGCTTTGCAACCCGTGCTTGAATCTGGGTTCCCCTGTGAAACCCTACGACTTTAGGAGGCAGAATTCACTACTACCTTGAAGGGTTTGCACCTCAGTCTGAGGCAGCAAATCTTAGTTCTGAACTGCTAGCCAATGGCACACCTGCTCTTCTTATGCCCTTTAAGCCATTATTCAATTGATTTATTCTTATGCTTCTGTTAGGATTCCCAATTGACACCATCCTTGGTAAGTTTAGCGTTGTCAAACGTATAAACAGCTGAAGGCTATAAAACCGTGTGCACATTTTTACATAATTATGCTGGTCACAAATTTGAGTCGAGTATGAGTCCAATTTAGAATCAGATTCCAATGCGTGTAAGTATTTCATTTCAGTATCCACCACTTAATTTTTATGCTATTTGGTGGAGCCAATAAGATGGAATGAGGATCCTCTCCACTTCTACAGCAAATTGAGAGCCAACATTCCAATCTGGATGATCACATGTTGCAGTCCCCAATAAACTTAGCAGCATGTCAGCATCGCCAGCAGGATTCTCTATTGGATTATAACCTGCTTTGTCCATTTATATAGGGAATGTAAAGGAACTATATTTCACCAATATACTTAACATCTTTTAACTGTCAGTTAGCACTTTTACACATGGAGGGGGTCTTTTTCCAATTTGGATCAGCGTAAGGCGTTGGATAAGTGAATTCAGGCAGCGCCCCATACAGATAATATTTTCACTCGTGTCTGAAATAAAGCTTGATCATGTCAAGAAAAGGGTACATTCACTAACTGATTTTTACCCACATTTTGTAGGTGTGTGCGGTGTCACTGCTGGTTGCTGTACTATTGATGATGGCTGGTAATCCGTTCTGGTTGCTAACTAATCTGGTCTGTAAACTGCATTTTATGTATATAGCATATGATACAGGTTCCTTGTTTAACAGGTGAACACTCTCGTGACTGTTGTTCGCCAACGAAGACGCTTGCTATTTCATGTGGAAGTGCAAGTGAGCAAAGATTATGACGTGGTAGTTACTCAGCTCTCTAACTCATGTTGTGTACATATTCTTTTTTTTAGAGAAGCCAGTGTGCTACTGCTAATGATTTAAGTTAAAAAAGTATAAATCTTATTAAGAATGCACTCATACGCAAACATGGTCACGCCAGATTTGCAGCTGCTTATTTGCCTGTTCTTCGACTTCTTGCTGACCTTTTTTTTTTCGATGAAAAAATAGGAACAGAAGGGTATATGACATGGTTATTTTTAATCCCATGAATAATTTGGAGCCACAAGTGAGCTGGCTAGGTGAGGATAAAATATATTAGTGGGGGTTGGTCTCTTTCAGTGTGGGACAACTATTTCGCAATCTAGTTAGAGAGTTTGGGGACAGTCCCCATTGTTGATGTGAAATGTTGTCTTGACTAATTCGAGGTAGGGTTGTAGACTTGTAGTTGATAATAGTGAACAAGGTTTCAGCCACTTATGAGTGGTGCTACATACATGTGTAGTGTTGTCTTTGATCTTTGATTAACGATCTTTTGTTCTCCACTTGCCAGATTAGATAAGAGCTGGAATGGAGTGGATATTTTGTGAAGGAAGATGTTTGGCTTCAGCGTATGGATCCTTTCATGATCATGATCAAACAAGGTGCTGAGGCAGCATTCAAAGGGGAAAAGTCCACCAGTGAGGGATTTCAACCCATGGTTTTATTTGCATGGAAAGGTAACAATCTATAACTGGAACCAAGTTTGACACCAAAAATGAAATAAGCACGGTCTCTGTTCATTCCACAAGTCATGCTTAGTAGATGATCCTTCTCTGTTCTTTTGTTCTTTTTTCTTTCTCTCTTTTGACATTAAAGTCTTCTAATCAAACAGAAAACTTTGAATTGATAAAAATAAAGTCCTAAAGAATCATGGGTCTAGCACACCTGGTCTGAGTTGAAATTTTGTGGGGGACTGAAGACTTTGCCCCTGTAACCAACAATCTCCAGCTTCTTAAGAATTAGGGTTAGCTAGCATGACCAATGCATAATCGTGTTTTGTGCACAATAATACATTCAAAGCGCAGCCACATGCTTAATAAATGGCAAAACATTGTGGTTACTCGGAGACAACATGTAAATTTTGGTCCCCATCAGATAAGGAATGAGAGATAAGGTGGTCCTCCTCCTTAACCCTACCTCCACAGAAAAATTTCAGAAGCAATAATTCTAAAGTACCCCACAACTAAAATCTATGCAAAATATATTGTTCTTATATAAGGGAAAATGTATAGAAACAGTCCGTTTTGTCTGTTAAGGGATTAAGGCTAATGTTTAGTCCTTGCAACAGTTGTCTGTTTAGTCCCTTCAACAGTTGAGTCTGTCAATGTCACTCCTCGACTAGATGGGAATCTAAAAGAGATGCATGACCCATGAAGGAGAGTGATAGGATAGTGTGCAATGAAAGTGGGAGCGAATGCGCTGTAGATTATTGTTTGTTGCTCTCTTGTAGTGAATGATACTACTCGATCTTATTCGTATTATTTAAGAGCTGAGCAGATTATGAGGTGAATGTTTTGTGTGGTGGATGTAGTTAAAGGACCACCTGGAAACCACAGCTGATGCGATGGCCATTTTGTGGTCAATTACTTACTGTAAGTGGCTTCAGCAAGTATGCATCACTAAACCATACACATACAAGAGCCCTCTAGTGTTAAGTGGACAGTTTCTTACTTTCTTACTCTGGAACTAGTCTTTTTTGAGAACTTATCACACAATGTAGTGTTAATTTTGAACTGTTTTGAAATGTTTTGTCTTTTGGGTGATCTTCATAGATAATTCTAATTACAAACATGATTCCTGTCAGACCTTAAAGCCGTTCTGTTACTGTCATAACAGCTTCAATCTTTTATAGGATAAAAGACCAAAGCTATTTAAATTTTCTTATCCAGTGATTTCCAATGAAGATTCATATCTCATAATCTACCAGATGATCAGGTTATGAGTACAGATTTTGTTGATATAGGTAAAGGACCACTCTATACAACGAAGATCAATGCCATGGTCCCTTAGTATGCATACTATAAACAGCTATCTTTCTTGGTCTGATGCTGGAAATCGAATTTCTTCAATTTATCTTTCAGTTATTTTGAATTTTTGTACATCATAATAATATACTGAAGTGTCTGGGCTTTATATATTACCTTTTTTTTTTAAGCTTTCCAGATATTATTTAGTTAGATTATCAACCAAAATGAGGATTCAAAGTTTACTAGTTTTTCGATAGACTTTAGGATTCCTTTTTTTCTTTTTTTCTTTTTTCCTTTTTTGCGTCTGTTACTTTAGGTTCCTTTGATGCCTGTTTTGCAACTTCAGCAAATCACCTGAAATGTGAAGGTGGACTCTTGCTGAATTGAACAATGTAGTGACATGAATTCCCAGGCCATTTTCATCAAGTCCAGTTCATACAAAGATCTTGAGGGTTAGAGATTGGTTGGCCGTGTAGGACTAGGATACGATGGACACCAATCTAACAGGACCAAGGGAGGGCTAACCCCTACTTCAAAGTGGTGAAACCTTGTTTAATTAGTTGGAGGATTCACTTTGCTGCCTGATTTGTTGATGACCTTCATTCTTAAAGGTCCTCTATGTTCGATCAACCAAGTAGGTTTTGTCTATATAAATAACTTAGTTTTCAGTTTGTTTTCCGTTCGAGTTGATTCGGTTTTTGGTTCACTCGAAAAAAATCATAGCGAACCGAAGTACAAACTCGGTTTGGTTTCTGGTTTTGGGTCCAACCCATTACATATATACGCATAACTTCCAGAATCAAATATGTCAATTGACATCTCTGAAAGAACTTCGTAGATTGCTCTAATTGTATACTGAAATTCAGTATCTAATGAAATTGCTGATAGGTATATTGGGTAAAGTGAGTGAACAGTTTGTGCATATACAGCTAGTATATTGAGAACAGTTTGAAACTGATGGATGTGACCTACTTTCGGAGGCTCACAAACACTCAGATTCGAAACTTGCTTCTGGTTTTACAGGAGCCCTTGTTATGGCAATTGGCAAATCTTCCTCTCTCCCAAAGTTGATCTCTCTTATATCACACCTCAGAAAAGATCAGCCACCAAACCGATCCACCAAACAGAGAGAGGAAGTAATAAATGAGTCTCTCTCAGGGGTCTTAATCTTGCTCTTCTGTAATGTAATATTGCTGAGGGGAAATGCACGTGATAGAGAGGTTAACTCTATGAGTGTGCTTCCACATGATGCTCATCCCCACAGGTCCCCCATCGATCACCTCCAAAATTTCCCACCCTATTTGAATCTTCAGCTCTTTCCCTCTCGCTAGCCCTAAACCTCTAAGCAATTATTGACATCATCCAGCTTTGAGTGAATTACTGCACTTGTGTCCCCAAAGATTATGAGGGTTTTAATGGTGGAGTAAGACATGTTTGAGTGTAGCTCCAGGGCTACGGTTATGCAACCATTCTGGTAATAACCCCAAAGTCAGGGCAATAAATAAGTTGCAATCCGTCAACCACCTACGAAATTGAGCAAAATGTTCGTGGGTGATTTAATTTCTCATCCACAATATTATAAAAGGATTTTGGGATTTGCAGTACGCGTGATAGGAATTATAATGAGATATTGGAAAGGACTAGATCGTTAATCTATCTTAATTGTACCGTATAATCTTTTACGACGCATTTGTCTTTTTTGGTGTATAGGGTGGGATAGCCAATTTTATTTCACGAATTCTGGCACCACAACCTAATACAATGTTTTGACTCCAAAACAGTATCCAAGTACACAGTCTCTCCATCGACGACAACATACGATTGTTTATTTTTTTTATATAACAAGTAGTAACTTTGCAGTATGACGATTATTTTTACCCAAGTCACTAAATAAAACACATTTGACCGGAAAAAGGCCGGATTTCGGTTTAGAAATGAGGAGGGCGAACCAACAGCCAAATATGCTAACCGTACGGTTCAGGTTATTTATCGATCATATTCACCTTTTTTTAGATTCTCATAGCCATGACACAGTAATAAAACCAAGACCGAGGACCAAACTAAATCCCTGACCCCGCTAAAAGACCATTTGAACCACAAATACAAAACCTCTAACTCAATGGAGAAGTGAGTGATTCGACCAAAAGAAATCGATGGAGAAGTAAACTAACTATTATTAAATTTGAAAACTCTAACCAAACTAAAAACACTTCCATTGTTCTACTATCATCGAGAACAATCTAGTCATATAGGTTAAAACAGAACATGAAACAAGTCAAATTTAAGCAAGTCTGATGTTTTCAGGCACTACGTACATGTACATGTATGTATCTCGTTTTATGTAATAGTTGATGCAATATAAGTAGAATTTCATTTATTTATGTGATTTTCAACCACATCAACTGCGCCACATAAAGTGAAATAAATATGACAGTACGACTGGCCAATCATTGCATATGCAAAAGGGATGTTTTGGGTATTTCATTACAGTGGGATCATGGCGGAGTCGCGGAGCAATGGTCAAATTGACTTGATCCCAGTCGGATCTCTTGGATCTTATGTTGGGACGGAGATGATTGGAAAGTTCATCACATATCGAAGGCGCGAGGAGGATACCGACATGATGCGGGTGGCAGTCCAGCGATGTAGGAAAGGTGGCGCAGGTTGCGGCTAACAATGGTTTGGGCTAGGGTTGGCAGCTAGCGGTTTTTCCCTTGCTTATTGTGCAGAGGCTTGTGCATGGGCTCTTTTATTAGGCCCAACCTAGGCTGGTTTGTTTATTTTCTATATGCTTTTTAATTTTGTTAGTCGGATAGTGTTGTCTTGTCTCTGGTGTGCAATAAGTCTATGCCTCTATTTTACAAGGCTAGACGAGTTGTTTGTATGTGTGTGTTGTAGGCAACTAGGTCTTTGATGTCAAATGGTTCTTACCGCCTTGTAGCAGAGTAAAGTTAAGTGTCTTTTGATTTACCATTTGGCAACAACATAGTTAGAAACCAATGTTTTTGAAAATTATACTTCACAGTATTCGAGTTATAATTTTGTTATGTCACCGCTGTATCAAAACAAATAGAGTAAATATAACCACTAGAGTATTCTTTATTAGTTGGTGTCTCGTTAAATATATCTTTATTGTAAAGACTCATGATGATATTACATGTATTTGTAATCAAGAGTTTACGTTAAAGGTACTCTATTGTATTTCACACTTTTATTAATTAAGGCTTATTTTTTTAAGAAGCTCTAAACCTTGTCAAGAGCCAAAGACATGATATTATATTGAACAATTTTGTTGGCCGAGTAAACTTCGAATCAAGTTGTATAGATCAGGGACTCCTTGCAAATATGGACAAGTCCAAATGGGAGGAAATTGTTTAAACTTCAAACATCAGAACGTTCAAATTTTTGTGAGCTTGCTCGCTACACCAACGAACCATCAATATTAAAGACTCCTAGAAATATTTAAAGCTCTGATACCAGAAGCCTCAGCTGATCCATGAATACCATTTAAGAAACACCAAAATATTGAAGCGACATTAAATTAAAGCTGATGATATTTTTTTTACCAAAAAAAAAAACATATGTATAAAGACCCCACTAACTATATATTTCCCTCCTCCATTCCCCCAACCTCCATTCTATTTTTCATCTTCACCATTTTTTCTTGTCCTTCACTGCTTTAAATAATCTCCTCTCTTCTCCTGACTAAACCATTAATACCACATTTCAGTGTTTCACCACCTCCAAATATTCATTTCAAAGTTTTGAAATTTCCTCCACATTTCTCAGTTCTCACCCAAGAAGAAGAAGAAATGAAGCTTCTTCCTTCTTCTCTGTTCAAGAACACAGCAGCTGCAGCAGCAGCAGCACCAGAGCCAAAGTCTTCTTCTTCCTCTTGGCCCTGGCCTTCTTGTACCCAAACCAGAACCATCTCCTTCAGAATTCCCGGAAACGATATGTTCAAGACCATAAACTCGGCTTACTTCGACACCAACACACCGGAATCCTTCTTCACCAACTCCTCCGAGGGGTGTGCGAGTTTCTCCACAACAGTGTCTGAAGAAGACTCCTCGGGCGGAGGAGGAGATCCGATAGAGACTGTGATCAACAAAGGGTTGAGATCAGAGCGGCTCTTCTTCGATCCCGGTGAGACCAGCTCTATTTTAGACAAGGACTCTATCAAGGCTCGTGAAGAAGAAGAAGAAGAAGACGATGATGGGGTTGATGAACTTGCTGGTGGTGATGATAACATTCCTTTCAAAGAGAGTGTGGCTTTGTCCATGGACTCGCCGGACCCTTATGTGGATTTCAGAAAATCCATGGAGGAAATGGTGGAAGCTCATGGTTTGAAGGACTGGGAACATCTTGAAGAGCTTCTGTGTTGGTATTTGCGGGTCAATGGAAAATCGAACCATGGATATATAGTTGGAGCTTTCGTTGATCTTTTGGTTGGTCTCGCATTCAGCAATAGCATTCCTCCTCCTTCTTGTTCATGTAGTGAGTACTCTCCTTCTACTCCTTTGTCTTTTTACACCAGTACTACTTCCTGTTCATCGTCTTCTACCTCCACTCCTTGTGTGTCCTCCATTGGACCCGAGGACGGATCAGAAATGAGTACCAGCACCATTCCCTATTTGTCTTCCCTGTTAGAAGCTGAGGAAGAGATTAACGAAGAAGACGACGACGACGACGATGATGATGGTGCTTCATCTTAGCTTAACTAGTCAGGTGTCTCTGATTAATTCTTGAAAATATATGTATATCAGTAGTTGAGTGATAGTGAAATTTAACTTTCTCTTGATGACTCTCATGTCTCTTTCTGTGTCTTCAACAAAGCTAAATCCGTGTGGTGAATGCAAAGCATGAGTGTAGGTTGCAGTTGCCCTCTTTCGGATGCATATTTATTAGAGTAAGATATAATTGATCCTTCTTATGCAGATTTCTTTTTACCATATGCAGAAACTGTATAATTTCTTAAACGTTTAGAGAAGCATCTGCATTGATCACAGTTTTCACAGAAGTGGACTCTTATCTCTGTAGAGGAGAAGTCCTTTTGTATACACAATCCGTTTTTGTACATTGACTGGTTTTATAGAGAACACAAGTAAGCGACACAGTGATAGTTAAACCATCTAGTAGTTAGTTTATTTCTCCTCAACTTTATGAGTTTATTTTTGTCACGAGTTATACGGATAAATTAGTAGCAAGAGGAAATTAGGTCAGAAAGTAAATGAATGACGGTTAAACCAACTTACTGTTAGTTTACGAGTGTTCCTTTACGATGTGTTTTTGTCACGAGAAGATTAGGTCACGAAGTAAAGAAAGATAGCAACTTTTATTTATAAGCTTTTGGTTGCTATTTTAGGAAACCTTTCGTCACACTAAATTGAAAGCAAAACTGAATCTTTGAATGCATTTGTACAAGACAAAGTGACAAACTAAATGTTTATCTCTATAGATTGTGGGAGACAACATCAGAATCCAACTGCTGATACAATATTTACTATGAATTTAGGACCATGAGGGAGCTTGCTTCAACGGCATTCTGTTATTATGGGTGATGTAATTAAATATCTGCATATGTGAATATGATGATCTTCTGCAACTCACCCATGGTGATTTAGTATTGTTCACCACTGCCACTAGATGATATCCACATGCGAATCGAGCACTAAAATTTTGCAATGTCGTCTAAGAAATCAAGGCCTTCGATTTTGAAATGGGACAGTCGTTATCGGTGATAGGAACAATACCAAGGGCTGGAGTTTGGCGAGGTCCTAACACTCATTTCCTTGCACCTGCAGGATTAGGCTGAATTTTTTTTGAGAAATATTGTACTCCGGTGAAGACGAACATGGTGCATCGTTCATCCATGGTTTTGAGAGTCAAGTAGCAACGATTCTGGGAAAGAAACAAACCCAACTCAGCTTTAATTTCAGTGGCCAAAATGATTTCAGATAGAGATTGTATATTTTCTTCTCTAAAATAAAAAATAAAAAAATAAAAAAGAAGAAGAAGAAGAAGAAAAAGAAAACAAATGTTCATGAAATCCGGGCTCCTTTTGGGTACCTAGCTCACTATCTTATCATGATCTGCCATGCCCTAAAGAATTTGAATCTCTTTGTTGTGGAGGCTCTTGCAAAAGCTAGAGGTTGTAGGAAAAAACAAAGAGATGACATATATTCTTTGGAGGGTGATAGGCGAATGTCAGGATTAATTTGGGTGGTGCATAGGAACAGCTCAAGTTAAATCCAATATGGTTCGATGACAACAACTCAATTTGAAAATCGGAAACTATAGATTGGTATTCGCCTTACTAGTATTGGTAATTGGAAGGCCATGATTGGATATGCCTTGTTTCAGCTCTATATCTTCAATCTAGTAACCTTCTCTTCTATCCCAGGCAAAAATAACTCCCAAAAAAGTTTTTGAGTAGTTGGATTTTGATCTTCCAATAAGGAAACATATATGGTATACATGACAACATTTTACAAGAGCATTTCTAAGAAAATCTTTCAATTTCACTTTTTAAATGTACTTCGACAATTTCAGTTACTTTGGAATATTACAATACAACTTGTAGCTTCAGTTAAAAACAGTTTTGAACGTTCAAACTAATTTTCAAATTTTTATCAAGTTTATTCGAATATGTGGTCTAGCTAGATTATTTACTCTTACACCACAAAAGAGTGTTGTAAAATATTTTCAGTGTGATTCTTCTCTTCTTACAAGTCCGATTAAATTAATACATGCAGCTAGGTAGACTACTGATATAAACATATAAACTTAGAATATGTGTTCAAAATCTCGATCCCACTACACCAAGACCCATAAATTAACTAGAAGACAGATTATGACAATATTAAGGACAACCATTTTATAATACACTGTTGATTAGTATTTACCCTAGAGGCCTGGACTATAAAACTCATAATAATATTCACAACCTGTTGATTAATATTTACCATACAAATCAACAACAGACATAAACCCCAAAGCTCGATTGCTTAGTAGATATAGGCTCTAGCTCGAACTACCTCAGTCAAAATGTTTCATAATTTCCTGATTAATATTCAGAGAACACTGATAATTATGCAAAAATGTTCTCTTAACTGCATGTAGTGGTAGTAATAGGTACAAATAAAAAGTGTGTCAACGCTCCATGCATCGAAGTCTTTTGGCTCGATTGATCAGGATCAGCAAGGCACAGCATAGATGCCTCTTCAGTCTCGATCTGAGGCAAACTGCAGATTCTTGTCAAGTTTAGGGCGAAGCTTCTAAACCTTGTGTCGCTTAATATATTATCACCTCAATCTCAATGAGCAATGGAAGATTATAATATTTAGTTGATTATATACTATGTTAATTGGTTATAAACTATATAGGGCCATTTCTACGTTCCCAGATGCAATCTTTTATCATCTCTCACCTACCTTTGATTTTCCTATGTAATATATATATATAGTGTTTCTGGCTTTCTGCGTTGGGGCAAAAATATCACTGGAAAATAGTAGTGAATCCAAAAGTATGATGTAGAACAGTAGAAGTAAAAAATAAGTGAAAAAATAGTGTCCAATGCCATTTGCTTCATCATAGATTACTAACGGTCTTTTGGAGGTGTTTAATCAAACAAGGGTAAAAGTTCTTATGGAGGAACAAAAATGAAGGAAAGGAACGGACAATTGATCGACTTGAACGTCCTAGGCATTCTAAAAGATGAAATATTGGGTGGTTGTGTGGCATAAGTTCCTCAACTGCCTACTACTCGTGCGTTGCAATGAAAGAGTAGTTTCCAGATATGAGGTTCTTAAACTTTTAGTCTATGCCAATTTTGACTACTAAGCTAATTATGTAATTCAAGACAAGAATTCGAACTTCATCTATTTGCTATATTCGTCTAGCAAGGAAGAAGGATCACTCACTCATCTGCTATGTAGGTGTCACTGTTTAAAATACCATCCCAGCACTCGATCACATTACTCCAGTTCCAGACAAAGAAACAAACACCCTGCAGGTTTTTACTTGTCATATATTGGAGGAAATCAATAAGCAAACACATGGAATGCTTAGTCTGGTAATTAGTGAGATAATGACCCAACAATGAGACCCTCACTTTCCGAGAAAATTATATAATTTTACACGAAAATAATGACAGAAAAAGAGTATGGAAGTTGGAGTCTGTCTGTTCCATTTCAAGTTGGGGAGAGTTGAGTGAACTCGATGATCGATCTGTGTGTTTGTGGTTTTTGTTTTGTTTTTTTTTGTTTTTTTGCATTAAATGGGTTTCATGGGTCTATACGCCAATCCCATATTTCCCTCATCGATTTCGCTTTTCGATTCATTGCCTGACGGCTTTGGATTGGACCTCGGTAATGTATCATACTTTAACCATTCGTATTAACAAAATAAATAAATAAATAAATATATATATATATATATGTATGTATGTATATATATATATATATATTAGGGTTTTTTGGTTTTTCTATACAAGCCATGTTAGTCAATATGTTCAAGCATTTCTTACATATTCTAAAGCACACAAGTCACACATAGTTTTAGTCATATGAGTGGATTTCATGCATCAAGTTACACTTGCGTCATTAATATTGTGCAAGTCATGGCGATTGGAGCTGTGATGAGAGAATGAAGACATAAAATAAAATAAAACACAACCCTCAATTCCTTGATCTGGTATTTTCATTTTGGATTAATTACATAAAATACCCCGAACTATAAGGCTCTCTTCAATTTGATACCCAACTATCAAATTCTATCATTCTACTACCTCAACTTTGAAGCCGCTAACAACTTCATACTTCAACCATTAAGACCCCTGTTAACTGCTGACGTGGCAGTTAAGGTTGGAATTGTCTAAGGGCAATTTCATCATTTCAATACGTTTGAACCTAATTAAACTTAAATATCCAAGTCATGGCTATTGGAGCTGTGATGAGAGAATGAAGACGTGAAACCCCTTAATTCCTTCATCTGGTATTTTCATTTTATTTTTATTTGATAAGATTAAGTGCTTATAATAACATAACATCTTCTTCGACCTCGAGTTCATCTCCTATGTTTGAAACATTTGTGCTAGTTTGAAACACTTGTACTACATTTTTGGGTTTTAATTTTGTAAATGGTGTTCGTATATGCATGCATGACGGTGTTACATGGAAGCTATAAACAAATAAAAGGATGAGAGTGTGTTTAGTTGCTATGTTCACTTTCACTTTCATGCGTATAAGAATCTTTGCATAGTCATATGTAAGTGACAAACAGAATACTTCAACGAGAATCGAATATACTCCTATAATGACCTCATATAGGTTAAACTAAGATGTTTCCTTAGATAGCAGTATAGCACATAGTTAACTTCTTATATGGAAAAACTTTACCCTAGTTCTCAGAATACACTTTCCAAAGTTACAGAAAACCATTCGCTAAAAGACATCATCTTCTCCTCTGAACAATGTCAAGCTTTTGTTCTTCTGGAAAAGAGGCATGCAGGGACTAGTCTGTTCCATTTCTTTTTCTTTTTGGTGGATAAAGAACTATTCATTCGTTCATGAAGTCTAATAAATGGGGCACGATATTGAGGAGGAGAAGGAGGGTTATTTATACCAAGTTACCAACAACCAACTCCAGCCCATATCAATCACATATCTTCGATCAATCGGGACGACGACATGAATTAAGCGCCCTTTGCATTTATTTGGGCTTTGTCTTTTGATATCGAACTTGTCAAGCCATGCATGTGTTTATAGTGAACCAATTACTCCCTTGCATCATGACTAAGTTCATGCCTCCATGAAGATCGAACAAGTTTATGATGGCATAATTTAAATGCTGACTTGAAGGTTAATAACTAATAATCCTGTGTTTCTGTTGCTCTGTGGATGCATGCAATAGAAATAGATCACTTATTGAAACCCTAGAACGTACACAAGAATTCAAGAGAAGCTCTTGATTCTAATCAATGTCTGATATGGATCGGAAATTTTATGGATTTTATTGCATGAGAAAATGGCTAAAATAAAGCTAGATTTGACCATGGATATGATACAAATCCAAATAATAAAATTAAATCTTGTTTCTCGTCATTCCATTTCCGGAAAGGTACGATCATAGTTCCGATCAGATTTTATAACATCATCTGGAAATTACGTACATCTTGCATGCGCGCGCGTTTGCATCACCCCAACTGCTCCTCCAGATTTGTTTCCCACCCGTTCTGCTGTACTTAATTAATGATCCAATCAATATCTGGAAAAAGACGATGAATCGATGATAACGTTCATAACTTCATATGGGAGATTGATCGATCAAGGAGTTTTTTTTTTTTTTTGTCAAGGAGTTCGATGGACTAATTAGAAGAACCGAAGTAACATGCACGTACCCATCAGTACTCCCTCAAAGAAGATAGATCAAGTACGTAATTAAGATGACTGAAGATAGCAGTTCAGCAAATAACATTGATCTTGGTTTTGAAGCTAGTAACTAAGATAAGGACGGATGATCGAACAAGACTCTCACATTACATTCTGATCGACTTTCCTTGCTAAACGAAGCACAATGTTGAAGTTGTATATATTGTTCATTCTCTAGCTAGCTTTTAGTTCTTGTATTTTGTATAATACAATCGGTGAATTCCCGGCCGACACCAGCCTAACCAGAGACCATCAGTTTATCGAGCAATTGCAGTTGAGCATAAATAAAACTTGGAACTAGCTACATGCATGCAGCGTCGGCCGAGAATGTCTTCTGACTCGTGCTAGTTGCTACCGCTAGCCAAAGTAAGAACTAAGAAGCCCCCGCCTAAGCATGATGATCGACCTAAATAGACTCGTAAAATAGATATGAAGAATAATTATAAAAATAAAATACTACAAAACATCTTGCGACATGTACATCATGAACGAGTTGTCAGATCATGAATAAGTCGATCAATAAGGCTAATCTGCTAGAGCATAAGTCGTGAAGTTGGTCTTTCAAGAAAGCACAATTGAACTATACATGATAAGTGTCCTTCATAGTTGCTTAACTCAACAAGAGAACACATTACACATGCATAATGCAGATTAACAGTTGATGATGTTCCAAACTTGCTTCCCAGATATTGTACCCAATTAAAGGGCGGCCAGAAACTTTGTTCACAGCCTTGTTGGGTTCTTGGGTTACAAAAGTACCAAATTATTTGAAGTCACCATCCCTAAAGTGACTTAAACCCTAAATGTCTCTACAAAGCAAATATTATAGCTTTAGGGGCATGCATGTCTTGAACTAGGGCCAATGGGGACTCACCCGTTATGTCGTGTCATTACCATTTTTTCCCATCCTCTTGGTTGGCCACTAATCGATCCCCACTATGTACCTCTTTATCTGTGAGTATCACATTTGATCCTCTAAATCATAAGATTGCGTTTCATTGGTCTGGAAAGAACCTGAGGCACTCATATGTAATTGTCATCTACAGTAACAAGCGGTTATTAGTTGAATGAATATACAGATGATATGTCTATGATGTACATATACTTTTAGTCATTCTTTTTTCTTTCTTCTTTTCGTGAAACATATATATATATATATATATATATATATTTATATTTATATTTATAAATGTTAAATATCAAATAGAGGTCAAAACAAAGTCATATGGACATACTCAAAAACAAGTCACTTAAAATCATATTCTTAAAGAATCAAGACAAGAGTAAGACAAAGTTGTACAAAATAAAGTCTAAAACATTATAATCTTTATACAAAACTTTTTCTTCACATCTATCTTTGCAACCGGCCTGCCACTGGGGAAGACTTGTCGTTGAAGCTACGACAGAAGTTGCTACGACAGAAGTTGCCATTGTGGATAGAGAACCAAGGTGGTCTATAAAATTTGACGATATGGCCGGAGCTATCAAACATTCTCCAATTGACCAATTACATACAACCGGCCTGCCACTGGGGAAGACTTGTCATTAAAGCTATGACAGAAGTTACCATTGTAGATAGAGAACCAAGGTGGTCTATAAAATTTGACGATATGGCCGGAGCTATCAAACATTCTCCAATTGACCAATTACATACAAGAAAATCTTGCATAGAAGAGTAATTAATTCCACAACCAAACCACAAAACGCAAGAGAACAAAAATATGTAGAGGTGGTTGCAAAATAGTACGAATCCTCCATATATATCATGGCAAGGTAGAAAAGGAGCTTTGTTCATGGTTTGAAGATTTTGAGGAACAAATTAGACAAAAGCTTGCAAATCATCTTGAGAACATATTTGAGGGTGTATCTTAAAAAATCAAATCTAATTAAGATTTGCATATAGATTTGATCCACAATGACCAACATCATAAGCAAATTAACGAAGAAAAATCACCATTTAGAGTGAGGAATCACCACTAAGTCACCACAAATGTCACACCCCAATTTTTGAAAGATAAATTTCAAAAATTTTGGCATGATATAACTTAAAATACTAACACATCACCCTGTTTCAAACAACAAACCCAAACATGTAGAACTCAAAAGCGGAAAGTAAATATCATATAACTCATCTCTGAGTTAAATATTACACTTCCTTATTTACATAACTGGGCACAAGAACATAAAAACAATCTAATGAGTGTAATATAGTTAACCCAATAAAAAAAACTATACAAAGTACATCAAAAACCAAAAAGAACCCTGCCACTAAGCTTTCGCCTCAACCCTGCTGATCCTCACCTGCAGGTCTAACCCTTACACCAATAATTGGTGCACCGGGATTGTAAAATAACAAACCCGGTAAGCTAAAAAGCTCGTATGAGTAAACTCAAAAAAAGTACACATCTCTCGCATTCACAATAACACAAGAGCAATTTATATCAACAATTAAATCCACAATTCTAACACTTTCTCAAATAACATGTACCCATGAGTCCCAAGTATTAAAAAAAAATACCCCTCATGACCTACAACAACAAATTGTGTACCCATGGGTTCCAGATACCATAAAGTATCTCCAATGACCTACACTGACAGACGGACTAGAGCTCTATTCCTAACCGCAACCAATTACCCGGCCAAAGGCTTGGTTTAACTGTCTAATATCAAAACATAAAAATGATAAGTAGGATCTTAACCGCAACCAATCACCCGATTAAAAGCTTGGAACCCAGCTTGGCTAATTATCCAACAATCACAATGTCAAAAAATGAAGATTGAGTCATAACCGTAACCAATCACCCGATTTAAGGCTTGGAACCCGGTTTGACTATTTAACAACAATTCACCATATAACATCATCATCATAATTAACAAACACAAGATCCCATCATAAAATTATCATTTGAATAGATATATTTTTATGAAACAAATATAGATATTCCACATGAATAATAAAATCACAACAATTTTGATCACTTGAACCTCAAAATTAACATACAAATAAAACTAGTTTTATCTTACCTATGAGCCGTTGGCGATCAAGCTCATATATTTTGAAAACAAATAATAGCATAGTATTAATTTTATCAACAAATGATCAAAATCAAATTTAGTCCTAAATGGACATTGGTGAGATTTACTCACCTAGCAATCGCGTTGCAAACCCGCAACGCAGCACAAGAGTCAAGCTAATCCACAACCTCACAAATCACCTAAAATTACACAATCAAAAACTTAGAAACTTCTCAACAAAGATCAAAGTACCTGTAGTCGGTAGTCGATAAATACCTCCTCTGGCCCGTGATGCTACGAAGCCCAGCATGAGGCAGATCGAACATGCCTCATCCTGGATGCTATAGCAATCTGGGCCGGGAGGGGAAGACTCCACAGAAGGCCAAAATAAACAGAACATAAACAATATATTTGTCTCACATCGAATAACATACAAGGCATAAGTCAACACGGGGCTATAAATACAGCTGAAGTCAACCAAAATGGTAAGAAACATCTCCTAGCATTTAATACTTACCTACTGATACTGATTTTATCATCGGAGAGAGAAAGACCGAAAAGTCCTGGTAGGTCTCCTTTTGCAAACAAGAAGAAGCTTCTCCAAGGACGGATTACGTGCGGCAGTTTCTACGAGGTCTACGAGATCTAGCAGAAACAATTGGCGCCGTCTGTGGGAACTCTTATGAAAAGCCAGAGTCTTGATGACGGAGTCAAATGAAGTAGAAGTCGGGAGCAGGATAATGTCAGGAGATTACAGTGGCCTCAGTGGAGATAAGACGCCGGGAAGCAATACCCGGTCGGGTGGAAGGGATGAAAGACAGGAGTGCGCACCGTCGACAAACGATCCGCAAGCGACCCCGGATGGAACGATGCGCGATCTCACGCAAGAAGAAATGGAGGACATGGTGAAGAGGTTGAGAGCGGAAGTGGCGCACATAGAGAGAGAAAGAATGCGGGACCGCTTAGATGCAGTCGCTCGGGAGAAAAAGCTGGAGAGAGATAACGCAACGATAGTGGGTGCATTATCGAGAAGACTAGAAAGTGACGAGGCAATTGAGCGGGCGTCCAACGCTGTCTGAGAGGTGCAGGGCGAGGGCGGAGGATCCCCGGTAACACCCCCCACGGTCACCCGCAGGACGGTCGTTGTCGGGGCAAACTTGTTCCCTGAAGTTATGGAAGGAGAAGGCCTACCGCCGCTCCCAACGCCCGTAGAAGACAGAAGGTTGGAGACATCGGAAGTCGAGGCGGCCATGATGGCCATGCGGGATAGTGTGATGAGTCTGACCACGAGGGTAGACGAAGCGGAAAGAAAGGAGGCGCACAACCCGCCTGGCGTGTGATTTGAAGAAAGAGGGGGACCATTCACAAAGACCATCACGCAGACCTTACGTTCTCGCGCAGCCAAACCTCTTAAGTTGAACTATGCCGGGGGGGGGAGAGGGGACCCGCATATCTTCCTTGACAACTTTAAATCCCACACAAACGCAAAGGGTTATTCGGATGTCGCGTGCTACAACATGTTCCAAGAGACGCTGTCAGGAGAAGTACTAAGCTGGTTCTACGAGCTCCCGGTCGGATCGATAGACTGCTTTAGAAAGCTAGCGGACAGATTCGTGAACCTATTCATACTACGTACGGACGGGCAGAATACCGCCCAGCTGTTCAAGGTAAAGCAAGGGCGCGCCGAGGGACTGAAGGCTTTTGTAAATCTTTGGCAGGGGGCCACAGCCAAGGTCAGGAATTTCGACAAGAAGGTGGCGGAAGAAGCCTTAGACCAGGCCCTGTTGCCCGAGAAGTTCTTATACGCGGTACGAATTGAAAATCCCCGGGGCTATGATGAGCTAATGGAAATGGCGATCAGACACGCACAGGCAGACCATGACACATACGGGGATCAGCACGCGGGCAAGAAAAAGGAAGACATGAGGTTCGAATCCCAAAGACAGACGATCCAAGAAGTAAGAACCTGGAAAGGGGACCAAGAGGGACAAGCTTTCACCCCTAGCAAGAGGTTCAAGGACGGAGGCAGGAAGCAAGCCAAGCAAAAGGGGGTCCACAGGGGAATAGCAAGGGGAGCTATCAGGACAGTGGATCTAGAGCAACAGTTCCCGCAGCCAGGGGGAACTTTACCACATTAATGGCAACCTCAGAGGTGGTGTGAAACGAGAACAAGGAAGCGATCCAAGGACTAGCAACCAGAAAGTTTTCACCGTCCCGATTGACCCGAGATGATACTAGAAAGTACTACGGATATCACGGGGAAGCAACGCACGCGATAAATAATTATGTTGAGCTAAAAAAAATGATCGAGAGCCAACTAAAAGCGGGAAAGCTTCAGCAATACTTGTCAGGTCCGCAGCAAGCAGCAGGGGAATCCGTTTACGGGACAATCAACACGATCCGTGGGGGAGCACGTATAGACCAGAGGAGTAACAAGGCCAAGAAACAATGCCCCTGGATCAGAGATGGGCGAGAAATATATGCCTTTGGAAGTTGTAGCGTTCAGAATGTCAACGTGAGATGGAAATCAGTAACGTTCGAAGAAGAAGAAGAGCAAGGGACCAGACTGCCTCACGAGGATCAATTCCTGATCACTGCACAGTTGGATCAATTCCTGATCACTGCACAGTTGGATCAATTCCGTGAATGTGTTGTTCAGAAATGCTTGGCGGGCGCTAAAGAGGGGGAGCAACAAGCTCACGCAGGATAATGAACCATTGATAAGCTTCTCCGGGGACGTGGTGCAACCTCTTGGATCTGACTACATACCTATGATCCTCGGGGGTTTGGAAGGGAACACGTTGAGAACAGCAATCGATTTCATAATTGTCGACTGTGACTCGTCGTACAATGGGATATTTGGGAGACTGGCCATGTGGAAAGTCAAGGCATTCATCGCCGGTCACATTTTGATGATGAAACTGCCATCCCCAACGGGTATTGTTACCGTCTGGGGCGATCAGTTGGCTGCAAGAGGATGCTACGCCATCGACCGAGATAATGGTAGGGCAGAAGTATTAGCCTCCGGGAGCTCTAGTAAACTGATGTCGGATGTGTACGAGGATCCTAGGATAAATGCTGCGGTAGAAGGAACTGAGTCCGAGAGACCTGGTTCAGTTGAGGAAACATAGCTCATTTGCATCTCTGACGAGTTCCCAGCAAGAACCACAAGGATCAGATCGGATCGGGGTTGCCACTCATGGTACGGGAGGAGCTCGTACGTTTCCTGAAGGCCAACAGCAAAGCATTCGCGTGGTCATATGCCGATGTGCCCGGTATCCCGGGTGATATAGTCACACACAAGTTAGAAATCCGTAAAAGCGTACCCCCTTTACGACAGAAGCGGAGGTCGTTCGATCTGGCCAAGTACGACGTCATCAAGATAGAGGTGCAAAGGCTGTTGGATATCCAGTTTATCAAGAAAGCGAAATACCCTCAATGGTTGGCCAACGTGGTCATGGTCCCAAAGAAGGCAGTAGGGCAATGGAGGATGTGTGTAGACGACACCAGTCTAAATAGGGCGTGCCCCAAAGATAGCTTCCCATTGCCCCGGATTGATCAACTCGTCAATTCCACCTCCGAGTTCGAAATGCTGAGTTTTATGGAGGCTTACGCGGGCTACAATCAGATAATGATGGATCCCATAGATGAGGAGCATACCGCCTTCACGACCGACAAAAGAGTCTACTATTACAAGAGGATGCCGTTCGGACTAAAGAACGCGGGAGCAACCTACCAACGCCTGATGAACAAGATGTTCGCTAAGCAGCTAGGGATCACCATGGAAGTGTATGTGGATGACATGTTGGTGAAGAGTCCCACTGCGGTCAGGCACGTGAGTGACCTGCAAGCAGCTTTCGATATCATACTCGTGTACGGTATGAGGTTGAACCCGGAAAAATGCTTGTTTGAGGTTGTCAAGGGGAAGTTCTTGGCCATGTGATTAGCTGGTAGGGTATCGAAGCGAACTCGAGGAAGGTCCAAGCTATAATGGATATAGTGGTCCCAAAAGTCCGGAGTGATGTGCAGTCCCTAACGGGCAAGATGGCGGCTCTCGCTAGGTTTATTTCCAGACTCACGGACAAGTGCGCGCCGTTCTTCAAACTGCTCAAAAGCCAGCATTGCAAGCTGATCAATTGGGGGCCCGAGCAAGATGAGGCTTTCAGGAATATCAAGGAATATTTGGCATCCGTGCCAAAGCTTTCTAAGCCAATTCCCGGGGAGATGCTATATCTCTATTTGGCAGCATCCAGTACGGCAGTAAGCTCGGCTTTGATCAGGAAAGATGACGCCATCGAGCTTCAGGTGTATTATGTGGGAAAGGGCTATACGCTGGCTGAAAGCAGGTACCCGGATCTAGAAAAGTTGGCCCTAGCACTCATCATGACCGCCCGGAAGCTGCAGCATTACTTCCAAGCTCATTATGTCACCCTGTTCACGAACTGCCCCCTCATGCAAGTCCTCTTGAAGCCAGAAACGAGCGGGAGACTGGCCAAATGTGCGATAGAGCTGGGGGAGTTTGACATACACTACATGCCGAGAGTAGCCATCAAGGGGCAAGCAGTTGCAGATTTTATCTCTGAACTGACCCTCATGGAAAGGGTCGTGGAGTGCTCGGAGGTTGAGCGAGAGGATACGGTGGCTCCCCAAGAAGTCCAGCCATGTTGGAAGTTGTTTGTAGACGGCTCTGTCACTAAAGAGAAGAGCATGGTGGGAATAATATTGGTTTGCCCGGATGGGTTCGTGTACAAGTACGCCCTGGAGTTTAATTTCTCCGCGTCCAATAATACAGCCGAGTACGAGGCATTGATCGGGGGGCTACAGTTGGCGCTAGAGATTGGAGTAAAAAGAGCCAAAGTGTTCAGTGACTCGCAGTTTGTGGTGAACAAAGTCAGCGGGACATTTGAAGTTAAAGAACCCCACCTGAATTCTTACCGGGCACTCGCGAAGGCTCTCTTGTACGGATTCGAATCAGCAACTATGGCTCAGATCCATAGGAAAAAAAAAACAGCCATGCCGATGCTTTGGGTCGTCTTACCACCGGTACCCGCCAAAAATGGCGTAAAAAGATTAAGGTCGAAATCCTAGATCGACCGAGTATCAACAAGACGATCTCGGAAATATTCGCCATCACTACCGGTCTCAAGGAACCAACATGGATGGACCCTATCATCAAGTTCATCAGAGAGGGTGTTCGCCCCCAGAACAGGCAGAAGGCGAGGAAGTTGCAATCGAGATGCGCCATATACACGTTGATCAACGGTAAACTGTACCGCAGGGGCTACTGTTTTCCCAACTTGAAATATGTGTCAGTGCAAGAAGGTGAGACGATCCTCTAGGACATACACGAAGGAGTTTGCGGTAATCACTCAGGATCGAGATCCCTGTCCTTCAAGGCTCTAAGAACGGGGTATTTTTGGCCCAATATGGGGAAGATGGCAGATCAAGTGTCGGCGAGATGTCATAAATGCCACCAACACGCTAACAAGGTCCATTCCCCATCCATTGCACTCTCGATCATGCTGTCTTCGTGCCCCTTCGTGCAGTGGGGTCTAGATTTGATCGGGAAATTTCCCACAGCTCCCGGACAGTACAAGTATGTCATAGTGGCGGTGGATTACTACACTAAGTGGGTTAAAGCAGAACCGCTTAGTCGAATAACCACCGACAGTGTGATGGGTTTCCTCATGAAAAATATTTACTGCAGGTTCGGTGTCCCGGAGACTATCATAACCGACAATGGTTCGTAGTTCAACAACCCGAAGCTCATCGAGTTCACCAAGAACATGGGAACCCGGATGGTGTTTGCATCGGTAGCTCACCCAAAGACCAACGGATAAGTGGAGGCAGTCAACAAGATTGTAAAGAAACTACTGAAGAAGAAGCTGGACGACGCCAAAGGATTGTGGGCATAAATGCTCCCGGAAGCCCTGTGGGTCATCCGAACCACTGTTACGGAGTCAACGGGAGAGACGCCTTTCAGCCTTGCTTTCGACACAGAGGCTATCATTCCTATCGAGGTGACGGTACCGACTGGAAGATTCGAGGGATACGATGAGCAAACCAACACAAATGGGCTACAGTTAAACATGGAACTCATCGAGGAGAGAAGGGACAGGGTTGACCTACACAACCAAGTTTACAAGCAGCGTATTGCCCGACACTATGACTGCAAGGTCAGGCCGCGAACCTTGGGTCTGGGAGATTGGGTGATGAAGCGGGTGATGACCCAGCCAATGGCCCTTGATCCAACATGGGAAGGCCCTTACGAGATAGTGGAGGAAGTCGGCCCTGCAACGTTCTTCCTAAGGGACAGGGACGGCATAGTCACCGGGCACCCTTGGAACACCGAGCATCTTAGGTTCTACCCCGTTTAATAGAAGTCTGAATTGTAAATTATGCCCACCGGGTTTGACTAGGTCAACCCGGGAGGATGCCTTCATTTGTTTTGGTAACAACCATTACAGAAATGAAGAAGTTAAATTCGTAACACTAGAGTGAAACTGTCGGTTTGACATACCAGGTTCAAAAGGGCAAAACACAGAACTAAAGGCACGAAAATGAGAAATTCCACATGGACACTTAAATAAATTATGACAACCGGACCACCGGGTAAAAGTCTATGTTCCCCGGAGAAGGCACAAAGCCATTCAAAAAAAAGTCATCAAAAATTACAATCCTGTTGCACTCAGTTCAAAGCCCTAAGCTAGGTTCTTCTTGATCGAGTCGACTGTATCTTCTTCATCCTCACTCTCAGACGCATTCTTGTCAACACCGGCACTGTCAGGATTAGCCACGGGATGACCCTCCGGGAGGATTGCTTGGGAGTCCAGAGCTTTGGCCTTCTCCTGCACAGCAAGGAGATCCGCAAGCATCCGGGGCTTGTCAAGGTACCCATGCATGCTCCACTCCGTGAACTTCTCGGTGATGGCCTCATCCCAGGCAGACTGGAGAAGACCTTTGAACTCCTGGGATTCCTTGAAAGCTGCAACGATCTGATCACAGCGTGCTGGAACAATGTTCTCTAGCTCCAAAATCTCGGCTTCCTTCTCACGAAGCTTACCCTCAAGTGGACGATACTTTTCAAACTACACCCTCAAGGACTCCACTTCAGCTTCGAGATAGGGGACATGATCAGCTTTACTCTCCACCTCCCGAACGTGAAACTAAAGCATGGCCAGCTTCTCGGCCAAGGCATTTTTCTCCCTTTCCAGGGACCCCTTCTCGGTTTGGAGGTAGTTCACATGACCGTTAAGCTTGGCCACCTACTCTTTCAATTCGGCAGTGTCCTCGCTAGCATCAATGGAGTACACCATGAAGAGAGACTACAAATAACAGCTAAAGTAAGCAAGTCCCCAACACACACAAAAAAAACAACAAAAGCGTCCCGTGCACTAACCTTCATCAGATGTTCCCAAGCAATCTTTTAGGACTCGGAAGGAGAACCTTCTTTAAATCTCACCCGGTCAAGATCGATCCCCTTCAAGTCGCTGATCATTGCATGAACTTCTCATCTGCACAACCGTACTCATCGAGAATCTGCCTGATCGGGGTCTTCGGAATCTTAGGAATCGGAGGGGCCAATATAGATAGCTAGGGAGTCGAAACGGATCCCCCGGGACCCGACTTATGCTTCTTTGTTTTTAGAGCAGGGTTCCCGGATACGTCCTCGTCGGTATATGTCACCTGAGGCTCAGCACCTTGGGTTTTCTTCGAATGGTGCTGGGGCATTTTCTTTTCACCCAAATTGGTCCGCGAGACAAACGGAGGAGGTACCGGCGGAGTCTCTGCTGACCCGTAAACCTCATCGGGAACTTCAAGCACCTTTTGCTTGTCCAAAACCCGTACCGTGTGCGTATCCACATCGACCTCGGTGTGAGAAGCCAAATCCCCTATGGTCAGTAACTTCTTCAAGAGATCTTGATCCTTCTCCATGTCGAGAGGGTGATTAGGGAGAGGAACACGCCTATGGATTTTTCCTGCGAACCAAAGACATGATATTTAGTTGAGCTAAGCATAACAAGAACTTCAAATATCAAGCGGAAGTAAAGATGAACTCACTGAGTACTCTACCCATCTCGCAGTGCGCGAGAACGACCCACCGCGTCCAATGATACGAGCTACGGTCCTCGTTGTGAGGCCAGGCAGCATATATTCATGCAATACGCTCCCGCTCGATCGCTGTCAGCGAGTAGTTCTGATCCCCAATAGCCCGGAAGTAGTTGGGGACCGTGTGCTGTCTCGTCCTTCTTTGCCACGGGTCCCCCACTAGGACTACCTTCGCCCTCCATTCCTTATTTATCGAAGACAGGAGATCGGTGATGACAGACTTATAGTCCCGCGCAGTGAAACCTACACACCCGAAGCTTCTCGCTTTCTTCGAGTATGACAGTCTGTAGAGCGTGCAGAACTCGTTGACTGTCGGCCACCCCATGTTTGACAGGCAGTACAGGCATTCGAGTCCCAGAAGTTGTCGCCATTGATTTGGTGAGACCTGTCCGGGAGCAAGCTGCAACATGCTTAATATGTACTGTACATATTGAGGTAACGGTACAGAAAACACATTCCTGAACATGTTATCGTGCACCGCTATGTAGTGGTCTCTTGGAGCGCACGCTAGTTCCCCCGGATACAAGCCACGCATTGGGATACCGAAGGGAATGTTCCACTCCTCCCTGAATTGTTCTATCTCCTCGGGCGTGAAGCTGCAGACGGGCTTGTCGCAGACCCTACCGTCCTCCAAGCGGTGAAGGGCGCATGTGATCGGGATCGCTTCGAGCACATGGTGTTCGGGACTCGAGCTGGAGGATCCGAAATTAGATTTTGCCCGCGCAACATCTCTGTTAGTTTCCCGGAGCAGGTACTCTTCTATCCTTTCGTCATCATCAGCGAGAGCAGGTACTCTTCTCTTCTCCCTATGGGCTATTAGATACATACATCGCATGCCACCGCCGGGAGGTTTTGACACCACCCATCTAAACACGGCGAAAATTCACAACAAACCCAGAAACACCTAAAAACCCAGAAAAATCTACCGATCTGCAAACCCTACATGATACTCTCAGAAACATAACTTGACGCTGGAGAAGGGAAACTAACCAGATAGTGAAGGCCGGAGACACGCCGGAGCAGCAAACGGATAGCACCTCGCAATCGGAAGATTTGCTGTAGCAGGGAAGCAGTACTCCCTCCTTACGCAAGAACCCATTTTTCTTCTAAGCTCAGATCTACGTTTCAACGGAAGGAAGACAAAAACAGAGAAAAACAGACACAGAATGAAAGAAGAATAAAGCAGAGGGTAGGGATTTTTTTCAGAAGGGGGACGAAACATATATACGAAGCGGGGGAAATAACGCCTTGATTCCCCCCCCAAACTTATTTACCGCAAATGAGGAAATCGAATCTGTCGCGACCCACCGTAGGATCATGACATGTGCCCCACTAACCGGTAACTTCTCGAAGAAGAAAGGAGTGAAACGACTTGCATTAAATGCACATCCCTTCCTCCCCTACAGCGCCACCTGGCGAATATGCAATTAATACCCTAACGTACCACCACCTACCCAGGCTACCAACCCAATGACACTACCCGGTAGCACTTGCCAACAGTCACCGAGCTCCTTGGGAATTCCTAGACCCATCGGTTAAGCCATCAGGGATATCGTAGCATACAGAGAAGGCATGTCCCGGATATTCCACCGTTATCCCCAACCATCGTGGCAACCCGCTGCGATCGACTTTCTGCTATAACAAGTATGCGGATCACCACGAGCGCAGGATGATGAGCCCCCTGCTGAACGCGGACTTTCTTTCCACGCAAAGGGGCGAACTCAGCTCGCTTACTGATTTCATTACATATGCGTGAGGAGAATTCAGGAGCGAGATTTCGCCAACATAGCAAAGAGGCGAACTCAGCTCGCCTACTGATTTTCATTACATATGCGTGAGGTGAACTCAGGCGCCAGATTTCGCCAAGATCGCAACAAGGCGAACTCAGGAGCGAGATTTCACCAAACATAGCAACAAGGCGAACTCAGCTCGCCTAGTGATTTTCATTACATATGCGCGAGATGAACTCAGGTGCCAGACTTCGCCAAGACCTCAACTAGGCGAACTCAGGCGCGAAATTTCGCCAAGATCGCAACGGGGCCATTATGTTCTAACAAAGTGACCAAACATAGGAGCGAGATTTGGCCAAACATAGCAACAAGGCGAACTCAGGAGCGAGATTTCGCCAAACATAGCAACAAGGCGAACTCAGCTCGCCTAGTGATTTTCATTACATATGCGCGAGGTGAACTCAGGTGCCAGACTTCGCCAAGACCTCAACTAGGCGAACTCAGGCGCGAAATTTCGCCAAGATCGCAACGGGGCCATTATGTTCCAACAAAGTGACCAAAATAACAAGTCTCAGATAAGTGTGGGCAACATAACAGAGCAGTTGCAGGTCCCGGATAATCTCAATCTCCGGATAAACTGTTGCTAGAGATTCCTATTCCAAAGCAAGAACCTAAAGGAAGCATGCGTAAGAACTAAGGCATGCATACCACCCAGGAAACATTTCATCAGGAAGCAAGGTTGAAACAACTAAGCCTTGAGAGCTGTAAGTCCCTTGTACGGCTCCTGAAGAGTGGGAGTTGGGCATGTCAGTATCATTCCCTTCACATGGAGAATAGTGGCCTGATAACCCACGCGGCGATAATACCCCGTGCAAGTCCCGGATAGGTGTGGGAAAAGATAGCAGGAAAATTGTAAGTCCCGGATAAGTGTCACCAAGAGGAAGCATGCAACAACTGCTTAGGAAAATCTCGATTCCCGGATAAGAACTAACGGGAAGAAACATACCAACCATTTCATGAGATTCTTATACCCGAGCAAGAACCAACGGGAAGCATACACGAACCAAAATGCATGAACATACCCCGACAATGTACCACCGGGAAGCATGCGCGAAACAACTAACGCCATGAAAACTGTAAGTCCCTTGTACGGCTCCTGAAGAGTGGGAGTTGGGCATGTCAGTATCATTCCCTTCACACGAAGAATAGTGGCTTGATAACCCACGCAACGATAATACTCCACGCTCGAGCAACAACAACTAACATGGAACGACTCGCTACCTTCCATCGCAACCACAACCCGTTCAAAAGTGTCCTGAGTACGAACTTGGGGGGACTAGGATCGGGTACCCGTTGATAATTCTGCATCACAGACCATTTCTTCAAGTCACCACTCGAGACGTGTCTTGAACGGGAACTTAGGGGGACTTGTAGTCGGTAGTCGATAAATACCTCCCCTGGCCCGTGATGCTACGAAGCCCAGCATGAGGCAAATCGAACATGCCTCATCCTGGATGCTATAGCAGTCTGGGCAGGGAGGGGAAGACTGCACAGAAGGCCAAAATAAACAGAACATAAACAATATACTTGTCCCACATCGAATAACATACAAGGCATAAGTCAATGCGGGGCTATAAATACAGCTGAAGTCAACCAAAATGGTAAGAAACATCTCCTAGCATTTAATACTTACCTACCGATACTGACTTTATCATCGGAGAGAGAAAGATCGGAAAGTCCCGGTCGGTCTCCTTTTGCAGACAAGAAAAAGCTTCTTTAAAGACGGATCACGTGCGGCAATTTCTATGAGGTCTACGGGATCCAGCAAAAATAGTACCCTTAACTTAAAGGTTTCCCCAAGAAGGGCAATCCTTCCTCCAAGACCTCCCAAGGTCATTGGACACTCAACAACAACAATACTACCTCCTAGATCAATCTTTCCAAGTTTCCGACCTAACGAACACCATGATAAACTTAGCACCTAAGATGCTAAAATCAAAACCAAATCAACACTAGTCTTCACCCAATCAACACACCAACAACTACAAGGACTAGCTAAAACAACAACCAAACCCTTTACTCTGCCCCGACGCACTCCCACGCGCCGCCACAAGCGGCGGCGAGTGAGCCCCATGCGCCACCACCAACCTCAAAATTTGGAGAAACTCACAACATGAAACTTGTAGATTGAAACATGGAGAGCAACTTTAATACCTGGAGGTTCAACCCGTTCAGCCAGGATAGGCCGGAAATCGTCCTGTAATACCAACCCGGAAAATCAAATTCCAAAACTGCAAAACCAGCCTCAAAACTTGATTTCTAGATCACCAAAGGTTAATAAAATCTCTAGAAGAGATAGGGGAGCAAGACTCACCTAAACTTGGCCGGAATCGACGTCAAAATCGCCGGTTTCCGGCAGAACACCAGCAGCTCCGTCTCTTTGTGGCAGCTTCCAGGCTGTGCGACGGCGAGCGTGCCTGCTTCAGAAATGGAGAGGACATCGGTGCGGATCTAACGAAACCGACGGCGTCCAAAAAGGTGGCCGGGTGGTGGAGATAACTCCTGTCAAAGTTTGGTGTGTGGGTGAGCTCGGGAGCGAAAGAGAGAGAAGAGAGAAAAGAGAGAGAGAGAGAGAGAGAGAGAGAGAGAGAGAGAGATAGAGAGAGAGAGAGCTGACTTTAGGGTTCCCCAAAAACTCCCACACACATTTTTCTACTTATACACTTTCCAAACCTAGAAACTTAACTTCCTCTGACCAAAAATTTCTCATACGACATCCGTTTTAGGCGTGCCACATGTCTACAAACTCCTATCGACGAGCTCTACAACTTTCATGAAGGAAGTTTTCAAAGATAACTTACGGAAAGTAAAGTCAACTTTTTAGCCACTTAAACAAGTACCTTAAAAGAAAACTCTCGAAACTTTAACTTCGCACAACCAAAATGAATTTCCATAAATAATCCTTCATTAATTCTAAAACTAATACAAGAAAATTGATATGAAAATCTATGGCATTACAACAAAGATGAGGGATCACCACATGGATGAGTGAGATCAAAGAAGAAAAGTTGCTTCGATGAGAAAGCTGTGGAATTTTAGAGAGACTATAAAGTGAACAGTCGCTATCAACTCTGATGCCTTTTCTTGTATGTGGTTAAATTAATTTTGGTTCATGTATTTTAAACATATAGAATTTAATTTTATTTACCAAAAGGTTAGTTGAAAAGCTTAATTAACATTAAAACATTTACAGAGGAAGATCAATTAATGAAAAACCATATAATATAAAGGGAAGACATAGAGCCTAAACCTTGTATTTCAACAAGTAATGTATTCAAACATGCACAAATTTACAAAGAGAGCTTAATTGACAACTCTATCTACTTAAACAAAGCGGCGATAATGGAAATGTAACTCTACCAAAAAAAAGAATTTAATAATAACTAGTATAGTTTTCCTACAATGTTGTCACACATAATATAATATAACAACATTCTGTTTCAACCTGCCCCTAAAATGTTGCGATTATTTGACAAAACTGATAACTCGCCGCCTAACTAGGGCAATCAAGACACGCAAGCGCGCCCTCATACATGAACAATGCCCACATCTACATATTGAAAACAAAATAATTGAAAGTAAAAAACATAGTTGTCCAAGTGAGGCCCAATTAATGAACCCAAGCCCAAAAGCTGTCCAAAGGTGGCCATGCTAGTCCCATGATCGTTCATGTGTCACCTCTAACGTCGTAGGACCTTCTACACCATGCCCCGCCGCCATCAAGCCATCCCCACTGTTATAGCAACACCGTCGATCCCAAACCTGCCTAAACTGAGCGATTGACCTGGATAGCTATATGCCAGACCATAACGATCTCCATTTTCCAACCTGCCAAACACCGATCCATATAGAGTAGATCCATATAGGGCAATCAATATCTACTACAAAGATCCCTGGCACGGTGTGCAAACAAACGCCAAGAGCCAAAGACCAAAAAGCATATCGCTAGGATTTCGAGCCCCAACGCTGACAAATTATGTGGTCTGACCATTCAGTGTTCGAGCAACCAACCCACCACCACGATCATGTAGACACTCGTTCCTTTCGGGACAACCTCCCTTCTCCATCATGAACAAAAGCTATCAGACCTAGGTTCTCACCAGAAACCAATAGAGCAGCTCAAAACAATATGACAATAACGCTTGTCCGATGAGTACGTCGCGAGGAAGTTCCGCCAGACGAAGGAGAAAAACTAGGTTAGAGGCTGAAATACTTGTAGCCGGAATCATTTCGATTTCTTGATGTGTTAGTACTTGACACCGACTTGAATATTTGTATCATAATCATTCACCTCATAAATACACGAGAGTAATTTCAACGAAGAAAAAAAATTTAACAAAACCGGAGCGGATTCAATACATCATGGTGTACTTGAACTACTCGTGTATATTAACAGAGAAACAAACAGGGTTAGTGAAATAAAAAAATAGAACTACAGCAAAATCTAAAAACCCATAATGCAGTGAAAACCCAAAACCCAGTCTCCACCCCTTCCTCCCAAGTTCGACCAGAAAAACTCACTCACAAAACCTCACCCCTTCTTCTCTCCCATGGCACCCAATCACCACCATCCACCACCTTCTCCTCATCACCGCCGTCGCTCTCACCTTCTTCAATCCTTCCACCGCCAACCCCTCCACCTCACCACGTACAACCACCACCGCCATCACCTTCACCTCCACCTCCATCACCGTCGCCACCTCCTCCACCGTCACCGCCTCAACCTCCCTCACCATCGCCGCCTCCACCACTTTCACCATCACCACCCCCACTTTTTATCTATCACCGCCGCCGCCGCCGCCTCCAACAACACGAGCGACGGCGAATAAACAACATTGTCGACGCTCTGATCGGCTCAGGCGACTTTAGGAATCCGCGCTCCCTCCCACTCAGCGCCACCGTCTTCATGTCGGAAATCACCGCCGTGTCGCGCCTTCCCGTCGCAGACCCGTTCTTGCTGACTTACCACGTGGTTCCTCAACGCCTCACCTTCGTCGATCTCCGCCTCTTTAAGAATAACTCTCGCCTCCTGGGAGAGTGAGAGATGAGGAACGAAAGGAGGGGCCCTTGGGATATTTTTGTGTTTCTAGCAACCTTTCTCACTAAGCATCTGTTGCTATTAAAAGTTTATTTTTTTTTTCCTTCCTTTTTTCTGTTAATTTACCAAAAAGTCTAAAACCGTTTAAAAAGTTTTATATTATACTTCCGAGCACTTATTTATTTACCAAAATTATAAGCTAACCCCCAAACGATTTTAAATTAGCTTATCAAACATTTTCAAAGCCCACACACTACCAGAAGAAAGGCTTTAGCCGACGAAAAAAAAAAAACCAGGCCGACGAATTTTTTTTTCGTCGGCTAAAGTCCACTTTAGCCGACGAAATTTTCCTTCGTCGGCTATGATCAACTTTAGCCGACGAAATTTTTATTTCGTCGGCTAAATAATTTTTTTCGTCGGCTATAGTCTGTGAACTTTAGCCGACGAAATTTTCAAAAGTTTAGCCGACGAAATTTTCAAAACTTTAGCCGACGAAATTTTTAGAGTTTAGCCGACGAAATTTTTAAAAGTTTAGCCGACGAAAAATATAATTTCGTCGGCTAAAGTGTCTTATATTTACAAATTTTGATGCAATATGGTCCTACGCAAAAAGGGGTGTAACTTTTGATCCGTCCGTCAGAAATTGCTGAAATTTTGACAGCAGCTCCGCAGGCCCAAATCCAAGCTAACTTACTTTCGGGGCCTATCAGACCGTCGGATCTAGCGATCCGAGGCTTTTTATGTAATTTTCTGTTTTTAGGGTTTGGTCTTTTTCTTTTAAAACTGCGGTCAACCCTATTTACCGTTATTATTTCTTAAGGGGAGCCCTACCGTCGAAAGGTAAATGTTTTAAAATTTTTATATAGGTGGTTGCGTCTCATCTACGTGAGAGTTTTTCGTGTGGAAGATTTGACCAAACTACGTAACATAGGGGGAGATATGAGTGTTTTCGTGAATTTATAGACTTTAGCCGACGAAAATATATGAAAAGTCGTCGGCTAAGGTCAAAAAATTTCAAAATTTTTTGGGCGGTAAACCAAAGTTGGAGGAAAATTTTCAAAGGACTTTAGCCGACGAAAATATATGAAAAGTCGTCGGCTAAGATGATTTTTGCCGACGAATAACCTAATATTTCGTCGGCTATAGTTATTTTTTAATTTTTTAATTACATACTATAGCCGACGAATACGTTAGGGTATTCGTCGGCTAAACCCTAAAATTTCTCTATTACCTACTATAGCCCTATATTCGGTGGTTATTTTGCGTAAAATTTTTATACGACTTGTTGCGTGTCATCGGTTTAAAACTATTTTCAGTTGGAGGTCCGGCCAAAATACGTAATTTAGACGGTCGAACGACCTTTTCCGTGCGTTTAGGGGTTTGACTTACGAGATTGACCGTCCGGATCGAGCCCTTATTCTTTTCGGATCAAGTTGAATTTTTTCCCATACATGTATTTTATCATGATGGTCAGATCTGACGGTCGGAATTCTGTTTCTCAAGTTTGATCATCACAATCACAACATGCATACTAATGTTGTATAACTTGTTTACCAAGTGTTATGTAAATGTTCCGTTTCAAAAACAAACTATACGTAAAACCTTCAAACTCTAAAAAGTCATGAAATAAGATATGACGAGAATGTTGAAATACATCCACGGTTGAAAAATCACACTATTCCGGTAAATATTCGGTGCCGATAGTTGCGGTCAATGCAATCACAACATGCCAAATGTATAAAAATACTTTTAGCCGACGAATTTCAAAGGTTTAGCCGACGAAATTTTCAAAAGACTTTAGCTGACGAAAATATATGAAAATTCGTCGGCTAAAGTCGAAAATTTTTTGAAATTTTCAACCAAAATTTTTTGGCGGGCAACCAAAATTTTCAAAGGACTTTAGCCGACGAAAATATATGAAAAGTCGTCGGTTAAAGTCGAAAAATTTTCAAAATTTTCAACCAAAATTTTTTGGCGGTCAACCAAAGAGTTTAGCCGACGAAAATAAATAATTTCGTCGGCTAAAGTTCTTTATATAGCCGCAAATAAACCCAACACTAGACATATTGCGGCTCCTCCTTCTCTTCCTCCTCCTCCTCCTCCTCCTCCACACAACCACCACAAATAAACCCAACACTAGAAATATTGCGTCCCCTCCTCCTCTTCCTCCTCCTCCTCCTCCTCCACACAACCACCACAAATAAACCCAACACTAGAAATATTGAGTCCCCTCCTCCTCTTCCTCCTCCTTCTCCTCCTCCACCTCCGCCACTCTCTCTCCTCACCCCACCGTCTACTCTCCACCCCCACGCGCCCAATGGCCACCTACCGCGCCCTCCTCTCCCTCAAGTCCTCCCTCGACGACCCCGACTCCCGCCTCTCCGCTCTCCGCCTCCTCAACCTCTCCAACAACGTCTTCAACCGCACGTTCCCGCCGGAGCTCTCCAACCTCACTAACCTCCGTGTTCTCGACCTCTACAACAACAACCTCACCCGCGTGTTGCCAGTTTCGGTGGCAACTTTTCACTGTATATCACAGTTTCTCTGTCAAGATTCTCCACACACACAAAAATAAATAAATAAAAAGTTTCTGAAGTTTTTTTTTTCAAAACCCAGCAACTTTAGCCGACGATATTCAAACATAATATTCGTCGGCTATAGTATTTTTTAATTTTTTTAATAAGGTTTAGCCGACGAAATAATCTAATATTTCGTCGGCTATAATTATTTTTAAATTTTTTTTTATAATGTTTAGCCGACGAATAACCTAATATTTCGTCGGCTATAGTTATTTTTTTAATTTTTTTAATAAGGTTTAGCCGACGAAATAACCTAATATTTCGTCGGCTATAATTATTTTAAAATTTTTTTTTATAAGGTTTAGCCGACGAATAACCTAATATTTCGTCAGCTATAGTTATTTTTTTAATTTTTTTTATAAGGTTTAGCCGACGAATAACCTAATATTTCGTCGGCTATAGTTATTTTTTAAATTTTTTTACAACGTTTTGCCGACGAAATACTTCGTCGGCTAAAGTCTGGGACTATAGCCGACGAGATTTTTTTCGTCGGCTAAAGTGGGACTATAGTCGACGAAAAAAAAATTTTGTCGGCTAAAGTCATTACAGACGGCCTTTTCCCGACGACACTATAGCCGACGAAGGCTCGTCGGCTAAGGTCTTAGCCGACGAATTTTTTTAACAGGCCGACGAAAATTTTTCGTCGGCTAAAGTGCCTGTTCTGGTAGTGACATATTAATTTATCTTTATTCTTTTCTTATGATCAACCTTAATAGGATAAATGTGCTTACAAAGGTGATATTTTTTTCACCGATGTCAAAAGTACGACAGATTGGGTCTATTAATCGTACATAATATTGAGCACTTGGGGTCTTGTGTGCAAGTGTACTAATTTCATTTCTTTGGGATCGGAATTAATTTTTTTTTTCTTACAAACACGGTGTAACTTTTTTCTATTGTCTAATTGATTTTAGAGAATTGTTAGCATTTAATTTTAACGAAAATTTGTCCATAAATAAAATGTTTACTATTTGTGTGAATACTAAACGTTTACTATTTTGAATACTAAGATGTATAGGGTTGGGATTGTCTATGGTGATACGATGTATTTCAAAGACTCGACTACAACTGACAAATTGTGCACACTAATGTCTTGATAGAAAAGAAATTGCTTACATAGAAGTAACAGAACGATATACTTTTCAGAAGCAACGTGGTCGACAAAAACAAAACTAGCAAATCGATTGTCATATACGATTTTTGAAAAACACTCCTGATCACTAATTTAACTACCGAGATTGTAAACTTATTCGAAACGATCTCAACTTAGCTCTATTATGTTTCTTCTAAGGATCACATATTATTTTATTTTTATCATTATCGACACAGTCAAAGTTAGCAAACTAAGCGTTCAAAACAATGATATCTTTGATCGATGTAGAAAAGACGACAGATCGGATCCACGTACTAACGTTATACCTAATATACATTGAGCGTATACGTTAAATATGGTGTTAAACAAATACTTCAATTATTTTAAAATATATACATACTAATTATAAAAAATAAACCGACAAGTAATCCATAATTTTTGATCAAAAAGTAATATATAGATTCATTCTACCAAAAAAAGAAAAGAAAATTTGTTTTTTTAAAGGAAAAAAAACCTGACATATGTAGGGTGCGTGATTAATTGAATAAAAAAAATTTAAAAAAAGGGAAAATGCCCATTTAGTACTAATTCAAACCTCTTATTTCCCATTCCAATGATAATCTTTTGCATTAGCCCATTCCAATATAAGGTAACCATTTTTATGCCCAAATGCACAAATCTTTACTAAAGTCTTAACAAACCATATTATTTCAAGACTATTTTGCCCCCACCTCTTCAACATGAAAAGACTTGGCCGGAACCTCGGACTCCGGTCACCGGCCGCCGGATTCCGGTCACCGGAATTTCCCCGACCGCCGGATTCTGGTCACCGGATTTTCCCCAACCGCCGGATTCCGGTCACCGTATTTTCCCCTGTAACCAGTTACTGATCCCCAATAATCAGTTACTGACCAGTTAATGACCCATAATAACCAGTTATTAACCCCCAGTAACCAGTTATTGATTAATTACTGACACCCAGTAACCAGTTACTGACCCCCAATAACTTTTAGTTTTCAGTTACTGACACCCAGTAATCACCCAATAATCATGTTGTTTTCAGTTACTGACACCCAGTAACCAGTTACTGACCCTCAGTAACCAGTTACTGACCTTAATAATCGAGTTACTGACCCCAATAATTTTTAGTTTTCAGTTACTGACACCCAATAATCATTTTGTTTTCAGTTACTGACCAGTTACTTGACACCCAGTAACCAGTTACTGACCCCCAGTATCTGGTTACTGACCCCTGACCCCCAGTATCCATGGCTTAATCACAAGGATTCCTCTCTCCATCCAAAGTGAAATCACAACAGCAAGACTACTCTTCTCACCTTCTCTCCTACTCCAACCACAACACCAATTTAACCTCCAAACCAACAACAACCATAATTTACCAACAATATCAAAGAAGGATCAGATCCTACCTTCAAATCCCTAGCCTGGCCGGGGGTTGCAATCCCGATCTAATCGTCCGTGAAGCATTACTGTGAGGCATATAAGGGCATCCAAACCTCCAGTCCGTTGTCAAGGACCCAAGCCCAAACCAAAAAATTGCTCTGGGCACCCAAAGCATCAACGTATAAACTCGCCGCCTCCTCCGTCGTCAATCATCATCATCTGAGGCTACTATGCCATTTGAAACAGATAGGACCTAAAGACGACGTCGTTGCAGCAGCAGACGCGTACATAGACGGAGGAGAGAAGAATGAATGGTGGTGGTCCTCAATCCGCCCGGCAAAGCTTGCCATCCTCGACGACGCTGATCAGGACCCCAACTATCAGTCCTTTCCCAACTTCGATAGACACCGAATCGGAAGTGGCGACCTCTAAAGCTTGAGTCGTCGTCGTTGTTGAGGTGTGGACATCGATCGTTGTCAGATCGGATCTGTGTGGACGTTGACAGCAGCTTGTAATCGACGTCACCAGAGATGTCAACGAAGGTGGATGTCGCCGTCGCCAGCGCGACTCAGATTGAGGTGGAATTCAGGATTTGCAGCAGTGCGAGGTCGCCGGAGGTCAGGGTATTGCCGAAAGTCACCTTGATCACCTTCATCGGACATATATCGACGTTGCCGGAGTCGGCCACATCTTGATGAGTGATGCGATGGCAGTCTAGAGAGAGAGAGTGGTGTAATAAATTTTTGATCCGGTGAGATAAATGATAGGGATAAGGTAGTCTTTTTATTAAGAATCATTGAAATGGGCATAGACATAAGATTTTCATTCAAATGGGTTTTTATTACCTTTTTTGTGCATTTGGGCATTTTCCCTAAGAAAAACATAAGACGAATTCAGAAAAGTATAGCGACCAAGTGTCATACCAATTATTGTTAAAAAAAAATTCCAGCTATACATGTACAAACAAGATTATATAGGCTTCAGCAACAGATAAAGATATGTAAATTTCTAGCTATATAAACCCTTAATTGTCCATGTAATATTTATTATAGCCTTATTTACTTTTACCATGTTGATTGAATTTTTTGTTTATCTCAATTATCTAACGGTGTTAGTATCGGTGTTAGTGTCATGCAATTAACAGCATTACATGAATAATTATGATTGGTTAGTGGGTATTGGTTCACTTAAACCTTAGTGCACTGAAGAACTTTCGTAACAAAACACCTCTCAATTGAAAGGTGATTTCTATCAACATATAAAATCTGAAGAGAAAAAGAAAAATTGAATGCCAATCTCCCTCACACGCAAACAAGTTCATAACTCAATTCATAAATGAAACTGACAAATGCAAAAATTGAAGGTTATCACCTTTGAAGGGCTAGTCAATTCTCTGAAGGGAATCTTGTCAATTAATTGGTACAGTAAACACAGATAGGCCTCCATTAAAGACCCGGGAAGCAGACTATGAATGCATCCAAGTTGGCCTCTTCAAATCCTCGCAAATTAAATTTCCTTGTTTCCTGCGATTCACAACCTAAAGAAAATGCCAAGTAAATTTGTAATAAGATCAAACTCCGTCTTCGTCCCCATCTCTTATTTGCTTTTATCTGATAGTGGGGAACATCTTTCTCGGTTTCTCCTTTCTGTGGACCAAAAAAATAAAAAATAAACACAGGAAGAAAAGAAAGAAATTCCTGCCTTTTAACACATGAACTCTAACTTGGGTATTAGGGCGTGCTTAAAAATTCAGAGGCATGAACTCTGATTGCCACTGCAAAGTGTAAAGGCATGAACAAGTAGGATCTTTGTTACTTTTGGTAAGTTGTGGGTGTTTCATTGTTGATACAAATGCAGAGTGGGGTGGGTGGGTATCTATCACACTCGCTTATCCCTTAACAAAAATACGACTTTGATCATGATGGTTTCTATCGAAACTAATCTAATCTCTATCAAAACTAAGTAGATTGATATATGTACTTTTTTTATTGGTATGTTCTCTAAGCATACTATTAACGTGTGGTAATGGTTGTAGATTGTGTTTTTTAAATGAGCATTCTAATATGAATTGTTCATTTTGAATTTATATGAAAATTCATATTTACAAGAAGCTAACTGATAAATTATTTGATTATCACGGGTTAGACAATGGTATAATCGGCATAAATTATTAAGGGAACCAAAAAAAATCCCTCCTCCAAAAATCATTTCTCCATGTAAGCTTCAAATTCTGCATAAATTATTTCAATCGGCGTTCAAAGATATTCAGCTAAAGAAACTAAAAGGACATGTCTTCCCAAGCAGACCTGTACCTGAATAGAGTCCTAAGAGTACTCGATGGACTCAGGGCCCGAAGCCTTAAGGGGCTCAAAATTTTATTTTCTCTTTGTGTGATCACATTAGTTTAGTTAAAAACAATAAAAAATAATTAAGAGCATCCAATTAGGGTGGTGTTAAATTACAAAAGAGAAAAATAAAGATAAAATCTTACCCTTATATTACTATTATTAGTTGCTATTTTAGAAAAAATGAGGAGTCTAAGTAAGAGATTTGTTGTATTAATAAGATTTTTAATATAAATAGAATTTATAATTTTTTTGTGGTTAGATTTTGAGTTTATAGTTTTAGTTTGTGAAAATTTTTGTGTTTTTTAAAAAGAAAAAATAAAATTGAATGAATACTATATTTTAAGGGCCCAAATTTGAAAGTTCGACTCAAGTCTAAAAATCTCAGGTCCGGACATGTTCCCAAATAAGTTCTCTGCTGCTTCTCTTGGTTTTGTAGAAGTTTCTAGAGGTGTCTTTAATCTGCAGAAGGCATATGTGACAACAAAGCAAAAGAGGGAGACCGCCTCATTGGTTCCAAAAACAATAACCCTCCAACACAATAAGAACAAGGTTGTTGCTGACGATGTGTTTAGCTACCTGTATGTTGTTAAACCCCCAAGCCCTACTATTAAGGGCAAAGAAAAAGAGACTGTTTAATCTTTATTTTTCAGCTAACAAATTATGTTATGGTACGTTTATTGTCACCTCACAAACCATTTTACTCATCTCACGTTGATGATTTATTAAAATACTCTCATATAAAATTACAGTAATAGACAATAAGTTGTTACAAATTACAAATTTTTTTTTATCTATTTGTTTTGGATGGACACGTACTTTATAATCACACGTTGATAATTTATTGAAATACTAAAATCCTCTCATGTAAAATTACAACAATAGACAATAAGTTGTTACAAATTGAATTTTTTTTTTTATCTATTTGTTTTAGATGTACACATGTTTTATAAATTTTAACTCAAAATTTATCGTATTATAATTTATCTACGAAACAAGGACAAAAAAATCATACTATAACCGTGTGTTCCAGAGCAGAGGTTTGGTGGGGGTGTTGTTTACCAGAGCTCTCAGTACAAATCATCAATATAAATAGCATTCCTCTAAGATGGTGGGTAAAGAGAAGAGGAGGGAACGTGAGGGATGATGAAAAGTCAAACCAAACGACAGATGAGAAGCACTGTGATATGATTGTGGGGCCAAAAACATTCAAATAGCTTCAGATAGCATTGAAATATAACGTCCAAGAGAGGGCTATATTAGGGGTAAGATTATAATTTAGTTTTTAAAAATATTATTTTTTATTCATAAACTTCTAAATAATCTTTGATAAAAAAATCAAATTTTAGCTCTTTTAAATATTTTATGATTTCACATTATACTTTTTAATATTTTTCACTTTAAATACGAATATATTGTCACATTGTATCACATACGGGTATGTACAGTATAATTTCTCACTTATAAATTTATTTTATTATAACATTATTTGAATTTAGACCAAATTACTAATATTTAAATTAACTTTTGAGACAAAAAAAATTTACATATGTTGTTATTATATTAATAAAATAAGATATCAGTCATATGAATTTTGAATTGAGAGAATTTACCGGTTGTAATGAGATAAAAATGAAATAATCCAATAGAAAGTTGACAATTGTCATAATTTGAGTCATCATCAATCAACCAACATGCATACTTTTAGTTTTTAAATTTAATTTGGGACCACAATTTGGTTTGGCATGGGCTAACCAAAGGGTTATGTTTGGCCTTTTTGATGACTTTTGACCTTTTTATGGTCCTTTGGCCCTCTTTTGAGTTCTTGTTGGAGATCAAAATAAGGCAAAATTTAGGATTTGGCTCTATAGCCTCTATTACTATAGATGGCCTAAACCCAGACAACTTCAGCTCGGCAAAACTAAAACCCAACTCGGGGCAGCTGCACCTACTTGTCCCTATGTGCGTTTGCTAGTGGTTCTATGGAGTCTTAATATGTTAGCATTCAACTTGAGGATGAGGTGAACTGTTTCTAATTATTCTTTTTTCTTCTCTTTTTTTCTTTGTTAATGTTTCGCCTATCCCTTTAATCATTATTTCTCATTTCATTTTTATATATAAATTTTCATTTATAGTCTCTCACTTATACTCGATTTGTTTTTTTTTCATCGGCGTCGAAGCTTTTTCCAAATAATGGTCGTTTGAAGGGTTCTCAATTATAAGTCTAGCGAAGTAGAGCCAGAAAATTGATTACAAACTACCTAACTGAAACCAATCAAACATTCATATATGTAAGCATACCATAAGACCATTAACTAAGCACGATTAGCACCCTATGTGCTGCTTCTATACCAGTTCAAAATCTTACTAAAAATAACATGTAATAATTACATGGTTATGATATAAGTGTAAAAATGTATTTAGGGTGAGAAGAAAATGTAGAGTGAACAAAGTAAAATTAGAAAAATGGTATATTAGGTATTGTAAGTTGGCCGGGTGAACAAAGTAGAATTACAATTAAATATATACAAGTATTGTGTGAAGAGAATGTAGGATGAACAAAATGGTTTTTGAGGTGACAATAAACACACCAATTATGTTATTGATTACTGTAATTGATCACGGTAATCTATTCTACATATTATTTAATTTTCGTGTGGCGAAAGCTTGTCTATCCATTTACATGAGTACTAAATGAAATGATTATATTTTACTATAAAAAAAATGTAAACCCATTTATTTTTATTTTTCTGTTTTCCCCTTGATTTCTTCTTGATTTTTATTTTTCATACCCAATACAACACTTTTAAACTCCTCATACTATACCTCTAAAATCTCAAAACCGGCTCTGCTGTATATGAACATAAAAAGGGTTTTACAAATAAACAAATATTTGCATGAATATTTTCTTCATATGATGTAGCTAGGAGTCTTTAAAGCAAAGAAGACCTGAACAATGGAGAATCAAAGTGATTTCAAAACTAAAATAGTTTGTGCGAGTAACATCATAGTATAATATTTGACATCTATGTATCATGAAAAGTTTACCGTTAAAAAATTAACCGTACATTATTTCAAGTTTAATTTATAGATCTCACAAAAATACGAATTACCAAAAAAAAAAGAAGTTATATTTTATTTTTTATTTGCAAATTCAACAAGGCAACTACTAGTCTACTGCATCATATCCCAATATAATAGTAAATGTGATTTATTACTCATTATGAGGGAGTGAGTGAGTGACTCAGTGATTATGAGAATCCAGATTGAAGTCCCATAAATGACAAAGTAAACTCTTTGAGATTTGCAAATTGGGGACGGAGTGATCCATTGGAGAGAGACGGGATCAAAGGCCAGCTAGCTAGCTTGTTGCAAGAGTGGGCAATAACCAAGTGGCTAAAATATAATGAGAGTCACTTGGAAAATGTAAGATGTCAGTCATAGACATTTCTATTCTCATTGAGAAAGAGCATTCATCAACTGTCCTTCCCTCTTTCACCCCTTCCAACCCTCTCTAATAATTGCAATCCAAATCCCAATGCGTATCTTCCCCCAAACACTGCTTATTTCTTGTAACTTGGCTTCCACTTTGACCAAACTCCACTTGCACTACACGCCCAAGTCTCTAATTTTAGGACCATTTTGGCTCCACTTAACGCCAAAAATAATCAATTGTAATATTGTCTCATCTATTACCCATACAGTTTCAAAGAATTTTGCACAAGGATGAACAAATCCCTTTTAACTTTTGCCCTGGTGAGAGGTGAAAGATTTCCAAAACTAAAATGTCAAACGATTCATTCATGGAAAATTTGCTTTACATACACCAAAACCTTACAAGAATTACGGCTGCGATGAACCCCTTGTCTAAAGAAGCACAGCTAATCAAACACTCGAAAATACTAAAGAAGCAAGGCTACTCGAAATCTGAAAATACTAATGCTTGTAGAGGAGTGCAAATAACAACAACATTATAATTGGCATTTGCATTCCTCTCCAAGACTTGCAACAAAGCTCTTTTGGAGCTTTTATCATAAAAAGGAAGAAAAACTGAAAAATCCTACACATAAAAACAAACATACAATTGCGGGAGGGCACGTGGTGAAGCTAGTAGTCATGTGACTTGCGAGCAAGACGAAGCTGCATCGTGGCAGCACTAGACCTAACCGAGAAGACTCCGTTCCAGATGTCAGTGAAAGCCCTGATGATTATGCCATGGTTGCAGGGAGCGTTGAGCTGCAGGAAACAGTTGAGAAGCTCCCGGAGATCATCTTTCGAGTATATCTCGTTTTCCAAAATCATCTGAAGCATGGAATGCCTGAAGTCCAAGTAAGGGTCGCGGGAGTCCTTCTCCACCGCAACGCTCTCCCCGCCAACTCTCCCGAACCCCTTGACGGGCGTGGCGGTCTTGGCGACGGCTGAGATGCACGGACACCTCTAACCATGGAGTGTCGGAGCGTCGGACGCTCCCCGACACGCCGATACGTACCGACACGGCCCGACACGGCGTCCGACACGCCACGTGGCGTGTCGAAAAAGTCAAACTTTTTCGACACGGTTTCGACACGTTGACCGTTTCTCGACACGGCGTCGACACGGTTTCGACACGCCACATCACCATTTAAAAAAAAAAAAAAAAATCGAACTGACCTGACCACAAGCCGAACCTTGGAGCCGCACTTCTCTCATTCTTGCCATTCTTCCCAAATAGTTCCCAGAGTGAGAAAAGCTGAACCCAGCGACCACAAGACGAACCCAGCCTCCAGCTCCGACCGACGACCTCAGACCGGCGACCTCTCCAGCCTCCGACCTCACTGTAAGTAATTCTTTCTTTTTCTTTTCATCTTTCGACCTCAAATCAGTGTGGGACTGTGGGTTACTGGGTTAGAATTTGATATGAAGATAATGGACTAAAATCACTAAATGGAGGAAGGAGGTAAGTGCGGTGGGTGGGTGCATATGTGTGGAGAATTTCCAGTGTGGTTGGGGCGGAGGAACCGGGAACGAAACGACAGCAGAGGAATGAGGATGTTGGGTAAGCTTGAATTGTTGATGATGCTCAATTGCTAATGATGCAGATGCAGATGATGGAGGGTTAATACTTGTGATTATCTCTCCTGTCAGTGTTGTATTGAAGCGGAGAGTGTGCATCCGTGTTTTGGGTAATTTGGATAAGAGAGGGGGATGGGTGGGATAGAGTCAGTTTGTGGAAGTCTTTATGGGCTTCAGTTTTCTAAAAAAGTTTCAGTGGTGGGGAGCTAGGCCTCCAATCTTTGGTAAAAGAACTTGCGGTAGAAAGACTACTGAGAACTTGAGAAGGGGTAAAGCAATAAAGAATTACTTGGGAAGTGGATTATAATTTTACTAGGAACTTCATTTTCGGCTTGTGACTGATATATGGTGGAAAATGGAGTAGCTAATAGCTGTTTCTCATACATATAGTCGGTATATATATATTAATATATATATATATATATACATATGTGCATGTTAGACTGAGAATTCTCCATCTTTGTTTATGTGCATGTTAGACTGAGAATTCTCCATCTTTGTTCAATCAATTTATGCATGGACTTATATATGTGTTAGATTAAAAATGGACTTACGGTATGTGGTGTAAAGTTTGTATATTGTGATTCAATTGCACAGGATGAGTACTTCAGCAGCATCTACAGAACCTAGTGTCGATTCAAATATGGAGGAAAATTTATCTGCGCCACTTTGGAAATATGTCACTAAGGATATAGTTGTTGATGCTGACGGTGTTGCAAGAGCAGGAGGAGGAAATGTGAGTTTCACTTGTAGTTTCTGTGAAAAGAGATTCAATGGGTCACATTCTAGAGTCGAGGCTCATTTGCTTAAAATCCCAAGAAAAGGGATCAAGCCTTGCACCAAAGTCACACAAGCAAAAATGCAAGAGATGCAACAACTTCTTGATTGGTGTGCGCAGCAATTGCGAGAGAGGGCTCCTAATAAGGTTCCTTTGCCTCCCTCTTCTAGTTTTTCCGGAAGTGGTTCAAGCTATTTTCCATTGATGGAGAGGGATGATGAAGCAAAAAAGAGAAGAGTGAGTCCACAACTAGCCAAAGCTTTCAAGATTGAAGATAGGCAACAATGTGATGCTGAGATTGCGAGATTGTTTTACAGTAGTGGACTATCGTTCAATGTTGCAAGGAATCCTCTCTACCGAAGCTCTTACACCCGTGCTAGCAATATTCCGGGTTATGTTCCTCCAGGGTACAATGCTTTGAGGACCACACTACTTGATAATGAGAGGCGTCATGTTGAGCGGACATTGGAACCTGTGAAGAAGACATGGAAAGAGACCGGTGTGAGCTTGTGTTCCGATGGGTGGACTGATGGCCAAAAGAGGCCATTAATCAATATGATGGCTGCTGCTACAAACAAGGCTATGATGTTGAGAGCGGTCAATTGTGATGGCACGACCAAAGACAAAACTGAAATTTCAAAATTGCTTTTGGCATCCATCAATGAGATTGGTTCGGAAAATGTGGTTCAAGTGGTGACGGATAATGCGCCTGTTTGTGCTGCTGCCGGTGCAATGGTTGAAGAGGCACATCCACACATATTTTGGACACCATGTGTGGTACATACACTCAATCTTGTTTTGAAAGATACTTTGAAAGCTAAAGCTTATCTACCCGGGGAGAATGTGGAAAAAGAGTTGGGGTGGCTTATGGATGTTTGCAATGATGTTTGGTTCATAAAGAATTTTATCGTGAACCATAACATGCGTTTGTCCATGTATAATGATAATTGTGCCTTGAAGTTGCTCCAAGTTGCCGAGACAAGATTTGCTTCTCATTATGTGATGCTTAAAAGGTTTAGAGATGTGAAGAATGGCATGCAACAAATGGTGATTAGTCCAAGATGGGACATGTATAGAGAAGATGATGTTAAGAAAGCAAGAGCAGTGAAGGAAATGCTATTGAGTGACACCTTGTGGGAGCAAATTGATTTCATGATTGCATTTATGTCACCTATATATGAGATGATAAGGATGGCCGATTTGGATAAGCCTTGTCTTCACTTGGTTTACGAGTGGTGGGATACAATGATAGAGAAAGTGAAGAAGGCAATTTATACTCCCGAGTTTGCCAATGTCTTATCAATTCATTGTGATGCATCAAGGTTTTATGATGTGGTGTACTCCACCTTGATTGCTCGGTGGACTAAGAGTTCCACTTCACTTCATTGCATGGCTCACTCTTTGAACCCAAAGTATTATAGCTCTCAATGGCTTGAAGAGGATCCTAACCGGGTTGCTCCACATAGAGATACCGAGCTCACCAATGAGAGGAGGAGATGTCTTATCAAGCTCTATCCGGATCCGCAAGTTCGTAATAAAGTGATGGAAGAATATGGATATTTTTCATTGAACATGGGTGATTACTCAAGACCGGATGCTTTGGAAAACAAGTTTTATTTTGAGCCTCTAATTTGGTGGGCCTCCTATGGAGCTTCTACACCAAGACTCCAATCTTTGGCTTTCAGGTTGCTTAATCAACCTTGTTCATCTTCTTGTTGCGAAAGGAATTGGAGTACATATAGCTTCATACAAGGTTTGAAGAGGAACAAGTTAGAACCAAAAAGAGCTCAAGATTTGGTGTATGTTCATACAAATCTTCGACTTTTGGCAAGGGCCGAGCCTACCTATTATAAAGATAGGGACTCAATGTGGGATCTTACGGGAGATGGTCATGAGTCTATGGAACCGGGGATTAATGATGATGTGCTTGAGCTTGCAGAATTGTCCCTTGATGAACCGACATTAGAGAGGATGCTTGTTAATGATGAGATGGACTATTGAAGGTGATTAGTAGGTAAATTCTTAGCTATATATTCTCTATTATTTCAATTATTATGGAATGATTAAGATGTTTAGATTGATTATGGAATGACCAACTCTTATTGTGTATTAGGTGTTGCATTGTTGAAGGTGCAAAGTTGTTGCCCAAACGTCCAAACTCCAACGTTGCTGCCTATTGTGGCTATTGCATATGTCATTTATGAACATCTCTTCATTTGCAATGATGAATTGCTTCTTCTTAGCTTTTATGTTGTTAATTATGAACTTGAATCATTTTAACTATCAAGGATAAAAGATGATGCCCATGCATGCGTGCCTTGCTCTTCTGTATTTTGAATACCTCAGTTATGGGGTTTTAGGCAGTTGGTGTACGTTGTTATGGGGTTAGGAATGTTGCATTTTCATTCAGTTTAATGAATATGTTGAATTTGATATAACTATTTGGTAATCATCCTTTAGATTAATATTGACTCTCTTTTATATTATTTGTTACAGACTTACAGTTATACAATTGTTTAAATTTATAACATTATTTAAGCAATGTGATGAATTTATTCATATTTGAGCATTTTTTTATTATTTAAAAATATATAAATAAGTAATTATATTTGCCGTGTCCGAGCCGTGTCGAAAATGCAGTTTTTGAGTTTTGCCGTGTCGCCGTGTCGGTACGTATCGTGTCGCCGTATCCGTGTCGGTGTCCGTGCAACATAGGGCGACGGTCTCGTAGTCGGGAAACGAAGCGTAGTCGTCGGTGTTGGGGGAGAATGTGGTGGTGGTGGAGGAGTCTTTGTTGTAGGAGCTAGAAGCAGAAGAGTAGTTGTGGTGGCTTTGTTTGCGACCGCCGAACTTGGTGGTGACGGGCTTAGCTTTATTACGGAACATATGGAAGAGCCTTGGTCTTCTGCAGCTGCTGCAGCCTATGTCGACGGCGGTGACAGTGTTGAGGAGATTCTTTCTGGTTATGGTAGGCATTGTTGGTGAAGGAGTGAAGCAGAAGAAGAAGGAGAAGAAGAAGAGTGAGAGTTGGGATGAGGATGAAGAAGGGTGTGGGGGGAGTGAGTATATAAAAGCGTGCATATGAGCTCTCCGCTGCTCTCCAGAGGGGTCCCTGTGCTTGCTATGATTACAGCTCTTGTTTTTCTCTTTAATGACAGGCTGATCTGAACCGCAGAAGATTAGATTTGATATCTTGGTATTAATTTTGACTAGATGCCTCTCTCACAGTCTCACGTGAAGGAAGGCTCATAATTAGTTTGTTTTAATGTTTAACTAAAAATAATATCCAAGACCAAGTAAGATAAATGTTCCGGTGAGGAAGGTGCTGGCTATCGGCTAACCCGACTGAAAATCGTGTTTTTGAAAATATCAATGATATATTCAAACTTAAGACAGAAAATACCATTACATGCTCTCTCTCTAAGTATGATAAGTAAAGTTATACATAGAGCCTTCCCACTAAGTATGACAAGTAAAGTTATAGGCAAATTTAAATATAAAAAAAAAAACTTAAATAAAACCTAGCCGGCCCATCCATTTCTTGCCTCAAGAGCCCAAGATCCAAGCCCAGGCTCAAAACAAGTCCAGCACCAAGTCTGGTTGACCCATGACGCAAACCCGTCCAGATCAATCGAACGTCGCCGATAGTCCTTATCATAAACCCTAATCCGAGCAACTCTGCCCGTCGCCACCATGAACGCCAACAACACAACCGCGTTCCAGCCACACCACGCCATAATCAGGCAACCATGGCCAGAAGATTCATCAGAGAAACCCAAACCTCCGACCAGATCAGCATCCAGCCACCAGACCACCGCCGCCACTCCTAAGACACCGGAGCCAGCAGGTAGCCACATACAGTTCACCGCCTCCCAAGCACTTCGGCGACGCCTTCCAAGTCGACATCTGCGACCCCAAAATGTCTTTGGATCCAACCGATCTGGTCAGACCCTGACTCACCATCGCCAAGTTCGGCTGGAAAACAAATGACCGTCCAGTTACCGCGACACCCAGACCCTCAGCGCCCTTCTCATCCATCGACACCACCAACAGATCCGGCGGTCCTGTCATCCAACAATCCAAACCAAACTGGGTTGAGGAGACTCCATATATCCTCCCATCCCGAGCACGATCAACACAGAGGATTTCCTCCACGCAGTCGCCATGACTCAAGTCACGATCATCGCCATCTTGCTTGAATGAAGAACGCCGGAGCCGCCAAACGAAACCTAGGTTTCGCAAATCAAGCCCCCTCCGAAAAGACCGTAGACGCTCAATTTTCTTTTGTATTTGTTATATTTCGACTGAAAATCGTATAAATTCGACCTAAAGAGAAAATATAAAAATACTAGTTGGTGTATATGAGTTGTTTATTGATAAAAATCGAATACTTCGAGCAAAGACTTAACGTGGCCAATATTAAGAAACGTAAATCTACATGATTGAGACCTTAAGTATATTAATTACATGAGGTTCAAGTTTGAAGCTAGAAAGCACGGAAGCGCCGGGCCACTCGCGTTTCCCGCTTCCGAAGCAGAAACGAAACGGAAACGCCGTGGAAGAGCTCGGAAGCGCCCGGAATCGTGATTCCGGGAAAAGAGGGTTTTGGAAGCACGACGGAAGCGCACGCTTCCAATATGGAAGCTCACGATTTTGATTTGGAAGCGCGATGGTCCACTGCACGAGAACTGATTCAGCGGCACATCAATCTTCTCTCTATCTCTTTCGAAATCTATAATCAATCAGATCTTCTGCTTGAGGACCTGTTAAGAAAGGATTTGAAACTGGAGGGAGTGAGAGGAGTGAGAGAGAATGAAGTTAAAGAAGATGACGGTGACCTAGAGGGTGAGAGAGCATAGAGAGGTGAAGAAAGAAGATTAAAAGGTGTAGAGACTAGAGAGACGGGTGCTTTCAATATTTCATGGTGGACTTTTTTTTTAGTGAAGAAGTTTATTTTTATAAGGTTTAGTGATATCTTTTTTTTTTTTAAGAATGAGTTGTTATCTGCTAAACAATCAAACTAATTTGTACAACTTATTAAAATTAACGATTAAAATAAATGAATGAAATTAAAATTAGGTGATATATATTTGTTATTTGTATATATTATTTTGATTCTCACGTTTCCAAAACGCTTCCGCTTCCAAATTATTTTCAAAAAAATCGCTTCCGCGCTTCCAAACGCTTCGCTTCCACGTTTCCGCTTCCGATTCCATGCAACGTAGGTTTGAAGTCTTTTTTTTTACATAACCAAAATATAACATTTTTTTTACTAGGTAAATAACTCAAATGCTATAACTAGTTTTTCGTGAATCAAACTTACAACTTTCCACTTTTTATTTAAAATGAGACTATGTCGTTAGACCAAATAGTACTGGGTAAAAATATGACATTCTAAATGAACCATAAATCAAGATTGTATCATAAGGTAATTTGAAAAACAAGATAGAATTTGACATCGAATCAGATATTTTTTTTGGAACTTTTTTATTATAAACTCATATACCCTACATACGTCGATGAAATTTGAACTCATGAACCTCAACATTGTTGGTCAACTTACCTAATCAACCAAGCCACAACTTTATCCGTAATTATTTGGTAATGGACCCACTAATCCATGTGTATGCAAAAGGATATGTGTTTCACTAATTTTTAGTGTTTGAGTTGTTGTTGTTGTTGTTTTTTTTTTTGAGAAAATAAACAATTTCATTAACTTGTCCACGACCAGAAGACGTTTACATCAATTTGCATACTTACGACTAATTAGTCTTACTGGCAACAAACACTAACAAAGAGACATGTAACCCTCATTACAAATGCGCTGAGTTAAGCCTATCATATCTAATTTCCAACTAAACCTATCTAAATTCCATATAGCGGTAATAGCCTACGGATCTCAATTGGTGTACAACAAAGTAGTACCGAAATCTAAACAAAAAATAGTCTTCCATTAGATGTTTAGGTAAGAAACAAGAAAATTAAGCTACCTCCTTACTCTATTAGTAGGGCTAGCCTCTCCCTGATCAGACCTAAGGATTTCATGTGAGAATAAGCCCAAATCCAAGCCCATACCTTAGCAGCACCAAACCCTTCTCTCTTCCAAGCCAACAACGCCTCTCTTGCCGGCCAGCATCTGTGAATCTCCGGCAGCCATACCTTTAGGTACATGACAACATCCGCCACTGTTGATGGGGACTAGTGCCTAGACCCAATCAATCTCACCACGATGTCAGGTCGTGGCTAGTCAGCTGCCACCACAACCAACTACAATCCGATGTTGTTGAGTTCAGGGACGATGCCATCCAAGGGTAGGACCATTGAAGCCTTCAATCAAATTATAGTAACAGGGTCCTCTAGATTATGTAGGGATCTGAGAATGACGAAAGGGAGAAGCTGGGATGGAGGAGATGGAGTGGAGGAGACGGGTGCTAGGGTTTGAAGCTGCGCTAGAATGTTAGGGTGAGAGAAAACTCTCCTAGTTTCATGGAGCAGAGTCGAGTCTTATTTTTCTTTAACTGTTGTTTTTGGTGGAACTCTTACGTTGTGTTTGGATGAAGAAATTTCATTTTTCGCAAAAATTTCAAAGTTATGGGAATTATAATTCCATAAATTTAAATTTCATTGATTGAGAATTCTATTTTTTGGATTTCATGATGTAGAATTTTAAAATGATAAGAATCAATATTTAGACTAGCCTCAGTTGAGGGAATTAACAAATGACACATATTTTGTGAGAAATTCAAGTCGCGAATTTAACATCCTAAATTCCACGATTATTTTCCTACGAAAATTACAAATTCCACGGGATAATAATCCAAACGGTGGAAATAGTCTAAAGAAATTGAGAATTCTTTATTTTTAATTAAATTCTCTAGAATTCACCCGCATCCAAATACACAATTAGTTTTTGAGTTGTTTATTTGATAAAAATAAAGTAAAATAAAAACTGATAAAGAAATTGATGAAATTAGTGTTGAAACTAGGATTGCTTGTAATCATTCTCTTGTTTAATGAAGTTTCACCTTTATGCAGCGAGTGATATGAGAGCTGTGAAAATGGGGTAATTGGTGTAACCAAAAAAAAGAAAATGGGGTAATTGGAGAAGCAGTACAAGACTACAAGGTGTCAGAGTGGTGGAGTGCAAACAAACCTAGATATCGATAGTTTATCATTTCTTGTCTTAACGTGTGGCTCTCATTGACATCAACTTCGTCAAATACAAGGGTGGTGACCACAAAAATGTGATCACTTGATGACCGTGATCATTGTATCTTTCGTTTGCGAAAAATGTGAAGAAATAAAGAGCTTATTTATCAAACAAGATCAGGCCAGAAATGTGATAATGTCCACAAGAAAGCAGCCTAGTTAGTTTGTTGGCACTCGAGAGTTCTAGTATAATCTCATCAACCAAGCAACAATCAAATGTAGACACAATTCATTGACTTATCCATCCAATTCTAAGCCTAATCTTTGCATCCTAAAGAAGAACATGGTGGGCAAGGGCAGCTCACAGTGAAACTTTATTCTTGATCAAGCTTGCTACATGCTCAGCAACCCACAATGATCCAGCTTCAGTGCAACAGAAAGCATGCGTATGACCCTCTCTTTCAATTGATAGAGCAGCATCAGGGACCTGCTTGGCAATCTGGGACCATGTGAATGCAAAATAAGCCCAGATGTTCAAGTTGAAAATCGCCAAAAGCAAAACGATGAAGAACAACTTATCATCATAAGTCTCATCAAGTCTCATCAATAACAGATTTATTTCAACTTTAGCAGCATCTATTTGATATGTAGTTTATTAAGCATTCTCATTATCTTCATCTGATTGAGAAAGAGTCTTCTACTATTCATAGTTATCAAAATCATTATGGTTTTCTCAAATGACATCCATCCAAGTTCATATTACACCTTTGGTTACCATGTTAGTATATGGTAATCTGTCACAAGTTCACAACTTCATTAACAAAGAAAAAACAAAAGTTGTTTGGTCCAAGCATGCTCTACAGAATTGAATGTGATAAACGATGCGAAACCTTTGGGAATTCATAAACCTTTAGGGTTTCATAAAGGGATTTATTTTACTTTTAAATGTCCAATCTTGTTATAATTTTAAACAGAACTAGAGAAAAAATATATAAATGAACCCTCTTTATAGCAAGTACTAGCTATAGGTCTCTGTTGAACCCATTTTGATACTTGAGGAGTTCTGTTCTGAAAAACGGAGTTAATACAAAAATGCAACCAAAGTTGAATCTAAAAAGAGCAGGGGTATTGGGGTCATGAATTAGTAAACACACATTTAGCACAAACAGCAGACGGCCGAATTCACACTCAAAATTTCTGGAACCTGTTTTTTCTTAAATTTATGAATTTTTGGTAACTACTCAAATTACCTCTTCAAACATTTGCAGTGGACCCCAGTGATCATCAATGCCGAACAAAAATGCAATCTTGTGCTGATTTTCCCTCATGAATGCCCAATCTGGTGTTTCTGAAAGCTAAGACACGATGTCCCTATGATAAGCACAATATGCTTGAAGTTTAACTTTCCTACACAAACTATACATGCATCAATTTTGGTCGTTGTTGAAAGTTAAGAACAATGCATGGAACTATGGAAGGAACTATCGTATGTTAACTAAACAGACTGACATTAGTACAGCATCATATTTATATTTCTAGCGCAGATGTATCGGTGCTAGCACTATGTCAAAGATGAGGAAGGAAACAGCAGATTCCAAGGGTTCCACACATATGGCTAGTATTGAGTAACAATATCAGCATAAAAGGAAGGTGGCAGAAATATCAACCATTTATAACAACATGATGACACCCAGATGTTATTTAAATACTAGTCATTTACTACAGTTATTTTCAAATCATATGGGCATATGGCTTAAACTCATCATAAATTATTTTATTTTTTTCAAATTCTACAACAAAGCCAGAACTTTACCTTTTGGAATTCGGTCTTTGCCATAAATAGAATGTTCTTCATGGTGTGGTACTGCACATATATAAATCAAAGATTATAAAAAGATGCAAAAGAATCACACAGACAAGAGCAAAAGAAACACACAGACAAGAACTAACTATGTGATAGTGGAGTACAATAGTTAAAAGATTAACAATTTAGCATGCAGGAAAAAAAAAATGATGACATTTCCAAAATATGAATGATCTAACAAGACAACATCAATCTATTACAACACATTTCATCACCTTTACTAAGTGAGAGCAAGCAGCCTCAATTGAAGCAGCTGACCATGACTTCCCAAGGAATGTGAGCACAACTAACCTCAAAAGTGATCTAGGCAACAATCCCAAGAGTGCAACAATAATGCTCAAGGCAACACAGACAAAGTCCGACCTGCAACAGTGTTTTGTCTTAATCTCTATGATGCCTTATGTAGATTGTCAGAACGCATATTGTTTTAACAAGTTTAATCAACTGAAATACATTTGAACCAGGTGAGAAACCAAAATATAAGGTTGAATATTAACTGACTCGGTTGTTTCTCATTAAACATTACATGTTAAGTTACGCTAGAAAGCGTATAACAAGGGCGACGACTGCTAACATGAAAGCATACCCTAATAAATGTCTGTTAAATGGAAATGAAGTAGAGAGATGCCACTAAATGTAAACTACAAGATCAATGGCTCTGCCACTCACAACAAAGAAAGAACTTTACTCTGCAATTTTCGCAATAGAAGTCTGCTTTGTAGATTGTGGGTTCAAAGCCAAAAACGGATATAACCCGACAAAATAAGTTACCTACAATGCTCGCAAAATATGTCAGGGGAACAAGTTCTCCAAAGCGAGAAACTTATAGGAGAAGTATGACAGATGAGTGGTAAACAATATTTTACCTTCTCTAGAGACATTCTAAATATCTCCATAGATATATATGCACCAATAGAATGTCCTACCTGCATAAAATTAAGTGTAAGTTCACAAGGAAAAAGAATAAAAACCAATAAGTGAAGAACACGATTTTTCTAATTCTTTCCTGATATCATTCTGTGGAAGTTGAAAAATACAGAAATAACTAAGATCATGTGAAAACTACTTCAGAACCAGAAATGCTGAGAGGTTTCCGTCTCCCAATCATTCGGCATAGATGAGCATCACTACTGACATTGATTGATTACTAAAATCTTGTTACTTGCTTTCTAATGAGACAGATATGATCTCAATCTCTCCTTCACTCTGAAATTTGACAAATGTAGTTTATATTCATGAAAAAAAAACCTTATGTAACAATATAAAAAAAGCGAAAAAGAGAAAAATTTGTGTACTAACACAGAAAATACTGGGAATGCTTTCTGTACTAATCCTTTTTAGTAACAAAACACATGGATTAATGAGTAGTTGGTGGCACTATGAATGTTTCTTGCAATATTGTTGATGAGATTGTGAGCAACAAAGGTGCCGGATACAGCATTCCTGATAAACAATTGATAGCGGAAATCAAAGCTATAAGATATTTAACTTAGTTCCTTAATTTAAATGCGATTTAAGAATAGCTAATTAGCTTTTGTACTTTTACAACCCTCTCCTCCAAACAACAAAGCCCTTTCCAGAGACAACACCACATTGAAAATAGAAATAGATCAAAGATGGAAATGATCTGACCAGTAATAAAGGGACTGCAGTATTTTGCAATTCCTGTTTGATGAAGCCCATCTGCAAAAGCACATATTGAATTCAGAACTATATGTGACACTAATTTATTTAATACATTTCAAATAGGAAAATTGGTGTGACAGTGTCATTGGGAAAGAAAAGAACTGGAAATAAGGGAAACAAAATACGAACAGGATCTGAGACCACAAAGTTACATCTGGAAGTTGAACTGAATTTCTTCGGCTAATTATACATGAATAAAACGAAAGCTTATACCCACAGAAGCACAGTTCAATAATTTTTTGATATTGGTTCACGACTCTATCGTCATTGAGCACATTGTCCAACAATAAGCAGATCCATTAACAAGGACTTTGATTTCGAAGGTGCAACATTCAATCTGCTTTTGTTCTCGATTATATAGAGGACACTTTTAAGTGGCCACCAAATATACCAATAACACAATCAGTTTACCTTGTGAATAATCTGGTCTTCTAATGAGAACAATCTTCCATGCTCCCAGTTCTATACAAGAAAAGAAAAACACAAGTGTCATACTCGTGATAGAAATCAATGAAGCATGTATAATCAACTGGATGCTTCTTATAGTTTAATGTGCTATACAGTTGTTGAAAACAGAAATCAGAAGCATAAAAAGAGTACTGTGATCAATATAATTAGTAAGCTTTAGAAAATGATAATAGAATCTCAAGAATAAACTTGCATGCATAATTGGTTCACAAAACTGCCAATCGTCCTTGAAAAAAAATTCGAACAGAATTCTTCCCTTCAAAATTCTTTTTTATCATAGAATAATAGTTCTCAAGAGCATAAATTTTCCTACTTGGCTCTCCAACTAAGAAAGAAATTTTATAACTTCAGTTTTTCATAGAATAATAAAAAACAATCATTCATTTCGTTCAACTCATGCAGTCCAACTAAGAAAGAAATTTTAGTTTTCACACACACACACACACCAAAGCTGGGAGAATTACATAAACTCCATGAGTTGTACGTTCTTAGTTTTCTTTTCTGCTAGTAAAAACTTATAACACTGGTAGTCCATTGAACAAAAACTTAACGCAAGCTACTCCGAACTTGCCACACAAATCACACTAACTTCCATTCTGGGTTCACACTTCATAGTAGCAAAAAAAGGGGGCCAGAAGTTAAAAATCATGCAGAGACTAGCACTATATCTTCCATACGAAAAAAGCTGCAATACCTTATTGGTGTGTGAGATATGACCAACAACTGGAACATTGCAAGCAAATTAGAATAGTCACGAAAACTTCAAAACGATTATAATTAAATTAACATAAAATAAAAACCCAAGTCTTGCCTGTCACAGACGCAGTTCCACCCAGAAGCTCATATAGAGCCTCCACAAAATCTTTATAAAATGTAACAACACCTGCAACAACCAACAACACCCAATTGTAATTCTCTCAATTGAATCACTCACATACAAAACAAACCTACACAATAAGAGATAGAGAGAAAAATAAAAAACAGAAAAAGCCCACCTGGATTTCCAGGGATGAATAGAACATGAAATGTTGGATTGTCAGCTTGAATCTCCATTACTTCAGTGGTATAACTGAGCAAGAAAATCACCCAAAAGCTTAAAAAAAAAAACAAAACCAGAATTGCTGATAATTGATATTGATTTGGAGGCAAAAGTAGGAACCTTGAAACATTGCATACACGAAATGCGACACGCTTCTTCACTCGAAGCACTTCGAGTTCCGGATGTGAAATGTCGTGATCCATTCCTCTGCTCCAGCAAAATAATCTAGAGAGCCATGGCCTTTTATGAGGATCAAGAACTGGGTTTTACTTCAATATTATCGTATTGGTTGGTAGCTAAGCTAAGTGCCTAATTCACAATAAATGATGAAAGCTCTTTACCAACTACATCGGTAAACAAGCAAAATGAAAATGCAAACAACTGTACGTCTGTTAAAGAGTAGTGGAGATGTGAAGAGTAGTTACCTGAAACGTAAGAGAGTGAGAGGGGATCGTGTAATGAACCCACGAAGCATTTCTTCGTGTTTTGGGAGTTTCTTGGTGTTCGAGGGCTGAATTGAAGGAAACATGACAGAGACCCTGTGGCATGTAGTCTGGGCCAAACATAGTGACATTTTGGCGAGAATATTTGAGAATCATAGAGAAATTATACGACACATTTTTTTTTTTGAAAGGGAAAACGGAGTCGAGTTAATTAATGAGTGGTTTTAAATACACATGTTATAAATATTATAATCTATGTGGTTGTCCATGTAATTATTCATTAGTTATGTAGTCTGATATAAATTCTATATCTATATAAAGAGGTAAATGAGAATGAATGAGTAGACTTTTACCTTTTCCCAACTATTTTTCTCTTCTTCTTCTCTTTATTTTACAATATGTTATCAGCACGACTCTACCATTGAGTTGATAACGACCAAACCCTAGAAAACCAAAATTGTTCTTTTGCCGTTCATCCTCACACGATCATACTTTTTTTTTTTCTTCTTTTTATTAGACTCTATGATGATCTAAGAGTATTTGGTGATTGATCTTTCCCAAAACTCATGATCTACGAGTCATACCTTTTATCGTTTAATTATTCTCTCTATGCGCATCGACTCCTCTAATAGGCAGCCACGGTTTTGTTGTTTGGTATGTCCGATTCAATTAGTATGTGTAATCAATGATTAATTCTATCTCTGATAAGCTATTTGTGTTTCCCTCGCCAGTCTCTCTACAAATAAATTGGTTCAATCTGGATATGCATATGTTAGTATTGGTTTGTTTGGCATATATAGATGCTATATGATTTTCTTTATCCATATGATGGCTAGCTACCGACTTGCGCGCATATCAAAATCATTTACTTTTATTGGTTTTAGCAAAGCTTTTACATATGTTATTATTCGTACATGATATTTGCTTCCCCATATATGTTCGAGATGTATTCCCACTCATATTTCTCAATGTAAGATTAGAAAGTCAGATCACAAAAAGGTAAGTTCTTTATGCTCACTCTTACTGACAATCGTCCCTTATGCAATTATGCCATACATATATACATGCTAATATGGAAAAGATACATTTATCAATTACTTCTCAAGTTTTGTATTTGGATCGAGACCCAAAGTCTTTTGATTGAAATATAGAGGGCTTGAAATTTATTGAAATTGCGATATGAAGTTTCTCAAAACTTATGCAATTGACAAGGGCCTGAAGTTCTTTAGAGTTATATGTTAGTACATAGCCAAAATACTTGGCTAATTTGAGAATACGGTACAATTACCCGGTCGAGATAGCCCTGGTGAGCCCTTCACAGGCATCCAAAGAATGAAGGGCCGGTAACAAACCGCTTGCCAAAGTCACTCTAGCGGCAAAACACCCCCAAAAGAGGAGACACTCCAAAGAAGGGCAAAGAGTCCCACATTGGAGACTAAGGCAAAGGTACCCATACTTGCCTTATAAAACAAGCTCAAGGTACACACATCTACATACACACATATATTCTCTCCCACTTTCATTCCTCTACCCGTACAAGTGCTCAAAGCTAACATAAGCATCGGAGAGTCGAAGACTGGGCCACCCCAGTCTTGACCCCGTGACGTTGTCATTTGTGCAGGTACCGAGTGAAAGCCCCTCAAGAATTCTACTTCGTTCTGCCCCGCGACCACTTCCCGGCTCGGGACGTAACAGGTAGAAACAATTGGCGCTAGAAGGAGGGCATCCTCAAGTGGAGACCCTCACGTCGCTCGCCATGGCCGTGGCCATCATCTGCCCAGAAATCCTGAGGAGAGAGAAAGTAGATCTAACTTTCTCTCTCTCCTTCGCTTGGGCGTGCCGCAGCAAGGTAGCTCACCTTCACAGCCATCAGGCACACAGTCTTCCAATGAATCCAACATGGCCACCCCAACCTCCGGCCAAGGCCCACGCGCCGGAGAGCAGCGCCCAGAAACTGATTTGGACACCCAACTTCCCTCAGTCGAAGCAGGGATACGCTCTTGGTCTCGCGACCCCAACCTCGGCACCCTTCCCCCGGGACATGCCTTCGCTTTTGGCACCCATTTGATATTTCTCTCCTGGGGACGCCCACCCATGTCCCGGTGCTGCTCTCCCGAAACATTCGCGGACTCCCCAGGTCCTGCCATCCATTCGCGGACTCCGCTGGTCCCGCCATCCATCCGCGGACTTCGCTGGTCCCGCCATCCATTCGCGGACTCCGCTGGTCCCGCCATCCATTCGCGGAATCCGCAGGTCCCGCCATCCCCTCTCGGACTCACATTGTCGCAGACCCCCTCGCAGACTCCGCTGACCTCGCCATTCCTTGCAGACTCCCCTGGTCTCGCCTCGCCAGCTCCTTGCGGCATTCCCTGGTCTCGCCAGAGTTCTTAAACCTCACGTGGGGACATCCCTAGTAATTCCCCTGGCGGACACCCCCACACAGTTCTCCATCCCGACCTCTTGGGACTCCTCTATCCCGACAGAAGGATGCAAAAAAAAAAATCCTTCCCGACACGGCGTCTGGTCCTGACCCAAGATATAGTCCCGACCAAAGAACCCGTGACAAGAAACAAGCGGCTCTGCCCAGAGCTCCGGGAGCCCTTCCCACATGGCCCTCGAGTTCCCGAGGCCCCCCTCCCTTGCTTACCATGCTCTCGGAACGTGCCAGCACAAGTGACCCGCATCACACATCCGCCTTCCTCTCTTCCTCCCTCCTGGGACCATCCATTTCTCACCACGGACACCGCTCGCCACGCCAGACTCCGCGGACTCCTCTTGTCTCGCCATTCCTCGCGGACTCCACTGGTCTTGCCAGAGTCCCCGTGCACCGCGTAGCGGCTCTACACGCACTAGGCCATATACATCATCAGAAGACACTTTTCAGACGACATATTTTGGACGATTTTGAGTTTATGTCGTCTGATTAATTTTTCGACTCTTCAGACAACATTTGTGAAGTATAAGTCGTATGAGTGTCATGCTTCCTTCATACTTCTAGATGTTGCTCAATTTGTCTGTGATATGCAAAATTTCAGACGGCATATATATGCAGTGTAAAAAAGCAACATTTAGTAACTTTATGGTAATACGTCGGACAACATATAAAAGTTGTCTATGAAAGAATGCGAAATCTACTTTTAATCCCCTTTTTATATACTTCATCTAACATATTAATGTCATATGAAACAACCATAAATCTTTGATTTATACATCCATTTTGAACCCTTAAATTCACTTATTCAGACAACAAACAAATGACGTCTAACAAACCCATAAAATTGAGTGTACGAACCTTGTAATGTATAACTTCAGACGACATATGAAAGTGGTCTCTCTGACCCTAAAATACTCAATTTATAATTAAATATTGAGTTTGGTTACCTTTTATTGTATTTAATAAGACGACATATAAATGTCATCTGTGGGAACCTGATATATAAGTTTGGAAAATGGCTCAACCTATTAATCTATTCATCAGACGAGGTCAATATGTCGTCTGTATGAACTTGAAATATTCAAATTCATTTGAGTTTGGGAGAGGGCGCCAACCTTAATGTATTCATCGCACAACATAAAAATGTCGTCTGGACCTGAAATATATGAATTTGGGCGCCGAAATTTTCCCTCGTTTTTCTTCAATGTGAGACGGCGATTATATGTCGTCTAATGTTGTAAATAAGTGGTCAACATAAATTGTGCATATTTTCCAAACGGAAACTCTCTTATCTCCTCCGACCAAAACTTATATTTTTGATTAGCCGGTACTCAAACTCTTGTTAAGAGTAAGAAAATAGATCTATGTAATAGTTTGGGCACTTTGATAGTGAAACGATTATGTACTTCTTGCGAAAGCTATAAGAAAGTTTATGTATATATGAAGTTGACTCTAATGATCGAGACCTATAAGTTATTGAAAATGGATAAATTTTCTTCCACATACATATTTAAGTACTGCGATCATATCCAATGGTCAGATTAGGTAAATTTTGTTTCTTGCATATAGTTGTCATATAAAGATGTATGTTTACAAAGCACTTAGTAAACATGTTATAGCACATTAGTATGCACGTTGTGATTCAAATGGCGGAAATAATTTTTTTTTTAAGTTTGAGTGTCAGATGTTAACATGATAGTGAATTATGGGTGTAGAACAAAATTCAAGCATTTTCGATAAAGTTCGGATCTCGGTTGATACGGTCAACGTGAATGGAATCTTGCTTAGTAACTTCAGACGACATATATATGTTGTCTGAAAAATACTTTTATAAGTCAACACTTTTATCTAAACGAAAACCCTCTTATCTAGACCGACTAATACTTAAAGTTGAGATTCGTCAATTCTTATACCCTCATTTAGTGTCAACGAAACTATTTTATGTGAACATTTGGACATGTTTATCGACTGATCGTATCGCTTCCCGTGAGGAAAAATAGGAACGTTTTATGTATAATTGAAGTTGACTCTAATGATCGAGACCTATAAGTTATCGAAAATGGGTAAATTTTCTTCTACATAGATATTTAAGTACTGCAATCATATCCAACGGTCATATTAGGTAAATTTTGTTTCTTGCATATAGTTCCTTGATAAAGATGTGTGTTTACAAATAACTTGGTAAACATGTTATAGCACATTAGTACGCACGTTGTGATTCAAATGACGAAAATAAATTTTTTTCAAGTTTGAGTGTCAGATGTCATCATGATAGTGAATTATGGGTGTAGAACAAAATTCATGCATTTTTTATAAAGTTCGGGTCTCGGTTGATGTGGTCAATGTTAATCGAGTCTTGTTTAGTCACTTCAAACGACATATATATGTCGTGTGACCAATACTTTTCAAAGTCAACACTTTGATGACCAAAATGAGTACGTGTTTAATTTGGTTAATTTAGAATAATGACTGGTATTAGTTGGTCAACTCAGACGATATATGTATGTTGTCTAATGAACACACCCTTTCCAATTAGCTAGGTTACAAACCCTTTGCACGGTCAACCAAGGATTGTCATTTTCACTAAGTGTTTGAACACACCCTTTCATTTTCAGTGTCTAAAAGCCGCCTCTCTCTTTTTGTTTGAAACCCATCTCTCTCTGTCTCAACCTCACCATCTCTCTCGCAGTCACCATCTCTCCAGACCTCACCATCTCTCTCTCGACCTCACCATCTCTCTCGCAGTAACCATCTCTCTCGACCTCACCATCTTTCTCTATGTCTCTCTCGAACACAACAACATGTTTTCTCTCTCAATCAGGTAACCCAGTCTCTTTCTTATAAGCTGTGTTTGGTTCATGGAATCAAAACCTTGGGAAAGGAAAGTCTTTACTTTCCTGTGTTTGGAAGCAAAAGGAATTAAGCAGGATACTTTCCTGTGTTTGATTATTGATTACATCTTGGTTAATTTATTTGGATTGTTCTCTCTCTATGAAATTTTGCTTTCGGAAGGTGATGAATGATGGGTTTTTTGCTCAATTGATCTGTTATATGTTGTGTGTTAGTCTCTTATTTTTCTGGGTCTGGGATTCTGGGAATTACATACGTTGAGAATGGGTATCTGACTTTCTTTCTCTTTCTCAATTGATCTAGTATAACACTTTAACGAAACAGACAATAGATTGATAAAATGCTTTCATTGATGCTAGTACTAATTGCAATATGTTTGTTTGAAAAGTTGAATCACAAGAAACTTGATGATGTATAAGCGTTTTCATTTTTTTTTCTTCTATTTGATGGCCCAGTCTGATGTTAAATTTTGATCAAACAAACTTTTAGATGCTATTATGTAATCTGGATTCTAATTATGTTGAGCTATTAGAACTTATTAGTTGCAGCATGTTGTTAGATTCTTCTATCCCGAGATGTTTACTTGGTCAAATCTTTATATGTATTGGTCTGATATGTATAGATCAGATTTCTTTGAGTTGATAGTGATTGATTGGAAATTCAATTGTTCTTGTTCAGTGATAGTTTGGAGTGAAGTAGGCAAGCAGTTAAAGTGGTTATCAGTTGAAGCGGAGGTATCCAAATTGAAGTAAGCCAGTTTGCTCATTTGTTTAGCTTTTTAATTAGAATTCCTGTATTTATTATTGTTGTGCTTGTGATTGTTTATCTTGTTTGTTCAAGTTGTTAATAGTTGAAGTTTTTGTTACTGATTTGAACTGAAAACACTAGACTTAAGCATGACCTCGACTTGGGTTGTTTCAGTCCTCTGCTCCAGTACCTAAGTGTTGTAGTTATTTTTTTGTCTTTATGCACATGTTGTGATTGTGGTTATTATGATGTTAGTACAAGTGTTTATCTTGATCCTCAATTTATTTTTAATGATTGTGATTGGTTATTAAACTAGTTATTATTCCATTTTTATGTGTTTATATAAGATGGAAAAAACTTGGATGCTCGCTGATAGGAGATCTTCGAGGTTTCAAACTGGGTTTGAAAATTTCCTCAAATTTGCGTTGGAAAATGCTGCCAACAAATCAAGCATACGCTGCCCTTGTATGAAGTGTTGTAATCACAGTGGATTTACCGTTGCTATCATCAAGGACCATGTATATTTTAATGGCATCATGACCAATTACAAAAATTGGGACTGTCATGGTGAAGCTGCTGCCATGGAGGGCGATAGTGGCGGAGATTCTGAATCAATAGATAAGCCAGAGGATATAGAGGGTGAAGAAAATAAGGGTGAAGAAGATGAGGACGAGGAGATGTCTTGTGACTCAGATGAGTTCCTTAGGTTGGTAGAAGATGGAGATAAAGCTTTGTACCCTAGGTGTACAAAGTCGACAAAATTGAATGCTCTTGTAGAAATGTTCAATTTGAAAGCAAAGCACGGAATTTCGAGAAGGTTCAAATAGCGACGGAAATAAATGCTGAGCTCAGCTCGGTCAAGAAGAGATTGAATTTAGATGCTGAGAAGTTCGTGAAGGATGCGATTGACCCCCCATGAAGTACCTGACCCTAAGCAGAATGAAGAAACAACAATGGACTTGGATGAGGTTACAGACTTTGCTCCAAAGGCTGCAAATTATATTACTCTGGTAATTTAACTTTTTTCTCCTTTAACTCCTCTCTGTTTCCATCATTAGGCTTTACTGCCAGCTATGAATTAAACGAATAAGATTTAAGTAATTTTTATTTTTCCATTGTTTGTGTTAGGATTTGACTTGTGATGAAAATGAGTGTCGACTGGCAGTAGATATGGTGGAAAATATAGTTGCTATTGCAAAAGTTATTGATGTCGGTGGTGAGTCAAGCAATCAGCTACTACATGGTGTGCCATTGGGCGAAAACAACATGCGCGTTTCAGTTATACGAGCTATTGAAGGTGATGCCCTGGTACCGATTCCAGTGAGGGATTAGATTTTAACCGTGGACGATGCGGTTGGGAGCTGTGTTGCTTGGCCTAAGGACCTGGTTGTTACACATGGAGCAAAGGCTGTTACTGCAACAACTGAAACAAAGGTACTGCAATATATATGTTTGATGTACTTTATTTATGTGCAATTATATTTGAGTTTTTTTGACAATAGTTCATGTTTTAATTCCTTATTTAAGTTGCTAACATGCATTTTCTCTTAATTTTGCAAAACAAGAAACCAAAACGTGGTTATGGCAGGAAGAAACCAATTCAACGCATTCAGGACAATGAAGATCTGGATAATTTGCCCCCGAATCTGCCGAAGGCGTTGATTGACTTATGCAATTGGGCAAACACTTTTCTTAAGGAAGGGAAGACAGTGAACACTATGTTTCAAGCAGATCTTTTTAGACATCCAAAGAAAGCATATATATGCAGAGCTGATGTTTACTCCATAGCCCACAAGAAAGAAGTATCGAACAATGCTCTTTTCTTCTACATGAGGTAAATTATTATACTTGTTTACTGGTTCTTATATTTCATAATGGATTATGCGGCTGAATTATGAAGCATGTTTCTTTGTTTATTTTGAAGTAGTTATAATCATTTCATGTTGCAATATGTGTTTGTAGCTACTTGAATAAAGTGTTAAAGCAGAACAAGATGGAGGATATGGTACGGTTTGTCGACTCTGATAAAGTCAGTGCAATTGGAAGTGGAACTCCCACAGCAAGGTCTCATGATTTGTCCGTTATGTACAAGAATGGGAAGCCTGGGCAGATCTATTTGATTCCATATAACACAAGGTACGTACGTAACAATGAACTAGATTTTGTGGGTACAAATGATTTAGTGCTTAAGACAAACATCTGGGATGACATTGTATGTTATTGCATAGTCAACACTGGACATTGACGATTGTGAACCCAGAATTGGAAACCGCACGCTATATGGATCCACTGAAAAGGCGCCTAGATGGAAGTGAATGGCCTGCTATTGTCACTGAGTAAGTGTGTGCTAGTTTACCTATATGGTCTAGCCTTTTAGTATTACTCATTGATCAGTTTAGCCATGAAGATGCTAACTATTATTTTTTCTGTTGGAAGCTCCATAAAAATGTACAAAGGCCTACTGAAGAAGCAGCCTGGAAAGAAGAAAGCATATCCTTGGAAACCTCTACTTGTAAGCATTTTAAAACTTAGTAGTGTATAATTTTACAGTATAATTTGATGTTTGTTTCTGTTTGATAAGCCTGATTCATAATTTTCAGGGTGCTCCGATACAAAAAGATGATGTGAGTTGTGGATATTACGTCATGCGCTACATGAAGGAAATTGTGGAGGACAACAACATTGACCTTGATAAAAAGGTACTGCAATTTTGTAGATTAATCATGACCTGCTTATAAGTGATGGACATTGGTGATTTAAGTTTTTATGAATTAGCTAGCTCTTGGAACTAGTATGTTTATGTAAATCCATAGGATGGTGAGATTTAGGAACCACATATAAACTTTACATATACTTGTGTCTTCACATTTATGTATTTATATGGATAAACCTGACAGTGGAATAGATGCGATTATATTCCAACTATACATCAGCTATTTGGCACTTTTTTTATTGGCACTTTTTATAATGCTGACACTGTTATTTAGTTAATTTACGTATTTTCTGATGATACGTACACTGGAAACTCATTATGTATGTTGCATTTGCTTTCAGTGGGGAACTAGGGCTGGTCTGACTTACACAGCCGAGGAAATTGATGAGATTCGAGGAGAGTGGGCAGAGCATGTGCTACAGTTCCAGACCAGTAAAATCAGACTTGATGTTGGTTTATGGTAGTATAGCTCATACATAGGTGTGCTGCTTTATTGCATTATAACTTTGGAACATGATAAATAGTTATGACTAATATGCCTATTTTGTGGGTCTGATGCCAACTAGGTAGCTAAGTTATTCTATGTTGAACAAATTTACTTATGCGTGCGAACATATATTTTTGTTTATATATGTTGTGTACTTGGAAATGGCTACAAGGCTTTTGTTTAATTTAAGTAGTCTGATCTACAAGTTTAATGCAGCTTGATTTCCTTATGGTTCATAATGTGTGAGGTTTGATTGGCATATATGGTGTAGAATGCACATGTTTTTGTACTAAATTGAGGCTGTTTTACCATATGAACAATACTTTTTGAGCCAAAATAGATAGGCAACATCATGCAACCAAAGACACAAATGTGTCGTCTCGTACTAGATTAAACAACATATGTAAACTCCCAAAAAACATGATAATGTAGTGCAATTGAGCATTAGACGACATATTTTACAAAATCAAACTCTATTAAAATGTCGACTTAGGATATGAAAAACTTACTTGCTATCCCTCAACCTACATATATATGTGGTCCAAATGTCATGTAACAACATAAAACAAAAAAAATTGTCGATGGATATAAGCTACCTCAACACATATATGTGGACTGAGAAGGACTCACACGATTAAATTTTGTAATTCTTCAATCAAACGGCATATATATCTCAAGTAAAGGACCTCGGCATGACAAAATCATAACAAACTATGATAATGCTTCATTCAGTCGACAGTTAACTGTGGTAATACCAAGTCGAAAAGTAAAAATATGTGGTATGAATACAAATGCAACTACAACTAAATGTCGTATGACAGAAGCACCAAATTTTTTTTTAATAGTTTACAATGTGAAACGACAGATAAGTGAGGTTAGATCTTCTATATAACCACATATATTACAAGTTTTTAACGTTGTAAGCTCACACACTCAACACTTAATTGAAGTGTGATTTGATAGAAAAATCCAATAAATCAAATTATTCTCCAATCAGTCCACACTTATATGTGGTAGGTATACAAAACAGACGACATTTGATGTGTCTTGTGATATGATATTACAGTTTTTGGATGCTTATTTAGTCCACACTTAACTGTGGTGTGTTTATTGAAATTTTTCAATCTTCACTCTTATCAGACGACATAAGATATGTCGTGTGATAGCATTTCAGACGACGGCTATTCTCCGTCGTCTGATAGACCATCACTCGACAGCTCCTCAGAATACATAAAAAAAATGTCAGATGACAGACTTGGACTGTCGTCTGATGATGTATATGGCATAGTGACGTGCTGACTCCTTATACGAATTCTATGAATGAATACGAAAATTGAAAGTCGTACAAGGCTACGACGCTGGCGTCTAACGCTCATGTCATCCCATAATGGAATTGTACCTCAGTATGGGGAGAAATCACGTATAGCTAGCTAGCATTTATTTATATACATATTATTCCCATAATCCTCAATATATGAGTATAATCACCGAAATTTTCAATTTCGGGAAATTTCCAACAACAGAAAATTATTCAGCAATAATGCATTTCAAGCACATTATTTAAAACAAAGGTCCACTCACAGATTAGGCCTAAGCCTAATGTCGGTCGGAGGTCTCTTCCATTCGAGCCTCCTCACGTCCTGTTCCAAAGACATAAGTAAATCATTAAATAAAACACCAACGCTTAAAGAAAATAGGCATAATTAAATATGAGCCTCGCGCACTCAACCATGCCTATCACCCAAAATCTTAATTTCACTGCCAACCATAAATCTCTATAAATTTTACCGACATCCTCAAAATTACCTTCCACCAAAAAATAATCCAATGACCGGATTCTAACTTATTAATCTGCCAAAAATATCAAACTTCAAAAATTCTCAAACCTATCTAAAACTCCTCCAAAAATTCTAAAACTCATTCCAATAAACTCCTCATATTTTTCCCCACTAAAAACACTTTTTCAATGGCGGCCGGCGGCCAGCTCCGGCGACCTCCAATGCCTACCAAATTTTAACAGCATCTTCCTCTCAACCTCCTCTACAACTTTCCTAACTAGCACAAAACACAATTTCAAGCCTAACTATGCCAATCGAATGGAAACACACAAAAAGCCCTAGAATTTCCTTTACCGATTTCTCCTTACCTAGCTTGAGATGGAGGGAGACCTTTGGAGGGATTACTGCACGGGAGGAGGGCTTTCTTTTGAGCTAAGGATCGCCGGCTATGGCGGTCAGAGGAGGGAGTTCCGGCGATTAGAGACTTTGGGCAGTCAGACCTTTTGGGCGGCTTCTCTCCCTCACTGTGGCGCTAGAGAGGTTGCCACTGATCTAGAATGGAAGCTGGGTCGGAGGCCGACAGAATGGAAGCTGATCTAGAATGGAAGCTGGCGCGGCGGTCTAGGGTGGCCGGACGGCGGACGGATGAACGGAAAGAAAAATCGGCAGGGAGAGGGGTCAGAAGCGGGAGCGGGAGAGGAGAGAGAGAAAAGATAGAGTAAAAGAAAATTGGGCTTGGCCCAACCGGTCCACCATCATATACCCATTCCAAAATTCAACACCCAAAAAATAATACCCCAACGAAAATTACCTTTACTAGCAAAAATTACCCTTTTTACCATCGTCATATTTTCTTCCTTTAATCTCACGAAATAATCGTCCCCTACAACCTCTCTGGGGACCAATTAAATTATACACTTAATGACGAACATAGTAAAACTCTTATTTACTCCTTGCTAGTAAATGGGGTAAAATTTAAGGGTCGGGACGTGACAATATGAGGCACCCTGTGGAAGGCCGTGTAGATCTCCTATTTGTTGGGCGGAGGTGGGTGATAATGAGCTGTTAGGTCCTGATATTGATCAAGAGACGACTGAGAAGGTCTCTATTATCCGAGATAGGATCCGAACGATGCAAAGCAGGCAAAAGAGCTATGCCGACTTGAAGAGGAGACAAGTAGAGTTTGATGTTGGGGATCATGTGTTCTAGAAGGTCTCTCCTACTAAGGGGGTGGTGAGATTTGGAAAGAAGAGGAAGTTGGCTCCAAGGTATGTAGGGCCTTTTGAGATTTTGGAGAAAGTAGGAGATTTGGCTTATCGACTTGCCTTACCTCCTATCATGTTCAGGGTACACAATGTGTTTCATGTGTCTTTGTTGAGGAAGCTTTTTTCAGATGTTTCACATGTGATTGACTACGGTACTATCAAGGTGAATGCGGATGCAACCTTTGTTGTTGAACCGGTTCGAATCTTAGATAGGTCAACCAAAAGGCTTCGAAGGAAGAAAGTCAATTTGGTTAAGGTGTGTTGGAGTCACCATGATGAGGGTGATGCATCATGGGAGTTAGAGTCGGACATGAGGGCTAAGTACCCCAAATTGTTTTTGGGTTAGTATTGTTGAATTTCGGGGAAAAATTCCTTTAAGGGGGGTAGATTGTAATACCCCAAATTTTCATATCAATTTCCTTGTATTATTTCAGGATTTAGTGAAGTATCATTTAAGGAAATTATTATTGGTTTATGCAAAGTTGAAGTTTCATGAGTTTATTTTAAGGTACTTATTTTAAGTGGTCAAAAGTTAACTTTTTTTTCCGTAAGTTATTTGCAAAAACTTCCTTCATGAAAATTGTAGAGTTTGTCGATACAAGTTCGTAGACATGTGGCACACATGAAACAGATGTCGCATGAAAAATTTTTGGTCAAAGGAAATTAGTTTCCGGGTGTGGAAAGTTTATAAATAGAAAGTTGGGAGTTTATTTTTCGGAACCCTAAATTCAGAAAGTCTTCTCTCTCCTTTCTCTCCCGAGCTTCCCGACGCCAGATTTTCTCCAGCCAAGAAGTCAGCCGTCCGGCCACTATTTAAGGCGCCACCGGTTCCGTTCGACTCCCACGGACATCCTCTCCATTTCTGGAGCAGTCCCACTCGCCATCTCGCCGCTAGGGAGCGGCGGAGCTGGGGCAATCTCACCGGAAAACCGGTGTTTTCAAAGGCGTTTTTGGTAAGAGTTAGGTCAGTCTTGCTCCTCTCCTTTCTCTAGATATGTTTATACCTCTTTGATGACCTAATAATCAAGTTTGGGCGCTAGAATTGCAGGTTTGGTTTTTGAATTTGGGTTGGAGTTTCGTGGCGTTTTCATGCCGATCCCGGCCAATTTGGTTAAAACCTCAGGTATTAAAGTTGATATCCATGCTTCAATCTACAAGTTTCATGTTGTGAGTTTGTCCAAACTCGAAAGTTTTTGGGTGGCATGTGGGGCTCACTTGCCGCCTCCTGTGGCGGCGCGTGGTAGCGTGTTTGGTGTGTTGTGGCTTTAGTTTTCTGTGTTAGCTAGCTCTTGGTGTGGTGAGCTTATTCAGAGTTAGAATTTCCAGGTTTGGAGCAAGGATTTCATGTTAGAACCGTAGGTTTAATAATTGGTTTGGTTGAAGTTTGAGTTTAGGTTTTGGGGATTAGAGGCAGTCTTAGTGTGTCGTTGAGTTTAATGACTTTGGAAACTTGTCCTCCTTTGTGCTAAGGGTTAGTTTAAGGGTATTGTGATATCATATGGTATTCGGTTACTAAGGTTATTAATTGTGTGATTTTAGGTGATTTTGTGAGGTTGTGGTTTTCCTTGGCTCTTGTGTTGCGGAAGAACGCAGTGGGAATTTTAGGTGAGTAAATCTCACCATAGTTCATTTTTGGACCAAATTTTATTATGATCATTTGATGATTGATGTTGGAGATAATAATATGATATTAATTGTTTTAAAATATATGAGCTTGATCGCCAATGACTCATATGTAAGATAAAACAAGTTTTTCCTTATGTGTTTATTTTGAGGTTCTTGTGATCATAAGTTTATTGATTATTAATAAGTTATTATTGTGAAATAATCTATATTGTTCATATAATTTTATGATGTGAATAATATGTTGTTGATGAGGATGTGGTGATATAGTGTATTATTGTTTAAAATAGTTAAACCGGGTTCCAAGCTTTTAATTGAGTGATTGGTTACGGTTATGATGTATTAATTATTTTATGATTTTTATTGGACAGTCAAATCGGGTTCCAAGCCTTAGGCCGGGTGATCGGTTACTGTTAGGAATAGAGCTCTAGTCCGTCTGTCGGTGTAGGTTATGAGATATACTTTATGGTATACGGGACCCATGGGTACACAAATTATTTTTGTAAGTCATGAGAGGTATTTATTAATATTTGGGACTCATGGGTACATGTCTTTATTAAATGTGTTGGAAGTTATTGCTCTTGTGATAATTGGATGTTAGAGGTGTTGAGTTATTTTTTAGTTTACTCATACGGGCGTTTTAGCTTACCGGGTTTGTTATTTTACAACCCGGTGCACCAATTCTTGGTGTATAGGTTAGACCTGCATGTAGGGGTGGAATTTTGAAACCGAAAACCAAAAAAAAACGAGCCGAAAACCAAACCTAAACCGGAAAAAACCAAACCGAAAAAAAACCAAACCGAATTAAGAAAAACCGAACCGAACCAAATTAGTTTGGTTTGGTTTTTTGTTTCAGCCCATGAAAAACCGAACCGAACCGAGAAACCGAATCTCTCTAAAATGACGTCATTTTTTTGTCTTTATTTTCGTATTAAATATTTGATTCGAACAATATGATTTTAGGTTTTATGTTCTATATAAATATATGTTTGTCTAGTTGGTGTTTCTAAACTAACTATTGTTGGGGATGCAGTTAATGTAATCCATGCTATTGGTCAATGTGGCCTTGATTTGAGCGATATTGGAGGAGTTATGGATGCAGTCCGTAACCTAAAATCGGAGTTTGAATGGATTTCAAGGAAACGTAAGAATCAGATTGCGCGTACTCTTGCTAGAAGAGCTTTGAAGATGGATCAAACTTTGTTTTGCCTTGATTCTGGGCCACCCTGGCTCCAAGAGCTTATTGCCAAGTGTCATAGAGTTTAGTTGTGGGTCTCTCTTGTGAGATTTATCTTTATTGATGTATTTCTAATAGTTCTTATCAATAAAGTCTATTTCAAATCAATAAATAAATAAATATATGTTTGTCTTTTCTAATATTTTGCTTTTTATTTTCATTTTATGTATATATAGAAATGTTTTAGGTGTCGTGTATGCAAAGTATATAGAATGATATGTTACCTCTAAAATCGAAGACCTTATTCTTGCGAGCTTTAGATGATAGACTATAATATTTAATTTATTTTTCTCTTCTTTATTCAAATTTTTGATTTTTAAACTTTAAAATTCAAAATTTATTTGGATGGACTTTAAACTATAGAGTCTATATTTCCTGTTCAAGATGAACTTAGAAGTTTTAAAATTATGGTTTTATGGTGTGCAAGTGTGGTTAATTCCCAATACTTTCGAAATTATTGAGTATTAAATTTTCAAAGTATCTATTTGGTTTATAAATTGGTTGTTTGTTGAAAAATCATTGTCAAAATTTTTATTGATATACTATATGTGCTTATAAAAATAAGTAATGGAAGAAAAAAAAGGACCTAAAATACAATAATTTTTTACTAAGCCAAAAGCATACAAATTTTAAGAAAAATTATTTTTAAAAAGAAGAAGAGAAACCGAAAAAAAAAAACCGAAACCGAACCGAACCACAGATTGGTTTGGTTTCCGGTTTAAGGTCTCAAAAAATGCCAAACCGAACTGAACCGAATTTTTTATTCGGTTTGGTTCCCGGTTTTAGGTGAAAACCGAACCGAACAAAACTGAACCCACCCATACCTGCAGGTGAGGATCAGCATGGTCGAGGCGGAAGCTTAGTAGCTGGGTTTTTGTTGGGTTTGCTGTACTCTGTATATTTTTTTATTTAGATAGAGAGTATTAAACTCATGTGAGTGTTTTCATTTTCTTGACTTTTAAGTTTATGTAAAAAAAGAAATGTAATATTTAAACTCTATGTTGAGTTGTGTGACATTTACATTTTCGCTTGAGTTTAATTTTCCATAAAGATTGTTGAAACATGTTTTGGGATTATAATATTTTTAAGATATACCATGCCAAAATTTTTAAAAATTATCTTTCGAAAATTAGGGTGTGACATGCCTGGTCGGGACTTAGACGCCGTTTAAGATCTACACTGACGCGAAAACCGTTGAGGCCTACACCGTTGTCATCCCCACCGGCACGGTGGCGAAGCGGCTCGTGTTCCCTAGCTTCAGCGATGGTAAGGGAGGCTTCTGGAACTGTGGGATTTCCGCATGCGCTGTGTGCGACGGAGTTGCTCCGATTTTCAGGAACAAACTCGGCGAGCACCGGTGACGATGGCAATGACTTCTAATTCGAAGGCGAATAATAACACCGGTGGCGAGGTGCATGAGGCAGAGGCTAGGCCGAAGCAGAGCGAGCAGCCGGTGCCGAAGTTGGTAGCAGAAGTACCGAGCATGGAGAAGAAGAAGGGGGGAGGGGGGGAGGGAGAGAGAGAGAGAGAGATAGAGAGAGAGAGAGATTCAAGCATATCTAAACGTGGGATGAGAGAGAGGTGGAAGTCAATTGGAGAGGAAGATAATAGAGGAAGGTAATTTGGTCATGGAAAAAGTATGAAAAGTCAAAAATTTTGTTAGTGGGAATAATCTCTAAGAGTCTATTGGGTTGATAGAAATTTTAGAATCTTATTTTGTTAGTGGAAAAAAAAAATGTCTAGATTTAAAGCTAATGAGAATTTTCCTAAAAATAAATTATTTTGTTAAAGTAAATATAAAAAAATGATACATTTATTGAAATAACGAAAATGTCCTCAAGTTTTAACGGTGTTAGTGGTTAATGTATCAAAATGTTAACGGAATGAAAATGAGGGTATGAAAATATAAGTTTTTTATAGTTAGATATAAAAATGAAAATAAAATCATAATTCAAATGATATTTTGTAATTAATCATTGTTTTGTTTAACGAACAAAATTGTGTAACTATCTTACTTGAGTTACTTCTACCTAGTGAGAGTACCATATCCTAATCACGTACCCTGTGGTCGTGAGTCGTGACTCGTGAGTAATGGTGATTGAAAATGACCAAACTGCCCTCGAAAACCCATAACTGCCCAACGGTGAATCGGTCAGTGAAGCATCCCGAGAAACTCATATGAGGAGGCGTCTATCGCAAGAAAGCCTCTCTTCTTTATTTATCCAATCCTTGTTCATCTCTCTCTCTCAGATGTCTAAATATAGAAGAATCACAAACTTAACAACCCTGCACATATTATAAATAGAATCCTAGTTATAGAGAATTAGGGGGAACAGATTTGCCAATTTCTTCCCATCTCAAACTCCTCCTCCTCTGCGAATTTGTCTCACGTTATATTCTTGCTTCCCTCTCTCCCTTTATAACACTGTTCCTCCGTAGAGAATCGGAGATCAAAACCCATTGCCCCATTTCTTCTCAGGAATCGCTTTTATTGTTTGTTATTTCATTCCATCGAGTGGGGCAGTTCGATTCCGATTCTTTCTTCTCAAGAGCAGAGGTAAAACCCTATCTGCTTTTGTTTCTGCTTTCTGGGTTTTTTCCCCATTGGGATTGGAGCATTAACATCGTTGGTTCGTTTTGCAGGGTATTGAAGACTTGATCGAAGATGTTCGGGAGCTTGCTTACCAGATGTCTCATGTGAGTTTTTGTTCCAACATGAACCAAATTTGGATTGTTTTTGGTTTTTCAACTTTACCCTTTAAATTTTCCTTTTTGGGGTTGATTGATTTTGTTGGATATTTGTCCCCGCAGTTTGTCTTTTGGGTATGTATACCCTGCATTTGAGTGTTACAAAATCGTGGAGAAGAACAGAGTTGAGATAGAAGAACTCAGGTTTTGGTGTCAATACTGGTACGTGAAATCATGTCTTTATCATTCATTATGTTAGGCATAAAAGAGTGCCCATGATTGACATAGAACGCGTCTTGTTATTTGGTTTTTGTAACACCTTCATCATTCTCTATTGATTTTCGGTCGTAATAAGTCAAATAATGCCAATAACGGAGCCATGCGATTGCGCTGAGCATAATGATTTTCTCCTTTTACTAAGGAATACTGTGTGCGCGGTACTTGGCATACGTCAATTTTTAGGAAGGTGCACCTCTTTGGGTGCCCCTCATAAAAAAAAGGTCCAACAATGCCAATTTGAGACTTTTAACTCTAATCCCTAATGACAAATTCTGGGTAGAATCTATGCTTTTTGATTGGTATATTGCCTCACTATGCATATGATTAATAGGTGATGTTTATGGTTATTTGCTTTTATACTCCTCAATTTTCTTTTATTAATTTGTGTCGCTATCGATGTGAACGTAGCACCAATTTTAAAACACATTTTTGGAAGTTTTGCAGCAGATATATAATGCCTCCCTCTACCATAATTTCAGACAGTAATGCTGAAAGTAGTTAATTAAGAAAAGAAGTGATAGTTTGGTCTCAAAATCTTTGTAATGTTTTCCTTGACATCCAAACAATGTAATAAAATTACCTTCATGTTACTGTTGCAGGATCATTGTGGCAATGCTTACAGTTCTTGAAAGGCTTGGAGATGTATTCGTTTCATGGTAACACCACCTCTCTAATTCCTTTGTTAACACACTCCATCTTCATTTTGAGTCTGTATGCTCATGCAAAACTCTATTTTGATCTTTGAAGGCTGCCCATGTATGGTGAGGCGAAGGTTGCCATTTTCATCTATCTTTGGTATCCAAAAACCAGGGTAAGAAACAAGAATCGACATAGTCCAGGTTTTGCTAAAATTGGATAGAAAATTCTGACTAGTACTGTTTGATTATGTAGGGAACTGGGTACATATACAAGACCCTGTTGAGGCCATATGTATCAAAGCACGAAAAAGACATTGACGAGAAAATAATGGAGATGAGAGCAAGGGTATGGGATCTCATCGTTTTCTACTGGCAACACTTCGCCCATTACGGCCAGACAGCTTTCTTCCAATTCCTAGGCTACATGGCTGCTCAATCCTCGAAAATGACCAAAGCCGCAGCCGAGGTAACATGTAACTCACATTCTATTCCAATTTCACATTTCGGTATTGAAAATTTGAAATACATGTATCTATCACGTGTCTGATGGATTGAACCAAACCTTGCAGCCGATGAATGAGCAGTCGAATGGCGCCGCTGCGAAGGCGACTGGGAAGAATGGCGGCACAGGCAAAGATGAGTGATTAATTGTTAGAGAGGAATAGTTACACACAAAAATTGTACAGGTCCCTGAAAGTGGATCGAGAACTGTGTCTCTGAAAATCCAAATACATATTCAATTCAAATCCAAATTCAAATTCATTCATTCTATGCTCTAATCTCGCAAATATATACACACACAAAAGGGAGAAATTTTAGGAGAGAAAGCAGGGAAGTAAGCGATGGAGGATTCGAGAGAGGCAGGCGGAGCATTTGAGCCAGACGCGACGGAGCAAGTGTGGGCCGGATGGGCAGGAGGTGGAGGACATGGGCTGGAGGTAGGCCCAGGCGGCCTGCTTGACGAGGCGGTTGCGGATGGAGATCTGGTAGCCGGTGGTGGCAGAGTTGGGCGTCGGGGACTGGACGGCGGCGAAGGAGGAGGAGGGGAGGAGGTCCTTGAGGGAGGTGTAGGAGTCGGAGCTTTTGAGCGAGAGAAACTTCAGGTCGAGTTGCGGCGGGCGGTGGCGCGGCGTTGTGGCGGCGCTGCCGTTTTGGGTTGGGAAGCTGCAGCTGTGGCGGGGCTTGTTGGTGGGAGTGGTGGAGGTGGAGGAGGTGGAGGATGAGGAGGAGAGGGGGCTGAGCTTGGAGGGGAGGACGACGGAGGTGGAGATGGAGTTGCGGCGGCGGAGGTGGAGTGGGCCCAGGAGGCGCGGCGGAGCAGTAGTGTCGTCGTCCATAGTGAGAGCAGCGGAAAACGCGTGGGAGAGAAAAAATAGGGGCGTTGGGTTTGGCGGGTTGCGATCTCTCTGCTATGATTCGTTGGGGGAACTTTTAAATAAATGAGGTAAACAAGGGTGTGCGCCTGTGCGGGTCGCCGGGTCTAGAAAGCAATGGATGCTGTCCACGTGGACATCACAAAATGCATTTGGAGCTGCGGGTGGTTGTCGTTTGGATTTTGTGGCTATGAGGCCGAGCATCTATAGTGTGTGGGTGTTGACTTCGATTCTGTTCTCCGACCCTTTTTCTTTTTCTGTCCTACGTTTTTGCTTCTTCAAATCTTATTATTTATCTTTGTTTTTTTATGTAGAGATAGAATTCGATCGAAAGAGTAAACGAGATTCGGTATTTATGATAAGTTATATATGTTTATCCCGCTTAAAATCTGTCTAATTCTCTCACCGTAATATGTTTTTAGTTCTCACACCAGACTCATTCTGTAAGTCTCATTAGTGTTTGAATTATGCACAAAATTACCTCAATGATTCAAATAGTTGAGTTAATTTTGGCCTAGTTACATCTCAAATAAAAATGAACCCTCACAACAGTAAGGCCTCGAGTATCACATTGAGCGTTAAGACTGGGAATCACATTAAGCGGTAAGACCCAAGTACCACATGCATTGGTTATACCCAGGTACCACAAAGTATCACATTCATTGGTTATACCCAGGTACCACAAAGAATCACTATAAATATTGTGTCCTCATATCTATTATGATCCATCATGTGATTCATGTCTCTATTTTATTGTTTAGCTTCTTAGGATTAATTTAGCAATACCAGTTGGTTGTGTTTTTTTTTTTTTTGACAACAAAATACAAAAGAAAGAAAGAAAAAAAAAACAACTACAACTGAAAGTCTATAACACAACCAAAACTATGAAAGTCAAAGTTAAACGCCGTGAGCGTAGACAAAGGTAGTTCATTTCTTCAACCAGCAATCGAAGTTGAATGACCAATATATGCAATTGCATCAGCTAGAAAATTCGTTTCTCGCCGAATATGTGTGAAAGTGTAAAAGTTCTCTGCAAGCTTCCTTATATCTTGAATAACTGTGTGTAATATCTAAGAAGTTTTGATTTGGTTGTTAAGAGCATCAATTAGTATCAGTTAGTATCTGGATCTTCATGTAACCATGTAAACTAGGCGCAACAAGACCTGCTCTTAATCCCAAAGCCTCAGCCAAAAGAACATTACCTTTACATAGATTTTTTGTAGGGCAACCCTGATCATCTCGTATCACAAAACCAGCAGCAGCACAATCATTAGATTTAACTGAGCCGTCAAAATTCAGTGTAACATAATGGCCGGTTGGTTGTTGACCCTGTGGTGAATTGGGTCAAGCCCACAAGGCCCAATTTAAAGATATTCTTAATGCTTTATATGAGAGTTGTAGAGGCATAATAAGAATCAAACAGAGGCCGAAATGAACGCAGAAATCCCAAAAGGAGCCCAATTAGGGTTCTCATAGCTCAACAGCATTTTGAGGTACTCTAGCGGAAGAACCAAGATGGAGTGTATAGCGAATGGTATGTTCCGATCTTCCCGGTTATGTTCTTTGTTTGTTTCACAGTAGAATTGGAATATGATCGGTTTTTGAGTATTTGATTGTCACTCCCTGTCAGAACAACTGAAGCGAACAGATTTTTGAAACCCAGAAAGAAAGAAAGACCCAATCTTAGTTTCATTGTCAACATCGAAAGTTAGTTGCAAACCCCAGTTAGAAACCCAGAAAGAAAGACCCAATTTAGCTTCATGGACCGTAGGAAAAAGTTGATGGCAACTCCAAGTTGTCGAGGTGTGAGTGGGGTAGACAGATTTAGTGATCTTCCAGAGGAAGTTCCCCATCACATTCTCTCCTTCCTTAATATAACAGATGTTACCCGTTTCGGATGTGTGTCCAAAAGATGCAGACAACTTCATCTGTCAGCTCCTTCGTTGAAATTTGAAGGATTTTCGGAGGCGAATTTATCTTCCGGGGATAAGCTGTTAAGGCTGATCAATGCTTTGGATAGGTTCATGATTCGTCGTGAGAATGTTAAGATGCAAACTTTTCGTTTTTGTAGCTTCTGTAGACTTAGGGAGTCTCGAGTCATCGAATGGATCCATAAAGCATCACGGTGTAACATTGAAGAGATTCACTTAGACTTTGGTAAAATAGTTGATTTGCCCCTTTTGTCTCAGTCTATCTTACTTTGTGGAACTTTGAGGTCTCTGTCAGTGTCAGTGGAAATGATTTCCAAGTATAACTCCCTTACATTACCCTCCTCAGCTTGTTTCTCTAATATCAAATGCTTGAAGTTGAAAAATATTCATGTGGTGGGTGAGGGATTTTTCAGATGGATCTCATCCTCTTGCAAATACATTAAGGAATTACATCTTGAAGGAATTGAGGGGATACATCATCTCTCAATTGAAAGTTCATCTTTAGTCTCGTTTAGTGTTGTGCATCACTTTCTGATAGATCCACTGATTCTCGGCATCTCTGCTGACAAACTGGTATGCTTAGTTATTGTTTGGGGATTTCACCGTTGCATAAAGGTGTTAAATATTACTGCTCCGAAACTTAAATATTTAAGGTCGGAAGGGAATTCGTTGATGCACCAAAATCTTGGGGAATTGAGGTGTTTAGAAAAAGCTAATCTTTGTCTGAGACCTGAAGGGGATGACATCAACATCTTGCTTGTTGTGATATCGGCCAATTATGTATGTCAATGAACCCCAAAACAACACAGCAAATCAAGAGAAACAACCATAAGACACAAAGAACACAGATTTAAGGTGGTTCAACAAAACTTTTGTCTATATCCACCGGCGGAAAACACTTCCACTATATTAATAATTGGTACACCAGAAAGAATAAGAAAACAAAGACTCTCTCACTTCTCTTCCTATCTCTCTCACCCTCCAACCGAGAATGGAACACACTTTGCTCTTCGTCTCTGCGATACAAAACCCTAGAGCTGAACCCCTTCTTATATAGCCATAAGGATCTTCAGATCTCTTCACCAAATAGGAAATCATATTCCTATTAGTGGTAGGCAATAATGTCTCATTCCTTCTCTGTAATTAACCAAGATTACATGTATATCTGTTGGGCAAAAATTGTAAACAACATATATACCCAACATAACTTCACCCTATCTTATCGACTAAGAGAAGGTTTTGATTTTTTATCTAGTTCGACCCATTCAGAATAAAATAAATTAAATTCCTTAATTACAACCCCTGTTTTTCAGGAGAAAACCCTTTCATTCGATTACAAAGTACCAACGAGAACTGTGTATGTTCGAGGGTGTTTGGCCTGGAGAGAAAGGCGAATTTGGACTGGAAGAATTTGACTGGTGGTGTCAGGGATTCTGTTTGGAATTTTGGTTGCATCTAGTGGGTTACTAGACTGCCTACGTACCCCTTTGTGGGATCAAACCGACCGTAGTTCAAAAGAGGTTTGTAGGCTTTAATGGCTTAATGCCGGCTTTTGGTTTAACAGACGTATTTAGAGTCCGTTAACTGTGTTTCTTGTGGACACTCAATTTGGTAGAGTGTCTGTTGATTTGATTTATGCACCCGGAACAGGTGATGCAACAGCGTGACAATAGGCTTGAATGGTTTTGGCCATAGTTCTTGATAGTGGCGCAGATGATCTTTATGTGTAGGCGAACTGCTCCTTCATGCGGACTCCGCGCGTGTGTCAGTGAGCGGGTTCCGCGTGTATGTCTGTGAGCGGACTCCGCGTGTATGTCTGTAAGCGGACTCTGCGTGTATGTCTGTAAGCGGACTCCGCGTGTATATCTGTAGGCGGACTCCGCGTTTTATGTTTGTGAGCGGACTCCGCGTGTATGTCAGGAAGCGGACTCCGCGTGTTCACTTTTGAGCGGACTCTGCGTGCATGTCTGGGAGCGGACTCCGCGACTTGCTTCATCTTCTGCATGAATGGATCTCGCCTCGCCTGTGTCATCATCTCACCTCGCGTGGGTTTAGAGCTTCTGAATATTAGCTCGTCAACCCTTTACGCTTCTGCCTTTGCTTAAATATTGGTTCGCCACCCCTTAGGGTTCATGCCTTGGCTTGAATGTTGGCTCACCACCCCTTAGGGTTCCGGCCTTGGCTTGAATGTTGGTTCGCCACCCCTTAGGGTTCCTGCCTTGGCTTGAATGTTGGCTCGCCACTCCTTAGGGTTCATGCTTTGGTTTAATTGTTGGCTCGCCACCCCTTAGGGTTCCTGGCTTGGGTTGATTGGTGTCTCGCCACCCCTTAGGGTTCCTGTTTTGGCTTGATTGTTGACTCGCCACCCCTTAGGGTTCCTGCTTTGGCTTGAATGTTGGTTCGCCACCCCTTAGGGTTCCTGCCTTGGCTTGATTGTTGGCTCGCCACCCCTTAGGGTTCCTGCCTTGGCTTGAATGTTGGTTCGCCACCCCTTAGGGTTCCTGCCTTGGTTTGATTGTTGGGTCGCCACCCCTTAGGGTTCCTTCCTTGGCTTGATTGCTGGCTCGCCACCCTTTAGGGTTCCTGCCTTGGCTTGATTGTTGGCTCGCCTTTGCTTGTTTGTTCCCTTCCCCTTGCATGGCTTGTTATGCGAGGTGCAAGGCCATATATTTGTTGTAACAAGAGGAAGGGCCGAGCGGACTCATATTTATTGCAACAAGAGGAGGGGCCGAACGGCCATCATCTTCTTCTGGTGAAGACATCGCGAGGTCATCTAGCGTTAGAGAGAGATAGCTCGCGTGTTTGCGGGGCTTCCGGCGGAGCAAAGGATAAAATAAAGATCCTGCAAAAGAAATAGAGAGTTAGAATGAGGGCTTCACCTTCTTGTTGGCTTGCCGCTCTTCTTCTGCTTTTTGCTTCGCCTCTCTAATTTCTTCGCTTGTTCTCTTCTTCTTCTCCTTTGTTTTGCTCCGCCTCTCCTTCTTGTCTCCTCGCTCTGTCCGTCTGTCTTCCGCCCCCTTTTCTTCTTCTCTGTGTCTCTTTATATAGAGTGTACGGTTTGGAAGATTGAGTTCGTATTGGACTTGGAAGATTGAGTTCGTATTGGACTTGGTTGTCCAGCTTTTTGCAAGAGTCATGATTGAACTCTAAAGCATTGTGCATGTAGCACAAGAAAAGTATTATTTTTATTTTTGTAATCTTTTTCTTTTTTTCTTTTTTTTTTATATTTTTTTTGGCGTTCAACAATATCATCATCAATAAGGATATCATTTCCTTATTGGAATATCATACTCTAAGATGAAACATCTTAAGAAAAACACATGGGCTGGAAACCCAACATTGCCTGAGATTATTAGCAGTATACAAAGTGTCAAAGTTCTTTGTAAACACGAAAATATCTGCAACAAATGACAAAACAACACGTGTACAAAGAATAATTTAATTTAATCAATGCGAATGCGGGTTACAATCTTTGTGTACTCCTCTGATTCTATCTCAGAATGTAGGTTTAACTCAAGGGTGACAAGCACTTGTTCTTGAGACGAATTGTTTGTAGGTTGGACTTCTTCTCGTGTTGACGATTTGTATAAGTCGATTGACCAAGGACCGTAGAGGCTTGTTCTTGATCAAATTTGATCCACGAGCGATTTCACGTGGTGGTTTATTCTTTGACTTGAAGTTGGTGAAGATGTCGGCTATTTGGAAGTTTGATGACTTTTCGGGATTTGACAACTTCTAAGCTTGAGGGATGAAGAATCGGCTATTTGGCAGCTTGATGATTCTTCAGGATTTGACAACTTCTAGACTTGAGGTTGATGAAGAACCGGCTATTTGGCAGCTTGATGGTTCTTCAAAGATTTAGTGAAGAACTGACTACTTGGGGAGCTTGATAGTTCTTCAAGGGGGGGGATCTGGATTTGATGAAGAACTGGTTATGAGCTTGATAGTTCTTCAAGGATTTTAGGGAGACTTCTGAGCTCGCGGGAGGGGTTTCTCTCTCTCTCTCTCTCTAGTCCGCTGCTTCTGTTTCTTGCTCCTCTGTCCGCCTTTGTTTCTCCCCCTCCTCTTGGTATGAGAGGGGGTATTTATAGTGTTAACATTCCTCCACTTAAGGCAAGTAATGAAGATTCTGAATCAATAATATTTCCTTAATCGAATCAATGAGTCTTGACTGATTGATTTACTTGTCGATTTTAACACAATCAGATCAATCAAATCTTCAGATTTAGATATGCCCAGATCGCTTTCGATTGAATGTCCTGTTTTGATCAAGATCATTAGTAAGGGGCGAGCCATCTCGCAGATAAGGAAAGTATCCCGCAAGGAACCTTGATTTCCAAGCAAGCGGTGATTTCTGGTTCCACCTCGCGGACTTATCTCGGACGTACATCCAGGCATGCATGCGAACTCTGTCGTCTAGCTTCTTCGCGAAGTGCCTTCCGCGGGCCATCTCGCTTCGCCTTCATGTAAATCTACTCGCACGGGGCCATCTCGCATCGCCTTTATGTAAATCTACTCGCGCGGAGCCATCTAGCCTTACCTTCATGTAATTCTACTCGCGCGAAGTCATTTCGCCTCGCCACTGTTTTACTTCTATGCGAAGTCACTTCACCTCGCTACTGTTTACTTCTACCTGCTTGGTCCCGAGGTCCCGAGCCGGGAAGGGGTCGCGAGCCGAGGCGAGGTAGAATCTTTTGGTCCTGCACTCGGAACCTGCACAAGTGACAGCGTCAAGAAGTCGGGACTGGGGTGGCCCAGTCTTCGACTCTCTGATGCTTAAGTTAGTTTTAGGCACTTGCAATGTAGGGGAGTGTAGAAGAGAGTTGTCTGTACCTTTGATGGGAGCTTGTGCCTGTTTTATAGGCTAAGGTTGGGCACTTTGGCCTTAGTCTCCGATGTGAGACTACTTGTTAGTCTTTGTAGTGTCTCCTCTTTTGGGGGTGTTTTGCCGCTAGAGTGATTTTGGCAAGCGGTTTGTTACCGGCCCTTCACTTCACTCCTTGGATATCCGTGAAGGGCTTACCAGGGCTATCTTGTCTGGAATGACCTTCGATGACCGGGTAATTGCACCTTATTCTCGGCTCAGTCAAGTATTTTGGCTATGTACTAACAGTCATGGTTATGGTCATTACAAGAATGACTGCAACTTGAGAAGGTCGGAGAACAAGCAGTTTCATGCCAAGTTTGCAAAAGACAATGATATCAATGAGGAGACTTTGTTGATGGCTTTTAGTGCAATGAGTAATGGTGAATAGATCACATGGTACTTGGACACAGGTTGCAGCAATCATATGTCTGGTCACAAGGAGTTGTTTGTTGAGTTAAATGAGTCAATACGAGCAGTGATTACATTTTGGAATGCTGAAGGATGCTGGTTAAAGGAAAAAGCAAGATCTTTATACAGTTGAAGAATGAGATGTACAACCCCATATCAGATGTATATTATGTGCCTGAGCTTAATCACAACTTGCTTAGTGTGGGGCAGTTATCAGAAAGGGGGTATGATATGTGCATCTACAGAGGAGTTTTCACCATTAAAGATCCTCAACGGAAACTAATAGCAGAGATAACTATGACTCATAATCGCTTGTTTCCATTACTTATGCAGTATGATAAGTTACCTTGCTTTAGTTCTATTGCAAATGGTGATAATTGGTTGTGGCATATGTGATATGGGCATTTAAATTTCAGTAGCTTGAACTTCCTTGCAAAAAAAAAGTCTAGTATCTGGATTGCCCCCTATTTATGTTCCAAACCAAGTTTGTGAGACTTGTGTTTTTGGAAAGAAGCACATAGATAGCTTTCCAATAGGAAAGGCTCTAAGAGCTCATATGCCCCTTGAAATTATACACTCAGATTTGTGTTCTGTTGAGGTTCCTTCTTATGGAGGTGTCAAATACTTTGTCACTTTTATTGATGATTTTAGCAGAAAGGCATGGGTGTATGTTTTGAAGAACAAGTCTGAGGCATGTGATTCATTTAAGGCATTCAAAGCTTATGTTGAAAAGCAGAGTGGAGAAAAGATAGAGGTGTTGAGAACTGATCGAGGCACATAATATATAGTTTGTGATGACTTCTTGAAGAAAAATGGCATTAAACATCAGCTCACAACAAGGTATACGCCTCAGCAAAAAGGCGTAGCAGAGAGGAAAAATAGAACCATTATGGACATGGTGAGATGCATGATGAAATTCAAAAATCTGCCTAAGTATTTTTGGGCAGAAGCTGTTAGTTGTGCAGTTTACATCTTGAACAGGTCTCCTAGTAGAAGCACTGGTGGAATTACTCCATATGAGGTGTGGAGTGGTCAGAAGCCCAACATTTATCATTTGAGAGTGTTCGGTTGCATCGCATTTGCTCATGTTCCAGATCAAATAAGGAAGAAGCTTGATGATAAAGCTGAAAAGTGCATTTTTATCGGTTATAGCACGGTGACAAAAGGGTACAAGCTTTACAATCCAATGACGAAGAAGGTAATAGTTAGTCGAGATGTCACTTTTGATGAGCAAAGTGCATGGAATTGGAGCTCAAAAGAAAAAGAACCATCAACAGTCATTTGATTGGAGGATGATTCAGTTGAAGATGATCAGTTGGTTGGCATTCAAGAAGCCAAGTCTCCAGCAGTAGAAGTTCTAGAACCTGAGTCTTCCACAGTTGAAGTTCCAGAAGCAGAACCTCCACTAGAAGTTGCAATAACAAGGCCTCAACGTGATCGTCGTTTGCCACCATACTTGAAAGATTATGAGTTGAAGACCAAAAGGAGAAGCATATCAGATGAAGATATTGTCAATTTTGCTTTGTATGCGGATTGTGATCCTCTTACCTATGATGAGGCTTGTCAACAACAACATTGGGTCAAGGCGATGGATGATGAAATTCATGCTATTGAAAAAAATGACACATGGTAGCTCACTTTACTTCCGGAAGGAAAGACAGCTATTGGAGTCAAATGGGTGTATAAGACTAAGTACAAGCCTAATGGAGACATAGATCGTTACAAAGCGAGATTGGTAGCCAAAGGCTACAAGCAAAAACCAGGTATTGATTATCTTGAAGTTTTTGCTCCTGTTGCTAGGCTTGATACTGTGAGAATGGTGATTTCTCTTGCTGCTTATAATTGTTGGAAAATATTTCAAATGGATGTTAAGTCCGCTTTCTTAAATAGAACTCTTGAGGAGGAAGTCTATATTGAGCAGCCACTTGGATATATGAAGGAAGACCAATTAGAGAAAGTATATAAGCTGAAAAAGGCTTTATATGGTCTTAAACAAGCTCCTAGAGCTTGGTACACCCGAATTGATTCTTATTTTGTGGAGAATGAGTTTGAAAGGTGTCCATATGAGCATACGTTATATGTTAAAACTAATATGGAGGGAGATGTTATTATTGTGTGCTTGTATGTGTACGACCTTATTATCACAGGTAATAATTCAAAGCTAGTTGGAGAAGTCAGGGAAGCTTTGGCATCTCATTTTGAGATGACGGATATGGGGTTGATCTCATTTTTTCTTGGTATTGAAGTGGTGCAAACTGAGAAGGGGATTTTTATTTCTCAGAGGAAGTATGCTGGTGACATTCTCATGCGTTTTAAAATGGAGTCTTGAAATTCAATCATGACTCCAGTTGAGCAGAAATTGAAGTTAAAGAAAGATGGGAGTGGAGAGTTTGTTAATCCCACATGGTACAAGCAGCTGGTTGGGAGTTTGCGTTACTTGACGGCTACTAGGCCTGACATCATATTTGGAGTTGGATTGATAAGCAGTCTCATTTGCAGGCAGCAAAGAGGATTCTAAGATATGTGAAAGGAACTCAAAGTGATGGAATTTTCTATGCAGCTAACTGTGTGAATGAACTTGTTGGCTATACAGATAGTGATTGGGCAGGAGAAGAGAAGGCAAAGAGCACCTTAGGTTATGTTTTTGGTATTAGTTCTGGGGTAATATGTTGGTCATCAAAGAAGTAACAAGTGGTAGCTCTTTCATCTGCTGAAGTAGAGTATGTTGCAGCAAATATGTGTGCTACTCATGCAATTTGGTTGCGTCGAATTCTTCAAAATTTGCATCAAGAACAGAAGTGGCCTACACCAATCTTCTGTGACAACAACTCGGCCATTTCTCTGTCCAAGAATCCAGTTCATAAGAGGACAAAGCATATCCATGCCAAGCATCATTATATCCGAGATTTGGTGAAGAACAAAGAAATTACAGTGCATTATTGTCCTTCTGAAGAACAAGTAGCTGATATATTTACAAAGTCACTTAATGCTGCTGCTTTCTTGAAGCTAAAGAAGCTGATGGGGATGATGAAGTTTGAAGATTTTGGCTTGGTTTAAGGGAGGCAATGTAGGATAATAAACCAAATCTTAAGTATATATATATCAGTAATTATATATGTTAAGTAGTTTTAGTTTTGTCTGGAGTCTTCCGGTTATAGAGACTTCTAGTGTTTTTGTGTATTTTAAATTGGAGCAACTTGTGCAACTTGGTGGCTCTAGACCTTTCGTTGTTGTTGTTGTTGTTGTTGTTGTTGTTGTTGTGTGTGTGTGTGTGTATTACTAAGTTTTTGGTTGAATGAATAGAAGAACAACTCTTGCTCCAGAAAACTCTCTTCTCATCTGAGTATATTTGTGAGATAGGTTTGTTGTAGAGTTTCTTCCATCTGGTGCTTATTTGTATTGCTGGTGTGATTGTATTGTTGCTGTTCAGATCCTACATATATGTTCTTTAGTCATTGACTCATTGCATAACTAGTTCTTTGTGATTTGCTCATTCAGTACTACAGTGACAACCTAGCTTCCATCCCTCGTCGCGGAGAATCGAAGAAAGTGTGTGCCCAAGTGAGCTTTGTGAGTCTTAGTAAAAGACCCAGAACTCGGTCCCAATCGTTCGAATTGTTATCAGGTCAAAGTTGTATTCGGATCCTTGTTCTCCAAGTTAACTCCAACCACTTCATATAATTAAGCTTACCCTCATAACCAACTGCTAGAGTTACAACTGCAATGGCGGATTTAAAAAAAAACAAAAACTGCAATGGCGGAGCACATACCCGAAGATGTGATGATCAATGTTCTGGAAAGGTTACCGGTCAAATCCTTAATGCGGTTCATCTGCGTTTCAAAGCGCTGGCGTTTCATCATATCCGACCCACAATTCGCCAAATCCCATTACAAATTATCTTGTGAGAACCAAACCATCCGCCGCAAATTTTTCCTCTCCAACTCCAACAGATTTGCACTTGATTCCCTAGATTTCGAGTCACCTTCGCCATTGTTGAGAGAGGTTAGAATCCCATTTGAGCAACCAGGTATCAAGTACTGGTATTTGCGATGCTCCTGCAATGGTTTGGTATGTGCAGTAGTTTCTGTCTCCACCTCAGCAAAGTATCACTTGTATATTTGGAACCCATCAACTGGATTCCTTAAAAGATTACCTGATCCTTCTTTTTTGTGTGTACTCCATGAGTGTATCTTCAGGCTTCTTTGGTATTATTTGTTTGTCAGCCACCGACGACTACAAAATTATAAAACCCGGTGAGATGCTCTCACTGAGAGCTAACGTTTGGAAAAAATCCATAGTCCTATGAAGGATCTCTACATACCGCCAGAGGAGGGGATCCGTGTAAATGAGGCACTCCATTGGTTTTACGCACGCACTCCTTCTATTGCTGTCAACTGAGGAGTTCCGAACAATGCCACTGCCTGCTGCTTTAAAACACACGTATTATGCTGTGTGGGATTGTTCTGTATGTCTGGCAGCTTCTGTTGGAGGATGCCTATGTGCAGGTGACGTAGCTAGAAATCTCAACTACAAGAGTCATGATTTATACATATAACAATAAGTAAATTACAATTTAAGGTTTGATGATCTTGATCAATATGAAGCCATGACTTGTTTTACTGTTTTAGAAATCTACTAACATAATAAAAACTTGTGAGCAGATTGAACAATCTCACGTGCAATCTCACCTTTTTTTATTGGTGAATGACAATCTCATCTTGTTTTTTTTTTTCTTTCTTTTTATGATAGAGGGGTCTATTTATACATTAAAATGTAATATATATGAAATCATCAACCAATTGATGCTTGTTGTCATAACCTCATAGGGGTCATTTGAACCTTCTGGTTCCAATGTAGCTACGCCCCTGCCTATGTGCATTTGTTATGTTTGGTGGCTCTATCGACTTTTGGGTAATGAAAGAATATGGGGTGGCTGACTCCTGGGCCAAGCTCTTCAAGTTTAACGTCTCCATTCCGTCTGAGAATATATACGAGTCCGAACGGCTGGGAGTTTCCGACACTAGTATAACTCTCGAGAGAGCGAATGTAGGGTTTTGTGATCGCAGGCCGTCAATGAAAGAGTTCCAGTTGATAAGGAGTGTTCATCATCACCAAGAGAAGCAAGACACTCAAACCATTTGTGGGGTGATGGGACGTATCAGGATTGCATATGATGAGACTCTACTCCGGCTAAATGAGTGATCTGATAGTCGATCTTCCTTTATTTTCCTTTTGATGCCATGCATACAGTGGTTTTCTTCTTGTTCCTGTAGATCTGCCTTGGTTGTTTCCCTTTTGATCGTCTCTGTTATTCATTGGTTTGGCATCATTTGTTTCATTAGTCTTACTGATGCATTAGCTCTGTTTAAAGTGTTGAATTTTTGTTTTGGAATTGTTTTAAGTGTTGACTAGCCTTTTTGCACGCACAATGCGCGTACGAAAGGGCCGCATTCGCGCCTGAGTTTATCGGTTTTTCTGAGGAAAAGATCTAGCAAAATAGAGGTCATATATCTCCATCAAGACGTAGTTAGTATTCAACAGTTGACATAGTATATAGGAACCCTAAACAAAAAGAATTTAAAGTCAGCAATTTATACCAAATCAACAACACTAAGCGTCTAAGATGAATACACATTCATCAAACAGGCTTCTTTACATAAAAGATAGAAAAAAGGTACTCAAAATGAAAAGAAGTGATCAATTCTTATTACTTTGTCACTCTATGCTTTGCAAACTCTTCCTTCCATTCCCTGCCTCTTAATAAGCAAAAGTTCTTTGAAGGCTAAAACCAAAAGCCAAACTTGTATACATGAATTACCAAAAAGGGAAATATACTGTATATTAACTAAAACAATTGAAGCACAAAAATAAGGCAAAATACCACTTACAGAATTCGAGAAACAATGGAATACATCATTTGATTTCGGTTCGGTTCTGGTTTTTGCTACAAACAGCTTGGAAATTACAATGACGCACATTTAGCACAAACCATAACTTGAGATGAGGTTTTCTATAATTTATGTTAATTCAATGTATTCTTTCTTTTTTAAGTCATTTTATGTAATATTAAAACACATTTAAATTAATTTTTTTATCTAATCAATAATACAAATTAAACTTTAGTTAAAATAGAGAGACCGGTGTAAAGGTATTTTTAAGGTGACTAACTAAAGTTACTTTTTCGCTGTTTTGATTAAAATTTAACTACAAAATAACTAATATTACTAAAGACGCTCTGATCTCTATTTAGACGGTTAGTCACAAAACCTAAGCTCACATCCATTGCTCACCTCTAGTATGAATTTGGAGAAAGAAGGCACCACTCCACGCCGTGCCATGGCTACGGACCGCACTTAGTAATAGTGCGGGAATGGTGGATTCTGTATGGTGCTCAATGTGAGATCTATCTCAGGGTTAGGATTAGGATCGATACAAGGTAATTTAAAATTTTCAGATTTTGACATGCCATCTGTGATCCAGGTCTATAATTCTTGTTCTTCAGAGGTAGCAAGTTCAAGTGGCCTAGTCCGACATCATGTCCCGATGGATGAGGAATGTCTATGTCTATATCCAGATGAGACTCCTGATATTCAATGCGAAAACTGGATCCAAAACCAAACCAAATAAACCATTACCTGAAGCACAGGGGTCTCTTTTTCAGGCAACCTTTGGCTTACCTACAATGGATAGACAACCCAAACATTTCAAACTTTTACTCTCTACAGCAATGTCATATAGCTTTGAAGAAAATGCAGAATCACATGGGGGTGATGGGGCAACCGGGCAAAATGACATTTTTGCATTGAGACAAAACTGGTATGGCAACAATTGGTACATCAAGCATTTCAACATGCTAAAGAACATGATCAGATAACGCCTAAAAATTAAGCCTGTCTTGCGTCATGTTTAGAATCACACAGACGAGGCTTTTCCAAACTAAACTCATACATTAATTAAATAATGAACATGCATCATACAACTAAATTATGCAATACGTCATCGCTGATGTAGCCTACGATTATTAAGTGCACCATAACTCATTTCTCTCTAAATATTTAAAGTACCATAAAATTAAGTCCTTATTCCTACAACAGGGGGTCAAATGCATTACTGACTGTACAGTATAACAATACTCCCCAGCTTGCCATCCAATCAGCTTCTTCCACACGCTTCGCCCATGTTCATTGTCAGGCAATCACTTTGCATCTGCAAGCAATACTTTGCAGCAATGGAAGGCCACGGATAGGGCAGTAGATACATGAGATATCTACAAATAGCTGGTTACACAAACCCAGACTCACCTTTGGGGATAGTTACCAGCATGAGATGGCACTTCAACAATTCCAGATGGCCTTGGGGTACTGACATCGGGCAGTCCAAAATCAGCATTAAGCATGTCTTCCCCATTCCATTCAATAGCTGCTATAATTGTCCTAGTGAAGGAATACAGTTGGTTGCAAACAAAAAGCAAAACAAAAATGAAAACAATGGGACGAAGGTGAACGCAAAAGGGAAAAAACAAATATCTTTGAAAAAGGATACAGTCTGTTCTCCACATATCTGTAATACTGACATCAACACCAGACAAAAGCCAGTAGTCTGCATCATTCTGCAAGCATAAAAAACGACACATTCAACCCTTAAAAAATAATCATATTCCACTAGATACTTGATTTACCACATATATTTATCATTGAGAGTGTATTAATTGTTCTGTCGTCCACAAGCAAATACAATAGATTGCTGTTTACTAAAACTCTTATCTACATGGTTGACTTTGAGTTTTGGTATGATTTCTATTTTTATTTTCCTTTTGCAAACACTTAACAAATTCGTCAGCAAAAGAATACTTACATCAACATCAGAAGGAACAATCTTCATCATTCCCCCACCAAACTCCTGAGAAGCATTTACATCAGAGCACGTCTGATCAACTTGAGCTTGTTCCGCCCTAGGTTCAATTTCCTTTCCTCTGTCATGTCCAGCGACCATTTCTGCTGTTGATTGCTCATCAGTGCCAGAAACAGAAGCAATTGGGAAGCTAACAGGTGGCTCAGCTCCATTGACATCATCGAACTTCTCCTCAAATTGACTAATATCAATCAATAAACAAAGACACATAAATTATAAAATGAAAAAAAAAAAAAAATCTATTTCAGCATGTAAAGAAGCATACACTATTCAGAAAGAAAACCATCAGTGTGTAGACGCAGTTATATCAGCCACAACAAGAAAGAATGATACCTGACAAGGTACACGTCAATCGGTCCCATTGTGCTTCTAAGTATTATCCTGTATCTCCGTTGTGGATAGTCGACAGCCTGGTGTGTTTTGGACAGTTTAGTAATGTATCAAAGAGAAAAGGAATATATAACTTGTACCTTCTGATAAAAAATTATAATCTTGACTTACTTCATCGGGATCTGGGACTTCCAGGGTGGTTCCATGTGGAGCTTTAATTGCTATCAGGGTTTCATTCTGGCACAGGAAAGGGATAACTAATTCAATGGAAAATACTAAACCATCATAGAAATATGTATTAGAACTTGGAGATGCTGCGCCATACTGACCTGGAAGCACGGTAGGCCCTTAATGTCTTCTTCAGTCACAAAAAGCCACCTAGTGTAGGGGGTAATACCATAACAATGTATCGTTACACATGGAAGCAGATGAATATGAATATAGAAAACCAACGATAATCTACAAAAGTGATGGAGAAGATATTACTTTCGGTTGTTTTCATCTCCACTCAAATCCCTCAACTTTTCTTCCATCTCTCTGCACCAGTATAAAAGCTCAGCATCTCCAATAGTTCAAAGATAGTGAAATTGATGTTTACAGAAAATTAACCACATAAACCTTATTCGGTCATCTAAGCTGCGTTCTTTTAAAGATAGATTTTCTACTTCTCCCTGCAGTACAAGACCACAACGTCAAACTTCATGCCTTAAAAGGATACTCAATTGTCTAACTTTCCTTTTACCATGGATCTATTGATTAACAAACAGTTTGTGATCAACAGATAATTGTACATGTAAAAATATAAAGGACAGCAGAACAAACTAGTACTAGCCTTCGCAGGACAACAATATGAAATCAACATTTGAATACCTGTAATATAGCAAGATCAGCATCCAGATCCCCTGGCCTTGAAGCATCAAATCCCCTAATCAATCATTTAACCGATCCTTGCATAAGTTCCAATGTGTTCCAGATATTATTAGAACTAGAATTGAATTCACAGATAAACAAAATTGACAATAAACTATATAAAGATTACTTCCAACGTATTCTGTTCTTAAGCTTCTTTTCTATGAGACCTATGCCTTCCAAGACATTTGTGATGTCATATATACGCCTCTTCTGGACCTGTTTCATTTGGAAACCTCTCAGTCAGTACACAATAAATATTTGGGTGTATTATATATATATATATATGTATTATTAAAACATTCAGATCAAAAATGAATACCTCCAAAGTTTCTGCTGCTTTATTTAGATCAAGAATTCCATCTTCTGCTTGCTTGATCAAAGTGATGAACTTTTTTGTCAATAGACCTGGACAATTAGAGGACAGTTACCTCACAGTGAGAAAATCTGACATCATTCCTATACAAACAATGCATGTCAACTACACATACCTAGAGAACTGTCATAACGACAGCTGCCAGCTGGAGTAAGAGGACAAGGGGAACCTGCATGTTAAAAGAAGCAACATGATTAGATATCATTATTGTGATGAGATATGTATAGAGTTCGCATCATATTTATGCCATGGAGAATGAAATCTGGTCCTAGAATCCAAATTACTGTGCATAATCCTTTTCTCTTTCCAAACAAAAAAAACAACTGGATACCAGCTAGAACATCAAACACATCAACAAGAACCAAAAACATGCGAGTACAACAAAACTAACTGCTAGTCAATTGGAGATAATTAACAAAAAAGAGCTGTTCTCAAGTGGATGAAATTGAAGACCCTAGTAATGGCCAGAAACAAGATTTCTCTCTCTCGCCCCGACCAATCCAAATGACTCAGGATAGCAATTGTCACACATCTTCCCAGGAAAATTCCTTTTCCTCCTCCCTCAAAGAATCTGGACCTTTGATCAAACACAATTGGCTGGGATGTCCCAGCTCACTCTTTTACGTGGATTAGCTTTCCTTGAATGATACAAGTTCCCAGAAAACTAAATAAATAAGAACATTTCTCACCAGCATTTGACGCAGGTGTCTGAGGCCCAGATTTGCCCTTTGAAGCCTTTGTTCTATTGTTTGTCTTTCCTGCTTTTGTAGTAGATACAGGAGTTTGAAAGGGACTTTGAATAATGTTATTATATCCAGGACTGCTGGTCCAATCGTTGTTCTCAGCTTCATTGTTGTCTGATGTACCCTTCCTTTTAAATTGCTGATAATACAAGCAATAGTTGAAGAATATTATGAACAATTTTTGAAAGGTAATCATACCAGTTAGAATGCACAGCAAACATTTGAATTCTTTTACATAATAATATCTGAAAATCAATCTATACGTATTGGAGTATGGAGAATGCAGCCACAATATGGAACTGGAAGATTTTGTTGCTACTCATACACATATTATCCAATAACCAACAGTAATATCAAGGAAAATTGGCAAAGCATAAAGGAGTACAAATTTAGGAATATGCCGTGAAGATAAAGATAAGTTCGGTAAGAAAGATAAACCAGGATGTATGCTTTCTCAGCCGTTGGGACAGACTCAGTGCAAACACAGAGTTATATGCTCCTTTTTTCAAATGCTAACAACATATTAGATAAAAACCATATGATTACATCGAATAGCCTAAACCTGTGTCAGTCATTACACCTGATTTCATTTCTATAACTTTTAATCCATAAACCTAATGAATAGAGAGGGGACTATACAAGCAGCTTTTGATTCCAAAAGGGAGCCGATTATTACAAGCTGAATACCTATGTGGCTCTCTGTAAATCAATGACTTCTATCCAGATTAGGCAACACTGGATTAAGAGTCATACCTACAGCATATCAAATATCCCTAATGCAGTCTGTTCCCCTCACTCAAATTTCAATCCGCAATCTTCAATTTTACAATCCGAGACCCAAACTGAACTTACAAATTGCATCAGAGTCTAAATATGAAATCTTAAGGAGCACTGGCATAGTAAAAAGTCAACTCATGAGCAAAATTCATCATAATATTAGCACCGCATACAATGCGAAACAGTACCTATCAGCTAACTCCGAAATGATTCCCATCTCAGAGAAACCCAAACCCAAACTCACCACCAACCACTCAATCAAAAAGCCCAAAATCCAAGCAGCCAAATCAACCACCAAAATTCCGCTAAGCTCTAAACTCAATTACCACACCCAATTCCACTAACCCAAACCAAACCACATGAACATCCAAATTCAACACTCACCGGAGATCGAACCACAATAGCCTCCAGTTCCTGGTCCGCAGCCCTCTGACCTCCGCCGGAGAATTGATGATAATCCGCCGGAGGAAAGAACGGCGGCTTATTCGACTCGAACACCAGGTGTCGCCTCATCGGCGGCACGATCTGGCCGCTGCAGCCTCCGGTGGGAGGCGGCGGCGGCGCTGGTTGTCGGTTGGGAGCTCGAGCCAAGCCGGACATGGAGGTGGATCGACCGGCCAGAACCGTCGCCGAACGCCTCCGATTCTCGAAGACGACGAGCGGCGAAAGGAGGGGGTAGATCGGAGAGCGGCGGAGGGAATCGGAGGGGGTTTAGGGTTTAGGGGGGAGGGGGAAGGGGATCTCTGAGAGGGGGGTAGAGAGAGAAAGTGAAGGGTTAGAGAGAGAAGGGGTAAGAGGAAAGTGGGTGTTTGAGGGAAGGGGGGGTTAGGGAAAGAGAGCTAGCAGAAAACGAGGGAAGCGAGGGAATTTTTAGTTTCGGATAGATGTGGAGGGAACACGGGGGAAAAAATATTTATTCGTTGCTCCGTTTTTCTATTTCTTACCCCGGAATTTTTCTATATTGCGTTCTGGCCCATGGTTTTTCTTCATCGGACAATCAGTAATATTGGGGGTGGTAGTGAGGTTTTAGGTAAGATATTGACCAACGGAGCAATAGTTGGAGTGCCGGTGTATCTATAATTATTTTATTTATGTGAAATCATTATTAGGTCAACATATGAGAAGTAGACCGTGACCGTGGTGTGATAGCGAGCGATATGTAAAATTTGAGTTGACTCGAATGTTTCGTGTTTAAGTTTTGAACAAGATTAGAGCATGTGGTGTGATAGTGGCGTAATTACAACGAAGAGGTAGTTGGACATTATCTATTTTCAGAACGATGTACTTATATGTTTTGTTATCATTCAATAAGAATATAAATAATGCTCATAGATATTATAGGTATTTTAGAGAAATTTATCATTATCCGCACTCATTATTGATGGTAGCAAACATAGCCCTTGTATATCAGATTCAGTTAAAAAGTAACTTATATTTGCTGGCTCCATTGTGTCAATGAGTGAGTGCTAAAATATGTGGTGTCGTGTGGTGGCAAGCGTTAAGAAAAATATGAGGTGTGGTTGGAACGTTTCATGTTTGAATTTTGAAAAATGTTGATGCATTTGGGGTGATAGTGTCAGAATTACAACAAATCAGTAAGTCATAATTTTCTGTTTTAAGAGCAATGTGCATGTATGTTCGTATAATCTTTGCTTCTTTTTTGGAGGCTAGGGATTGGATGGAAGCTTTCATTAAGCAGTATGATTTGGGTGTATAAATCTCATATCAAATCTTGTTAAAACATACAACAAAACAAGTTTTCACACAAATGTCATGATCATTTAAGAAAAGTTTACAGTACATTGGTGTAATTATACATCAAATATACTAGATTTTTTTTATAGAGATAACCTAGTTGGCTAGCTTCTTATATTAATAGACTAGCTTGGCTCGAATTGGTCTACTAATGTTAGATCTAGTCTAATTGAACCGTTTACTTCATGAATTGGTACATTTAATGTTCCACAAACGTACAACTCGTTAGAAGTTTCAAATCAACAATTTTAAAGATTTGATAAGCTTACACACATAATTTATTTAGGAACAAAACCAACATACATGAATTTGTAGTTGCAACCAAAATTGGTAAGCATTTCTTGTAGTTATTTGTGTAGGGCTGAACAATAATGATGCTGGACATTTGAGCTAAAATGCAAAGGGTAACAAATGAAATATAAGAGGAGGACCTAGATCTTGGAGAGGGGCATGAATGAAAAGAATGATCCAAAGGCGTGGTGAGCTTGTAAAAAAAAAACAGGACTGAGTGTTCATTTCCAAATTAGTTGAAAAGTTTGGGGCATAATTGCAGAGGTGCTAATAGAAAAGACAAGAAACGAAAAAACACAAGAAGAATCGGCGATCCGCGCCTTTATTTGTCTTTAAACAAAATGTAATTTAATTTATTTTCCTTTCCTGGTCACACTAACGAATTTTTTATTTTTGACGTTGGAATCTTGACGTCTCATCCAGCCCTAACAACCACGTACCAAAAACTTGGTGCTGCTGGGTTCACGGCCTTTGGTCACCTCCTTATTCGCCTCTAACGGCTCAATATCAAACCCGCCGTCTAGGGGTGAGCCACTTCATATTCCGTCTAAGACCATTTTGATGAATTTCTTTTTATTCAAAATCAGAATTTTGTATGTTTTTTTTTTTATAGAAAAAAATAGTATAGCTCAATACTATTGGTTAGTGGTATATTCCTTCCTACGTAAGTGTAAGATTGTAATCTTTTAGCAAAGGACTAGTTCTAATTTATTTACATTTAGATCAAATTTATTTACATTTAGAAAGTCATAAAAACGTAACAAAATAAAAATAAATACAATGAGGTATTCGAGATAGTTTAAAAGGGCATTATCTTATTAGAATCATAGAAACACATTTTTGATGTACGATTCTATCAAATAAAGTGTCACATGTCAACTAGACGACTAAAATTGTAGTTGATGGTATGAAGAGAAGGGCACGAGACATGTCAATCTGGATAATCATTTTTCTTCCCATGTATAAGCTCGAAATGGAAATTGGTCTTCTTCGAGTTTAAAACATGCCCAAGAAGATGTGTAAAACTTTTGGTGTAAAGTAATCTCACCAAGAATGATTTACCAATATGAAATGCCAGGCCAAGGTTAAAGATTCACAACAGTTAACCAAAACAAAAGTGAGGCGTGCAGTCGCTCAATAAAAACCAGAACATAGAGAATGATAGTTTCTGTAACGCCCTGTATCTAATTTTATCTATTTATTTGGTATTTTACGAGTTACTGAGAAATTTAACCGTATTCGGTAATTTAGTAAGTTAATATTCAAGTTTATTTTCGAATTTTTCTCAAAATATCAAATTTCGATGTTGTAGTATGCGTTGACACGAGTTCACCAATGTCTTTGGATTATTTGTTGAAACTTCAAGTTATTTTCTATTATTTACCGAATGTTTGGTAAAAAAAAATTAATTTTTTGAAATCATAATATAACTTTTAATTTGGGTCATCGGATCAAGTAGGATTTTGATCTGGGCAGTTGGTTTGGGTATAAAGGGAAATAAGTTGGGTTGACTTTAGAAAAGCTCACACTGCGGCGTTGACCCGAGCCCAGCTCCCTCTCTCACCCTCTCCGCCTACCTCCGGCTTCCTCCGCACGACGCCACCGTCTCCGGCCACCCCAGACGACAAGATGACTGCCAAAATGATCTCCTCCTTCTTCTCTTCAAAACTCAGTGATCAAATTCCACAAACAACCCCGGATTCATGGAGATCGAAATTGATGAACACCACTGTGTTCATCAGAATCCGGCAAGCTCCGGCGACGACATGGAGTCCGGCTGCCATTGCCATTGATGCCGTCGAGGCTTCTCGGCGTCGATAAAGCGTTCTAGAGTTCCTCCTTCCTCCTCTGAAGTCGTGGTGGCCAGCTTGAGTTATAGACAGAGCGTTGAAAAGTTTTAGGGAGCAATCGGTGCTGTTCTGATCAAGACAGTGCTTAGCAATAGCTTTCCAGCTAGGGTAGAGTCCGTGTTCTTCTGCTGGTTCTTCGATTTGGGCAAGGCAGAGGTAAACTTTGAGATCTAGTTGTCGTGTTGCTCTTATGTTGATCGTGCTTGGTTGTTTGGGATTAAACTGGAACTGAAATGGTGTTGTTGTGCCCTTGTATGTCGGTAACTCAGAGAATTGGAGCTTACAGGGAGGTCATGGCGAAATTCCGGCAAGTTGCCGGAATATTTGCCGGAATACGTCAGAATATTCGGGCAAGTTGCCAGAGTCTGGCGAGGGTGGATATGTCAGAAGCGATGGAGGTAGTGATCGATGTTTCTTTTCGTTTTATGTCACTTAGGAAATAGGATAGTGTTGGTTGTAATCGGAAAACTTACGAAGTTAGGAAAATTTCTATTTTAGAAAACTTTCTTTTTTTAGAAACATTCCATTTATGGAAACCCTTTAGATGCCCTTAGTAATTTGATGGTTTTTCAAATTAATATGATTCATATGTTTTTGAGTTAACGAAATTACATTAGTTGGATTAATCAAAATCAAAGTCCACCAAAACGAATTTTTAAGCGAGGCCTAAGTGTCTACTGGTTAATAGAACGTTTAGTAGAAAATGTCGTGAATCATTAACTCAAAGGTTAAATTGGAAAATGTTGATCATCGTTAGTTGGTCAATCCTGGTCAACCTAGGAAACCCTAGTCAAACTAGGAAAGAAGATGAGGCAATGGTTATTGTTTCTATAAGAACCCGTAGGCTGTGCAAAAGCACGCTAGAACATAAACATACGCACAGAGACACAATATTTATAGTGGTTCACCATGCCATCGGAGGGCACGGCTACGTCCACTTAAGATTTTACTATCATGAGGCCTCAATGCCTTGGGTGTTACAAGACTCCTCCGGGAAGGAGTGGTTACCATTCCCCGGGAGAGAGAGAGCCCCTTTCTAAACAGGAGGAGCCTTCATTTTATAGATAAGGAAGGTTTCCTCTTATTACACATTACCGATGTGGGACTAACTATATATTTATCTTATCATAGTGCCTTCTTGTGGAGCTTGGAGGAGCACCTTCCCGATGTGGTACCGATGATCTTTCACCATGGCGAGGTAGCCCGGACGTCGGTCTACAAGTTTCATGACTGGTCTATGGGCGGGGAAGGTAGTTTACTGACTATCGACTACAGTTATTTTAAAGTTCGGTCTGACCGATTTGTCCTACAGCTTATGGTCAGGCGTGGGATTGACTCAAGAACATGGATATTTGGAGGTGGCGCTCGAAGAGTGTCCCGAGCAATGGAAAGCTTAAACCTAATACAGTGAGTGGACACTTGGTTTTTAAATGGATAAGCATGCATGGTTTTTTTTTAAAAATTATTTTTTTATTTTTCGAGCTTATATAATAATTTTGGTTTATGAAATGATTTTGGAATTTAATTGAGTTTGATGCATTGATTAAGTAATGGTCATGATTTATGGATTTGAGCTCAGGTTATTACTTTGGTATTTGAGTTTTGATATTTCTTATGACTTCTGGATCTATTTATTATTATTTTATTTGTTGACTTTGAGATTTATAAAAAATTACTGAAATTGAGATTCGGTAGTTCTCCATCATAATTTACTCGTTTATTTGTGGCATAATGATTTTGACATTGAGGATATTTTAACGAGTATTTTGAGTGGAGATATTTTTTACGATTTATATTTGATAATGAAATCTTGCTTATAATTATAAATTTGAGAATATTTTGACGTGTGAGATACGTTATTGAGTTTTATTTTAATTTCTTATGATAATTTCCAAGTACAGTTGGGAACCTTACCATTCACATTATCTTGGGGAAGCTTTATGAATTTAAGTGTTTTCGTATGATTTTGGTCCTCTTTATTCATTACTAGTTAGCCTTTATTAGCGGTCCTCACCGTAGGTGAATCGAGCGCTTAACATGAGACACTACTATAGCTTGGGAGGCACCGATCGGTTATTATTATTTATTGCTAGCTAGCCTTTATTAGCGGTCATCACCATAGGTGAGTCGAGCGTTTAACGTGTGACGCTACTAGAGCCTGAGATGCTCCGACCCGAGCCTGGTAGGCTCCTCTTACATGGTGATATCTCTTTCCCTTGTCTTATTTTTTTTTCCATTTATGTAATTGATTAACTAGTGGGGCTGGTTTATCTCTTCTGACGAGATTTCTATATTTGATTAACCAGCAGGGCTGGTTTGTCCATTTTTATGTGATTCTGGATTTTAAAGTTAAGTGTTATATCAAAGTTGCGTGCATCAAGATTTTAAAGTTTAAACGTGGGAGAGTATTTAAATTAAATTTGTAAATTATTTAGTTTATTTTTGTCCACTCACTCTAACATTTTAAATTACTTTTCCCTAGGTCATTCGGTTTCAAATGCCCAGTTTGCAGGCTAAGTTTATTTGAGGTCGAGCTTACATGGAGTCAAGGCATAGTCAGAGGCTGCTTCCGCTTAATCTTTAGGCATTGTTTTTTTTTTTCATTATTAGATATGCTTTGATAATCCAGTTAGTAAATTATTGAATGTCTTTGTTGTTGAAAGTGAGGTTCTTTTATACTAGTCTTTGATATTTTGGGAGATGTGACAAAGTTGGGGAGTAGGAAGGCTCTAAGAGAACAAGGTTGAAGTATGATTTTAGAAGTGTGTTCGCATGTATTTTTAGGAAGGATTGTCTATTTTCAAAGGAGGTTATGCCGAATTTTCGGTAGCATCTCCTTTGGAGGTGGTCCCCTATGGTTCATTCTGGATTTCACTCTGAAATCCGGGATGGGTCCTGTCAGTTTCACATTAGAAATGAGACATGACAACATAAACATTATGTCATTGGATTCTTAATTAATAAAAATCTTCTTAAGAAGCGCCTTAATTTGATTTTTGATGTCAATGTGATTGAGTGAAGACAATATAAATAAGATTAAGTAGAAATCCTTTGCTTGTCATCGGCGTTGATGATAGACGATGCAGTTTAGATGGTCGGGGCTACGTTGGGTATTGTGGAACACATTAACAAGATTGGGATTAGAAGGAGAACTAGGGCAAAGCTCCGCCTTGCTCACCAATTTTAGATCCCATCAAGCAGGCGTTTCTAGGAGGAGGAGAGACATTGGTGGAGGAGATGGCTTTGGAGTCTCAAGTTCTCTATCTGGTCCACCACCCTTTGTGTAGGCATATAAATTGCTAAGGTTCTCTTGGGTAATTTTTCATGGTTCATTCTTATGTAGTGTTTACGGGTGGATCATGTTTTTTCTTACAGTTAATTATTATAAGGCTTGACAATTTATGCATTGTGGAAAACAATTCTCTAATATTTTTTTTTAGGGGAATGGAAATTACTTCCAATGAACAATTGATTATAATGACCATACAAGTCAAGTTAGTGGATCTGAAGATCACCTAATACATTAAATGCTCAAGCAGTACGCCAACTACACGTGTAGCCATGACTTCCAATCTAGACTACTACACCTTGATCAAAAAGAAGTTACAAGATTTTACCCAACCACAATCCAACCAGTATGTCCGCCTAAGACCTTTATGGTACATCAATACTTGCTAGATTCGGGCAGAACCGTGTGATGACTAAATGAACAAGAGACACATTGCTGAGGCCCGCTACACTATCAAGAAAACATTATTTGCCGAAAGGCAAAGAAACCAACAAAATAAATTGGGCCTAAAGCATGGTCCAGACTCAAAACTAAGGGAGGCCCAAGCTACCAACCCCATATGGCCCAAATCCCTCCACTGCCGCTGTAACCCGACCACCACCGGCACTGCTCAAAAACCTCCAAGTCACCGCCAAACTTCCTCCCACCGCGCCGCATCATGGGAGCTCCCCGCCTTTGCTTGAAGAAAATAGAAACAAACCCAAGTCCCTCCACCATCCACCAGCCATCAACCCTCCTCGCATATGCTAGTCAAACACATCCCCAAATCATGTTGAGAATGGACCGATCCAATCTGAGTTGAGTTCCATCACCGCAACCACTTCTCCTCCCTGCGGCCTTCACACCCGCACCGCCATGCCTTGTTGCCAAACGGAATCGTGAGATGCAAACCAAGATGAGTGAATAGCTTCAATTTCCCATCTCCTCACCTCCATCCACACCGAAGCAGGGCCATCAAAGGGCCGTCAAAGCCATGTCCGACGACGGCTAAGAGGCACGCCGCTGGACAGAGATGAAAGAAAACGTTTTCCTCTCAGACGCGAAGGTTACGCTTTCTAAGGTTTCTAGAAGTACCAAGTTCACGTTTGATTTTTCTCTTAAAACATCTTAATCTAACTAACATTTGGTAATGTGGTTAAAGATCGCACCTGCCCTTTTAATTAAAAGAAATACATATCTGATGTTAAAATTTATTTTGAATGAGATCATATGCAATAATTAATAAGGGTTCAATTAATAACTACACTAGAGCTACAACAAAGTTTGCTACGTTAGGAGCATGTCACAGACTCATAGCCTGAAAAAGTTGTTAGAGATGCTCTTGGGCGTAAATAACACAAACAGCCCATAACTGAGTTTTTAATTCAGCATGGTGTTCGATAACACTAAACATAAGCATCAGGCCACTATTTGAACCTAATGTTCATGATATATTAACAATGCTTGCAATATAAACTACATACCATTTGATCCAACATGTCAGTAACAATTATATACCTGCTACTCTCATCTACAACTCTCCTATAAAACTTTGCCTCTTAACTGAAATGGGGTTCCTGTCTCAAATCACATATCTCCAAAACAAAACGTAAAAGGGTTGGAAAATGGAAATGAGGTTATATTTTTTCATTGTCTAAATCATCAGAAATGGATTTTGTACACCACAAAGGAGAATTTCTCAACGGGATAGAAGAATTACAACAAACCTCCAATCTCTCCCGGAACTTGGCCTCACTTGTCTTTAACAAAATCGGCAATGGGAAGCACACACCCTTGTCCACACACCTCTGGTGCCTCGGCCGAATCCGATTCTCTAAGCTAAAGGAGAAGTAATGCGGAAAATCCTTGAGCTCCTTGAGCTCCCTCCCCATTTCGACAACAAAGTAATTGAACTTGGGCTCGAAGTTCTGCTCAATGCTGTAGCAGAAGAGCTGCGGGAAGCGCCGGAACATGTCCAACGCGTCGCGGCGCGAGAACCCGATTTTCTCGAGGTAGTCGACGCGGGGCTGGAGCTTGTCCTCGACGCTGCAGGAGAGCAGAGAGGTGTGTTTGTTGACGTCAGCTATGCCGATGGACTGGAGGAAGTAGAGGGTGGGGCGGAGGCGGTGCTTGACGCTGGAGGCGAGCAATCTGGGGCGTCGGTTGATGACACGCTTGAGATCGGAGCCGTTGACGCGGGCCTCGCGGAGGAGGAAGGTGAAGATGGGGATGATGTCGGAGACGCGGGAGGCGAGGATTTCGGGGCACATGCCGACGAGGCGGCGGAGCTCGAGGGTGGAGAAGCCCATGGAGGAGAGGAAATGGACGGTGGATTTGAGGTCGGCGAGGGAGGCGGAGAGGATCGGAGGGTGGTGGTGGAGGAGGGAGAAGAGGTCGAGGCCGATGGAATCGAGGTAGAGGGCCTTGTCGTGGAAGTCGGAAGGGGGAGGTGGGATTTGGGGTTTGATAGGGGAAGGGGTTTTGGTTTTGGTTTTGGCGGATAGGGAGGGGAAGTGAGGGGTTTTGGGGGAGTGGAAAGAAGGATCATGGTGGGAGGAGGAGGAGGATTGGAATTGGGATTTGGGATTTGGGTTTGGGTTGGGAAGGGGGATGAGATTGGAGGAGAAGGGTTTGGGGTTTGAGGTGGAGAGGAAGTGGGTTTCTTGCATTGGCTTGGTTGGTGGTGGTGGTGGTGGTGGTGGTGGTGGTGGTGGTGCTACTGGTCATGGCTGAGATATGATGGAGGAGGAGGAGGAGGAGGAGGAGATGAAAGGGAAGGACATGAGTGATGTGGTGAGGATAAGGCCTAAATTGCTCTAACAATTTGTAATATTTGCTTTCAGGATTCTGATTGGTGAGTGAGGACCGGCTATCTCAAGCAAGGACTAAAATTTCGCCGATCGTGGAAATTTCGACGGTCCAAAAAACGGTTATTTCGATGGAAATTTTGAGGAAATATCGATTGTAGAAAAAAAATGAGAAAATTGACGGAAATTAGTAGAAAAACATGGAAATTTTAAATGAAACTTTGAGAGATGTTTGTTATCTCAATTATCTATTATAATTGACAAAAAAATATTGAATAAACATTAATCATAGTGAGTTTTAGTTATTTAGGGTGAATAACTACGTGCTGAAGTGCTGAACCAATGATAATTCTTAAATTTTTACTGTAAAGTTTATACATCTAATTTTTTTTTGATGGCTGGATACCCAAAGGGAGGCTAGGCCATCACGCCTTATATACATATGATACAACATGAAATTACATGAGTGGTTTAGAGCCACATAGAAGACCTATGAGGTACATAATTTTCACTATCTTCATCGTTTCTTTATGTATTCTTCAGTATATTGTGAAGAGTAGTCATTAAATAATACCTCACCTTTGTAGTTTTGCATATATTGTCTTCAGTATATTGTGAAGAGTAGTCATTCTGATTGGTGGAGGTGCTCTCTGTTCCATTGTGCTTCTTTAGAGTTACGAATTGCTTGTCGATACTCTCTCAGTCCCTCAAGGGTCATGTTCTCATCAGGATATACAATTCCTTTATCATCACTGTCATCTTGTGAGCCAATTAATTCTCCACGAAGCTCTGCACGAACCTCTTCCATCACATGTGCCTTTTTTGCCTTTTCTTTTTTGCTTATTCATCAATAAGGATTTAATATATGCCTTCACTTCTGTTGGAACAGACTCATATCGCAACACATTGTTTCCAGGATCCATGCCGCTTAGGTGGTACTTGAGACGTGTCACTCCACCACTTTTCATTGTCAACCGACAATATTTGCATATGCTACCATTTTTGTTGCTAGGAATTTGTTCTCCATGCTCCCATGCAGGATCACGTCTACTTCCCCCACCAGCCATTGAATTTCCTTATAAAGACCTCCTGCATATGTATTAAGTTAGAACTCACAAGTCTAAACATAGTAGATAACTAGATAGAAGTGCATTAGTAATTAATTAGAATAATAAACTAAATTACAAAAACATTTAATAATATAGACTAACCACTTACTAAAACATCGGAGCATGAAATCAATGCATGAACTAAATGAGGAAGAAGCAGGAGAAAGAACTCAATAAAGAGTGTAGTGAAATATAGAAGAAGAAAATAGTTGACGAGAAAGATTAAAAGTTGGCTGTTATATAGGAAATATCTTTGAAAGGTGGTTGCAAATTAGTTGCGGTAGAAGAAAGAATATATACAATAAAGATGTAAAGATAGTCAAAGACGAATGAGTAGTAGAGTTGGCTAAGGTGCTAAGTCTTGTATTTTCATCATCAAGGTTCGAGACCCGGAGAGAGCAACTTTTGTCATTTCCATCCAAATTCAACCAACCCACGTTGGTGACATTTGGAACTTTGCAGATACAAGCCAAGTGGGGCTGTGGGGGACAAAGAGTCAAAGACAAACTGACAATTGGAGCATCTAAAGAGAAAAGGCAGCTTCTGCATGGGACCGACAGAGATTCAGAAGGATCTCTGACCGATAGAGACAAAGCCACGTGAAGGAGGTGCGCATTTGTTGGGCCGACAGATAAAGAAAAGCCACGTGATCTGAGATTTCTGTGAAATTTCCAAAATATCGCGATATTTCGGCATTTTTCGACGAGAATGAAGGGGGAAGTGAAAGATATATCGCGATCATTAAAAAACGAAAATATCGGCGATATTTCACCGATATTATCGATTTTTTAGACCTTGATCTCAAGTGCCAAAATTAGTCAGACAAAAAAAAAACAAAAAATAGCAAAAATAAAATAACATTTACTCCATATGAAAAAGCATAAGCCCAGCCCAACTCTAATGGACCTGAGGTAGTTTCCGACTTTAACTCTAATGGCCTGATCCATGAATCCTCAATTTTTTTTTTTCAATGAGTAGAAAGAAAATTACTAAGAAAACCCACGAGAACAACCTGACTAGACCAAATGAAGATGGACAGCGGGAGAAACAAAATCAGGACTGATAAACATAACACCAGCTAGCACAATGTTTCCCAAGTTTGCAAAAACATCAGCCGCAAAATTTACCTTCTTCCAAAGGTGACGAAGAACACAGTGAATAAATGAAGGAGCTAGGATTTTAAAATTTACCAAGATATTAAATGAAGCAGTGGGAAAATGCCAAGATATTAAAATTTACCTTCCTCTAAAATTTACCATTTTACCATTCACCATTCACCATTCACCATTCACCATTCACCATTCACCATTCACCACTTTGTGAAATGCCAGCTCAAAAATACAAAAAAGAAAAAAGAAAGGGCTAGATTTCCGGTTGCCCCAAAATGTATGGAGCCCAGTCCATCAAACCCTCCTACTACTTATCCTCTCAGTTGTCTCCCACCATTTCTCCACCTTAAGAAAGACGACCCAGACTCTCTCAAGAGCGTGAACGACTGATACTGAGTTTGGGTGAGTGTGTGTGAGCTACCAACACCAACCCCATGGCTGCCTCCACCGCTCTCATCTCCTCCACCCCTAGGGCTCTCTCCAAATCCACCTCCCTCGCTGCTTCTTCCTTCTCCAAGCCCCAATCCCAAACCCTAACTTTCCCCAAATCCTTCACCGGCCTCCGCCACCCCTGCGCCTCCCGCTCCCTCTCCCGCGGCTCACATTCCGCCAAGAGCTTCGCCGTCAAAGCTTCTGTAAGTCTTGTTCTCTCCCTCTATTGTAATTGCTGATGGATTGTGATGTGAAGTTTGATTTGTTTTGGTTTTTTGGATAGACTGAGCTTCCGTTGGTCGGAAACGTCGCGCCGGATTTCGAGGCCGAGGCTGTTTTTGACCAGGAATTCATCAACGTGCGGAATCTAATCGAGATTGTTGTCTCCTGAATTCATAACAACTTTATTTTTTGGGTTTGTTGAAACTGAAAAGATTTGCAATTTCAGGTCAAGTTGTCTGACTACATTGGGAAGAAATATGTGATTCTGTTTTTCTATCCATTGGATTTCACATTTGTTTGCCCCACAGGTTTGTTTCAACTCATTCTTACAGAGTTTCAGTTTTTTAGTGGAGATTTCGGACGATGAGTCTAACTTCTGTGTTTTTTTTTCCAGAGATTACTGCTTTCAGTGACCGTCATGGTGAGTTTGAGGCCCTCAACACAGAAGTATTGGGTGTTTCAGTCGACAGTGTGGTAAGTTGGTTTTCTACTCTGTCTATCTTTATAATAGCATTAGACAGCCGCTTGTTTAAATTCAGCTGTAATCTTAGAATGCATTATCCGAATGCCCCACCTGCAGCTGATTGCGTACTAGGTTTGTTCTGTTGGCATATCATGAAAGGTCCTGTTGACATTGTTCATAAAAAGGTCATGTTGACATTTCATAAAAAAGTCAATGTTCTGCATATGCATTTGCAATAACTTGTTCAATGTTTGTTTGCTGCAGCATGTCACTACAAGTCATGGTTTACTTTGTTCACTGTTTTGGTGTTTTGCAGCATATCACAGAATGTCAATATTCTGCATATCTACATGTAATGAATTGTTCAATGTTTCCTTCTTCGTAGGCTATCACAATAAGTCAATGCATATCCCCTTGTCAAAACTTGTTCAATCTGTTGGCCTGTTGTAGCGGATTACAAAAAGTCAATATTCTGCATATGCACAGTCACTTGTTTCATATATGGATTTGTTGTTGCAGTTTACAACAAGTCAATAAGCGCATCTACACATGTTATAAGCGGGTGGCTTTCCACTTCAACTCTATGTATAATTCAATACACTTAAGTGTGGGATCAATTCAGCATTGACAAAAGTGAAACATACAAGTTTCCTTTGCTGATTTGTCAACTGAAACAGGATTCATATTGAAAGAATAAATTTGCATCTGGTTGAGCCAAAAGGCCAATCAATGTTGGTGAAGAAGAATGTTTGAGTATTCTGCATGTCTAACTGATATGTCTGTATGTATTAATTTCAACGTGAAATTGTTCAAACGCTAATCTTTGAGATTGTCCTGGCCTTACAATGTCACTATCATTTTCTCTTGTAGTTTTCACATCTTGCATGGGTCCAAACAGATAGGACATCAGGCGGTCTTGGTGACTTGAAGTATCCATTGGTCTCTGATGTCACCAAATCAATTTCAAAATCTTATGGTGTTCTGATCCCAGACCAGGTATATTATGACAATTGGTTCAGAACTTAATGAAGTAGAAATTTTGGAAGACTTGGTGGCGTTGTAATCTGGATTATTTAAAAGTTATGTTTGTCGTGATAGGGAATTGCATTGAGAGGACTCTTCATTATTGACAAGGAAGGTGTTATCCAACACTCCACCATTAACAATCTTGCCATCGGACGAAGTGTGGATGAGACCAAGAGAACGCTGCAGGTAAACAATTTCTTTGAGGCCAAGATAGAAATTGGGATGACTTTTAGCGTCCAACTCTGCCTAGAACTTATAATTTGTTCATTATTATGTTGATTTTACTTGTTTTAATTGGATTTTTTTTGCTTGGGTCGGATCCTGCAGGCCTTGCAGTTTGTGCAGGACAACCCTGATGAGGTTTGCCCTGCTGGGTGGAAGCCTGGGGAGAAGTCAATGAAGCCAGACCCCAAGCTCAGCAAAGAGTACTTCTCTGCAATATAGTGGGAACTCACTGCATATCTATGTGAGATAGGAAGGTGTAAACGAGTTTTGTATTCGTGTAATGTCCATTTCTAGAGTTCTTGGTGAAATTTGAGCAGCGAATGTGAAGAATAAACCCGATGTATTGAACTTGCCCAGTTTTCAGCACATTCAAGTAGTATACAATTTCGTTCTTCTTACCCCCCTTTTTTCTTTTAGCATATTCCTGTTTCAATGATATGGTCCAACTGTGGCATACTTGTAAGGCAGCAGCACTACGGAACCATAGTGTTATCTTATCAGAAAATTGTAAGGTGGAAAGAGACTTCAAGTCTTTACTTATTTTTTTTCATATTCAGTATGTGTATCAATCTGAATCATAGGTAAAGCTGATATTGCTTGAGTTTTGTAGTTTGAGTTGAGAGAATAACAAAAGTTGCAAAATTAGTGAAGACAAATCAAGTTTTTGTGCAACGAGGCAGCTTAGATTCTAATATGATTCAAACCTTAACTCTCCCGTTTCTGAATCAGTAATATAACATAGCTGCAGCATATAGAGCAACAATAATATAAACTTGGGAGCTTTGATACTGAATTCTATCCATTCAAAATAGGTGGTCCTTATCAATATCTATATCCAATAGTTAGAACCTTTTGAATCAGGTAGTGATTTCTTTCAAAGAAGCTTTGGAAGGGGGAAGAGGGATGAGGGTCCAAGGAGTTCTTCATCACCAGAACCACCACATAACATCAACAAAACCAACACCAGTCTTCCCCGTTACCCTTTATAATTGCTCCAAAACCCATATCCTGAACAGAGTGAACCACAAGCAAACACAAACGCATAGGCCAAGGATTTGTGGAATCCCGGCAACACTAGGATCAATATCAAGTAAGAGATTTCCAAGCATATTAACAGCAGCAGCAGCTCAGCCATCACAGCCTCTGGACCTAACAGAAGATAACATTAGACAAGTCTTAGCCGATGCCAGAGACGAATTTGGTCACCTCTTTGACACGTCAGTTGGCATTACAGGTACAACACATATCTTCCACACAAACATTTCTTCTTTTTCTACTTCACTTTTGTTAGTCATATTGTGGGAATGATCAGCTTAGACTTGGTGAATGGTTTCATTGGTTCGTAGGACAAGTTGATCTTGCAGATCTAGATGGACCCTTTGTGAAGATCAGTCTCAAAGGCCGGTTTTGGCATGAACGCAGTCTTGTTCTGGCTAGGCTGGCCAACTATCTCAAGAAGAGAATCCCTGTGAGTTGTTGAATCTTACTATTACTTAATTTTATAATGAGCATGAATGCCTTGTTATGATCAAGTTCTTTCTCAGGAAATTTTGGAGGTCGATATAGAAGATGAGAAACAATTGGACGACAGCCCTGCAAACTTTTAGGGTAAACTCATTACCACTAGTTTCTTTTGGCCTAGCCATGCTTTCCACTATAATATAAGTTGAAGCTTATGTGCTTTGTTTCTGAGAATTTGCGTACTATTCTTTGATGAAGTTCATATATACAAGTAGAAGTGAGAAGCTTACCATTTTACCAACAACAGCAGGAGCATCTAAATTGATCAATTAACTTGCAATTTGGTTCCCCAAGCAAGACACTAGAAAGCTAGCCTTGTAGGCAGAAATTGTTTATAGATGTCTTTTAAATGGAGCATGTCTTCTCAATTTTTGAAGTAGAGTAGTACTATATGTCGATGAAATTATGGCTTCGAACACATTACATATATATGAGTTTCACCAGGCAGCAACTCTTTACTTGCCCATCACTTCAGTTAGTGGTCTCCATTTACAACTTAATTGTGGGCAGGTTTTGGTATTAGCAGACTGAAATTTCAGAAAAGAATATATAGATGTTTATAATATATTTAAAGCCAACTGTAGACTTCTATGTTTTGTGAATCTGTGATTGACCCATATCTTTAGTTCCTTTATCTATTCAAGCTGTAGCCTGTAGAAGACTAAAATCATACGTTTCTGTTTTAATGTGTATTCAACCTGAAAATTTATGCCATCACAACTAGAGATCATTGTGTTCAAAGTTCACATGATTCTTATCCCATTAAAAACTACATCTAACCAATTTCCACATTCTTTCTCTACCAAAACTTAATCCATGTTGTGATAACTAATCATTCTTCTGTCTTTCGTGTTCATAAAAAAAATGCATCATAAAAAAAATGCAGCATGTTTGGCATTCTTCCAAAATTTTATAAAAGCCACCAACGAGATAGGATATGAGCTACCTATGTTAGATCAAAAGCTAGATACCAGGACCAGGTATATGAGCCATCTATGATTAGAGTAGGTGATCAAGGAATGATAGCAGTTGATCAAACTACTTGCACCAGAGAGCTGATTCTGTCCACTGTTGGGAAAATTCATTTTGGTTTATTTTAACTTTCTTCTACCAACAAAAAAGGATCAAGGGGGCTTAGATTGTTTGACTATATTTTGGTTGACCTTTGAAGATTGGGATCTTGTAGTTTGGATTGCATTGGATCTGTATCTAATCAAACTGCAGTTGCAGATTAATATTCTTCATGTACCTCACATGCTAACACCACCTGGCCAGAAACCAAGCAACAATTAGATGACAATCCCTTTTATAAGACTAATAATAATATAGTAGAGATCAAAGAGCTAACAATAGAAGGAAACAAAGAATATAAGCCTAATTATGACTAATATATGCTTCTTGCTGTTGTAAAATGAAAACATTGTTTCGACTGGTCAAAGGGTCATCTGTCAATTCAGTTGTTGTGCTGCTTAGCTGCTATAACAAGTGTTTATATGCTGCATGAAACACATTAATAAGAGCTTTCTAAATATTGGTTCCTTAATGTTGGAGACTACTCGATATATAATTTGAGAAGTGGATGTTCTAGTGTCATAAATCAGAACTTTTTTTGTTTATTCTTTTTTGTTACACAATAATTAGTACTTGAGATTCTCAATTAAAGGTCCTAGAGGGGGTGAATAGGCCTTTCTTTTAATTTTCGATAACTTCAGTATCTGAGGATAGCAATAGCGAGTGCTATCCCAGATTCATAGTATACAAGAATGCAGAAAGTAAAAACCCAGCAAGAAAAGAAACAACACAAGGATGTTTTTGTTCTCTCAGAAACCCTGAAATCAGGGAGAAAAACTGCGTGTCTCTAACTCTAGAGAGACAAATCTTTCCACTAGGTTAAAGTGACTTCTTTACAAGAATAATAGATCCAGTAATACACTACCACAGTGCTATCCCTCCTAGTCCCAAACTAGTCTAGACCTATTCTCTCTCTTGTTCCTAAGCCCTTACAACATGAAATGCATTTAGAAGCTTTGTCTATGAATTTTGCTAACCACTAGCGGATTCAGCCTTGAACGCCTCTTGGGTTGGTTGCACTACACATCTCACATGATATGCAACATGATATGAGTTGATGAAAGAAGTTTTGAGTTCAAGCTCTAAGGTTTACAGTCACGAGGAAGACTTAGGGCAGCATGAACAATGCAAGCTAAAAACTAGACTCAACACAGAAAACGCTACCACATCAGTTTTCAACAACCAACGAGCAAAGCAGAAGCTATAGCTATTTATAGGCAGACAAGACATCAAGGATGATGCCAGCTGACCTCAGCAGTGTTTCAGAAAGGTTTGGACAGTAGCTTTTGGCTATAAGGCTGAGAGCGATGTAACCAGAAAAGGGATGACAAGAGCAATCTCAATAAGACAAGCAAACCTTTCCTAAAACATGAATGATTCAAAGCAGGGAGCAAAGAGGATTCAGACCTTCTTACTCAGTCCATCAAAGGACTTGTCACAGTCGAAAGCGACTGGTCTTTGAATCATACAGGGACCAGCTTTGCATAGGATAACGTATCATCAAATCCAAGCTGGAACCTTGAGCAACAAACCATTTGGTCACGGGTTGGCATAGCAAAAGATCTCAACCCTTAGACTGGTTTGAGTGCCAAGACATTTCCCACTAACTCAGTTGTCCATTTGAAATTGAAAAAAAACAAAGATCTATTAAACTAATATAACAGGTTCTTTGAAAAATCTGGACAGCTGAATGACTCAGAACTAAGATAGCAAGCAGGGCTGCTATCCTCTGTGAAAAACAGTGATATGCATATTCATGATTTACCTGAGCCATAAGGATGTTAGTGATACTTGTTCTTGATCAGATAACGGAATCTCAAAGTGTTTTGCAAACTAAACGGATTGCCAACTATCCTTATACCTTCAATCTCCCCCTTTGGCATTCCTTCACAAAACACCTCATTTGTAGGAAAACGACCTGTAGAAAATAGCTTCAAGAACAAGTGAAGAATCACAGAAACAACAACTGAGTTATGAGTACATTAACCAACAACATCGTACAAACATAAACATCAAATCCTACAAACATAAACAACAAATCCTACAATTAATTCTCCCCCTTTTGGGCAAGGAATTCCAAAGGGAAAACAAAGAATAAAATATCCGAGAGGTTTTAAAACAGGAAACCGAAACAGAAGAAACCAACAACAATTACAAAGCCCTCTGCTTAAATCAGTTATAATAATGAGAAGGCGACTGGTTAATGAGAAGGCGGAAGCGTTGAACACGATCAGAGTGTCTCGAAAACCGTCAACCCACTAATCCCAACTGCTCAAAATAGTTATAATAATAAACCCATGAAATGATGAAGTTATGAGACGTGACAAATCAACACCGCCCAGAGCGGCCAATGAGATCCTATGGAAGAACCATGTAAGCAGAAGAAGATAAACAAAAACACTCCTAGAGACCACACAAGTCTATACTCCCCCTAAGAGTATGCATATGATAAAGTGAGAGGATGTTTGTTTCTGAATGACAGATATGAAGAAAACGACTGCACACAAGTTTAGAAACAAAACCACTCAATTTGCATCCTTATTTTTGAAGTCAGTCTAAGCATAGACTTACAAGGTGACATATCATAACAAACAAAAAAGCCTTGATCAAACAAAAGCAAATCACATAGATTTGTGATAGTGACAAGTCCCAGTGGTCTCTATTTTTATATGCAGCACTTTAGAGTGAGTGTGTAAGTGAGATAATGTCACATGGTGCTTGTCAAACTTGAAGGGCATCAACTGAGTATTTTGCAGAAGGAGTTTAACGTCCAATGCCATACTGGGATATCAATTAGTCCTTCCATCCTTATTTCTCCAGAAAGTGAGTTTAAAGTCCAAAGGCTACAAACAGCCGAGAGATTATTTTGTCCAATATAAAGTGCACCGCTTCAACTGAGAAATCATCCTCATAGGTTCAAGTAGCGGAAGATGTGTCATTGCTTCACAAGATCAGTTGACCTTGGACAATATGTGTAACAAGGACACTCTATAGACACATCATCCGAACCCATCGAAGGATAGAATGCATCTCAGAAATCCCCACTACATGCTAAGACAAGTATAGGACTAGCTAATTCAAGAGGTCTTTTTACAACTTGTTCCAACCAGACTTCCTAATGTTAAGCCAATCTCGTTTCTTCCCACCCTTATATCGTTCATCACGACCAAGAAATGCGTACTTTGAGATTAACCTAGAATATTGAGTTCTTTGAACCATAATCTTCAAACCAACCTCGTTTCTGCCCACCCTTGTATTGTTGACCACAACCAAGGAATGGTTACTTTGAGATTAGTTTGGTATGCAAACTCCCCCTCAGAATGAATTGTCATCTCAAGTATATTGCACATGATTTAGTGCAGCCAATGTGATCATTAAGAGTGAACAAAAGGGGCTGCAGATTTGCACTAAAAAATCAGACCACATACAACATCATCAGAACATGTGCACACACCTATGTGAAGAGTAAGACTAAACCAAGGAAAGGAAAGACAGATTGTCACCTAGGTCAAGTTCAAAAACAGATTAAGGATACCATGAAGGTCTTTTATCCTGAAACTGTAAAGGAGAACTGAAGGAAAGATTTCTTTTTCCGAACATATGTACATACATAAAAAAAAACACACACTAGCAGGGGAAGTATTTACTTGTTGTCACACAACCCTATAGCTTTGCACAAACTCAAAAACCTTGCATTGTCAAGTGGTTTAGTGAACAAATCAGCCAATTGTTTTTCAGTTGGAATAAAGGTAAGCTCAAGCAATTTCTCGTCAACCAAGCCACGAATGAAATGATATCTTATCTCTATATGCTTGGTTCTAGAATGCAGCACTGGATTCTTTGAAATGTTGATGGTAGAGGTATTATCACAGAAAAGAGATAACGTACCTTGCTGGAAACCATAGTCTGCAAGCATCTGCTTCATCCACATAAGTTGCGTGCATCAACTTTCAGCTGCTACGTATTCAGCTTGAGCGGTAGAGAGAGATGTGCAATTTTGTTTCTTGCTGTGCCACGAAACCAGATTGTTTCCTACAAAGAAGCAGCCACCAGAGGTGCTCTTCCGGTCATTCGCATCTCCAGCCCAATCTGAGTCAGTATATCCTGCAATCTCAACATTGGTGTCAAAAGTGTACTTGATTCCATGATCATGAGTCCCAGCAACATATCGGATTATGCGCTTTACTGCCTTCACATGAGATTGTTTAGGATTAGCTTGATAACGAGCACACACACCAACACCATAAGTAATATCTGGTCTACTAGCAGTCAAATACATGAGACTACCAATCATACTCCTATAATTGGTTGGATCCACATTAATACCAGACATGTCGGCACTGATCTTACAACTGGTGCTCATGGGAGTGGGGAAGGCAGAGGCCGTTTCCATCCCAAACTTCTTAACAAGGTCATGTGCATACTTAGATTGACAGATAAACAGACCATTTTGATTTTGCACAACTTGAAGACCTAAGAAGTAGCTTAACTTACCACAAAGGCTCATTTCAAATTCTTTCTTTATGAGCTCAGAGAAATCATGCACCAAGGATGGAGAAGTAGACCCAAACACTATGTCATCAACATATATCTGAGCAATGATATTGTGCTCTGAGGTACATTTGACACATTGTTTTGTCAACTGAGCCTCGCACATACCCATGGTCAACAAGGTGATTTGACAATCTCTCATACCAAGCTCTAGGAGCTTGCTTAAGACCATAGAGAGTCTTATCTAACCTATAGACATGTTTAGGATGGGTAAGACTCTGGAATCCTGGGGGTTGTTCCACATACACTTCTTCTTTAAGGACACCATTCAGAAAAGCACTTTTCACATCCATTTGAAACAAGGTGAATTTTAAGTAGCAAGCAATATCAAGGAGAAGACGAACTGACTCAAGTCTAGCTACGGGAGCAAAGGTTTCATCAAAATCTAGACCTTCTATTCGAGAATATCCTTGCACAACAAGTCTTGCCTTATTTCGGGTGATAATACCCTTTTCATCAGTTTTGTTCTTGAATACCTATTTTGTTCCTATGACATTTTTATCCTTGGGCCTAGACACTAAATGTCAAACATTGCTTCTTTCAAACTGATTCAACTCGTCTTGCATGGCACTGATCCAATCAGCATCAAGCAAGGCTTCTTTCACATTCTTTGGCTCAATTATAGACACAAAGCCATAGTATGTAATGATGTTGATGTCATCTTTATGCATAGCAACAAAACATTTAAACAATGAGGAATTACTTACCAATCGACCAGTCTTACTCCTGGTCTTTCTAGGCTTAGACACATCCCCAATTACATGGGAAGGATCATGGTCCTTCTGAACTTGTCTTTTGCCGCTTCGATGAATTGGCTGACTGGCAAGTGTAGCATCCTTCCCAGATTCTGGAAGATCTGTGTCATCATCCATCCCTGAGCCATCATCTCCTTGATCAGACTTGGTTTCGGATGAGGTAGGTTCAGTTTCCTGTTCGGATACCTGCTCAGAAAAAACACACCCATCATTCTTGCAAAATAAGAGCATCATTAACAGTCACATTTACTGATTCCATAATTTTGCAAGTTCTCTTGTTATACACCTGATAAACACGACTATTTCCAGCATAGCCGAGAAACGCACCCTTGTCACTTTTAGCATCAAATTTTGTCAAATACTCTCTGTCCTTAAAGATAAAACAGGGACTTCCAAACACTTTGAGGTGAGAGATATTTGGCTTCCTACCTCTCCAGATCTCATAGGGAGTTATGGTTGTTCCATGTCTAAGAATTACACGGTTTAAAGTGTAACAAACATTATTTACTGCTTCTGCCCAAAAAGAATGATCAAGACCAGATGCAGCTAGCATTACCCTAGACAATTTCACAAGAACCCTATTCTTTCTTTCTACAATGCTATTATGTTGTGGAGTGATAGGAGCAGAGAATTCATGATGCACACCAAACTCTTCACAATAATTTTCAAAATAAGAGTTTTCAAATTCAGTGCCATGATTTGATCTTATTCTAACTATATGCATGTCATCATTTAATTTCTCATTCGTGATTCTTTTAGCAACACTGTAATAATTTTCAAAAGTTTCACCTTTGTTAGACAAGAATCTCACCTAGGTGAACCTAGAGAAATCATCAACAATAACAAGAGCATATTTCCTACCTCCAATGCTTTTAGTCTCAACAGGTCCTACCAAGTCTAAATGCAACAGTTCAAGAACATGAGTAGTGGGATTAGCATTCAACAGAGGATGAGAGGTTCGAGTCATCTTACCAACTTTGCATTCACTGCACATACCTTGGGAAATACCAGCAAACATTGGTATTCCTCTGACGGATTCTTTTGAGGACAGCTTCACCATATCCTGATGATTCAAGTGACACATACGTCTATGCCAAAGATCTAAAGGTTCCTCACATATCATAGATCTAAAGCATAGCTGTGGTGAAAACTTCTCTTTTGCTACAACATAGTAGCATTGATCCCTAGTTCTCTTTCCTCTCATTACGCTCTTCCCTTTACCATCTAAGACCACACATTTCTGCTTATCAAAAGTGATGGAGTCATGCTCATCAACAATCTGACTCACACTTAACAGACTTACTTCTAAACCTTTAACCAGTAAGACATTTTTCAGACTGGGGAGACCAGGGGCATTTACTGTCCTACTTCCTACTATTGGAGCTCGAGCTCCATCCCCAAAACCAACATTCCCTTCTGGATGAACATCATCCATAGACGAGAACCACTTAGGATCACCGGTCATGTGCCTCGAAGCACCACTGTCTATATACCAAGAATCAACACAACGTGCTGTGAGGGCTGTGAGGGCTACGCGACACACTGCTACTGTTCTAGACTCATCAACAGATCTTGGACCAGTCCTAACACGAGACAAGAAAAAGACAATGTTTTCCTCCTCAGGATCACTGTCACCTTCGTCAAGAAGGTTTGAATCTGAGTGCGAAGGTTTGGGAGTGTAAAGTCTAGAGTCCTTTTTCTTAACCCAAGATGAGTTTCTGTTTGGTTTTCTAGCTGCGAGGACAGACAGACCCTTAGCTATCCTAGCAAATTCCTGTAGAGATTTTTCTAGAGTAGCTTGAAAAGATGTGAAGAAACTAGAAACTGACTTGTTGTTCTGAAGGTTGACAGACTCGTGGTTTCTCTTAGGGTATGCCTGGCTGTTTTGGAGTTTCCTACAAATAGGTCGAATGTGACCAAGAACACCACAGTGATGGCAAGTAGGTTTGAATCTTTTTGGAGGCCCAACATTGTTAGTCACTACTTTAACATCAGGAACTTTGCTTTTGACAAACACAGTTCCACTACTCTTAGAGTTCTCGCCAGTTTCAAACCCTAGACCTTGTTTATTCTTATCTGGTCTACCCATTCCACACATCTTGGTCAATTTTTCAGACCCTATTGAGAACTTAGAAAACTGTTGCTGAGATTCATTGAGAGAGACCTCAAGTGCTAGTTTTTCTATCTTAAGACCACCAAGAGAGTTTTCTAGAATCAGCTTTTCAACTTTCCACAGTTCTTTCTGGGATAGCAATTCAGCTTGTATCCCTGCTTTCTCTTTCTCACACTCCGCAAGGTCTTTGGTCAGAATGTCTATCTTAGATAACATGGACTTTGATGCGTTGACAAGTTCAGTGAACTTTTGCATTGCATCATCATCATCATCATCATCCTCCTCCGGAGTATCGTTTTGAGATACCGTGGCAATGAAAGCAACTGGTTCTTCAACATGGTCCAAAGAGGAAACGGGGACAACCCGAGCTATGAAAGCTATAGTGTCCTCCTCTTGATCAGACGAGGGATCCTCTTCACTGTCACTGTAAGTAACGGCAAGAGCCTTTTGAGGACGAATCCTCCTATTTGCACAGTCAACAGCTCTATGTCCCACACCCTTACACTCAAAACACACATCGCTTCTTTGGGAACTCTTACCCTTATGATATCTTTCTTGAGAGGACTCCGTACGAGAATTCCTAGGATATCTGTCATGACCTCTATCTTGTGACGTCTCACCAGATCTAGATTTTCTAAAACTCTGGTTCGAAGAAAAAGGTTTCCTTCATTTCTTGAGAAAGTTCTCAAACTGTTTTGTAAGGAGGGCACACTCTTCTAGACTGTACTCGACATCCTCTAGAATCTTAATGTGTAAGCTTGACTCAGTTTCTTTGACGGACGAGAGGGCAATGGATTTTTCTTTCATTAGACCCTTCTTATGAGCTTCATAAGTTTTCAGGTTTCCTACTAGCTCTCCTAAAGAATAAGATCTCAAGTCCTTGGATTCCTGTATAGCCACTCTCTTATTCTCAAAACTAGGGGGAAAACCTCTAAGAAGCTTTCTGACAATCCTAGATTGCTCTAAGGGAGAGTCAAGACCAGCGCACAGATTTGTTATGTTCAAGATACGACTGTAAAACTCATCTAACGACTCATTTTCGGACATTTTCAACTCATCAAAATCTAACAGAAGATCTTGGAGCATCTATTCTCTCACTTTCTCATTACCTTCATAAGTTGTTAACAACACTTCCCAAGCCTGTTTGGCTGAGACACAGGTAATGATCCGTTTCCGCTCACCCTCAGAGAGAGCTGAGTACAAACTGTTACGAGTTTTGATATTCATTCGAGCTGCAATTTTTTCTGAATCGTTCCACTCAGATCTAGGATTTAGTATACTTGCACCTGCCACAATTGAGGTCCTTTCTGAAGCTGACCAGCCATCTTCAACCATCATCCATTGTGTCCCATCATCTTGAGAAATAAAGAATGCGGTCATCATGATTTTCCATTGTGAAAAGTTTCTTCCCTCAAACAGTGGAGGATAGTTCACGGAAGTGCCTCTATCACCCATTTTAAAAAACCCGAGGATCTTACTAGCAAAGGCTAGGAACTGCTCTGGTACCACTTAAAGGTCCTAGAGGGGGGTGAATAGGCCTTTCTTTTAATTTTCGATAACTTCAATATCTGAGGATAGCAATAGCGAGTGCTATCCCAGATTCATAGTATACAAGAATGCAAAAAGTAAAAACCCAGCAAGAAAAGAAACAACACAAAGATGTTTTTGTTCTCTCAGAAACCCTGAAATCAGGGAGAAAAACTGCGTGTCTCTAACTCTAGAGAGACAAATCTTTCCACTAGGTTAAAGTGACTTCTTTACAAGAATAATAGATCCAGTGATACACTACCACAGTACTATCCCTCCTAGTCCCAAACTAGTCTAGACCTACTCTCTCTCTTGTTCCTAAGCCCTTACAACATGGAATGCATTTAGAAGCTTTGTCTATGAATTCTGCTAACCACTAGGGGATTCAGCCTTGAACGCCTCTTGGGTTGGTTGCACTACACATCCCACATGGTATGCAACATGATATGAGTTGATGAAAGAAGTTTTGAGTTCAAGCTCTAAGGTTTACAGTCACGAGGAAGACTTAAGAGCAGCATGAACAATGCAAGCTAAAAACTAGACTCAACACAGAAAACGCTACCACAACAGTTTTCAACAACCAACGAGCAAAGCCGAAGCTCTAGCTATTTATAGGCAGACAAGACATCAGCATGATGCCAGCTGATCTCAGCAGTGTTTCAGAAAGGTTTGGACGCAGCTTTTGGCTATAAGGCTGAGAGCGATGTAACCAGAAAAGGGATGACAAGAGCAATCTCAATAAGACAAGCAAACCTTTCTTAAAACATGAATGATTCAAAGCAGGGAGCAAAGAGGATTCAGACCTTCTTACTCAGTCCATCAAAGGACTTGTCACAGTCGAAAGCGACTGGTCTTTGAATCATATAGGGACCAGCTTTGCATAGGATAACGTATCGTCAAATCCAAGCTGGAACCTTGAGCAACAAACCATTTGGTCACGGGTTGGCATAGCAAAAGATCTCAACCCTTAGACTGATTTGAGCGCCAAGACATTTTCCACTAACTCAGTTGTCCATTTGAAATTAAAAAGCAACAAAGATCTATTAAACTAATATAACAGGTTCTTTGAAAAATCTGGACAGCTGAATGACTCAGAACTAGGATAGCAAGCAGGGTTGCTATCCTCTGTGAAAAACAGTGATATGCATATTCATGATTTACCTGAGCCATAAGGGATATTAGTGATACTTATTCTTGATCAGATAACAGAATCTCAAAGTGTTTTGCAAACTAAACGGATTGTCAACTATCCTTATACCTTCATCAATCCTTCAAGGTCTACACGTCGTAAATCGTTGTATAGAGGCCGAAGAATAAACTCGACATTGAATTTTATTACATGAAATCAAAAATAGAATATGATGGACATCTCTATTGCAGACGTTCACTTTTAAGTCGGACCAGGTGATACTTCTCTAAAATGAACCTCTTGGTTTCTTTCTCAAGAGCCTATTCAGCGCACTTGGAAATTTAACGAGGAGTGGGTGGCAAGCGCTGTTTGTGCAATTGTGGAATTTTTTTATCCGACTTCTTCCTTCCTATCTCCAACATAATGACAACAACCCTTCTAGCCTTCCTCCATGTTTGTTTTAGTCTCCAGGAGAAATAGGCAACGCTGGGAAGGAGAGGGAGGCACTGGAAAGCCTCGTCGTGAAAAAAAAAACAAAAAAGAGATATTAAGGATTCGTGCACCATTCAAGAAAACAAAGACATATAATTAAACAAGAAAAGAGGAGAGAAACCTTACCCACCGCTGTTACAGTTGCCCTCGGAACTCGCCGGAAATTGAAGAACACAATGAAGCATCCTTGAATTCGATCTCCATTGAATTGGGTTGCATGTCTGATATATGGACTGGGTTTTGTAGAGTAGAAGAAGATAAATAGTTTGGTGGTGGTCTCGCCGTCTAGGGTGGTTGGAATCGGGCGGAGGGCGGCGAAGAAGATGAATGCGGCGGAGAGAGAGAGGAAGAGAAGAGAGACAGACAGGTCAACGCCCGAAATGGGATTTTGACCGAGGTCAACAGTCTCTTCCCTTTTATAGGGAAATGTACGGCCATGATTAAAAGGAGGAAAACAATCATGTTTTACATAAAAAGCGGTTGACTAGCATCGTGTGAAACCCTATTTTTTTTTCTTTTTCGAACTTAAAATTCGTATACATGAGATTTAGGAACGCATGAAAAAAACTATTAAATTGGCCCTCCGGTGGTTAGGCTCCTCTTAGGAGCATCTAAGCATTAGGGGTGTGACTTCGAAACCGAAAACCAAAAAAAAACCGTACCGAAAACCAAACTGTAACTGAAAAAACCGCACCGAAAAAAAAATCACACCGAAAAAAAAACCGGGCCGAACCAGATCTGTTTGGTTCGGTTATCGGTTTTGGGCCTTTGAAAATCGAACTAAACCGTTTGAACCGAAGTCAACGGTAAAACGACGTCGTTTTGATTAAAAAAAAAAACCCTAGTTCTTTACTCTTCAGTCGAAAACCACACTTCCTTCACTCTTTCTTAGTTTTTCCTCCAATTCTCCCAACTCAGACTCTTCCTCTTCTCCTCTGCCTCTCACCTGACTCGTCGGACTCTCCCAAATCTGAATCTCCTCCATCCGATCAGATCCCCTCCCACTCTTTCATTACCCCCAATTGTCATCCACTCTAGATCTGAGTAGAGAGAGAGAGAGAAACCAAATGGTGGAAGCCTAGACATGGACGACGCGTCTTATGAGCAACCCGCGGCTTCTCGACGCCTCCTCCTCCCCCGCCACCGACCTCGCCGTCGACATCCCCGCCACTCCCCCCCCGGCGACGTCCGCAACGGCACTAGCTACTCCACCTAAGGCGGATCCTTCCCCCTCACGCCGACTTTCTCCACGGCGGCGATCATTGGGTCGTGGTACTTGTCCAACATTGGAGTCCTCCTCCTCAACAAGTACCTCCTTAGCTACTACGGCTACAACTACCCTATCTTCCTCACAATGCTCCACATGCTCTCTTGTGCCGCCTACAGCTACGTCGCCATCCACTTACTCGAGCTTATGCCACATCAGCACATCGTCGCCCGACGTCAGTTCCTCAACAACGTCATTTTGATAAAAAAAAACTGAAAAAAACCAAACTGGGTTGAACCGTTTGGTTCAGTTCGGTTTCTGGTTTACATTTAAAAAAAAAACCGAACTGAACCGAACCAAATTTTTAGTTCAGTTTGGTTTTCGGTTTTAGGTGAAAACCGAACCGAATAAAACCGATAACACCCCTACTAAGCATATTTAGAGTTGATTGCTTTTATCGGGAAGCAAACGTTACTGAAAGTTTGATTTTTTAACCCTATATGTATTTCATTATTCCGGTCACATCTTATTTCATAAGATTTTTAATTTTTTTGTCTCTTTAGTATAGTTGGTTCACAATGATATACAAGTCATATAACCTACTAAACAAATTATACCGTTTTAGTAGACACATGACGATCCGATGTCATAAATATGTGGAAATAAAAATTTCATCGTCAGATGTAGATATTGTGATTAAATAGGTCTATTGAAAAAAATCCACCACGTTTCAGATTCGTTAAACCCCTCATCGAACCGGTCAACCAAAATTCAACATCATTTTTTACACGAAAAGCGGTTGACTGACATCGTGCAAAACCCTATTGTTTTTCATTTTCAAACTTAAAACTCGTATAAATGAGGTTTAGGAACACATGGAAAAAAATTGTTAAATTGGCTCTCCGGTGGTTAGGCTCCATGTATGAGCGCCTAAGTGTATTTATAGTTGATTGCTTTTATCGGGAAGCAAAACGTTACTGAAAGTTTATGATTTTTTAACCCTATATGTATTTCACTATTCCGGTCACATCTTATTTCATAAGATTTTTGAAAATTTTGTCTCTTTAGCATAGTTGGTTCATAATGATGTACAAGTCATATAACCTACTAAACAAGTTATATCGCTTTAATAGACACATGGCGATCCGAAGTCATAAATATGTGAAAATAAAAATTTCACCGTCAGGTGTAGATATTGTGATTAAATAGGTCTATTGAAAAAATCCACCATGTTTCGGATTCGTTAAACCCCCCATCGAATTGGTCAACCTAAATTCAATATCATTTTTTTACACAAAAAGCGGTTGACTGACATCGTGCGAAACCCTATTTTTTTTCATTTTCGAACCTAAAATTCGTATACATGAGATTTAGGAACGCATGAAAAAAAATTATTAAATTGGCCCTCCGGTGGTTAGGCTCCCCTTAGAAGTGCCTAAGCGTATTTAGCGTTGACTGTTTTTATTGGGAAGCAAACGTTACTGAAAGTTTGTGATTTTTTAACCCTATATGTATTTCACTATTTCGGTCACATCTTATTTCATAAGATTTTTGAAAATTTTGTATCTTTAGTATAGTTGGTTCAAAATGATGTACAATTCATATAACCTACTAAATAAGTTATACCGCTTTAGTAAACATGTGGCGATCCGAGGTCATAAATATGTGAAAATAAAAATTTCACCGTCAGATGTAGACATGGTGATTAAATAAGTCTACTGAAATAACCTACTAAACAACTTTGAAAGTGTCATTCACGTCCAGGAATCCAAGACTTCTAGGCGAAGTTTCCTTTACTTCGCATGCAAGCTTTAGACTATGTAGTACCGGATGCACATACACTTGCATACATGTGATTAAGGAATATTAACCTTAACACATGCAAACACTTCCACATGCAAGCCGCCTCTTATGCAATTAGAGATAATTGTTCTGATATCCAACCAAGAATCATGCAGAGCTCGCCTCCTTTGGTCCCTTTATGCGGACTCTTCTTCTTCACTCCTCGCGAAGTCACCTTTTTATGTGAAGTCATCTCGCCTCTCTCAATCTTCTACGCAAAGTCAGTCCACTTCACATGCATCTCGCCTCCATATTTAAAACTCCACTTCTATGCGAAGTCTATAACTCTTCGCAGATAAGCATCTTTCTCCGCCTATAAACTTATCTCGCTTGCAAGCTCGCCGCTTCATATTGAATCAAGTCCACTCACGTCTCTTAGTCCATCTATACCACGCGAAGTCTCTTGCCCATGTAAACTTGTCCAGCTCGCATGACCTTTTTGGCGGGGCGAAACCATAAAGTTGAGTTTCTGAGTGAGACAACACATGAGCGGATCAACTTACCTTTGCCCACTCTGCCCTTAATCGCCCATCACTCGCCTACCTAACAAACCAAAAACGCCCAACTAACGGCCCAAGATCACGTGCTCAAACGGACGGTGAAGATGTCGGGTGCGCTGAATAATTTTCGTTCTTTCTCCTATCAAACACCGAACCGCTGCTCTTTGAATCAATGCTCTTGTGATTACATAGCTTTTCTTCTCAAAAACAAATATGGTATATACTTAAGGTGGATACTGTTTTATTTGTTCAAATCTCAGTGAATACTTTACTTGATCCTATATATATTCTAATATGTACGAGTATACCAAGTCGGTGAACAAATTTAAGGACTTTAAGCCCCCCCCCCCCGTATCATGAGTCTCACCTCATTCGAGGTTTTTTTTTTCGAGGGAATCTCATTCGAGTTAGACAACTACAAAAGAAAAAAGATTGCAAGTAATTTATTATTCCTTCGCATCTGCAGTATTCTCCTAGTTTCTTTTTGACAAACTTAGTATACCAAGTATAAACTGTGTGGAAGCCATTGTTACAGGAAATTCAAATGGAGCATGAAACACGTAAAAAGAAGAAACTTGAATTGATTCCTACATAGTTTTACAGAAAGGGAAAGTCATGGACGTTAATAATAATTTTCTTAATCCTACTTTTCTTCTGTTTTTCTTCAGACACATATATATATATTAGACTCTGAGAGGAAGTGTACAGCCTTCTCTGGCTCAGGCTACAAAAAGACCCAAAGTTCCATTCCTGATGATGTACACTGCACTTCAAAACACAAAAAGGGAACATGCATGATTCGTGCCTTTCACGTGGCGACCCCCGATTCGGACACATAATTTATCCTGTCCACCTCTTCCCACACCAAGTTGGATGTTACTTCATCATACTCAGGAACATATTCCTAATTATGCCAAGAAAAAAGCAAAGTTAATATCATATATGAAACTGGTGTGTTCAAATAAGAACTGTATTGATCTATACTGATCTTGTAATTTTCTACATATGCCATATGACTACAATTGCATGAGCATGAAACAAAATGAGCTAAACCGTATTATGTCAATCTTCAGTTCATAATCCTTTGACATCCGTCATATTGTGGACACTGGCATTGTTATTAGACCGAACCAGTTTGGACATATATGCGAACTAGGTCAAGACCAGCCTAGTTTGTTGATGATACCCAGCTAACCATAACTCATCAACAATACCAAGAGATTGCAGCTCTACCCCGAGAAATCAATCAGGAGTGCCGGGTGTTTATTACGGTGATGACCACACTCTATGACGCGTGAAGAAATAAATGAAGTAATTACCTCCAGTTGTCTAACCAATTGCTTGGCGGTTGGAGCAGACACGATGATCTGACGTGCAGTAGGAGAAATAAAGCCTTCATCAACGGCCTGATCAATGAAACTCAACAATGAATTGTAGTAGCCGTCCACATTCAAAAGCCCCACCTACAAAAAATAATACCAGCTTAAGTATAATAATATCCAAATCCTACATATAATATATGATATTATATGGATGCTGTTTGATTATGTATGTTCTCATTGCCACAAGACCAGAAACTCTTTCTTTGACCAACAACCTCTTATTTAAACTCACAAGAACCTTTACTCCCCCATTTGAACGGAGATCCTCCCCTTAATCATGTACACGACTATGACCCAACTCAAAATCAAATGCCAAATCTTATGCTATCTTTCCATGTGAAATAGAATTAAGTCCCACAAGTCCCACATGCATTGATTCTATCCTATTCTACTCTATACACAACATTTCATTACATCCTTACCATTCTATAACATGGACTCCCAAACCAAAATGCCATGGAATGAGAGAGTCGTGTGCTTTAGAAACATGATGAACTTATATATTCCTGGAAGCCATATATAATAGAGTTCGATTCACAGAGACAAAGGACATAATAAAATATAGTTTGGAGACATCAGGGATTAGAAGGGATTAGAAACGAATTTGGAGACATCACAACTATATTTGAACAAACATAAGTACATGGCATCATGTGAGCGGTTGCTGCTTCCTCGGAAAGGTTAGAATGATTTACAGAATTATTTTATGACATTTGAGAACCTTATAGATGGTTAAGGGGTATAAATTCTTACAGGTTTGCGGTGAATTCCAAGCTGAGCCCAGGTAATGACTTCAAGCAATTCTTCTAGGGTGCCGTAACCACCTGATTATTTTAATTTCAAGTTAATCTCTATAGAGAACATGTATCTAAAATCAAGCGTGTGTGCATGACTAGCAACTGGTCATATGTGCAAGATTTAGCATCCATTTGCATCAACAGCACAGATTCAGTCACAAGTATCTTATTATTTTTTTACTGTTATTTCAGTGTATGGTAAAATTAATGTATACCCGGTAGAGCAATGAAAGCATCGGCTTGACGAGCCATCTCGGCTTTCCTTTGGTGCATATTTGATACAGTTCTCACTTCTCCAACAGTCTCACCAGTTATCTGCAATTTATTTAAGCAATGCTCACTTTATTAAATATGTAATATCAGCAAATGTGTCACTCAAAATGGACACATTAAGCTACAAAAACGAATCAATCAATATTTACAATAAATGTTTAGCATAATCACATGATCCTGTCCCTAGAAAACCAATTTTCAGAAAATCAAGAACTAATTTAAAACACAGGTTTTTGAACATTACCTCTCTGGGCATTAGGGTTCTTGGAATAACTCTGCATAGTAAACACCATGAGCATCTGACAGTTAAGTTCAATACACAAAAACAAATATAATTTGGGCACCCTTCAAACTAGCTAGCAAGGGGCATCGACATGTAAATTTGTTGGTCTATAAAGACCAGAAATTATTTATAACAGGGAAGCCAGGCTTCAAGCTACTTTTCCAGTTTTAACATGGAACTACCACTTTTACCCTTCTTCACTGAAACTTCAGGTAGAAACTGACAATGTAAAGGGGTTTAACTTTATCCAAACTGATCCCAGCTTTTCAAGACAAACTTCCCCTAATCTAAACACTCTTAAATATAACTGTGTAGACCAGAAACAGTGCTCAATACAATTTTTTTAGTACCCTGTTCACAATACCTAGAAGACACAATAATTTCCCTAAAAAAATATTAACCTTTTTGTCCCAATAATAAAAACAGAAGAGCAGAAATTGTATTGTATGATCATCTGGGACAGCATATGATCCTATATATGTTGTCTGCCTCTGAGAACCCACCTTATAATAGTTTACTGGGTATTGATCTGCATGGTATGGTTCAAATGTACGAAAATTCTTGCATACACCAAGGTACAAGTGAACCAAGTATTTATTAGAAAATCTTAACCGTTGATATTTATACTTAACTTTTTATTTAAATATTAAATAATATGATAAATATAATCCAAAGGTCTATTCATCTTGGTTTAAGTGCACCTTGGTGCTTTGAATCCTCTCTGTCAAATGTAACACAGATCTACCCATTTCAATGTAAAACAGTTTTGTTCTTCATCGAAAATATTAAACAGGTTTTTTGTTTGTCCAATGAATAATAATGATGACAAACTAAAATTATTGCGTGTGTATGTGGAGGGAGAGAGAGATAGAGAGATGAAGATACAAACCCTATAACATGGCGCCCGCCATCATGAACTGCCTGAGAAACAAGACCCATCAGCCCCACGCTTCCACCACCATACACCAAGTTAATCCTTCTCTCCACCTTCAAGGCACATCGAAATCCAAACCCATACACACGTGTCAGAAACCCAATTCATCCATCAGAAAAGAAAATAAATAAACATGATTGATTGAACAAGCTGGGCAGAGAACACGATAATTAATAAATATTAATCAAGGGGAAAAACCCTAGTCTAGTAGGAGAGAGAGGCTGTTGAGTGAAGTTACGGTCATAATATTTCATCGAACCCCAGAAAAACAAAAACCATGGAGGGATAGAATGGAAGGCTGTGAAAACTGAACACGGTTAAAAGGACTCATGATTTCGAGAGAGCACGTTTGGTTCCCCCCAGCGGAGAATTCAGAAGCACCTGGAAGCCTGTGATTTTTATTAAATAAAAATTAATTAAGTGGGTTTTAAAAATCATAGACTGAGATCATGCAAGAAGGCTGCTCAACTGACAGCCCTGTTACAGCTAGCAGCACCTCAGCTCTTTCACCCTCCCCCCTCTCTCCCTCTCTCTCTCATGCCACACTAAACCCTAATCTGAAGCCTAATGTCTCCAACAATCATAAGCCCACGTTGAGAGCTTGTTTGGTTACAACACGCAACAGCCACTCACACCCAGCAATCTTGACAACGAGAATCTCATTTCAGATCAGAAAAACCCAGAAAGGATTTATGTAAGTTGCACAAAACAATGGAAAAAAAAGTTCAATAAAATCAAGAGGAACAGAAAATCTGGAGAATCCATACCAGAAGACAAGATTTTGAAGAGTGAATGATTTTTCTTTTTCTTATGAACAAAAGATAGTAGGCAAATTCTACCCATTACACAACTTGATGAACAAAATGCAGGCTAACAAACCCATTTGCCTTCTACTGTTCTTGGGAAATATGTTTCTGATGAACACAACCCATGATCCATTTAGATGCAGAAAGTCTAGATGGGTTTTTGTTGATAAAATGAATGGAGCCAGAAGGCTCGGATGGGGATGAGGGTGAATTTATAGAAGAAAGAAAAATAAAAAGAGATCGAGGAAGAAGGAAATAAAATGAAAGACTGACTGAATGAATGAACGACACTCTAATGAGAACTAGCTTTCATGGAAATTACCAGCTCCTTGCCGAGTTCAACAGCAGCTTCTTGGTAGCTAGCTTTCTTGCCTGAACTGCTACCACAGAAAACACAAATCCTATTGAATCTCGAGTTTGTCTCTTCCATCTCTCTATCTCTCTCTTATTCTCTCTCTGTGATCTTAGAGAATAATGATCTGCTTTAGGAAGGGTGGAGGGGATGGTTGAGAATGAAAACAAAGCGAGTCTTTGTTTATATATCAATAACGCCTTGGCCCTTGGCCCTTGGCCAAGTAAATTGACATTTTTCTTTTTATATATTATATTTGCAGGAGAGAGGCTATAAGATAACTAGCGCTCTTCTATTTGGAAGGTTGAAAATATGATTTTTCTATTGTAGAATATTATAATAGAAATTAGAGAGTTGTTTTTTCTAGGGAGAAAAAATCAATTCGAACAAGAATTCAATTATATGTCGGAGGAGGAGTGATACAGTGCTTCGCATGTTTTGAACGTTGATTGACAGGCACCATCGTGTAGAACCATATTGTAATTGGAAAAATGCATCCCTATCGGACCATGAGAAAATATTTTAGGAATCAAAGTTGTTCATGTTCTTTATTTGCAGGGCACACACTTTAGAAACCATTTTCCTCACAGATGAGAAATTAGGATGTAAGATTGTTTCTCTCCCGTTCATAACTCATAGGATTGATTTTCCATTGTCAATTTCCAGCAATTATATTAATTGTACGTTGATTACATTACATAAATACATTTATGTCTTTTTGAAAATATTTTTTGAAATTTTTATTTAAAATGTTTCATGAGATTTTGTAACTATACGAGGATATAAATGAAATACTAATATAGCTTTTCCTAAAAGATGCTCGTTTAAAAAATATGATGCGTCGTTTCTCTCTACAGCTCGTCCTAGGGCTTTGAGACGGCGAGTGCATAAAGCCATAACGGTTCGACGGCGGACAAGAGGCTTCTTCTTCGGTTCTTCTAGAGGCAATTCTCGTCACCAACGGCGTTGATTGTGAAAATTTGGAGGTGAAAGGAAGGGGCCATTCATTTTGAGATTTTCTTCAACCCATGTCAAAAAGAGACAGTCTCGGTGGTTGGTTTCGGTCAGAGGAAGACGGTGGCTTTGTCAGTGTCGGAGTTCGTCGAAGCGATCGGCTTCGGATATGACTTTTGGATTGGCAGTTGCTAGATTTTTGGAAGGAGGCGGCTGGGGGCTCGTGCTGGGCAGACCAACGTTGGATTTTACTGGGGTCGTGGGTGGCTGAGGGATCGGGCAAGGTCTGGACAACACCAACAATGGTGGTGGAGGATAGGTTGTTGGAGGTTTGGGTTCGAGCTTCTTTGCGAGTGGATTTGGGCATTGATGCATGTGCCATATTTCAAGTCAGAAGAGGATGGGCTTCATTGGGCTGGCAGGGAGCAGTAGCTCCAAGAAAGGCCCGACAGTGGTGGAATGGGTAGTTTGCGACGACATTGCATGGCATTGGAACGTTAGTTGGCTTGGACATGGAGGGGTATAACATGAGTGTCTTTAGGCCCCAACTTCTTTGTTAACTATTCTTTAGTTGTGTCATGTCGTAGCAGTTGATTCTTTACTTTAGTTGAGTCAGATTTGTTTTTGTTGAGTCATTTGAATCCGTTAATTGTTTTCCCTTTCTAAACGTAGTATCCAGTCATTGAGCAGTGGATGATATAAGAGGTACTGTGCGGCCTCTATACTTGATCTTGTAAGATCGTTATGGTGAATATCAATGGAGTTATCTGTCTCCCTCAAACACAGAATACTAATACAATTTTGTTTCCTTTCCTTACACAAACATACAAAACAATAGAATGAAAAAAAAAACATATTTTCTCCTCACTTTCCCACCTAATCCAATCAACGGAAAGAAAGCTAGTGATAAGTTTATTTTACTTTCGCATAGGTTTTCCTCAAGGAAATGATTTCCTTTCCAAACGAGGCCTTTTTTGAAATTCTTTTTTATATTCATGCACGCAAAGGTAAATTTTCACCGTATCTTTTTTTTAATATTAGACATAAAGCTTTTTTGAACAAAACTCAAGATTACAAAAGCAAACAAGCCTTGACAAGCTGCTAGTAGAGGTCCATTCAAGTGATGACTAACTAGATCATCGTGGAGAGCCAATTTTACTGCTTTATGCGGCATCATATTGGCCTCCTTAAGAGTATAAACAAAAAAAAAGATGAAAGAGGAAGAGAAATTCTATGCTTAATGTCCTCCATATCATCAGTCCAAAACCAGGATCATCATCCTCATGTTCTTTTGATGCCTTCACCAACTTGAGACAATCTGAGTCAAAAACAATTGGAGTAAGATGATACTCCAATACTTACTCACAAGCCATTCTACCTGCAACAGCTTCCACCATCTCTAGAGTCAACGTATGCGCAACCTTCACACACACACACACACACACCACCAACAATTGATGCTGTTAAAGGAAAGAATCAGCTTATAACTCGAGTAGATCAATATGTAACAACTGATTAAGTTGTTACCTTATCTTTCTAGTTTTCCTATTGTAACTAGAGAACCATCCATGTCAGCCTTATTAGCTAGGGATTTCTAATGTTAGGTTGTATATAAACCCCTTGTAAACTTGTTATAGATATATAGCAGTAACACATTCTCCAGAAGTATATTCATGCTTCTTTTATGGTATCAGTAGCAAGTTCCGATCCTAGACCTAAACACTGACCCATCCCAACCTAAATCGATCTTATGGCAGGCGGTGCAACAGCCGATGTGAAGGACACCAAGTCCAACTCCTCATCCACAACAACCGCACCATGAGAGAATTCCAATCATGCTTTCTATCTGCATCATTTGGATCAACCTGCAGCTGTTCTTGTTACACAGCCTTTGATGGAGGACAACTTCTCTGAATGGACACAATCAATGAGCATGGCACTCAAGATAAATAATAAAATTAGTTTTGTTCTTGGAACACAAGTCAAACCCACTGTTAACCTCGAGGAGCAGCAACAATGGGAACTTTGTGACACACTCGTCAAGACATGGCTTATAGCTTCTATGCCAAAGTTGATTTCTGGCAGTGTCAAGAACTGCAAAACCTCTTCAGATGTGTGGCTTGACCATCAAGAAAGGTTTGGCCAAACCAACACTGTTCAACTTTTCAACATTGAGAATGCAATCCATGCTTGCACTCAAGGTTCGAACTCTGTGACCACATTCTTCACCAAACTCAAGAGCTTGTGGGATGAACGAGACACCATATGTGATATGCAAGCCTGTGCTTGTGGTGAAGGATGACGTGTCGCGTAACCGGGGTCAAACAACTTCAATTTAATTACCCTGCAATCGTAGTAGTATGGACAAGTAGGGATCGTTCTAGCAGGGGAAACCAAAGGGTGATCGAAAGAAGAGAAAACAAACAACTTATAAACAAGTATTCACATATATACATCGAAATATTGGGGGTTTAAGATTGATTAATTCTAACGAATAACCTACTGAAAATTAAACCTAAGATTATTATATACAAGTGATCAACATACTCATGCAACACATAACACGAAAAACCATCTAGAACACAAAACAATTTCATGCAAGGCCGGGCAGCACGTTCAAATTGTCCTTGACTCTAACCAATTCCGATTCTAATTAGAGCTTTTGCGGTTATCTAATTGTTAAGACTCCTCAAGTATTTAGAACCATCTTTGCGCTTAATCCTAAACATGAATGCTAACTCATTTAAAAACACGTTGCGTAGAGATTAAACAAGAAAACACTTTAGCACATGAATCAATCGGAAACATGATCTAAGGCATGGCGTCACTCATCCTATTAGCATGCAAATTATCAGAATTAAATCCGCCCTAAGTTAATAACAAGGACCAAAACAACTTTGCGTATGAATTGATCCAAAATTATTATGGTAGATGAAACCGTACCTTAAGGACAATCATGGCCAAGGCAGCCTCAAGGATTGATTTAGATGCATGAATTCATGACAATTAATCAATTAGAAATCAAAAACACATAAGAACATGCTACTGCCCCAAAACCTAACTCACGAAATCATCATGCACTCAAGAAGTTATAAATCAAAACATAAAACAATCAAAGATCACAAAGAAATCCGAAATCCATGTTTGATAAATAAAACCAAAATCGAAAAGTATATTATAATAGAATTCGAAACTAAACAGAAAATAATACAAGAAGCCATGAGAAAATCACACTTTTACAACCTTTGAAGATTCGGCAAGTGTGGGGAAAATCGGTGGAAGGATGGAATGATTTTTATGGTTTGTGGTGGATGAATCGGCTAAGTACTTTTCTGTATAGGGTTTGGTAGAGTTTCGGCTATGTAATTGCAAGAGTAATGATCCTTTCTTCTTCCCTTTAAGTCATGTTTTATAGAAGAAAAACCCTAGAGAGGCCGGCCACACAATCCTAAACCGAATTGGTTTAGGTTTCACTAGTTATTCTCAATTCGGCCCAATGACCTCTGTCTGATGATTTCGTCATAACTCCCTCTAGAAAATAGATATTGAGGTGATTTCAATTGATTTGGAAACTAGACTCTAGTAGATTTCTATCCATATCTAGCACGTTTTCTGCTTCATTCTGAGCTGTCCTGAAGAGTCCGTTGAAGTTGTGACATGTGCACAAGAATTTCCCCGAATTAATTAGGAATCAGGACTTGGATACTCCTTGATATTCTGCCGAATTCAGATCTTCTTCTCCAAATTGGACTTGGTTTAGACCTCTCCTTCATGGACTAGGCATTATGGATCGGCTGATTTGCTTCCCGAGGTCCATCAGGAACACTTCTCTTGATTATTTCTCCCATGAGCTCTTCTTCATGTCACCTAAATATCAGAGAGTTAAATCAATTCGTGACAATGCAAAAGCTTTACATAATCATAAGACATTTAAGGCTCCACAAATCAGCTTTTGACGAATTTCTACATCATTCCTCTATTTTTAACTCGTTTTACACACAACTCTACCAAAAACTTTCGACTCTACATTATGACTCTATTCTACAAAAATAAGAGAAAATCAAAGTACAAATGGAGGTAATAACACATTAAGAATGTCGCATTTTATGCTCCTATCAAAGGAGTCAAAGTTGGAGAGTATATCAAGAATCTTAAGACTATGCAATTCCTCATGAGACTCAACGAAAGCTACGATACTCTCCGAGATAACGTAGTTTCGATTGATCCCTTGCCTAGTGTTAACAAAGTGTATTCGATGGCTCTCCGTCATGAGAAACAAGCCGCGGCTGCTGGTAGCAACAAAGTTCCCTCACAACTTGAGTCTACGGCTTTTTCTGTGTTTCGAAAATCCTGGCATGACACAATTTCCGTTCTCCAAGGAAATGTGTGAACAACTTGTTGATCTTTTGAACAAAAACAAAGCAGGCATGGTCAACCAAGTCGGTAATACTACCTCTTGTGAAGAGTTGTCAGGTATAGCTTTACACGTTTTACATAATGATATGAGTTATACCTGGATTCTAGACAGTGGAGCTACTCATCACATTGTTTGTAATCCTAACCTACTCACGGATGCTTCTTCTGCCAATAACCGATTTGTCAAGCTCCCTACTGGTAGTACAACTGGAGTCACTCATCTTGGCTCAGTTGTATTCTCACCTCAATTTACATTACACAATGTCCTTTGTGTACCTTTCTTTTACCTAAACTTGATTTCCATGAGCAAATTAGCTTATGATTCCTTTTACATCACAATATTCCTTAAACAAGTTTGTTTCATACAGGACCTTTGCTCAGGGAAAATGATTAGGATGGGATCTGAGAAGGATGGATTATACTGCCTCGATCAAGCTCAGCAGGGTACATGCAATTCGGTTGATGGCTCTTCATCTTCACTTTGGCATCAACGCTTAGATCATCCTTCGTCTAGAGTTTCTCCTATGTTTCCCTTTCTAGCAAATAAATCTTGTGATGCAAGAAAGTGTCAAATCTGTCCTTTAGCTAAAAAAACTAGAAATCCATTTCCTTTTAGTTCAATTTCCAGCAAAACAGCTTTTGATTTAATTCATGTCGACATTTGGGGTGGCTACCATGAACCATCACTTTCTGGGGCAAAATATTTTTTTACTATTGTTGATGATTTTACACGGTGTATTTGGGTTTACCTTATGGTTCAAAAGTCAGAAGCCAGACAGCTGTTGGTTAATTTTATTCTTATGATCGACAACCAGTTTGATAAGCGCATTAAAATTGTGCGTAGTGACAATGGCCCTGAGTTCAATCACAAAGAATTTTATTCCTCCAAGGGCATTGTTCACCAAACTAGCTACGTCAACACACCACAACAAAATGGTGTTGTTGAACGTAAGCATCGCCACTCACTCAATATGTCCAGGGCTTTACTTTTTCAAGCTCATCTACCCAAATATTTTCCTCCCTCACGGCGGTGTAACACGACCAACCACCTACCTAGACTTGAAGAGGATGTGCCAAGCTTCAATTTGATACCAAGCTTGCCGCCTGTCTTGGCCGGACTGTGGCGACGAATTCGGCAAGTCGAAACAGGTGCAGGAGGGAGGAGAGAGTGGGAGAGAGTGAAAACTGATTTATTACCTTATCCATCCGGTAAGTTTCCATTTTTATACCCCCAACCAAAATAGTAACTTTCATTTTTAGACCATGACTTCTTCATACGAACTCCGTTTTAAGCGTGCCACGTGTCCACGAACTCTGTTTAATGTCCTCTACAACTTTAATGAAGAAAGTTTTCCCAAATTCCAAACAGAAGAAAAAGTCAACTTTTGGTGTCTTAAATAGTAAACAGTTACTGAAAAAGGTAAAAGCCAATGTAATACCAAAAGTAAATAACCGTAAAATAACTTAAGAACTAGGATGTGACACCTCAAGATTTTGATAACATGTCCACTTTACCTTTCTACCATCACTTGGAACTTTTTTAAAAACAGTGAACACTTCTGATTTTTGTCTCAAGAAATACACCCAAGTCATTCTAGAGAAATCATCAATAAAGATTATGAAGTACATATTGCCACTATGTGTTTTTGTCTTCATCGGACCACACAAATAAGTATGAACAAGTTCCAATGGTGTAGTTGATCTCTCAGCTATCCCTTTAGGAAATGATTCTCGGTGATGCTTCCCAATAGCACAACTTTCACACACCTCATTTGCTTCTTGAATTGCTGGTAAACCATGTACTATATTCCTCTGTTGTAGATGTTTCAAACTCCGAAAATTTAGATGCCCAAACCTTTTATGCCAAAGCCAAGAGTCATCTAGCACATCAACCTTCAAAGACATGTCACTTGGGTATTTGAGAGAGAGCGGAAAACATCTGTTTTTCTCCATCTTGATGGTTGCCACAATCTGCATATTATTTTTCTTGTCATAGATTGTGCACAAATCTTTATAAAAAAGTACATGGTAACCATTCTGTTGAAGATGACCAACACTTAGAAGGTTTTGATCCAATTCTGGAACCAACAACACTTCTCTTATAAATCTTCTTCCTTTCTTTGGTTCAACAACAAGTACTCCTCTTCCTCTTGCTTGTGCCAATTAACCATTGCTCATCTTTACCCTTCTTCTCACAGACGTATCCATGTCCACAAGAATGGACTCATTTGCTATCATATGGTTGCTGCAGCAACTGTCAACAAACCAGATGCTTTCATCTTTTGCTATAGTTGCTGATTGACAAGCAAAGAACATGTTGCCATCATCATCATCATCTTGCTCTTCTGTGAAATGAGCTTGGTGTTTGTTTCGGTTGCAATCTTTTGCTACATTCCCAAACCTGTCACAAATCTGACATTTTTGTTTTCCTTTAAACCAACAGACACCAAGGTGAAACTTGTCACATGTTTTGCATTTCACCATAACCTCGTTACTTGAGCTACCCCTTTCTTCATTGCTGCTCTTCTTTTCCCACTTCTTGTTTTTACCTTTCCAATTCTTCTAGGGCACATTGCTTTTGCCTTGAGAAGAACTAGCTTGTCTAGAATTCTTTGAACTAAGGCTGAGCGTTTGGAAAACACTCTCCATTTTATTTTCAGCATGCTTATTCAACCTTTGATCATAGGCTTTTAAACAACCAATGACTTTTTGAATCCTTAAGGTTTCAATGTCTTGTCAGATCAATAACAGAAACTACGGCATTGAACTTCTCCGATAAGCTAATAAGAATTTTCTGCACTACTCTCTTTTCTTCAAGAGGTTCTCCATAAGTTTTCATTTGGTTCACTATATTTGTCAGCCTAGTGAGATAACCATAAAAAACTTCACCATCTTTCATTCTAGTGTATTCAAAATCTCTACGTAAAGACTGAACTTTTATAGTTATAACCTCTTTAGTACCTCTATATTCTTCAGCTAGAACATCCCACACAGGTTTTGAAGACTCCTCATTTGCAATGTTAGGGAAGATCTCATCTGTAACTGATTGCTGGATTATTGCAAGAGCTTTAGCATCCTTCTTCATGTTTGATCTCAGCTCCACCTTCTGAGCATCTGTCAAACCTTCCATACTTGCTGGATTATCGAAACCATCTTCAACTAAGTACCAAATATCATAATATTTAAGTATTGTCTTTATCTTCATGGACCAAAAGTCGTAATTGTCTGCAACAAACATTGGAGCTCGAAGATCACCACTTGAGCTTGAGCTTGCCATGGTTTTATCTCCTCTTCTTTCAGAAATCACAGCACCCAGCTTATCCTTGATCAGACTAAGCTCCGATACCAGATGTTGGGGTAGAGCTGTAATTCACCTCCTCTAATCCAAGCTTGCTGTATTTTTATACAATTGCTCTTCACACTTCAATCAGGTACGTTGCCTTGATCTTGATCTCCTGCACTCAATCACACACACCACTATATATTTGATACATGGATGATAGTAGAATCAAATAGATACAGAGAGATTTGATGAAATGGGCTGAAACACACTTATAGCTCACAGACCTCTTCTTTCATATATTTTTTTATGTTGTTCAGATACAAAGATAGCAGATATGATATTGTTATATCAGTTAACTGTGTATATCTTCTTAGACTCACTGTCTTGTATATAAAAATGAAAGATTAACTAAAACTTATTTTAACTAAAACATAAGGTTAACAAAGTAACTACCCATTCACTTTAACAAGTCATCCATGTGGCAAATGTCCAGAGAAAAGCTGATCGATTCGCAGATCGATCACTGCTGATGAATAGTGTCGGCGAAGGAACTGACCAGCTAGCTATGTTATGCTACAGACCCACAGTATTCTACTGTACATGTGTCACGTTTATAGTTCAGAGGAGTACACTGTAGCAGACCCATGCGTCCGGAAGAGAGCCAAGAAGTGGCGGTGGAGCTCAATGAAGAAGGTGTGGATGTAAAGGGCTTGTAATCTTGGACAGATATCAATCAATCAGAGAGAAATGATTGTGACCACAGTAAAATACGGGATCGTGTTGTATTTCGACCCAGACAACCAGAGTAGAGTAGCTTTAATTACAACCTGCATGGGCACAGTATTAGTCTTTAATTTCAGTTCAGTGCTACTGTAGTTAACGAGTATACAGTAGACAATTGAAGTCCGTCGAAAATCCGTGCCCTGAGAGCAACTCCAACAATAAGTGCTATTTGGAGGTGCTATTCTCGTTTTAGCACCTCCTTGTAGCACTATTCATATTTCACTCATTTCTCTTCTCCAACAATAAGGTGCTATATGGAGGTGTTATTCTCAATATTTTTGATTAAAATATAATTTGAGTATAATGTTAATAAATATTATATTAAATAATATGTTAATTTAATTAAAAATAGTAAAAATAAATTTTTTGTTTTTTTCTTAATATTTTGCATTATTCTTATCATTTAATATAATATTTAAAAAAAATTATATATACATGTTAAGTCTTTTATGGAGTTTTGTCGGCATATATGACAAAATTGCCACTATTTTGTAGATATTTGATGTGTTATGTCGGCATATACGATAAACAACCCAATTTCAATGTGATTTTTGTCGCCAAGTTTCAAAATTCTATTAGGCTATCCAGATTCCGGGTTGTATGTGTTTGACACGTGTCATATCTTATCCATTCATATCATCCCAAATCGTCCATAAATATGAGGTTAGCGTCATCCTCATCTCTCACAAATTCACAAACATTTCTCATATCCAAATCCTACAAACCCCCCATATTGTTTTCCTATCTATTTTGTCAAACTTCTTCTGCAATGAATCGTTTGACAAAATTTTTATTAAAAGATCAAGAAGAGGCTGTCCATAGAAACCGTCGAAGATCCAACATGATGGCCGCCGCTGCTTTGCAAATTCAAAGCAATGAAGACGAGGAGAGACAATGGGGTGGATCTTCGGAATGTCGTACTTATAATGCTAGAGATCGAGAGCTCATGGATCAACGACTTAAAGCTCAATACTTCACAGATCCATGCAGGTATGAGCCAAATATATTTCGTAGGCGGTATCGAATGCAACCTTGGGTCTTTGACAGGATAATGCATGACGTGGCCAACTACGATTCATATTTTGTTCAAAAAAGAGATGCGACCGGGAGAGTCGGCCTATCAACTGAACAAAAGCTGACATGCGCCATGAGACAACTCGCATATGGGATCACAGCTGACTTCTTTGATGATTATATGGATATTGCAAAATCCACTGCCATCGAGATCTTGGAGCACTTCACCAGAGCAATATGGAATGTGTACCACGAGCAATACCTCCGCCGACCAACACCGGCAGATTTGCGACGCCTGCTCGACAAGGCTGCAGATAGAGGATTTCCAGGGATGATTGGGAGCCTTGATTGTATGCACTGGAGGTGGAAAAATTGTCCCACTGGTTGGGCAGGGCAATATACTGGACACAAGGGGAAACCAACTATCATCTTGGAGGCGGTGGCATCATACGATACTTGGATTTGGCATGCCTTTTTCGGACTTCCAGGTTCTCTAAATGATATTAACGTACTTGGACGTTCTCCTTTGTTCAATGATGTGTGTCTTGGTGAAACCCCTGAAGTTCTTTACCAGGTGGGTAATAGACATTACAACAAATGTTATTACCTAGTTGATGGCATATACCCCAAATGAGGTTCATTTGTGCAAGCAATTCGAAATCCGAGGTCGCCACAGACACAATACTTCACAAAGATGCAAGAAGCGTACAGAAAAGATGTTGAGAGAGCATTTGGTATTCTCCAAGCTCGCTGGGCTGTCATTAGAGGACCAGCTCGTGGGTGGAGTAAGGAGAATCTTCAATACATCATGATGACGTGCATTATCTTGCACAATATGATTGTTGAAGATGAACATGATGAAGATGCAGCAGAACCATTTGATCTGAATGATATCCCAACCGAACCAAGAAAAGCAGAAATATATGAAAGGGATCCAGAAAGAGAAACTGATGTTCATCGTAATCCGGAAAGGTTAAATCAATTCTTGCGCCGCTATAGGGAGGTTAGATGTCCGGTGATGAATAAAAATCTCCAAGAAGATCTAGTTGATCACCTATGGAGCATGAAACTACAAGATGATGAGAACGATGAAGAATGAGTGCTTATCTCTTTGTGTTGTACGTGTGTTTTTACTTGGTGTTGGTGAGACTTTAACTTTGTGTGGTGTGCTTTTACTTTGTGTTGGTGAGGCTTTAACTTTGTGTGGTGTGCTTTTACTTTGTGTGGTGTTGCTTTGTTATAAAATAAAAGTGTTGATGTTTTTTTTTTTTGCTTTTACTTTGTAATAATAAATATCACAACCTTTATATAATAATAAAGACAACAACTTTTATTTCATAATAAAAATAACTAACAATTATTTTATAAGAAAACAACTAACAATTATTTCATAATAAAAAACAACTAACAATTAAAGCCAACGTGTCTCATGAACCGGAACATAACCGACCAAACTATCGTTGTCTCCTTCGGGGGGTGCTTGATCTTGATGGTGTATAGGGATGCTTGAGGTTCCTTGCTCCCTATCTATTATTGCTTGTTGCTTCCTTTCCCAATAACCTCTCTTTCTAGGGGTATTGAATGTTGAGGGATCAACCATCATCGTGCGAGCATCATCGGCGCGTTGTTCAATTAGCCTTGCTTCCTCAAAAAGTTGTTGCCTTTGATGGTACTCTCGCTCATGTTGTTCATTGGCCTTTTGCATTTGAATATGTAAAGCCTCCGAGTTATTTTGCTTGCCTTTTTTCTTTGCTTGCTTTTGAGCTTTTTGTCCTTGAGGGCGTGCTTGCCTTGTCGGGGGTGTCTCGGCCTCATTTGTGGATATTTCTTCTTCACCCAAGTTGATAGAAGTAGGAATCCTTGAGGTTGGAGTTGTAGGTGGCGCCGTTTCCCCAAACTTTTGAGTATCTTTCAAGACTCTCCAACAATGGTCAAAAACAAAATCTTTTCCTTCCTTATCGTAGTAGATTGACTTAGCTCTCATGAGCTACATACAATGTTAAGTAAATAAATTTTATGACTAATTAAAAATTAAACATTTATATAAGATAGAAAATATAAATTAAATGTGACTTAATATAAACAAAAATTTGAGCACAACATTAATAAATAGAATTACCTCATCAAGTTCATTTTCACCGCTTCGGTGAAGAGTTTTGGCTTTGTCAAGAGATTCGCGCCACTTCCCACAAGCTTGATTTATCACCTTCCAACGAGAGTTAACACTAGAAGATGTTCTTTCCATACAACTTGCCGGTTTGTTCTTATTGTACTCCACCGCAACACGCTCCCACAATGTGTCCGCACTTTGATTTATTCCGGTAGCACCATCACCACCGACGGTGATCCAAACTTCACAAAGAATAGCTTCTTCATTATGCCTCCATGAATCTCCCCTCTTACCCATTTTTTTCTCTTGAAACCTTTGAACAACAAAAAGAGTGAAGGAATGAAATATTTAGAAGGAAATATGATGTTTGGTGTGAAGAATTATGAAAGAATGGGTTGGTATTTATAGAGTTTTCTCCAAAATACTGTTCCAACGGGTATATTTTTGAATCATCTCAGCTGTTGAATTTAAATGGATAATTAATCTCACCCGTTTATTTCATAGCCGTTGGAGACCTTTGACTGAGTCACATGGCCAATTGCGTCACGTGAGGCCACTTCCATCAGGCTTTTCTATTTCAACTCCCAACACTGGCGCGTCCTTCCACACCCAACGAAAGAATTGATGCGTCTGTGTCACAACTCCTCCAGGCGCGTCAGTCTGTCTCCAATCAATATATATCTGCTGCATATGGGGCCCATAGGGGCTGGTCTTGGAAAATGACAGAATATAGCACTTCAAATGGCACTAGGTGTTAAAATTCCAACTCCAACTCCAGCTCTTTTTGTCCGTTGGAGATGGGTTTTCTCTTTCCAAGGTGTGATCTTTGTTTTTAGCTCCACTGATGGAGTTGCTCTGAGGGTCTGAGGTGATTGCCTCATGTGGCACACCGTACCCCTCAAAGCTAGTCTTGTGTACGACCTTGAAAGCGTTTGCTAATTCTCTCGTGTATCTGATCGGTTATCAAACTAAACTGGATGAAACTATTCTGTACCACTTAGAAAGCCTCATCTGGTTGCATTTTGGATCAAACTAATTACTTACTGTATCTCACCAAAAAAAAAAAAACTAATTACTTACTGTAATGTGAGGGTTTTATGTCCTCAATTGCATTTAACAGTTTATTAATATCAAGACTTGAAAAAAAAAATAAAAAAATAAAAACATTTGTAGTCGTGTTGACAGAACTCTTGGGAATTAAAAATTAAAAAAAAAAAAACATTTCTAGTCGTGTTGACAGAACTCTTGGGAATTAAATAGTGTTAGACACATGTGCCTCAAGTGATGAAGAAAGTGAAAGTGAAGATGCACAAGAAGGAGACAGTAGCATTTCCAGTGATGCTACAACACCAACACTGCCTGAAAGAAGAGTTTCTCAAGCTCCACCCTCTTCAAGATTATACAAGCGGAGAAGGACTCAGTGAAGAAGAAGAAGAGGTACAAAATTTGGTTTTGTTTATGGCTTCGGATGATCCTATTTACTATGAAGAAGCGGTGAAAATGAAAAGATGGAGGGATGCAATGGATACGGAGATTGGTGCCATTTTAAAAAATGAAACCTTGGAACTTGTTGATGCACCAAAGGAAGTCAAAGTAATTGGAGTGAAGTGGGTATATAAAACCAAGTTGAATGAGAATGGTGAGGTAGATAAGTGCAAAGCTCGGCTTGTTGCTAAGGGCTATGCGCAAGAGAAGGGAGTAGACTATAATGAAGTTTTTGCTCCAGTTGCTAGATGGGACACAATCCGTACGGTGATAGCTTTGGCAGCAAGAAATGGATGGATGCTCTTTCAACTCGATATCAAAAGTGCCTTTCTTCATGGTGAGCTGAATGAAGATGTTTATATTGCACAACCTCCAGGCTACGTGATTAAAGGAGAAGAGAAGAAAGTCTACAAACTGAAGAAAGCACTCTATGGTCTAAAGCAGGCACCAAGAGCATGGTTTAGTAGAATTGAAGGCTACTTTATTAAGGAGGGGTTTGAGAAAAGCAGCTATGAGCACACCCTGTTCATCAAAAGAGAAGAAAAGAACAAGATCCTAATTGTAAGTCTCTATGTTGATGATCTCATTTTTACTGGTAATGATTCAATTATGGTGAATGAGTTCAAAGAGTCTATGAAAAGAGAGTTTGAGATGACTGATCTATGAAAAGAGAGTTTGGACGAACCATGAAAAGTTCTGACAACTAGACTCGTAGAGCTTTCTAATGAAATAAAGCTTACTGTCTGGCTCATCCGGATCTGTTCACAAAGCTCAAACGAAGTTGACTGTCTAGAAGGGACAGACCGTTGTTTTTTGCAGATTTGGCATTGGCAAAGCTTTGAAGCTTGCAGATGGCATGTGGGCATAAGCTGAAGCCAAAATGACATGTAAATGATCAAAATCATGTCCTTTTGGTCTTTCCAAGGTCATAAACTCTATGAGTAGTTAGCAAAAACTAACTCAGAGGACCTAGAGGATTCGATCATGATGATAATTGTCCGGACTTGATAAGTCTTCAACGTCTTTTACAAGACAGAAATTGGTTAATAGCGTATGAGGATCCAAAATCAAAAGTTTTCGGTAGCTCCAAGTTAGTATGACTAGGAATGCTCGTGGAGGGTCGGTAGTGCGAGGCACACTTGAAACCACTATCTCCTTAATTTCGGACAATTCTAAGACATCACACTGAACTTAGATGAGCCTAGTTGAACAATTGATGATGAAAAATCTGCTATAAGATAGAAGACTTAACCGGAAACACGTTGGCAATCCTCCTTGAGGATGCAAGACCGTGCATCATCTTCACTTGGAAGAGACCAAAATGGCACAATCTAACCATGTAGATTGTAAATATGCCATGCTTCTAAGGACGATATAAAAATGTACATCTTGTTTGTAAATGAGGATGCAAGACTGTGCGTCATCTTCACTTTGAAGAGACAAAATGGCATAATCTAACCATGTAGATTGTAAATAAGGACGATGTAAAAATGTACATCTTGTTTGTAAATCAATACGAACCATAAGAGAAGAATATTTTCATAACTTTGAAAAAATTCTCAATGCATTCATTATTGCTAATGTGAGTATATATTGAGGTCTCGGATAAACAAAGGACATCGATACGACGTCTTATTACATATAGCTTGGAAAGAAAAATCAATGTTTAGCAAATGAAGTTAAAGTTAGGGGTAGCTAGAGCTGGATCCGAATCTTTAAAATTCGTGATCATGAGAACGACATTATTGTCCTCGTATTGATTTTTTGTACCTTTTTGTATGCATTCACAATTTGAGGAAGAGCTTGACAACTCTTAAAACAGTGATCCGGAGATCCAAAACGGTTGCATTGTCATGAGCTGGCATGAGTAGTTTTGACAAATTGGTGTCTAGACTGGAATTGTCGTTATTAGGGCCGGCAACACCTCTCTCGCTTTTCTAGACATCGGCACGGCGTTTTCTACCGTTGCCGTGACCCATATTGTTTTCCCCACATTAGGGGACAATCCCAAATTAGTTTATCGCATTAGCGTATATACAATTCCCATTTGTAATTGTATGACAAAAATCAAGCCTCGTTGATAATTTCAAACCAACTTGGAGGGCCTAGAGAACTTGATGATGATCGAATCCGCTAAAGATTATAGATCATGATGCCATAAAAGATCATCGACAATACATAGTCAATTAAGGTGGTAACTTGACTTAGTAACTCACTTGTTGAGTTAGGTGGACATTTCAAGAAACGCTCCATGAGTGCATTCCACAAAAACAACCTCCCAAGCCCGTAAACCAGCAAACATTCCGTCATGACCAAGACAACCGAGGCCGTCCTAAAGTCGTCATCCATAAGCAGGATGGGCCGGCCTCAACCTCGGTGGCAACGAGTGGTTGGGAACGATTACAGAAGGCATAGGAGAGGTCTATATTTGAAACAGCAGCAAAGGCAATTGTCCCACATCGATTTGCAAGCAGAGGGAACCCACGTTGGGCCATAAATACGGCCTAGCCACCAGTTTGTCAGGTAACATTAATTACGGTACCAATTACTCTTCTATTACAGACAACTGACTTTACAATCGGAGGAGGAAAGACTGGAAGCCCCCGGTCATCCATTTTGTACGCAGGTCCACAGGAAGGAAGATTATTATCGAGCGGACACGCTTTGAGCTTCTGCAACCCGGTCTAGGATTGTACAGAAACATTTGGTGCCGTCTATAGAAATCTTTACTAAAAGCCAGCGTGACTCGATGGCTGGGTTAAGTGACAAACAAAAGCAAAACATAGGACGGGAAGAGCAAAGGGAAGCAATGTTCGGAAGGACCCCAGAAACAACGTGAGGGAGTTCACGAATCACGGGAATTGGTGTCTGTGAGGAAACGTCGGGGGGGTGGGGGTTAGTGCAAGACCTCAATCCCCAAGAGGTAGCCGAGATGTTGGAGGGGATGAAGGTGAAAATTACCTGGTTGGAGCAACAAAGGTTCCGGGATCAGAAAGAAGCCTCTGGTAGAGAGCTCAAGTTTGAAAGGGATAACGCCACCCTTATGAGCACGTTGGCCCGAGGGATTAAGCATCGGAAAGCGCTAGATTGGGCAGCCGCATCATAGCAGACTGACGCAACAGCTCCAACGGGAAAGGACCGCAAGACCGTGCATTTAGGGGTAAATTTGTTCCTAGAGGAGATGCAGGATGAGAGGCCGCCGCCCTTGCCTCAGCCTATCCTAAAGATCCAGACCGGAGGACTGGGAGAGATGGATGAAACCCTAAGGGCTATTCGGGATAGCGTGGTCAGTTTAACAGAAAGAATCGTAGACGCCGAGAGGAGGGTGTCACATAATCCAACCCGCACGAGTTTCGAAAAAAGGGAGAGACCGTTCACAAGAGCAATCACCCAGTCCGTCTAGTCGAACACTACCAAGCTGTTGAAACTTAGTTATAATGGGGATCGAGATCCTCATCTCTTTCTCGATAGCTTCAAATCTCACACGAACGTTAAAGGATATTCGGACGCGATATGCTGCAACATGTTTCAGGAAACCTTAGCGGGATAAGTGGTTAGCTGGTTCTATAAGCTCCCGTCGAACTCTGTTGATTGTTTTCGGTAGTTGGCAGATAGGTTTATCCTACGCACAAACGGGCAGAGCACCGCACAACTGTTTAATGTAAAGCAGGATATGGGAGAGGAGCTGAAAGATTTTGTAAATTGCTGGCAAGCTAGGGTCAGGAACTTCGACAAAAAGGTTGTAGAGGAGGCGTTTATTCAAGGGTTGCTTCCCGAGAAGTTCCTCTATGTAGTAAAGATTGCAAACCCGCAAGGCTATGACGAGCTTATAGAGATGGCGATCTGGTACGCGTAGGCAGACCATGTTACTTATGGGGGAACCTAGGCCAGGAAAAGAAAGGTCGAAGGGAGAGAAGGAGGATCGCTAGTTCAAGTGGTCCAAGAGGTTAGGGCCTAGAAGGGAGAACGAGAGCAGAACTTGTATTAATCTGGAAAGAGATAGAAGGAAGGGAGCGGGAAGAAGGCAGGAAGGTAGTACAACCCGCAAGGGAAAACAAGTGGATCCTACCAGGATGCCGAATACACGAAGGCAACACCGGTAATCCAAGAGCAATTCTCAGCACTCAACGCCACCTATGAGACGATATGGAACGAGAATAAGTTTGTCATTTCGCCTCTCTCAGCCAGGAAATTCCCAGCTTCCCATCCCAGCAAGGAAGACACGGGGAAATTTTGTGGGTACCACGAAGAGGTCACCCACCACATAAATAACTGTATAAAGCTAAAGAGGGCAGTGGATAGTCGAGTGAAGGACAGAAAATTACAGCAATATGTGCCCGGGCAGAGGCATCTAGGGGTGATCGAGGTGTACGAGACGATCAACACCATCCATGGTGGGTCCCGAATAGATAATAGGAGCAACAAGGCTAAAAAGCAGTGCACAAGAAGAAGGGATGGCAAGGAAGTTTTTGCCTTTGGGAGTAGCAGCAGTCAAAAAGTAACCACCGGTTGGAAGTCCGTTACCTTCCTAGAAGAGGAAGAGGAGGGAATAAGGCCGCACAAGGACCCGTTCCTGATAACATTGCAACACGATCACTATATCACGAAGAAGATCCTAGTCGATACGAAAACCTCTGTCAACGTGTTGTTTAGGAGTGCCTGGAACATTGCAACATTGCCTCGCACAAGGACCCGTTCCTGATAACATTGCAACACGATCACTATATCACGAAGAAGATCCTAGTCGATACGAAAACCTCTGTCAACGTGTTGTTTAGGAGTGCCTGGAAAGGATTGCATTGAGGAAATAACAAGTTGATGCAAGACCACGAGCCGTTGATCAGCTTCTCGAGCAATGTCGTTCAACCCTTAGGACCAGACAATTTTGGGGTAAGCATGGAAGGCCAAGATGGCGTCGCTCGAGTGACAGTAGAATTTATCGGGGTAGACTGTGAGTCATCCTACAACGGGGTCCTAGGATGGCCCGCCTTATGGAAGCTAAAGTCGTTTTTCGCCGGCCATATGTTGATGTTGAAAGTCCTAACCCTAACAGGAGTCGTTACAATCTGAGGAGTTCAAGGGGCAGCGTCGAGTTGTTATGCTGTAGACAACGAGAGGAAAAAGTCAGAGGTTATGTCGGCAAGCCAGGCCATTGTGTCCGCCTCAGATCCTTATTTGGATCCTAGAGATGATATCGACTTGGACAAGGAGTGCCCGGGGTGGCTAAAGAAATAGAAATGGTATCAATCTCCGATGAGTTCCCGGATTGGCAAGTGACCATGGGGATGGGACTGACACCAGGCGTACAAGCAGCCTTAGTGGAATTCCTGAAGAGAAACAATGAGGCATTCGCTTGGTCGTATAAAGATTTTCCCGAGATATCGGGAGAAATCGTAACACACAAGCTAGGAATCGAGAAGGGATTCTTACCCGTACGGCAAAAGCGAAGGACGTTTAAGCAAGAGAAGTATGAAGCGATAAGAGGGGAAGTGCAAAAATTGATAGACATCAAGTTTATAAGGGAGGTTAGATACCCCCAGTGGCTTGCCAATGTGGTCATTGTTCCAAAAAAGTCAACGGGACAGTGGAGGATGTGCGTGGATTATTCAAATCTCAACAGGGCATGCCCCAAGGATAGCTTCCCTCTCCCATGCATAGATCAACTCTTAGACTCCACGACCTAGTTCAAAATGTTGAGCTTCATGGACACCTACGCCGGCTATAACCAGATAAAGATGGATCCGGGGGATGAGGAACACACAGCTTTCACAATAGACAGGAGATTATATTGCTACAAGCTCATGGCCTTTGGTTTGAAGAATGCGGGAGCCACCTACCAGCGGCTAATGAATGCTATGTTCGCCGAGTACCTCGGGAATATCTTGGAGGTATATGCCGACGACATGTTAGTCAAGAGTCTAACAGCTGAGGAGCACGTAGGGCATCTAGGGAAGATCTTTAAGGTGATCATGTGGTACGGGATGAGGCTGAACCCTCAGAAATGCATTTTTGGAGTGATCAAAGGGAAATTCCTAGGCCATGTAATCAGCGGGAAGGGAATAGTGGCCAACCCAAAGAAAATCCAACCCATTTTGGATATGCAAATAACCAAGGGAAGAAATCAGGTACAGTCACTAGCCGGGAACGTTGTTGCCCTGGCAAGGTTCATGTCCCGACTCACGGATAAGTGTGCCCCCTTCTTTCGTCTGTTAAAAGAACAGCGATGCAAGTAGATAATATGGTGTCCCGAGTAGGAAGAGACTTTCAAGCAAATAAAGGCGTATCTCACGTCTGCGCCGATGTTTACTTGTATGTTGCAGCATCACAAACGACAGTTAGCTCGGTGCTAATAAAAAGAGAGTCAGATGTCGAGCACGCGGTCTTTTATGCCGGGAAAGGATTCACGCCAGCAAAGAGCTAGTACCCGGATATTGAAAAGTTGGCTTTAGTGCTCATCGTGACCGCTAGAAGGTTCAGACACTACTTCCAGGCACACTCTATAACCCTTTATATCAACCATCCCTTGAGGCAGATGATGCAAAGGCCAGAGGTCAGTGGGAGGTTGGTAAAATGGGCGATTGAGCTAGGAGAGTTTGACATCCACTATCAGCCGAGAATAGCAATCAAAGGCTAGGCGGCAGCCGACTTTATATCTAAGCTCACACCCATGAAAGTGATGGAAGAGTCGACCGGAAGGCGTCGGGAAGGTGGTGATCCTGGGGGGAAACGAAGAGGCGCAAGGGTAGGAGCCACCGACACCACTCTGGAAGATTTTTATTGATGGTTCGGTGACAAAAAGGAAAAGCGAGGTGGGAATAATAATGAAAAGCCCTGATGGATTCAAACACGAGTACGCCTTGGAATTCAATTCAACACGTCAAAGAATGCGGCAGAGTACGAAGCCTTGATTGGCGGATTGCAACTCGCCCATGATATCAGAGTGGAAATGGTGGAAGTGTTTAGCAACTCGCAGCTGGTTATGAATCAAGTCAACGAGAGTTTTGAGGCAAAAGAGCCTCAATTGAACTCTTATCAAGCGTTGTCCAAAATCTTCATGCAGCGCTTCAAGTTGGCATCCCTCTCTCACATCCCACGAAAGAAAAACAGCAATGCAGAAGCCCTGGCCTGGTTAGCCACCGGAGGACCCGAGAAAGGAAGAAAGAAAGCAAGGATCGAAGTGTTGGGAAAACCAAGCATAAGCAAAACCATCTTGGAGATATTCATGGTCGACGCGGAACCCGAAGAACCTACATGGATGGACCCCATAATCGAGTTCATGAAGGAAGGGGTGCGTTCGGAGGACAGTTGGCGAGCAAGAAAACTGCAATGAAGATGTGCTAGATAAACACTCATGAATGGAAGCTTTATCGTAGAGGCTACAGTTTTTCAAACTTGAAATGTGTAACAGCCGAGGAAGTCGAGGCGATCATGGGGGAAATACATAAGGGAGTGTGCGGGAATCACTCTGGATCCCGATCGTTGGCGCACAAGGCACTTTGAACGAGGTTCTTCTGGCCTAATATGGGTGCCATGGCGGATAAGATGTTGGCGAGATGCCATAAATACTATTTGCACGCTAAAGAGACACACTCCCCTCTTATTACCTTGTTAATCCTATTGTCGCCTCGGCCTTTTACACACTGGGGTATGGACCTCATCGGGAAGCTGCCAACGGCACCAGGGCAATTTAAATACGTAATAGTGGCGGTTGACTATTACATGAAATGGGTGGAGGCGGAGCCTCTGGGAAGATAACCACCGAGTGCGTAAAAAATTTCTTGATGAAAAACATATACTGCATATTCGGGGTCCCGGAGATAATCGTCAAGGAAAACGGAACGCAATTCAACAATGACCATCTGATCAAGTTTAAGGAGGGAATAGGCACCAAGATGGTCTTTGCATCGGTGGCACACCCACAGACCAACAGTCAGGTGGATGCAATTAACAAAATCATTAAAATGCTTTTAAAGAAGAAGCTAGATGATGCCAAGGGTCTGTGGGCCCAAAAACTCCCAGAGGTACTATGGGCAATCAGAACCATAGCAACAGAATCAACGGGAGAGACACATTTCTGCATGGCCTTTGGCACAGAGGCTGTCTTGCCAATCGAGATGTCAATACCGTCGGGAAGGGTCGAGAACTACGACACAATGACCAATGAGGAAGGCCTCCAGTTGAATATTGACCTCATCGAGAAAAGGAGGGTAAGAGCCGATTTGCACAACCAAGTCTATAAGCAGCGAGTAGCACGCCTTTACAATAGCAAGGTTAAAACCCGGACGTTGGGACTGGGTAATGAAAAAATCATGACTAAACCATTAGCCTTGGATCCCATCTGGGAAGGGCCATACGAGATTGTTAAAGCAGTTGGCCTAGCAACATTCTACCTCCGGGATAGGGATGGGGTGACCACCGGGCTCGCATGGAACGTCGAGCACCTGCAATTCTACCCGGTGTAAGAAATAAGGATCGAGGCACGATCTTGAAGTTTTTGTAATTGTTAATACTCCCGAGAGAATATAATATCAAGGAGGTTGCCCCCATCTGTTTTGCAACACTATTCAGGAATGGGAGTGTTAAATTCAAGTATATTAATTGTTGTTTCAATCCACCGATAGGCATAATTTATAAAGAGTATCCCAAGTTATAACAAGCGGGATAGACATAGACATAATTTATAAAGAATATCCCAAGTTATAACAAGCGGGATAGACAATCCACCGATTGACATAATCTATAAAGAATATCCCAAGTTATAACAAACGGGATAGGTAGTCCACCGAGATAGGTATAATTTACAATGAATATCCGAGATCGGCAATCCACCGAGATAGACATAATCCAATGCTATAACACCAAGATAAAAGTATGACAAAAGGGCAAAAATAAGACATAATATATTAAAAGCCGGACAGCCGGGGAGTATACGACTAATGGGTATTTACAAAAATCACCCAGGATGCAGCATCATCGGGATAGGGCACGAGGCCATTGTCATACAGATAAAACACAAAAAGGCAAGTTACAATTTATGTCTCGCGGCCGTCCTCTTCCTCGTCCTTGGACATCTCGGCCACTGCATCCCTACCATCAGCGTCCTTCTCGAATGGCTCGCCTATCAACCCCCCTTCCCTCTCCGACTCTTTCTTGGCAGCCGCCTTGGACTTTGCCTCCCTCTCCTTTGCCTCCTGGGCAACCATTAGATCCGCGATCATCTTAGCCTTGTTAAGATAACCAAGACGGCTCTACTCACCAAACTCCTCGGTGATGCCTCCCTCCCGGGCCGCCTTGAGCATGGCCTTCAGCTCGTCCGACTCCTTGAACTTGGCTATGGCCAGCTCGCCTTGAATGGGAATCTGACCTTGCAGATTGCGAATCTGATCACCCCTCTCCTTCAGCTTGGCTCGAAGCTTGGCATTCTCCTGCTGAAGCCCGTCAATATCGCACTCCAACGCTACCACTCGTTCAGCTTTCCCTCCAGCTCCTTGGTATGTAGGCTAAGCTTGGCAAACTTGTCGGCTAGAGATAACTTCTCTTTCTTCACGGCCCCCAATTCTTTCTCCGTCTTCTTCTTCTCACCCGGAGGTAGCTGATTTGATCCTTTAGGCTAGCCAAGCGATCCTTCATCTCGTTGGAGTCCTCGTCGACGTCAATGGCATAAACAGCCAATAGAGCTTGCAAAGAGACAGGTAATTAAGAACAACATCCCGGGCGGCAAATTGACATCAGACAAAGGATAAGCTTACCTTCATCATGGGTTCCCGGACGTATTGCCGGTTCTGTTGAGGAGTGTTGGACCCGACCTTGATCTGATCCAGTTCAATCCCCTTTAGGTCGCCCACCAAGCTGCAGACAAACCGTTAGTCGGCACACTCGTACTCGTCCAGGATTTTCCGGATGGGGGTATTTGGGATTTGGGGAACAGCTGGAGCGAGAGCGCTCAGAGAAACCGGCAAACTTTTTCTTCTTTCAAGGAACCTACAAACTTCTGCTTCTTTCGAGGTGGCGAGGTGCCAGTTAAAGTCACAACGTCATCCCGTTGAGACTTCGACTTCTTGGATGACTGCTTCTTCTTCTTCTAGCCCAAGTTGATGTTTACAACATCACCAGACCTCGCGGGCCCCTCTTTGTCAGAGGGCGGCTTCCCGTACCCTTCGTCCGGAATCTCCAGCATAAGAGGATCCTCTGAGACACGAGCTGTGGAATCCTCAAGGTTCACTTCGGTGCGGGCGGCCACCTTCCACACCTCCAGCAGCTGACTCAGCAATTCCATATCGGAGTCTATGTCGAGCGAGTGTTTGGGCCAGGGTTTACTCTTGGGAACCTTGGCTACAAAAACAGGCAGAACAATCAAGATCACAAAAACAAAGGAAACACACAATATAATAAATTGCCAACGAGAGAAGTTAGTTGAAAACCCCACCAGGCATACGACCGAGTTCACAATTTACTAGCATGTTCCACTGAGTCAAGTTGTATGAGCTACTATCTTCGTCCCGCGGAATGTCGGCGAATATCCGAGAAATCCGTTGCCTCTCGATCTTCGAGAGAGAGTAGGACTGATCACGGATATATATAAACCTATTAGGCACAATGAAAGTGGGGAAGTTTCTCTGCCATCGGCCACTGGCAAGCACGACCGTAGAACGCTGATTATTATTTATAGACGTAGGAAGATCAATAACGGGAGAAGAGTAATCCTGGGCGGTAAATGAAACACATCTACCGCAGTTCTGCTTCTTCGAGTATGATAGGTGGTAGAGCACTCGAAACTCGTTGATAGTCGGCCACCACATGTCGGACAAGAAGTACAGGCAGCATACACTACCAGAACAGGCACTTTAGCCGACGAAAAATTTTCATCGGCCTGTTAAAAAAATTCGTCGGCTAAGACCTTAGCCGACGAGCCTTCGTCGGCTATAGTGTCGTCGGGAAAATGTCGTCTGTGATGACTTTAGCCGACGAAATTTTTTTTTTCGTCGGCTAAAGTGCTAATAAATAATAAAAAATAACTATAGCCGACGAAATATTTTGTATTTCGTCGGCTAAACGTTGTAAAAAAATTTTAAAAATAACTATAGCCGACGAAATATAAAATATTTCGTCGGCTAAATGTTATAAAAAAAATTTGAAAAAACTATAGCCGACGAAATATTAGGTTATTCGTCGGCTAAACCTGATAAAAAAATTAAAAAAAATAACTATAGCCGACGAAATATTAGGTTATTCGTCGGCTAAACCTTATAAAAAAAATTAAAAAAAATAACTATAGCCGACGAAATATTAGGTTATTTCGTCGGCTAAACCTTATTAAAAAAATTAAAAAATACTATAGCTGACGAATATTGTGTTTGAATATCGTCGGCTAAAGTTGCTGGGTTTTGAAAAAAAAAACTGCAGAAACTTTTTTTTTATTTTTTTTTTTGTGTGTGGAGAATCTTGACAGAGAAACTGTGATATACAGTGAAAAGTTGCCACCCAAATGCAAATGGCGGAGGTTGGTCATGTGAGCCACCGAAACCGGCAACACGCCGGTGAGGTGGTTGTTGTTGTAGAGGTCGAGAACACGGAGGTTAGTGAGGTTGGAGAGCTCCGGCGGGAACGTGCGGTTGAAGACGTTGTTGGAGAGGTTGAGGAGGCGGAGAGCGGAGAGGCGGGAGTCGGGGTCGTCGAGGGAGAGGAGGGCGCGGTAGGTGGCCATTGGGCGCGTGGGGGTGGAGAGTAGACGGTGGGGTGAGGAGAGAGAGTGGCGGAGGTGGAGGAGGAGAAGGAGGAGGAAGAGGAGGAGGGGGATATTATGTCTAGTGTTGGGTTTATTTGCGGTGGTTGTGTGGAGGAGGAGGAGGAGGAGGATATTTAATTACCCTACTCTGCGGCTATATAAAGAACTTTAGCCGACGAAATTCTTTATTTTCGTCGGCTAAACTCTTTGGTTGACCGCCAAAAAATTTTGGTTGAAAATTTTGAAAATTTTTCGACTTTAGCCGACGACTTTTCATATATTTTCGTCGGCTAAAGTCCTTTGAAAATTTTGGTTGACCGCCAAAAAATTTTGGTTGAAAATTTCGAAAATTTTTCGACTTTAGCCGACGAATTTTCATATATTTTCGTCGGCTAAAGTACTTTAAAAATTTTAGTTGACCGCCAAAAAATTTTGGTTGAAAATTTCGAAAATTTTTCGACTTTAGCCGACGAATTTTCATATATTTTAGTCGGCTAAAGTCATTTGAAAATTTCGTCGGCTAAATGTACCAATTTCGTCGGCTAAAACTTGGAAATTCGTCGACTAAACCTTTGAAATTCGTCGGCTAAAAGTATTTTTATACATTTGGCATGTTGTGATTGTGATGATCAAACATGAGAAACAGAAATCCAACCGTCAGATCTGACCATCATGATAAAATACATGTATGGGAAAAAATTCAACTTGATCCGAAAAGAATAAGGGCTCGATCCGGACGGTCAATCTCGTAAGTCAAACCCCTAAACGCACGGAAAAGGTCGTTCGACCGTCTAAATTACGTATTTTGGCCGGACCTCCAACTGAAAATAGTTTTAAACCGATGACACGCAACAAGTCGTATAAAATTTTTACGCAAAATAACCACCGAATATAGGGCTACTCATAGGGGGAAAAATGAAAAATTGCATTGACCGCAACTATCGGCACCGAATATTTACTGGAATAGTGTGATTTTTCAACCGTGGATGTATTTCAACATTCTCGTCATATCTTATTTCATGACTTTTTAGAGTTTGAAGGTTTTACGTATAGTTTGTTTTTGAAACGGAACATTTACATAACACTTAGTAAACAAGTTATACAACATTAGTATGCATGTTGTGATTGTGATGATCAAACTTGAGAAACAGAATTCCGACCGTCAGATCTGACCATCATGATAAAATACATGTATGGGAAAAAATTCAACTTGATCCGAAAAGAATAAGGGCTCGATCCGGACGGTCAATCTCGTAAGTCAAACCCCTAAACGCACGGAAAAGGTCGTTCGACCGTCTAAATTACGTATTTTGGCCGGACCTCCAACTGAAAATAGTTTTAAACCGATGACACGCAACAAGTCGTATAAAAATTTTACGCAAAATAACCACCGAATATAGGGCTATAGTAGGTAATAGAGAAATTTTAGGGTTTAGCCGACGAATACCCTAAAAGTATTCGTCGGCTATAGTATGTAATTAAAAAATTAAAAAATAACTATAGCCGACGAAATATTAGATTATTCGTCGGCAAAAACCATCTTAGCCGACGACTTTTCATATATTTTCGTCGGCTAAAGTCCTTTGAAAATTTTCCTCCAACTTTGGTTTACCGCCTAAAAAATTTTGAAATTTTTTGACCTTAGCCGACGACTTTTCATATATTTTCGTCGGCTAAAGTCTATAAATTCACGAAAACATTCATATCTCCTCCTATATTACGTAGTTTGGTCTAATCTTCCACACGAAAAACTCTCACGTAGATGAGACGCAACCACCTATATAAAAATTTTGAAACATTTACCTTTCGACGATAGGGCTCCCCTTAAGAAATAATAACGGTAAATAGGGTTGACCGCTACTATCGGCTCCGAGACTTTACCCGATTTACGTGATTTTTGAACCATAGCCGTATTTCACCATTCTGAACACATCTTATTTCACAAGATTTTTAATAATTTTGCTTCTTATGTAGAGTTGGTTCACAAAGTTGTATAACCTACTAAACAAGTTATACAACATTAGTAGACACGTTGTGATTTCGATGACTAAAATTTACAAACCAAAATTCGACCGTCAGATATGATCATTATGACGAAATATGTCTATGGTAAAAAATTCAACTGGATCCGACAACGTTAAGGGCTCGATCGAAACGGTCAACTATAATCAAAAATAAGAAAACTACATTTTGAAGCCCTAAACGAACTCGGATGGCCAAAAAAGCCTATACGTCATGGCATAGCGATGAGTTTGACTCGTAGGGCCGTTACGCTTCTGGAAAGGTATCACAATAGACAATCGGACACCAAAAACCAAATCTGCAGCATACTGAATAATAAGGGTAAGTCAACTATCGGCACCGAGACTTTACCGGAATACCGTCATTTTTCAACCGTAGACGTATTTCACCATTCTGGTCATATCTTATTTCACGACTTTTTTGCCTTTGAAGGTTCTACGTATACTTTTTTTTTCCAGATGAGTTGTTGTCCAAATCTGTAAATATAAGACACTTTAGCTGACGAAATTATATTTTTCGTCGGCTAAACTTTTAAAAATTTCGTCGGCTAAACTCTTAAGAATTTCGTCGGCTAAACTTTTGAAAATTTCGTCGGCTAAAGTTCACAGACTATAGCCGACGAAATTATATTTTTCGTCGGCTAAACTTTTAAAAATTTCGTCGGCTAAACTCTTAAAAATTTCGTCGGCTAAACTTTTGAAATTTTCGTCGGCTAAACTTTTGAAAATTTCGTCGGCTAAAGTTCACAGACTATAGCCGACGAAAAAAATTATTTAGCCGACCAAATATTAATTTTAATTAGCCGACGAAGGACAATTTCGTCGGCTAAAGTCCCCTTTAGCCGACGAAAAAAAAATTCGTCGGCCTGGTTTTTTTTTTCGTCGGCTAAAGCCTTTCTTCTGGTAGTGATAGGGAAAGCAACCGGCGCCACTGGTTCAGGAGAATCTGCCCGGGAGCTAACTGAAGTATGCTTAACAGGTATTGAACGCACTGTGGAAGCGAGAGGGAGAAACTGTTCCTAAACATGTTGTCGTGCATAGCAACAAAGTTATCTCTCGGACAACATGCTAACTCATCCTCGTAGAGCCCACGGAGGGTGACAGCTGGCGGAATGCCCTAATCTTCCTTGAACTGCTAAATCTCAGCCGGGGTCATGCAACTTGGAGGCTCGTCGCACACGGTGCCATCCTCCAAGCAGTATCACCTAGACGTAGAAGTGCCAATAACACTGGTAATTGGGATGCCATGAATAACCCTTGTTGACCAGTCCACCTCTCAGGCGGGCTCGGCAATAGTCACTTCTTCTAGCCTAGACGTCAAAGATTCACTCGGGTGGGACGCCCGGATTAAGTACTATTCCATCCTCTTGTCGTCATCCACAATTGGCCGAGAGGATGTGCTAGCCCCACTAAGTTCAGTGGTACTTCAAGAGTCCATTTACCCTAGTATAAGAAAAGAAAAACCCTAGGATCCATTAAAACGTGCCGCAAGGAGCAAGCACAAAGTGCACAACCATAACAAAGGTGCCAAACCCAGAAATCACCTAGAAAACCCAGAAATTTAAGAACCACCCAGATTTTAACCCAGTTTTTAACCACAACCAAGTAGAACAAACAGAACCTAAATAACACTCCAAAATGGGGGCAGCGCAAAGGCAATAGAACCATAGCGAAAACACAAAATAAAGCAAAACCGCACACACTTACCAGAGTTTTGACGAAGCAGTAACGCCGAAATCTCCAAAGGACAACACCTCATAATCGTAGTAATCAGCGACAGACAAAGCATGACGGCGCATAGGCAAGCAGTGAAAGAAGACACCAGAAGAAAACCATAGAGCAGAGAAAAACAAGAGAAGAAAACCCAAACAGAGAGTGAGAAGAGCGAAGGCGAAGAGGGGGAAGATTTTATACAGAAGAATGTGGGAAGCCGCCTCGATCCTCGAAAGAACGCATTAAAAATCATTTAACCAAAACTGAGGAACCCCTAGCCGTCTTAGAAATAACATCTAGTCGAGCTCAAAGATTGGATATTCGTTTCAATCCTGTTTGAGCTCAAGGATTGCAATTTCGTGTCAATCCTGGTACACAGCCACGAGCTATAGTACAACAATATTCAATGATGGTGGGTCGTAGATAAATAGTAAAACTACATGCAAATTAATATTGCATAGCCCTAAGACACAATAGAAAGATTGGTGCGCATCAATAATGTTCGAGCGGCAAGCTAAAGTTGCTTGGTGGTAGCCTTGGTGAAACCGTATTTCATGTGAACATGGGATACAAGACACTTCAACTTATATCCCAATAAACTTCTCAAAATTTGGATCATTATATCTCTTCCAAGATGACCGATTTGGTCAAACCAAAGCCTATATGAGTCGGTGTCCCAAATATCATGTTTGGCGACAACATGTGATTTGATATTCAAATCATTGTGACATAGTCCACTAGATTGACTCATAGACTTCTCTAAAATGCATTTCAGTCTGCATTCATGAGAAGGTATACATAAAAGAACTCTTGTTCATTCTCAAAATATGTTTTCAAATGAAAACTATTAGCAAGAATGTCTTTAAATTCACTATTATAGATTTGTCAACACACAACGGTGACTATAAGTTTTTCGTTGTATATCTCGGGCATGTCTGATTGAATCTTCAGACAAATGTGAAAATCACTGTTGTGTGATCACATTTTGCTCAACAGTTCAATACTTTCGTTGTATAAGTCGCAGTGCAGATAGATGCCAAGCGAGACATGCATGGCATCGGCAAGTCCACTCAGACAACAAACAATAAAACATTTTCATTGTATTTTTACCCTTTCAGGCAACTATTGGTTTTCATTTCTACCGTTGTGTGTTTTTTAGTAAGCTACAACGATTTATTCTCTATCTTTACTATTGTGTGACGTTGAATAACCTATAACTGAAATATTTAGACCGTTGTATCACACAATAGATATAGCATTCTGCTTTCTTGTTTGATGAGAATCATACAACAATTGCATTTTTATGCGGACAGACTTTGTTCTCCAAGTTTTACACATATAAGCATCACAAAAGAAACTGCTGCACAAATTGACTGATACCATTAAACATTGCATTTCAGCTTCCATATATATCATTCAAGCTTCCACAAACAACATTACAGTTGAATAATAAACTAAAAACAAGCAACTAGTTAAGCTCCTAGATAGTCATACATGTACAAAAGCATTCCAACATGAGAAATGCACAAAGTACGTACTACCATATAGCTATTCCGAATATATAGAAACATCAAGTTCAAAAGCAAAGTGCTACCACATACATATAGTTAGCACCAAGTTCACCAAAACAGACCATATCATGCACCCTACAGGTATTTGCTGATGATGAACTTTGCACACTCATTCCTTAACACATCCAAATCATCTTGGGTGTAGACAAGTTTGTTTCTCTTTTCCCATTGAAAAACATAATGTTAAAGTTAGACATGAACATGACATTATCTCGAAAATCTGATTCCCAACACAAACACAAATAGTAGTTGATTGTACCTTTGTCACAAAAGAGTGATCATAATCATGTATGATATCTTGCATGAACCGCATGACATAAAAGCCGCATTGAATGTGGTCGGGTTGGTGAGGAACACCTAGAAGCAAAAAATCAATTTATATTCATACATGAACAGTTAGCTTGAAACCAGGTGGTGGAACTATTTTGTATACAAACTATATCTTTTGGCTATGTATATCATGAAACAAATTCTGTCTTTTTATCTTATCAAATTCAGTAGGTGTTTCTTTAGTTTTGACTACAACTGATTTTGAAACTATGCTTAAGTTTCCTAAATTTTCAATTTTGATAATATCAAGCTCTTGAAAGCAACCAGAGTATTTATGAAAATGTTTATCTTATACGAATACACACCTTTAGCAAATATAGTACAAGTGTTCATTTTTACTTACTATCTCAATATCTTGGGCTCACTATACATGCTACCCTTCAACTAAATAAGAGCTTTGTGGCTTTTCTCTTACGTTTAAGATCAGCTGCTCTCAAGTTTAAAATATTTCTTTCAGTTTTTCAAGTTCTTAAAATATATATATATATATATATATATATATATATATTCCTATAACTAGCTTTCAATTTTCAAATTCCACCACCATTGTCATACCCTAATCCAAATACGTACACTTGATAAGAAACAATCCAGAAATTCAACAAATTAAAGCAATATTTACATACCCCAAGGTTCTTCCAAGCAACTGCATTTAGACTTGCCCTACCCTTTTATGTATTATACTTGGCTATTGCACTAAAACAAAAACCAACCACAATGAGACTGTATCATGAAAAGCTAAACCAGAAGAAAACATTATTCCATAAATCTCGGTGCATGCAAATATAGTTTTGTTAGAAGTTACCTATTGATAACAGACTTCCATTCTGCCGAGGCTATAGGTAACAGCCTCCTCAGGGGATCCATGTAATACACCTTTTCTTTTTCCGGCTCCACAACAGTAAGCAGTCAATGCTAACTGTATGACAAAGTTACCAGATTTTGATCAAATAAGGCTCATGAATAAAATAAAATAAAAAAATAAAAAATACTCTGAGTTATAGCCACTTACTCTAAGTTATATGGCACCATGAAAAACTGTCCAGGTTTTGAGGTTATGAACCTAGCACATAAGTGTTCAGCCTTACTCCTTACTATTCCACACCCTTCTCCAACCATAGCAGGGTCAACAAAGGCAATCATATCCATCATTTTAGTGTTTTTCAAGACATCATACAAGTACCTAAAAACTCAATATAACATCTAGATTCTAATCAGCAACCAAATTCACATGGATACACCAAGCATAGTCCATTTGATAGCAAATATTACCTTTCATATGCCTCTATGCAGTTCCCAATGATCTCTATCATGCTTGCCATTCTGTGCAAATCTAAATCAAATATTCATGATTTCCGAGTGTATCCAAACATCTCAGGCTCAATAAAAACCTCAAGACTCTTATCATTATTGAGCTCATCTACACTCCACATGCACAACATCTTCAACTGGATTGGTGCATTAAGTGCATCTGCCTTCAGGTCAATAATCTTGATAGGTTCCCTTCTCTTTTCCCTCTTCTTTTGAGGTTGCTACACATAACAGACAATATATAAGGTTTTCTAATTTTACAATGACATAAACTTCTACCCTTTTTCAACCTACCATAAGAAATACTGGATTACAATTCTAATAATACTTACCTCCAATGGTGAGACATGTGTATAGATAACAAGATTTTCCGGCCATGCTATCCAACTCCCCATGGCTTGTCTAACAGTTTTTATATCATCACCCACAAGAAATGGAACTTTGGTGTACTCCTGCTTTGCTATCTCTATCGAGACACATACATTTTGGTCCCCTAATGGATAACCATGACAAAGTTGATACGGGTCATCAGTTTTCATTACTGTGCCTATAGCTACAATATTATCAAGTGAACCTAATGCCAACATCAACGGAACTTCCTCACAAGTTACCTGAGAGATGTAGTAATAATAGAATTTACATGTTAAACAGTAATGCTTTGCTATATATCTTACTCATGGAATAAAAAAATTTAGGGAATAATATTTGATACCTTTGGTTGTTTAATTTCAGTATCAGCATCACTGGTTTTCAGAAGTACATCTTCCATGGCTGCCTTACAATCATTCTCTGCTATCTCCTGACCAAACACTTCTTCAGGTTGAGTAAACTTGGGTTCGCACCGCCTCCTCTTGGTTGAAGTTTTCTTTTTAGCAACTTCGTTCACCTCCATTGCTTCAAGACACTTGAAAATTATGGTTGACTTCACCCCAGGTTCGTCATTCCCTTCCACTTGGCCATTCACTTCAACTTGGCCTTTGATATTCTTCTCAATGACTTCTTCAATTTCAGCTTGTGCATTGGGGGCTCGCACTTGGTCATGCATATTATTTTCAAAGAGATCAGCGGTGTTTGAATAGCTAGCATGCCCAGAAACAGGCGGGATAGGCTTCTCCAGTCCAGCTGGACTACTACATGCTTGTCCCCCATTACCATTGCCTGGAATAAATTGTGACTTGCAAGTTTAAAACTTCATGGCCCAAAATGCATTGTTTTCTTCAATTGTTCTCTTCCTTGTCTCTTCTATGATCTTTGCGTTTGCTTAGCCAGTACTTTTTCCAAGCTGATTTTAATTGTTTCTTCTATGCTTTGTTTGCTGTTACGTCTAGGGAGGTGAAAGTAGGTTGTTGGGTTGACAAAGCCGGCAACCCCTCGCACTCTGCCACCATGCTCCTTCCCCAAAGGCTTCTCCAAGACATCATTATACCCACTTAGGCTAGTTTCTCCAGTAGAAACCTTATCCTTCAATTCAATCTGTCCACAAAATTAAAATTTAGCATATCACAATTTAGCATCACAATTAAAATGTGTTGCTGCAGATTTCATATGAGTGTGTAATATTTTAATTAAATTTCTCAGACAATCTCGAATTTCTTTAATGACATTTGTATTATCAAAACTATTTCTTTTTAGTGGTCAATAATTATTTTCAAAATTTCGTTAATAACATTTGTAATTATCAACAAATTTGGAAATTCACTTAGACGACGAGAGTTCATGTATTCGTCACCTAACTACTTATTTGGTTCACTGAGATGACGAAAATTATGTATTCGTCACCTAACTTCTACTTGATATTTGGCGGGTGGAGACTTCCGCCAATTTTTTGGGCCAAATTTCGTAAACCCACTCTCAGACCCACTCTTAGATAGCCCGAGTCCTATACTCCTCTAAACCACGACGTCGCCTCCTCCACATCGCCATCTCCTCCTCCGATTCAAAGCCGTCTCCTCCACCACATTGTCGTCTCCTCCTCCAATTCCAAGCCGTCTCCTCCACCACATCGCCATCTCCTCCTCTGATTCCAAGCTGTCTCCTCCTCCGATTCAATGCCGCCGACTAGTGGGAAGAGGAAGAGACAGGCGGAACAGTCTCAGCGACTGTTGCAGGAGGTAGCCCAGCAATATCGACGCCCCACAGAGGTCCCCTCGTGGCCTATGGCACCTCCGTCAAGTTTGGCACCTCCTCTCCCTCCACCACTGCCCGATGTCGACGAACCTTACTTAGATGATCATCGGACTGGCCAATCATCTGGTAAGATTAGCGTTCGGCGTAAACTGCGTCCTGAAAATGGTAATTTTTCTCACCCGTACTCATTTGCCTCTTAATTTTCCTCACCCGTAATTTACCATTAATGATGATGGAAACAGTGGTTTCTATTTCCTGATATTGGTTTGGATATTGGTTTATGGTTTCTTGTAGTTGATGATGATGAAAACAGTGGTTGGTTTCTGAGTATTGTTGGTTTAATCGAATACTTTCCCTTGAGTCGTACCAAATCTTAGCTTAATGGGATCATACTCTCTATTGGCGAGTTTTTGGGGTTTTCTTTTGTTTGTTCTTACTTTGATTGGTGCTCTACTTGTGTTTTGCTGTTTTGAGGACAATGCTTTGCTCTGTGGGATTGAGCTAATAATCAGGATGAGTGACTTGTTTGTTATAGCTGAAGAAAAGGGTTTGATTTCTTTTGGAAATGTTATTGGGATTGGTAAAGAATCGCTTTCTCTGACTTCTGTGTTTGTTTGATTAGTTTTAAGGCTTCAAAGATTTGATATATTATCAGGCTGCTAGTGTTCTTTATTTTCTGTAAATATTCATTTGTTGCCCTTTGGTTGTGTGTTGTTTGATCTGTAAATTGCACAAGAATTTTGATGCTAATTGATCTACTAGGTCATTGTTTGATTAATTACATTTAATTGTTGAACCAGCAATGGTGACTCAGGGGCTTAATTGAAACTCGAAGTGTGGTATACTTGTTTGCTTGGTGTATTGTACTAAGAGTCACTGGACTGCCATGGTCTCAATATCATTATCTGGTTCAATTGGTTTGTTGAACAAAGAATCTTGTTGAATACATTTCATGGTCTCAGGGACATTATTGGGTGCAAGTAAATGTGTTCCAAATTTCAGTGATTCATACTTGATTTTTCTTTGTTTGATTGATTTATTGATCGAACAGTTTTATTATATTGATTATGGTCGATGTATACATACATGTCTCAGCTTTATCGAGTTAGATCAAATAGATTATAGTGTTCCTCTCTTTGTAGTCTTGTTAAGTTATGCAACAAGTATGTCATTTATTTGGTTCATACTTACATACCTTAATTATCAAACTAGCCTCTCCTACTGTTTAGTTTCTAAATGAAGTAATGCTATTGTTGAGTTCAATTCACTCTATTTTTCAAAGTATATATATATATATAGAGTATTGCATGCATATGCGATCATTTACATTGACTTGAATAATCAAATCTCCATTTATTCGCAGCACCTCCCCCTAAAACCAAGACAGGGGTGGTAAAAGACTTAAAAGTGGAGGAGATAGTCAAGAGGACTGGACGAAAAATTAATGTAACGTGGGACGATTTCTACCACGGTCCGAACAGTAAAGAGTTAAGCAACATGTTGACACACGATGTCGGCCACATTATACGGGACGAAATTTCCATGGTGGCTGCAACTTGGGGTGACATTACCGAAGATGAGCAGAAGAACCTGCCCACTAAACTCTTTGTAAGGACTTTTTCTATTGTTCACTCAATGCTTAATTAGTTGTAGAATTATGAGATAAATAATGTTGTTCATTTTTTGACAGATCTTTTATGAGTTTGATGTTGATGATAAGCTCATGTGGAAGTAGTTGGATGATAAGGCTAAAAATGCTTACAAAAACTGGAAGTGCACTATAAATACAATTAGAAAGGAAAACCTGGGGAGGATCCCAGAGGAGTTTGAACACTGGCTGGACGAGTGGAACTGGCTCCTCAAACACTTCAAGTCTGATGGATTCACGGTAATAACTAACTGTTGCTACTAATGAAAGTTTGTTGGTTTATTCAAAAGGATTAGTTTCTCATTTATTGATTTATAGTGTTCATTTTGTGTATTTATACATGTATGTGTAGCTGCCAGTGTGGTAGTTGATGCCTTTATTGTTCTACCTCGTTTTGCCTTTGTTGTTCTAACCATGTGATTTTTGGAAAACCAGTTTGTTGGTTCTTATTTTTTTCTGGGGGTTTTGCAAACTGCTTATATATATATATATGTCACCAATTATTGATGATTAAGTTTGATGTTACTGACCAAAGTGTTAATATGATGAAATTACAGAGAAGATCGGCTGCAAACAAGAGTAACCGAGACAAGAAGACATTCCACCACCACACCGGGGCAAGGCCTTTCATCTACAATGCCAAAGAATTGAAGGACAAGGGTGAACATCTCTATTTTATTAAAAGTTACTCACAGGCGTATGACTCAGCTCACAACCAGAAAGCAGCTGAAAATGAAGTAAGACATTTACATCCTGCCTTTAAATTACTTCCTGCTTACTGCATTACTTCCTGCCTTTTCTTGTTTTTTTTTGTTTTTTTGCATGATACTCATTAGTTAACTTGCATTACTTCCTGCTAGATGAGAGCCTATGATTAATGACTTTCAACAATATAGATATTACTGCCCTCAAAACTCTATTCTCCATATTAATTGTTTTTGTAAAACATATACTTCTTTTGTTAGGCTAAACTGATGGAGAAGGTTGATGAGATCTGTGACAATGTGAGAAAGGAACACCCTGGCATTCCGGAAGAAGATATTGATCTTCATTTTGACCAACAAACTCAGGCGATTGTGTTTGAAAAAGCATTTGGATATAGAAACATGAACGAGATCCGGGGTATGGGACTAATAGGCAGTTATGGTTTGAGTCAAGGGCCCAATAGGAGCTACACTTGTTGACACTGCCCTGGAGGAAGCACGAAAGGCCAAGGAGGAAGCTCGGAAAGCCAATGAGGAAGCCCGGAAAGCCAAGGAAGAGAACAAACAAATCATGGCACGTCTTCAACAATGTGAGCAGTTTCTCTTCACCAAATTCGGCGTATGCCAGCCGGTAGTCCCACCGCAGGAGCATGATGATGACGGAGGCATTGATTCAATTGACACTTCATAGTCATTAGCTAGTTCATTTTCTAGTATATATATTTTGTATGATCAAGTACTACTCTTGATGAGTTTGTATATAAACTTGATTATATATATATATATATTTTTGTTATTGTCCAGATGCTTTGTCCAGGTTTTTTTTCTTTTTTTTTGTTAATATTAAATGTGATTTTTACTGCCTAAATTTAATAAAAATAAAAACCACTAAGGTGACGAAAGCTACACTTCTGTGGCCTTACCCCGAGCAAAATGGGTGACGAAAGTTAACTTTCGTCACCTAAGTAAAGGGGTGACGAAAACATTTTCGTCAGCTAAGTAGAGGGGTGACGAAAATATTTTTGTCACCTGATTTTAGGAGTGACGAACAAATTTTAGTCAGCTCAATAGAAGGGTGACGAAAATGGGTTCGTCATCTTAGTAACGACTAAGATGACGAAAATAATATTTTTGTCACCTAAGTGCTCTAGTCAACGGTCTTAGATGACGACTCTGAGGTGACGAAATTTTCGTTAGCTAAGTGTTTACATGACGACAAAAGCTCTAAGGTGACGAAAAAATTTCGTCAGCTAAGAGCTTTTTTGTAGTAGTGTGTGGCTTATATCTGTGATTAGACATCATATATTTAGTCAATTACTGTTAAGTGTTAGGAAAGAGAAATTTTATTAACATATCCCTAATTACTAGATACACATACCATACTTAATACACCACATATTAACTTTATTGTTTTAACATTTTACTAAATACACATACCCAAATTTCTTACAATATGCTCATTTAAAAATACATAACTTATTCACTAAATACACAATTCATTCACTAAATACACAATTCATTTACTAAATACACATATTTTCTTGATCTTCTACTCAATTTATTAAAAGAAAATTCACATTAGTGAGATCTCTTGCGTCACGATGACACTGATTTTGCTTGATATCTCTCTCATTGATGAGTTAGATCAATGACAAGCAAACTATAAGAATATATATATATATATATAATTATATATTACCATCTCAAGTTCTAGTTTGGTGTTCAAATGTAAATACTTTTGAACGACCTAGCATGTGTGATCAGTAAAAAAATAAATTTTTCAACTTCAATTTGTACTATCTAATCAAATAACAAACTCTAAAATCTAAATTTTGTAGTAGATCAGTTTTAATCGAAGATAGAGAAGTCATATCTCGCTTAGGGGGTTAAGAAATACCACTAAAATCTATTGTGTTGTCTTTAGTTTTTGTTTGAAACTATAGTTGTCGCTAGCTATTTCTGATTAGGGCTTGGTATATTCACATATGTTGTTCTCGTAGAGAAGAATAATAACCTTAAGCACTTTTGATATAAATATCTATTTTGGTAATTTTATGTGACTATAAAGTCTTATCTAATTTGTATAAAAAAGTGATATGTATCTAATTTAGGATGTATTAATAAAATCTGTGGTTACACTTTTTTTCACCTCATAATCACGTGTCAATTCTTTGATTGTATCAGGTCCCCACCATATTTTTGGTAATCTTAATCCTGTGACTCACAGACCCAGCTTCTTGGGCTGGGTACACCTTGTACACCGTTTTTGAGTTTTTGTCACGTGGACAAGCACTAAAGACCCAAATTACTCGGTAGGCTTGCGTGTAACTGATTATAACCCTTTACGACACGCCACTCTAAGTCGTAACTGACTACTATCATGGAACGGCTACATAAGCAACGGCAACGGAAAACAAGGCTTTAAGAGACCGCTCGGTGTCGTTTAATTAATTCACTTTCTCAAGATGACAAAACTTGACCTCGAATTTATGAATATTACGAAGATTACCCTATCAATCATGTACTTTGTGTAGGTTCCTTGCTTGCCAAGCTGTCCCAACTAATTATTTGTTCATGATTGAAATGTAAAGTTTACATTTTACCTAAAATGAACTTTTGATGGAGGCATGGCATATATAGCAAGTGCTTTGCATTTTCTCCTTTTCTATTAAATATGAGACTTAATCCTTACAACGATTAATTATAACTGTTTTTTAAGTGTTATTTTACCACATGATGTTTACAATTATAAGATTTTTGTAGTTCGAAATTATTGAATCTACTCATACTTGGAATTTGGGAAGGAAAAATATCGCATATTGAATGTTTGTTAACGAATTCTCTCTTGTCTTATTCTTTCACATTAACTAGTTTCCGCTTAGTTCCACATGCTTGAGATCAGTTCCTTGTGCATACGTATAATATGAATTTCACTTACTTATATAGACATCAAATATTGTAGTTTAATCTATACATCTACTAGTTGCTAAGCTTCATTACATGTTTAAATATGGGTGTATTGTGTGGTAATGTAGGTATCGAACTACAAGGATCCGAGTCCTACCATCTGCTTAACAATTAGGTCTCTAAAGTCAATTTTTTATTTATGTTTTTTTCATCACATTTAAATTTTCTTCTCTCCGCCTATTCTTTAATTATTTTACACACCATTTGATCGGATCTGAATTCCACGTAGTCGTTGAATTCTCAAGAATTGATCTAGAGTTTTGATCGTAAGATTAAAATATAAGACATTTGAAACGAAATTAATTTTCACCTGTATTTTTCGTTTGTTTCATCTATTGCCAAGATTAATGTGACTTAGGCCTAGGCCATCTTTCATAATCTAGGCATCTAGCAGTTGCCAAATTTCATTCCACAATCACGCTTAACACTTCAATGTTGTCAACAACCAATATGGTTGAGCTTGAAACTAATGTAGGGTTCTGACTGTAAAACCACTCCTCAACTAGAGGATCAGTGGCATCCCCTGTAAATTTACCCAAAAGAAAGGGCAGATTATGTTGCCCAAATCGAACTTGATTCTCGTAATCCTCCTTTGGCATTTTCTTCTTCAGTGATAAAGAAGCTGCTCTATAGCTATTATCTAATACCACTCAGAAGGAAACCCACCACCATCTTTACCTCCTCTTATTATTCTTCTGCATCCTCCTCCTCACTCAGACCCCTCACAACTCCATGGCGACTCCCAATTCTCTCCTCCTCTTTCTCATTTGCCTCTCCTCGCTTTTCCTCCTCGCATTCTCATCCAAGCTCACACTCCCTCTCTCCCCACTCGCCAAACACCACTCATCCTCAGATCCAATCCAGACCCTCAACCTCCTCTCCTCCGCCTCACTCTCCCGCGCCCACCACCTCAAACGCCCCAAACACAACTCCTCCGCCACCAAAGTCCCCCTCTACCCCCGCAGCTACGGCGGCTACTCCATCTCCCTCAGCTTCGGCACTCCGCCCCAGACCTCCACCTTCGTCATGGACACCGGCAGCAGCCTCGTCTGGTTCCCCTGCACCTCTCGCTACCTCTGCTCCCGCTGCTCCTTCCCCAACATCGACCCCTCCACCATCCCCGCCTTCATCCCCAAGCTCTCCTCCTCCTCCCGACTCCTCGGCTGCAAAAACCCCAAATGCGCCTGGATTTTCGGCCCGGAAGTCAATACCAAATGCCCAAACTCCTCCCAGGCCTGCCCCTCGTACGTCATCCAGTACGGCTCCGGCACCACCGCCGGCGTCTTGCTCTCCGAGTCCCTCGACTTCCCTGACAAAACCGTCCCTGATTTCCTCGTCGGCTGCTCTTTCCTCTCCATCCGTCAACCAGCCGGAATCGCCGGCTTCGGACGCGGGCCCCAGTCTCTCCCCGTCCAAATGGGCCTCTCCAAATTCTCCTACTGCCTAGTCTCCCACAGATTCGACGACACCCCCGTAAGCAGCGACCTTGTTCTCTACAGCGGCTCCACCTCCGACGGTGACGAAATTGATTACAATCATGACATCAGCTACACTCCTTTCCAGAAAAACCCGGGCGCCGCCAACACCGCCTACCGCGAGTACTACTACCTCGCCCTCCGCAAAGTCATCGTCGGCAAAAAACACGTCAAGATTCCGTACAAGTACTTAGTCCCCGGCGAGGACGACAATGGCGGCACAATTGTGGATTCCGGGTCGACGTTCACGTTCATGGAGAGGCCGGTGTTCGAGGCGGTGGCGGAGGCGTTTGCGACGCAGATGGAGAAGTACACGCGGGCCGGGGACATAGAGAACCGGACCGGGTTAAAGCCGTGCTTTGATATTTCCAAGGAGGAGAAGGTGGACTTCCCGGAGCTGGTGTTCCAGTTCAAGGGCGGTGCCAAGATGGCAATGCCGTTAAACAATTACTTCGCTTTGGTCACGAGCGACGGCGTTGTGTGCTTGACCATCGTCACGGACGGGGTGGCGGGGCCCGGAGTGGCGACTGGGCCCGCGGTGATATTGGGGAATTGGCAGCAGCAGAATTTTTACGTTGAGTACGATTTGGAGAGGGAGAGGTTCGGTTTTAAGAAGCAGAGCTGTAAAAAGTGAAAGAGATCGAGCTAGAGCCCGGGGTTATATTATTTTTTACTGGTGGACTAGATTATAGTTAAATTAGGAAGTGAAATTCATTCACCTAAAATTATAACCCATATATCTACTTTTTATTATTAGTAACTTAAATTTTGTTTTTATACGAGAATAATTATTAAAAATAAAAAATAAGTGTATATATTACAATTTAGGATGTATGAAAATCACATCTCTTTAAATTTTGTGATGATTTATCACAAAACAAGGAGATTTTTGCTTTTTGTTTTTGGATAAGTTAATAACACAGGGTTGAAGGTATTGTGGAAGCATGAAAAGCTGAAAATAAGATTCGCACAATGTGTATGTATTCTGTGATGGTGAAAGCGAGGATTTATGAGTGTTATGGTGACCATATTAGTAAGAAATCTAGCCGTTGTAAAGCATCACATCGTAAGTCAAATCCTGAACTTTTAGTACCATATATTATGATTACATTCACAATATAAATCGACTATGTTGATGATGAAAACCTTTAAATCGAGAATATATAAATTAGAAATATTAAGCAATTTAGTATTTACATATCTTGACCTTCGTAGAAGGGTGTTGCTTGCTGCCCTTTGGTCTCGACTTTTAAAGCATTTCTAACAACTTTTTTATATTTTTGGTTTTTTTATTTTTGGAGAAGATTTTGATTGTTTTGCTCTAACATATTCCTTAAAACTTTCTTCAAAATGAGGAATGTGATGAGAGAGAAAGTCAAATTCCCCATATTTGCAGTAAACTCTAAAATTTTAAAGAAAGATATGAGGAATGGTCATAAAATCTCTAAAATAGGGAATTTGTTAGAGTTAAAGATGAAAAATTGTTTGAAGCTCTGATTTTTGTTTGTTTCCTCATAATAGAGAAATTATAGATAAACTATTAGGGATACTCTTATAATCTATGTTATCTTATATATTCGAGCAATTAAAAATGTTACTCATATAACTGCTACCAATTCATTAAAACGGCTACCTAGCTAGCTAGCATTAAATTTATTCAAATCTTATTATTAACAATCAGTGTTACCTAATCTTGGTGGGTAATCGATTTACAATTTTTTTTTTATCAAATCAACACGTTGGATAAACTTTTTCAATATAGACGAATCGGCATAAAAGAACTACAACGAACAAACATCACACTAACAATTACCAATCACATGCCCAACATCGTTTGGTTTAGTGACACGAGGTCGTGAATTCGATTTATAGTATTTTAGCACATTAATTGTGTATTTGATATAAAAAAAATTACCAATCACATATACAACATTAAAATTAAGCTTAAACCAGTAAATTCCACACAACTCAACAAAAACTCTAAAGACTAGTCCCGACGCATGAGTGTCTGCCTAGGCTGTCATGAAGTTGATTTAACATAATTTGAGCTGGGATTCCAAATAATATCTCAGCTAGACAACTAGGACATGTTTGGAAGTTTCCTGCTCCGGCAAATGCATTTCTTTTGCAGTTGGGGAAGGGGGCCTTTCAGCACTTTTTGTTGGTGTTGTGCTGAATATGTAGGTCAGAGTTGTAACTATATTCAATAATTCAGCTTGCATATATATATATATATATATATATATATATATATATATATATATATATATTCACAACTGTGAAATTCACATGTAATCCACTAAAGTTGAGCATGAACAGAGGAAGAGGTATTATGAGGTTTTTATCTCTAAAGATGCTAGTATATATGGTGTAAAGAGTTGAAAAATTTATGCGTATGGCTTGAATTGAACTTGAAGAGAAACCTTTAGCCTTCAATTGGTAGAGTTGACAATGGAGCATGGGGTTGAAATGGCAACCTTGAAAATCGCTTCATTTTCATTTCAATTACATTTTGTTATTGCATAATATCGTGATTTTGTATCTTTGTCTTTTTTAGAGATTGTATAAGTATAGTAGACCGGAACCTACTAATGTTACAAAATATTAAAAATTATCCACTCTAAATTGTGAATTTCTATTGACATTACAAGCCTACAATCCGCTCTAGTCTCTATTACAATACATTATTGGAGATCTCTCATTTATAAATCTTTAGAGTTTTCACTCTATACCATCACAAAATGTTTCATAACAATAAATTTTTTTTTTGAACAGAACAATTTATATGTACAACAACAATGTACTTATTGATAGACTTGGGACATCTCCGTCTTCGTTATGGAACTCTTTGCCTTTGAGGCAGGCATGGAGTTCGCGCGCAATCAACGGTAAAAGAGTGGAAATGCCGTATATGTTTGTTAGGCCGCGAGTAACTCATCAAACAAGGAAATACAGATAGTCTGTTGGCATGCAATTCAGGATCACATCAAAGTCTAGACATATTGTTTGATATACCAACTCCACATAGCCATCCATATCTCATCCACCCTGCCAAGTGTAGACCACTTTCACTCTTACAATAATAATCACAAAAAAACCCATTCTTCAAATGATCCTGGTGGGTTGTCCTTTTCTCCATTTCCCAATTAAAAGAAGCACCAAAATAGATGATTGGATGGTAATCCATAATCATCAAAGAAGTTGTTGGTTGGTAAAACTGGATCCGTCGGTAGGAGTGTACCTTGTGGTCGAGTCCCAATTCAAATTCAGTCTTGGCTGCCAATAAGTAATGTGATCCTCCGATGTGTAAATCACCTGCGAAAATCCATATATAGGGGTTATGTAGACATGTACATGTCCATACCAGTCATTCGGGTCAAGATTGTATATCTTAGCGCAGCGGTGTAGACTAACATATCCCTCTATAAACTATATGTAACTAAGAGATGGTCTAAGTCTCATATAATCGTATATTTAATAACCATGTAACTTTACAAGTTAATATTTTAAAATATTACCGTTGATTTTGGTAAGTATCTATAAGATATCATTCTTCGAAAGTATCGTAACCATGTCCGATGTAGTCGTGTCGGAGAGGTCCTACTTCAACCATCCCGAACAAAGTTACAAAAAGGGAATTGGTTCTTGCTAAGAAAACACAAGGATTGGGATATTTCGATTTGTCGGGAAGGATGAATGACGGTGAAGATGGGAAGACATGTGAATGAATAAGAACAAAAGAAATGAGTCACTGCAGCACATGGATTTTCGAATTGGAAATTGAAGGCTTAGCTTTTGAGTCCTGAATGCTTTGGAATCTCTCTACCCTCTCTACTTACGCACCGCCCATTATAAGTTGGAAGAGAAAGTTTTGTGTGTAGCGACTTGCTGCCTAATTGGATTGGGATCCTCTCTTTTATAACATGGAGTGGGATTTGATCGATATGAAATGTTCTTTATCTAGTGCTCCTTGGCATTCGTCAACTACTACTTCAGATTTAAGAACCCTGCACAATTATATCAACTTTGGAAATTGGACATATTTAAAAGATTAGGTATTGTGCTCTTGTTTTAAGGCCAAACTCCAATGATTATGCATGATGTGTGATTAACTTACGAACGTTAGGATCGATTATATGAATGCTAAAATATGCTGATTAGAAGTGTTTAGATATGGGTTAAGGACTTGCGATAGTGTTTACTTGGTTGGTCAGTAGTTATTAGTAGTTACTAATCAAAAAATTTATGATCAGTCACCGTTATATTTACATCTAAGTGTTGAAAACAAAACAACTTTACTTAAAAATAATTCTCACCGTCTATGAATTTACATCTAAAGGTGACTGACCATAAATCTCTTAATCAATTACTGACCAATTAATCAAAATTGTATGTACTTAAGGTTGTATATAAACTCCATCCTCGGTTTGTAATCAATTTGACTCATGTTTAGCTCGTTTGTGTTCAACTTGTTAAAGAAATAAGTCTTGAGTTTGAAATTTTGTATGTTTGGCTCGTAAACTCGCAAGCTAAACTCTTACTAGGAACTTTTGGTTGTGACCTGAGCATCTATAGTTGGCAGGCCTAAAAGAAAGACTCACAACCCACCGTATCTTAATGGCTATGTCAGAGAGTAATCTTGGTTTTTATTATTCAGATTTACAACAGATTTCTTAGATAGTTCAATATTTTTAGATATATATGTTTTCATTAGTTTGCTTCCTAGTAGGATTCTTCTCCAATTTACACTAGCAGTTGTTAGCTTTGATATATTGAATAAAAGAGTGTAGTTTTGGCTGCAACTATAAGGTGCTTGGTCCTTTAAGTTTCTGGTGTGGTGTTGTTCTATTGCTACTGACTTGTGCAGGAGTGTGATCCCCATCATTCTTGATGTACAAACGAACACCATTAGCATGTGTATAGAGTTCCTAGCTAGTGATGTGAAAGGACAGACCAATCTAGGAATAGTATTTGGACCAGTCTAGGATTGTACAAGTTGAGAGTTATATATAACTGCTGGGCTAAGATCAGGTAAAGGATTATCACAAAACAAGATCGAGTACAAAATTATTGGTGAAGGTAAGGTTCGATCGACCATATGAGCTGTACGTGCTTTCCGATTAAAATAAATCAAGTTCAATCATGCATGTTTTAATAGCATGGTTGTGCAACCTGACTAGAGCAAATCTCAAATAATCATAAGAAAGTAATTCGTAAAGCTATTGTTAACACACTTATTTTTGTTATTAACACATCTTATATATTTTTTTATCCATATATTTTTTTTATTTACAAACTTGCTACTTAAATTTGATTGATAATTGGTTTTCAACTTCTCACCATATAAAGGGTGTGTTAATAGCAAAAAATGGTCCATAAATTTTTATTTTATGTACAAACTTGCCACTTAAATTTGATTGATTATTGTTTCTCATCACATAAAATGTGTGTTAATAGCAAAAAGGTCCATATATTTTTATTTTACATGGTTCTTGTTCTTAGAGTTCAATTGCTATCCAAGTTTCTGATACCTTGGCAGCTTTTGTTCCCTCGGGAGTCATATCTCGCTCTTCTAGCAAAGTATATGTATCTTCCCAGTTATGGTTACAATCCTGGTTATGGTTACAATTATATTTACACTAATTTCATGACATATGCAGTGCAGCAAGACATCATCTAGTTATGTGGTTACCTCCTATATATCATAGATGCAATTATGCATCTTTTTATCCTTTATTGTTCTTTATTTTAGATGCGCATGTGCATCTTATTTTGCTTTATCATTTTTCCGCTAATGTAAATGACTATCACTGGTTATATATGATTTTTATAAATAAATAAAAGCTTATCGTCATTAGTTAAAAAAAATTAATTAATCCTAATTAATCATAATTCATCACTCCATCAATTATTCCATGTCAAAAAGTTGTTTGGGGAGGGAGGGGTGGGGGCAAGTTTCCGTAATTTGGATTTTTCCGAGGTTTTTCGTGCTCTCATAATGTTCGTCGGAGCTCTGGAAATGAAGTTTAATTTATTCGACCACGGAAGGCTGCTTGAGCCCATTAGCTCCTTTTGCTTATATCACTTCATTGTCCTTATGTCTTGGCGCTCCTCTATATGAGTTTCTAACCGTATGGGGAGGCCTGCTCCTTTGCCTTCTCTTGAATTTTCTTATGGCCCTTTTTGGTATTGGCTTTTAAGGCAGTTCAAACAAAGATAAATGCTTCAAATTCTAAACATTATTACCGGTTTGATTATCATGTGTTATCTACCATCTGGTGCGGTAAATTTGGTCGAGCTGCTTAGTATGAAATTCTCATGTTAAAAGTTAATTTGAGTCTCAACTCCCACTAGTTTGTGACTGACATGTTTCAGGGACCTCCGGGTTCGTACGCCTACGGTGGGGGATTAATATGGTTTTGCTAAGATACTCTCGTAGATCTCAGCCCGATGACTAAGTGAGTGTGTTCCTAATTTGCTAATGTAACCGAACTGATTTACCATCTCACCCCAATAAAAAACCATGTGACATCTACCATATGAAATCTGCATCATTGCTTCATTTAGGGCGCTTCGTTTGCGGAGAAGCCAACTAAGCTGCAATTCCTTGTATAAAGACTTCCATGATAATTGATTTGTGCTCTTCATTTGTTTTTGTTGATTTTGTTCTTTTATCTTATTTAAGGGTCATGATTTTATTAAGGACTCCTTTGAGGGTTTCCATTAATGATGGTGTTTAGGTCGTTTTAAACAATCACTTATGGGACATAAATTTTATCACATATGGAGAAATTGACAAATTTTCAATGAAAAGGATTACGGTTGATTGATAGTGCTATTAGAAAAAAAAAAAACATTTACTTGATTGGGACGAGAAGAATTTGAAAGTTTGTACAGTTACTATTTTACTGATCTTGAAACCTAGGAAACAAGTCTTTATGGAACTCATTGTTGGAACGGTAACAAAATTTTAAGGTATGATAATTATACATCTTATCTTATTATATTTTTTTCACCATTGTAGTTTAACTTTGATCTATGAGTGCGGCTATTAGGACTTCCAAATTTGCTCAACATACATCTCATTCTCTACACATTTCTCTTTTACTTTTCAATATAAGCATTTTCTCAGACCTCATTTCAAATTCTTAACATAACCTTAGTTATTTATTGACATAGATTTCAATTAATTAGTTACTTTACATCTAATTCACTCAATAGACCTCTCATTCTTTGTTTTTTTTTACCTTTCTGTTTTTGAACATCTATTATCCATACCTTCATTTTTTGATTATTTTTTTTCATGTAAGAAAATGTTTTATCATGAACTATTCTATATATCTTTTTAACTTTTGTTTTTCTCTTTTGTATGTGTTATTTTTTCTCTATTTTTTTATTTTGAATAATTTGATCTCTATTTTATACCTCATAATAAATTATATTAAAAAATACCTATTTTCTATAATCAATTTTTTATTAAAATAGGTATAACTTTTATATATATATATATTGTAAAAATATTTATGCACTTGCAAGTATATGCGTTCAACAGATATGATAATACAAAATTTTATGTCACATGATCGATATTTCGAATTCATCATTGTTTTAGCTCTTATGAATATATATATATATATATATATATATATATATATGCTTCAATAAAAAGAAATTGGAAAACGAAAATATACAAGGAAAATAATAAAAAATGTAATCAATTATTATTGAATTGGAAAGTCTAGAGAGAATAAATATAATATTTCATTTTGTATAATTATTGTCCTTAATAGTCATTGTGTATCAGGATATATATGTCATTTAATAATTCACAATAGAATGAGGTCTAGTGAGCAAATTTAGAGGTCCCAATATATATATATATATATGCTTTAATAAAAAGAATTTGAAAAACGAAAATATACAAAGATGCAATCAATTATTATTGAATTGGAAAGTCTAGAGAGAATAAATACAATATTTCTTTTTGTATAATTATTGTCCTTAATAGTCATTGTGTTTCAGGATATATATATATATATATATATATATATATATATATCATTTAATGATTCACAATAGAGTGAGGTCTAACGAATAAATTTAGAGGTCTTAATAGCCGCACTCTTGATCTATATACTCATGACCATTTTTGTGTCGCTTTTTGTACCATAGAGCATGTTGGGTGATTAGTTGCCTGTTGTCCTTGACCCGGATTATTATTACTAGTATGCACTTATTAGGAAAACATTTTAAACTTAGGTTTTTTCAATACCCTAAGTCAAGTGACAATATCGTGCAATACAACATAAAAGCTATAAAAGTATTTGTAAGTAACACCCACTTTGATCAAATACTTTATAGCTACAAGCCTACAAATCACGCATGCAATAACCAAACGGAACGTCTTTGTGTATGTAATGCATATGAAAGTGGATATATATGAACCCATTTGACTATTGCATCATTTCGTTTCATGGTCTCTGCCTCTCTGAGCCAGTAAATTATGTACAGTATCCTTCAGTGAGCCCAGAGATGGCCCTTAAGCCTTGGTCCATGCAACGTGTACGATTCGGTGCGTTTCGTTGAGAACACGGAAAGCGTAAAGCTGAAATTCCCGAGGGAATGAACCATTGACAGTTCGTTGGCAAAACCCACCAAACCAGAGAGAAGAAAGAAAAGGAAAGCAAACCTGCAAGCAATTCCACCAAACCATCAAATTCCAAGACCAACGCAAAACAAACAAAATCACGTACCCAAAATACACTTTCGTCCTCAACCCCCAAAATCCTATGCCCAGCTAGACTAGACAGGTTTGTTAGATCCCTCCGATTCCGATCACCGATCAGTCTCGCCGTCGCCATGTGGCGCTCTCTCTGGCGATCCATCGATCGCTTCTCTCTCCAGTACTTCAAGTAAGTTTTTCTCCCCAAGTTTTCGATTCGGCATTCGTAATTTGCGTCAAGGACTTCATAAGGAGAAGTGAGTGACACTGTGATGGTCTAATTTTGTCTGAATTGAGTAGAAGCGGGAGGCTTTTTGCGTAATTTTGGTAATTAGGGTTTTGAATCCGCTTGGTGTTTAGGAAATGAGGTTGGTTAGGGTAATGGAAGTACAGGAGTAACATGACTGATGCTAGAATTATACATTTGAGTGTAGTAGTGGGTGGATTTATCAGCAAACCTTATGGGAAACCCGATATGTTGAAATGTAGGGGTTTAGGACTTTAGGTCCTTTAGGATGAAGTTGCTACATTGTATTCCGAGAATGCATTGTAGCTGTAGGATGAAGTTTTTCTGCTAGGAGGATAGTATCTGATTGTGTTGCACTATGGGAATGATATGGTGTTGCGTATAAATTTTAAAAAAAATAATTGGAAAAAGGTCAATTAGATAGTTATGTGAGAAGAATTAGTGTGGACAAAAGCTTTAGGCCAAAGACGCACACACAATATCGTTTGACTGTCAGGATTGTCAGTTTTGTTAGTGTTTTTAATACTTGTTGGGATCATCTTGCGGATGCAGACACATAATCAATGAACTGCAGCAGATCAAAGTTGTGGATATGCATAACAGGGTAACTTGATTGACTTTTCTATAATTTTATTAATATAAACTGTCCACTTATTTTTTTTTCCCTTTAACTGATATCATCTTTCTCTTTCTGTTTCTGCTTTACTCCCACTCTACCAGGAATTAGTCATAGATTTACTACAGTCCATAGTGGAGCTAGTTACCTATGGCGATAGACAAGATCCTCTGATTTTCGAGTATGAACTGTTCATGGTAAAGCTTCTCTATGGGTACGCTTTTCAATTTCCTGTTTGTATTCTAATTGTTTTATGTACTATTTATGCAGATGTTTTATGGAATACCAAGTTTTAGCAGAATTTGTTCGGGTGCTGAAGATCAGTAAAAATTCAAGAATTGAGGCACCATTGCTCCAGTATCTGAGTATAATGATTCAAAACATGAATAGTGAACATTCAATATGTAAGAACCTAAATTTCATTTCTTTTACAATTACTCCTTGATTGCTACAGACAACCAACCCATGTTAAAACACCAGTTGTTATTGCACATGAAAAAAATCTAGTACTTGTGAGTTCGTTCCTTTTGTATTTCATCAAATGTCATTTCAAGGCATTCTTAAGCCCTGAACTTTTGTGTTGATGGTTTTTCTGCTGCAGATTATTGTTTGAGCAATGACTATATCAATAGCATTATTGGACATAAGTTTGAATTTGAAGGAGGAGACCTAGCGCTATATTATGTATCCTTCTTGAGGTCTCACTCTCTCTCTCTCTCTCAATATGTTTGTGTGTGTGTGGAGAGGACCTTCTTAAGAGGGATACCTTTTAATGATAACCAAAATGAATCAGTGTTGGGGATATCCTCCAATGTTGTCCGTTGATCCTAACTGTTCAAGTTCAATAGCTTCTTTTAAGAATTATTCATGTAAACAAATCAACACACTCGTGAGTCGTCCGAAATGGATCCTCTTAAGAAGGGCCCTCTGTGTATGTTTATAAGGCAACATTTTTATCTCTCATTCTCAGAATTAATGCTGAGGTTCTTTGTCATTCCTTGTGAACTTCTTTTTCTTTGTTTGTTTGTTTTTGTTCTGTTTCAGAGCAGTGAGCAATAAATTAAACAAGGACACACTTTGCCTTCTTTTAAAGGTTCATGGGGTAAGTAACGTTTTTCATTTTAATTTGATGTATATGTTATAAGCTGCTCTCTAAATTTCAGTGTTAATCTTATCTTCCCATTATTGAAGAAGAAAACATTTTTTTTATTTTTTATTTTTTTTTTGTAAATTATTTGGCTTCAGAACCTTACTGGGTCGAGCCTGTTAGACCCAAGATTTTTAACTTTTTGGTGATTTTATCTATTCCACATTATCATGCTTTTGTTCTCCTAGTGGTTAAGGACAGGTCTATCTAAGCTTGGTTCAATCATGTTATCATTTCTTATTGTCTTTGTATTTATGCCTATATTGCCAGTCATCTGTTGGAGGGCTTGGATCCATGTTTTTTGTTTTTTCCATCACGCAGGCTTGAATATATATATATAGGTTTGTGTATGGTCATTTCATAGTGTGAAGAAAGTTGTGATCTATAGGAAATGCCTTCACCATTTCAGTCTTTAGTAACCACACTAAAGGATGCTCACAAAATTACTTGCCTTAAGTGGTGGCTAAATTGTATATGCCATTTGGAAGTATGAAACTATATTATGTGTGGATGTCTTAGCTGTAAAGCCTTATCATGTCAATTCTTCATATGATTGCAGGATACTGTAGTTTCATTTCCCCTGTATCATGAGGCTCTCAAATTTTCCCACCACCGGGAAAAGATGATTCAGACAGCCATCCGTGCATTAACTCTTAGTATATATAATGGTATGGTTCTGTTTACTGTGTCTTTTGTTCCCCCATATTTGCTACTAGAAGAGCAGCATGACATATTGAATTGAAGTATATTTTTGGTAATATGGATCAGTATCTTATGGTTGTGCAGTTAGCGATGACATGGTTTATCAATATATAACTGCTCCTCCAGTCTCAAAGTACTTCTCAGACTTGGTTGCAAGCTTAAGAGAGCAATTCATTCATCTAGATTTCCTTGTCCAGGCTACAAAGTATGTTTATTTATTTTGTTGATTAACAGAATCCGCTGAAATACTTAAATGTGCATTTAAGGCTGAAGTGTTCAACTCATATGCAGTGGGATGCTTACATATCAGAAGCGAGAAGAACTACTTTTGGAAACAGACGAGATCATTGACAATTTGTATTACCTGAAGGATATGCTTGATGTCGGTGACTCCCGTTTGAGTAGAGTAGTTATGGAAAATCTTCTTAGAACATTGGTCTTTCCGATACTACTTCCACTACTGCAGTTAAGGAAGATTAATGTGAGATGTTCTTTCTTTGTGATCCATTTCTTTGCCTTCTTATCTACTTCATGAGATACATATGAAACTCTTTATTGGAACTGTCCTTTGGGAAAACAAGTTAAAATTTATGCAAGCACTAAAGCTTTCCCATTTCTCGATATAGTGGTTTTCTTATTTGGATCGTTATATACGACTGACTAGTTTATGCGGTTGGTTTGCAACAGACTAATAGAGTGTTTGTTTTGCTTGGTTTAGTTTTACTAATTGATTTATCTTCTACCGACTTTATTTCTAGAATTTGTTGATCACCTTTACAAACTGAAAACCGAAACTATAGACTGGAAAAAAAAAAAGAGATTTTTTTTTAATCTTCTTTTCTAGGCCTGCAAAGTGGTGGTTGAATATTTGTTCTATTATATATATATATATATATTCTATTTTAATCCAAACTGAATTCAAAATTATATAGCTCAATCTCATTAAAGTTTGAAATTAATTATGAAACAAATAATAGCAACATCTAAATACTTTTATATATTTGTTTATGATGATTAATAGATACTTTGAATCAAAATAGGAAAAGCACTTTATATTTAGTACAGTACAATCACAAAAAGGAAAGCTAAAGCTATACCAAATCTTTTATGCTGCATGAGTTGTCGATTGAATTATACTTATCTTGTTTGTGTATTCATTCAGTATTTCATTTATGCTCCAGGGATCAAATTTATCTGCAATCACGTCTTTCTATACTGTTTCTCGTCTTCTTCAAGTCATTGGCGGAAAAGGGATGTTTGATTCTGTGGCTGGAGTTATTTTATATCCTTACATGGTCTCAAGTGTGAGAGATTCTATTGCAAGGGACTCAATTGAGAGCATTGATGATGCTAAATCTATATTCAACCAATTGAGCGACATGGAAAAAGTAGTATCTTCTGATCCTGAGGCTGAAGGAGTAGAAAGAGTTGGCTGCCCTAGAGATACTATCCATATCCACAGGTTGTTGCAATTTTTCTTGTTCTTATAAGTTACAACCTCCTACAGAAACAAAAAGAAAAAGGAAAAGAAAACACTTCTTACTTTCTTGAGGGAGAGTTTTGATGCACTTATTTAATTTTCTTTAGCTCATGCATCTCTTATTATATAAGATATTATTCTGATATGGTACTTTCCAGGGTATCATTCTCTTGTGGTGTACTTATTAATTCTATCCCTGGTGCAGGAGTGGCATACTGGCTCATATTTTTTCGGAGAGTTATAGTCTATTGCTATCTTCACTGTTTGTATTATTTATTTTAGCAGAAGAAAAAGGTACTAACTTGCATGAATTTTATGTATCAGTCTTGACTAATTATCTTTAACCTTGAATTTTGTAATATCTGATTGTCTTTCATCTCTTTGCGTTGATACAGATCTTCATCCACTGCTCTTTCGAATGATTGGATTAAGTGGGATGCGAGATATGCCTGTGGGTATTGAAGTTTTTATTTATTTTTTTCTTTTCTAATAATTATATTCTTCTTCAGCAGTTCTGGGGTTACGTGAAAAATTCCATGAAGCGGAATTACTCCATATTTCTGTTTATTGGTTCCTTAAAGCTAAGAATTCTTATTTCATGTGGATATGTAGTTGCTGTTGCATTAGAAGACTGAAAACAGTTGACAATTCCTTCTTTAATGTTTTAAAGTTCTGATTGGACAATGTTCTCCTTATTGATTCATATATTCCCTCACTAATGTTTTGAGTGTTTTGGATTTGTAGCCTTGTATATCATATTATTCTTTTTGTATCTTAACAGGCAGCAGATAGAAATACCGGAAATATTTTTGTGATACATATAGATCAGGTATTGGAAATCATGGAAATCATGGAAATATTCTTGCCTAAATCGTATATCTCCATTTATTAGTTATTTTTGGCAGCTAAATTTAAATGTTTAAACTGTGACCCTATGTATCTTAATTCAATGCCGCTTTCTGTAACATAATGAACTGATTTTCCATTTTACAGATTGTAAATACATTATTGAAGGTTTTAGCAAGTCAACCGCCTTTCTCTATACTAATACAATGGCATACAGGGTGGTTCTTGCGGAAGCTATTGATTTTTCCAGGAAAGGGTCTTGCTTGCCATAACATCCAGCTATTCAATGTAAGGTTTCAGCTGATATGGTAAAAGTACTAATTTATTTATCATATATTCATCTCTTATTGAATTGCAAGGAAAGAAGGCTGGCATAAAAAATAGTACAAAATTAGATCGAAATGGATAATGCTTATTGCGCGGATAATATACCTACCTTCACTGTTTTTCTGTTTCTTCTTGGCAAAACAAACCATTAGTAGCATTTCATGTATTGGCAGATCTACTTGTTCTCAGCTTCCATCAGTGATTGTTCTTTATTTTTCTTAGGCATAAGAACTTGTCTTGGAAATAAAAGTATATGTTTATTTTGATTTTCTCTACTCAGTGAGCAAATAGTTGAAGGTTCAGGTCTGAAGATGCTCAGACTTTGACATGACAACCCTTAATTTTGAGTTTCTCTGACCCAGTTGTAGCCAATTAGCTTGTTGAGAGTTTGACATACACTGACTGGCCTTTGAGGCAGGATTAGATCTTTGTTTGAAATGCACATTTTTACCCTCATGATCTTGTCTCTCATGTAATTACATTTCCCAAACTTTCTAAAGTTTTATATGTTCTAGTTTATCTGGACAGGCCTCATACCAGCAGTCTCAAGAATACCTTCAGAAGGAACTTGATGGATGCTGGTTTGATCATATCCCAGAGGTCTTAAGAAATGAATGGGCAGGCTGTATAGCAGGTACGTTGTTCATATTTCTTATATAGATATGTATGCATTTTGGGGACAGTGTTGCTATTAATCTATTGTTGTCCCTTCAAGGATTGTTTGCAACAGTTAAGCTGCAAGAATGTAGTAGGTACAATACTAATTTTATATTTTCCATCTTCCTAACATCTTGGTTGGTCTTCAGATGATCTAACTATATAGATCGGGGTGGGGGGTGGGGTGGTTCTGCAATTGCAAATATCTGAACACAAGATCTCATGCTTATACAATTGAATGTATTTGTTAGTTATCCCTATTTCTATAAAGCTTGCTTGGATCATTGGATGGGGCTGGGACATTAGACTAATAACAATCCTTTCATAAAGAGGCTGCAATTGCAGGATATGAATTTGTGCTTTCTCTGATATCATCTTAAGTTTTGTTCGCTTATTACTATTTAAGTTGTTAGGATGGGGATCTCAATACGATGTTTGTACTCAACTGCTTTTTCCTGAAAAATAATAATTATAGTCTATGAGACAGACATGAATTATTTGGTATCTTATATGGACAACTTACTACATGCAACTATTCTATTCTGATGCTGCAGCTCTGGTGGAATCATCCCAATGTAAAGATCCATTTTTTCTTCTAGAGCTGGACTTTAGCCAACAAAACACCGACGGTAAGTTTTTCTGAAAAGCATAGCACTTTCTCTGGTGTGATGCTTCATAAAGTATTTTGTTACATGATAAGTAATGTATATTGTGCACATATTGCAGGTGATGCAACATCATACCTTGCTTGGCAGAGGATAGTCGACACTGTGAAGGTAATTATTATTTGTTGATCACTGAGATGAACTTGTATGTTTTAGAGATGATTCCTTGCTGTCATTTTTAGAGATGTTTGTGTCCATCAAACACAGATGAATTTCAGTTTGCCACATTAGGGTTGGATCTACTATACTCTGGAGTATGGTTCCATGAATCCATGATGGTGTCCAACATGACTTGCTGGGGTCATAGGTTATATTCTATGGATCGCATTGGTATGAGCTTCCAATGTCAGAATATGGAGTTGAACTGTCAAAACTAACTCTTGTGAAGAGGCAAGAATGAATAAACAAATGAAAAAAAATTGCCAAATGAAATGTTATGTTGCTGGAGTGCTGGTATTTGAGCAACACTCCAGCAACATAACATTTGATTGTTGCCATATAAATTGAATTGCTGGATTATTGCCATTCTCTTTTTGAATTTAATGATTCACACTTCAATATTTGATTTTTTTCTGTATTTGTTCAATATATATGAGTAAGGCATTGATGTGTTTTAACCTTATACCTATAAAACCATGCCATGTTTACTGGTCTGTCTGATGTGATGTTGTGCATTATATTTAGACTTTGTCTTGACCACATGCATACGGGTTACTCTGTTTGTTTCTATGAAAATTTGTTTTGTCAGATTTCAGTCTTTTTCTTGATTAATTGGTTCTGTCTTTTGTTGACTCTTTGAAGCTCCCTTGTGTGCAATTTTAGGTTTTCATTCTACATCTTCAGCTGAAATCATGTATTCTCAACGGAGAACTGCTTGAAGAACCCATGCTGAACATAAGCAGTGCAGAGGCTGACTCTGGCAAAATCCATGCTTCAGATGTTGCATCTGCAAGCTTTGGGTCAGAGGTTCCTTTAGGTGGGTATTATTCTAGTGGAAGTTGAAGATTATCCCAGATCAACCTGTGTTATTCATACTGTCACTCCCTACAACTTTTTTGCAGGATCTGGAATACCTTGCAGAATTGCATTTTCCAATGCAGGAATTCGGGATATTTACTTGATACCTGTGGCAAGGAAAACATCAGGAAAATTGCTTCTTGCAGAGAAGCATCCTTTCCGCAGCCATCGAGGAACAGTACTTGCTATTGCACCATTGGCTGGGTCGAATGTAAGTTTAAAAATAATGCAATGGCATGGCTATGTTTTACCATCAACACCGTTCAGTCCAGCAATTATATATTTTAGCTTGACAGGTCTATTATATTTATTTAGTAACTAGCTCACTTTGAGTTCTGTCAATAACTAGGCTATGGTTATGGCTGGTATCTTGGCTGTCTTGCACTATGCCAGATCAGTGTGCAATCACTTACTGGAACTTCTCTCTGATATGCTTGAAGTAGATTTTTTATGTGCCTTGCATATCCTCTAGGATATGATTTTTTTCTAGTTTCCGATTTAGGTAAAAATAATATGATATTACAATTGGCTGGTAAATCCTCAATTTCCAGACGTAGTGCATCATTTGCATTCCTGTATTTTCTGTTAGTACCGAGAAATATTAGGATAAAAATATGCTCAATTTGTTTGAGCTCCTAGAATTTCATGTTTCAATGTTGAAGTGGGAAACAACAGATGAGGATGCCGTTTTTATTTTATTTTTTATAGCCTCTTGATGGAATATTGGAAAAGGATAGTATTGTCTTCAATGAAGTATCATGGGAGCTTGAAAGTCTTTAGAAAATTGTAGATTTTCCTTTTGGCTTATTATATATGCATATAGTTGATTTTGTTTCTCACTTGAAACAGCCAAAGGTAGATGCGGACCATCCAACATGGTTGCATCTTCAGATCAGAGAGTTCGAACCAAAATTTCGTAGTACTAAATTCAGAGGATATCATGCAGTGAAGTCCCATCACATTGTTGATGGCAGATGGACGCTTGGGTTTTCAGATGCAAAGGCTTGTGCAGCTGCTAGATTGTCAGTACTTTAGGAAACTCGGAAGCTGAGATCCTCTGTTGAGAGCTTACTTGCTCCTCTACTGCAAAATAACTGTCTAGGAAATTTATCAGAGAGCGAAGATGACTGACACTTTTTTGTACTGCTTGTAAATTAGCTAGCAACAATTTTAGTTTAGTAGTTGCCTATATTTTCTCTCCTTTTTCCTTAAAATTTTGCAGCTTCCCGCATAAGGCTGAGGTCAATCATAATAGTTCATAATAATACATTGCCTATCATCATCAAACATGCCATCAGTTGAGATTTTGTAGCAGTTATATTTTTCAACAATATTGAAGATAGAATCATAGAAATGTACCATACCAATTAGAATGCGTACATATACATATTGAATGTATCTTGGAATTTCATCTCTGTGAGTTGGAACATCTAGTGCCCCCGTCTTTCAGCAGGATCAACAATTGGTTAAGAAATTATTTGTATTTATGCAATATGCTTTTGTACATAATACAAACTCAAGTATATACGCAGTTATAGACTACACTATATAAAGGCTTAGGCAAAGCAACTTCAGCTAATCAGACTAGAGAAGAAACCAACAGTTATTCTGCAATAATCAGATGCTGGGTAAGTAGAGCTGCTGCTGATGATCAGAACTAGACTGGTCACCGTTAAACAATCTATGAAAGCTTTCCTACAGGTGCAGTCTCAATGTATACTGATCCTAGTAGCTTATTATTAGTGAATGAGCTAATAGCTTATAACACCGTTTTAATTTGTTAATTTTCAAAGTGTAGCAAAATTAAAGCTTGTATGTGCTTTGCATCTTTCAAACTCGGCAAAATACATAAACCCAGCTGCAAATTGAAAGCATGCACGAGTCTTCATTATAGCATTGCAGCTTGGTGCAGAAGATATCTCTCACCTCATCTATTAGCTAGCTCGGTGATCTATTCCCATGAATATTAATCGATATAATGCTCCCTTTTTAAGCCTAATTAAACACTGATTCACTGAAATATATATAACAAGATTAACAAGAGCATTAGTTTCAGATAGCAAACGGAAAAGCAACGAAAACTTTTTGGAAAAGGAGTGTGTAATTCCATCACCTTTACATAAACAAGGCTGTCATGTCAAAATTAGGGAAACTTTTTCTGCATTCTAAGCTTTAAAGGTCTGGCTGGGCTGGCCACCCTGCTATATATAATTTCTATTTGCTATTTCTCATAGTTTGGATATTGCTTTTCACCCACATGGCCACGTAGAGGCCAAAGATGCTCTTATTTGAAGCTTAAAAGCAAAAAATGAGCGGCCCTTTTGAGTAGATAATGCCATATTTTACTTTTAATATGGCTTTACGAAGAGAAAGCTAACTAGTGCTTTACTTTAACCAAAAGAGATAGAGCTTAGCTACAGAAACTTCGCAGAAACAAAATTAATTAATCAAATACCACAAACTCCCTAATGCAATGTGTTCCCATAAATCATAAATCATATATGTTATAAATATTAAAGGGGTCTGATAGTGAAAGACGAGAAAAGATCATGAACCCTAATCATCTTTGATCACCTTGATACAAATTAATCTCATGGCATCTTAACACAGATTACTAGTACGTTGTGGATCATGGCTTTTCTTTTTTGTACTTTTCTTTAAAACAAGCTAAGTGCTGTTACTGGTTTGAGGGAGGAAGTGAGATCGAGAGGAGGGAATAATGGGTTAGCTAGGGTGTATTCTAAGTAACTGTAAATATTCCGATCTCGTTCAAACGCTGCTTTTGTGGCAAAATATAGCAGAGAGGGAGGGTGCTTTGTGTTTCAAATTATTTGGTGGCTTTCTATGTCTTTTTAGGCCAACAAAGAAAGAAAGATAGGGTTGAAGAAGCTTTTTGACTGAGGACTGAACTGAGCTACCTAGCTAGAAGAATGCTCTCTCGGCGGGGAAAAGAATAAACAGTGGAGAATTTTGGATTTATCTCTGTACTTGTTTGGTCCTACTCTCCCTATCATTTTGATCCATATTCTATATATATTCGCTTAATTAGTAGTTCTGAAATTACATAAATTAACAAAAAGATTGGTATACGTACAAGTTTGATGTTCAAAGATGATAGTATATATTCCAGGTTGTATGCATGTCTACATTTAGATCGTCTGATATTACCAAAATGTATAATATTTGAACTCCAAATTGAACTATGCAATTAAGTACAATGTATATTTTATCGATTATCACTAACTTCAAGTAAAAGCAGCAGATGATTGAGGAATGAAAGGGTTGGGAGATCTCTCGTTTGAAGTGTAAAGATCTCTGTAATGTTTTGAACTTTTTACGCAATTCCATGTAGTTTGTGTTATTAGCTCAAGACCTTGCTAAGGTGGTGAGTAGTGTACGTTGTAGCCCTGCTTTCTATATCTAACTCTGTTAAACAAGACCAACTGGTCTGTCCAGGAAAAAAAAGAAGACCAGCGACTGAAACCAGCTAGCTGAAGAAGAAGAAGAAGAAGAAGAAGAAGAAGAAGAAGAAGAAGAAGAAGAAGAAGAAGAAGAAGAAGAAGAAGAAGAAGAGAGGATTGAAGAAGAAGATCGAGAATATATAGATATTTGGCTTGAGCTCACTGGAAGTGTTATGGCATTTCAGTTAATATATATCTGGCATCAGAGACATATACTCTCTGCTAATTAAGTAATCAGAGAGACAGAGACAACCCAAAGTAATATATATACTGCAATACTAATAATCATTCCAAATCAAATTCTACTCAATTTATATAGTTAATACAATATAAATTCAAAATACTAGCTTAGTATTACTATATATATTTTCTCTTTTGTCATTTCATGTTTATCTAATATTTCCAGAAGAAAGAATAGTAATTCGGGATAATTACATTACCTGTAATTTGTCATGCAGGGATCTTAATACTCTTTTTTTTTTTGGCAAATAAAATTAGAAAATCAAGGAGGGTCTAAAAGCCGAACTTTATGTAGTAAAAGAGAGTAAGATAGAGGAGGGAATGTCTGAGAGCTGTTATTAATCCCCATGCAACATGCATTTAAAGTGTCAAGCTTTGAAGCTTTGTTAGTTTATAGTTATATACATCTGTTCTAGAGAAGAGAAGAAATGATGCTAATAAAACTAATTGTGAATTGGAAGGAAGGACGCTTTAAGGCTTTGGGCTTTATTCCATGTCGTCTCTCTTTGAGTCTGGAAGAAAATCTTACACAGGTCCCTATTACTTGTTCAGCAGACACATAGTCCCCATTCTCTTTTCAGGTCCTCGTTTTTGGCGGATCCACATTCCTTTCATTCATTCATTCTCTACTCCTCAATCATAAAATCTAATAACACAAGTACTTATACGGTTCATCAGATATGTATATATAGATTCTTGCTATGCAGTACGTTTACAATAGATAAAGTTTTATACAATAATGCCTCTCTTTACAGATATACTTCTAATCATCAATGTTTAGGGTCTGTGATTTGTTGTGTGGTTAAGTTTTTAACATGCACCTCAACAATGTTCTTTCACTATTAGCTTTAGTTAATTTTCATTATGTATCTTCCTTACCATTTAAGGCTTTTTTGTTTTGTTTTTGAAGAAGCAAATAATTAATTTCATTCCTTATCATAGGTAAAACTGATCCTGTCTTGGACAAAACCTTTATGAACCAAGCAAACTACCACTAATTGCAAACAGTTAAGCTCGTTTGTTCTAACTAAAAACTATCTTATCAAAAAGACTAAACCTAACTCCTCAAAGAAAAATCTCAATCGCCAAGAGAACTCAATTGATGTACAATTGGAAATTCAAGATTAGGTAATCAAATGGTTATTTTCCATTTAACATAATAGGCAAGATAAAACTAAGATAAATTAAATTTTTTCCTTGCCATCAGCAGAGTGACAAGTGAGAAACAGAGGTGTAATGCCTTGTTTCTTTGGAACCCTAGCCTAGTTTTCGTTTTCTTACTACCAAGTGGCCAACCAACTTTTCTTTCCAGAATCACTAACCCTTCCTCAAATGCGCGCTCTCCTGCGTCCCCTAGGACCTCCAGGATGATGAGTATCCTGTATCCATCCTGCTCCAGCGGAAGCCGAATTCCACCTGCCGGCTGCACTTTCATCTGCACCTCCGTGAACCTCACGCCAACATAAGTAATCAGACCGCACTGAAGAAATTTATCAACCAAGTGCTTAAAATTTAGTTTTAAAACATCGTTGAAGCTAATATTGAAGAACACAAAATAAATTTCAGACTGCAGATGATCATAGATATTGTTTGGAAATTAAAAGTAGCACTGTTGAAATCAAACTCTACCCCATACGGGAAGATTAAATGCATTAGTTCTTTACTTTGGTCGCTTAGAGATTATTATCACTCCAACTCTTGATACTAACTCAAAACTAAAGCAGAACCTTAAGAATTTGTACGAGTAAATCAAAAGAGTACAGCATATATATATATCGCTGGTGATTTAACGTGGGGAGAGGATTTCAAAAAAAAAACGTGGGGAGAGAGGAGGGTCAAAAATGATGAGAGACGAAGGGAAAACAAAGAAAAAGATAAGCAAACAAGGGCAAAAAATTTGGGGGTGTGTGTATTGATAAAATAGACATGTGTTTCTGAAAAACTGTATATACACACACTGTGTAGGTAAATTTTTTTTTTCTTTTGGAACTCGTTTATAGGTTATTAATTAGGAGACAGGCTAGCTAGCATACCTACCTACCAATACGTAATACATTTTTTTCTTTTTATTTACCCATTTAGATTCTGATATGTGACATCTTTATTTTTTTATTTCACAAATTTAACAACACGTACATTTACACTAAGTAAAATTTTATTCACACACCCTTAAATACTAAATTCACATTCTTTTTTTCATATGTCCAATATCATACTTTATGGGTATGTTAAATTACCAAAAGAGATATATTTATTTTAAATAAAAAAACTTAATTCCTAACAATTGTAATATGTTGTCTTGTTTCACTTCAATTTCATGATAAGTAATTTAGTAGTGATCAAAATTTTGAACAATTGGCATTTGGGTATTGTCTAGGTCAAGTCCTCGATCAATGATGAGTAATTTCGTTTCGGCATTAGTATATGTTCAACCCAACAAGTGCATTCTAAAACAAAAACAAAAACAAAAAAACCAATCAAGTGAAAGCAAATAAAACATTCGTTGAGTCATGTTTGTTTCAGTTTAGTGATGACCATGTGATTTACTGAAACTCTTACATAGAGCATTTGAGGAAAAAATGCTGATACCTCTAGTGTAATATGGCGATCGTATTTTTTTTCTTTCTCAACTACAGCTCTCTCGTATTAAGTGAAAATATATGATGTATTATAAGGTTGGATAGTTTAGGAAGATTGGGGGTTGTGTTTCTAGTAAAATGTCAAAATAAAAAAGTAAATAGGTTGTGTATTAAACATGAGATGTGTATCTATCATCTAGTATTGTGTGAATAAAATTTCTCTTACACTAATATAAGTATATTCGTTCAAAATACGTAAATTTGACTCAGACTTCTTAATTACAACATATGGACATTTATTACAAAAATTTCAACCAAATGTCCTTATGTTTGTAAAAGAGTTGTGAAAAATGTAATTATTTTTTCAATACAAAAAACACCACCTAATTATAAAACCGAGAACCATATTATATGAATGAGGACAAATGGTATATTTAGTCCAAATATGAAAATTTATAATTTCGACAACACATTCGTCTTCAATTTTGTAAAACGAGTCATAAATTTGTAAATCTTGTTCATACCTCGTAATTACAACGTATGAACATTTATTACAAAAATTTTAACCAAATGTCCTTATGTTTGTAAACGCGTTGTGAAAAATGTAATTATTTTCTCAATACAAAATACACCACTCAATTACAAAATCGAGAACCATATTACATGAACGAGGACAAATAGGTCTATATATTCTGTCTAAATCTAAAAATTTATCATCTCGATAACACATTCGTCCTCAATTTTGTAAAAGGGTCATAAACTTGTAAATTTGATTCAAATCTTGTAATTACAAAATATGAACATTTTATTACAAAATCTTCAACCAAATGTCCTTATGTTTGTAAAAGTGTTGTGAAAGAAGTAATTATTTTCTCAATACAAAAAACACTACCTAATTACAAAACTGAGAACCATATTACGTGAACGAGGACAAATGATCTATTTGGTCCAAATAAAAAAAACTTACAATTTCGACAACACATTCGTCCTCAATTTTATAAAAAAGGTTATAAATATGTAAATTTGGTTCAGATTTCGTAATTACAAAATATGGATATTTATTACAAAAGTTTTAACCAAATATCCTTATGTTTGTAAAAAATATTAAAAACAAATTACGGTATAGAAAACTGGTGGGTACTCTAGAATTTTTCATTAATTAGTACGCACATAATGCTTATTAATTAATTAACAATGTACTGTTGCCTAAAAGAGAGAGACGCACTTCCAAAACTAGCTAGCTTGAGTACCAAATCTTTTCTCAAAATTATTTGATGTGTGAGAAAGAGAGAAGGCAAAGCTGAGTTGCCTTTGATACTGGTGCGTAAATATTTAGTCCTGCTTGTCGGCACATGCATTCCACTTTCCACTACAAAATCGACTTTGGACCCCAAAATTTTACCTCCCCTACAAGAAAAGCACACCCCGGCCACCTCTCCAATAAATCTCTCGCTCTCTCATCATGATCACTAATCATCTAGAGTACTAGATAACAAACAACTCTCATACAACTTCACTGCATATATAGTTTATCTACCTACATATAGGCGAGTTCAAACCTCAAACCTTACAACTTCCATCATTAGCCAACTTCTCTCTCAAAACCCATATCTTGCTTCTGTCTCTCTTTCACTCTTCAACTAAACACCCATGAACCGATCTCTAATTTGACCTTCTTTTCTAAGATTTTAATTACAAGCAGCCAAGCAATTGATCGATCAAGATGAGAGCAGGAGGTTGCACACTCCAACAGGGTCTAACTACAGAGGCTGCAAACATAGTAAAGCTTGCACTAACCCTAGCACGGCACCGAGGCCATGCGCAAGTCACTCCACTCCATGTTGCAAACACCATGCTCTCTTCTTCAACCGGCCTATTGCGAACTGCTTGCCTTCAATCACACTCTCACCCACTTCAATGCAAAGCACTTGAGCTTTGTTTCAATGTTGCCCTCAACCGCCTCCCGGCTTCCAATTCAAGCCCCATGTTGGGTGGCGGGCATCACCCTCAAAACCCTTCCATCTCTAATGCCTTAGTCGCTGCTTTCAAGCGCGCGCAGGCTCACCAACGACGCGGTTCCATTGAGAACCAGCAGCAGCCCCTCCTAGCAGTGAAGATAGAGCTGGAGCAACTCATCATTTCAATCTTAGATGATCCTAGTGTAAGTAGAGTCATGAGAGAAGCTGGGTTTTCTAGTACCCAAGTCAAAAGCAATGTAGAACAATCTGTCTCCTTAGAAATATGTAACTCCCAAACTACTGCCACTCCTTGTGTAAGTAGTAGTAAGTCGATGGAGAGTAATCTCCAGATGATTCCTTTGTCAGTGGTACCTAATCTAGATCCAGTCAGGAATGAGGATGTGACGAGTGTTCTAGAGAATTTGGTGAAGAAAAGAAGGAAGAGTATTGTGATTGTGGGTGAGTGTCTTGCTAGTGTTGAGGGCGTTGTTAAGGGAGTGATGGAGAAGCTTGATAAGGGAGATCAACATGTTGTCGTTGACGAGGGTTTTAGTTTGAGAGATGTAAAGTATGTAACACTATCTCTCTCCTCTTTTGGACATCTTTCAAGAGTAGAGGTTGAACAGAAACTTGGAGATCTCAAGAGCCTAGTGAGGAGCTGTGTGGGGAAAGGAATAATTTTGTATCTAGGAGATCTCAAGTGGATTACTGAATATAGGGCTAGTAGTAGTTCAAGTCATGATCAGCAGGGAATTAGGGGGTATTATTGTCCAGTGGAGCACATGATCTTGGAGCTTGGGAACCTGGTTTGTGGGATTCATGGGGAGACTAATGGTGGGAGGGTTTGGCTTGTAGGGATTGCTACTTTCCAAACATACATGAGATGCAAATCTGGCCATCCATCACTTGAGACTGTTTGGGGTATTCATCCTCTAACGATTCCCTTAACCAGCCTGCGCTTGAGTCTTGTCACAGCAGAAAGGTAAACCATTTGCCAAAGTCCCAAATTATATGTTCCATGCCATTAATTACCTCAATTTATTCATCATATTTGTCTTTATAAAATCTTTAGGTTTTCGTTGATTTCTTGCTTATTTTGATGGGAAACGAATGCTATGTGCACTCTTTAATTGATTTTAAGCTGCTGGTTTGAGTGTTAAATATTTGCCCTCCTCCATAAGAGTTTACAACTGGAAAATGCAACTGGCCGGCACCGGTTGATCCACTGGAACGTGTTGATGATAAAACTTTGATATGTTTCACATGTTTTCTTGAAATTAATCAATCTTTCCTGATAATATAATCATCACATTTTTTTGATTATCTTGCTATTAATTTACATTACTGGTATAATTTACAGTGAACTGCACGGTGAATCTACAAGTAAGATAGCTGAAAGTGGAACTAGCAGGCTAGTAATACTCGAAGGTGGAGATCAAAAGCAGCTCACTTGCTGTGATGAATGCTCAGCCAAGTTCGAAGAAGAAGCTCAAAGCTTACGAAGCAGTAGCATCTGTAACAGTGAATCCACCACATCAAGCCTTCCTGCATGGCTCCAACAGTACAAGAATGAGAACAAAGGACTAAACACAACAACTAATAATCATCAGGTACTTCGTCTTACCTAATTAACCTCTTCATTTAGTTTCATAAATATTTTCATGGCCCAGCATTAATAGAAGTTCTCCAAAACTTAACTTTTCCTTTGCTATCATGTTGTTTTCTTTTGTACATCAGAACTTTGTCTCAGTTTCAGACCTTTGCAAAAAGTGGAACTCCATTTGCAAAGCAATGCACCACCAACAACATTCCAATAATTCTTCTGAGCTCAAGACCCTCACAATGTTCTCGTCCCTCTCACCCTCTTCCTCGACTTCTGGTTTTTCCTATGAGCAACAACAATACCCTACTTTGCACCACCATCATTCTTGGAGGGACCAACAATTCTGGATACCCGAAGCTCGTGACAAAACTGTCGAACCCAATTTGACAATGTACTCATCAAATCCTAATTCCACTCCTAATTCGGCTACATCGAGTGATGTCATGGAGATGGACTATGTTCCAAGGTTCAAGGAGATCAATGGCGAGAACCTGAAAACCCTATGCAATGCATTGGAGACAAAAGTGCCGTGGCAGAAGAATATAATTCCGGACATCGCCTCCACAATCTTGAGATGCAGGTCCGGAATGGTCAGAAGAAAAGGGAGTAAGGTGGGCACTAATTTCAGTCCCGAGGTAAAAGAGGAAACATGGTTGTTCTTTCAAGGTCTTGATATGGAAGCTAAGGAAAAAGTTGCAAGGGAATTAGCTCGTCTTGTTTTCAGGTCTCAAACCAACCTCATTTCCATTGCACTAAGCAGTTTCTCGTCGACTCGAGCAGACTCGACCGATGATTGCAGAAGCAAGAGACCACGAGATGAACAAAGTTGCAGTTATGTGGAAAGATTCGCTGAGGCGGTGGCGTTGAATCCACATAGGGTTTTTTTAGTTGAAGACGTAGAGCAAGCAGACTATTGCTCACAAATGGGATTTAAGAGAGCGATGGAAAGAGGAAGGATAACAAATTCTAGTGGAGAAGAAGTTGGCCTTGGAGATGCCATCATTATTTTGAGCTGCGAAAGCTTTAGTTCGAGATCAAGAGCTTGCTCTCCCCCTATAAAGCAAAAATTATCAGAAGAAGAAGATCATAAGGATTCAAGTCCTTGTGCGTCTTTGGATTTGAACATTTCGTTTGATGATGACGACGTTGATGGCGATCAGTCAATTGATGACATTGGTCTTCTTGAATCGGTTGATAGAAGAATCATTTTCAAAATTCAAGAACTATAAACATCGATCTGGAAGAATACGTCATCAGGCGTGGCTCCATGTGTTCACTTTGTTTAACTTTTGGGATGCCTTTCTAGGTTTCTGGCGAAACTTCGTTTGTTTAGTATGTTTTTAGATTCTTAACTTAGCGTATCCTAGGGCTGAAGAGTTAAAGATTTTCCTCTTTATGTAAAACTACTATATATATGTAAATTATTATGATCTATGATTTCCTTGTAAAAGGAATTTTTCTTCTCAATTTCCTTGTTCATGCATGGAATCTGCGAAGTACTATAGTTGTGAAGCATGCACCGAACAAGTTATACAGTGGAATGTTCCGGTATTCCTCTCAATTTTCTCATATGTACGTAGCTGCATAAATCGCAGGACGCAGGACACTAGTTTGTCTTATTTGTTGAGGTCTTCATTTCAAAACACACAGAATGTGAAGCTCCATGATTTATTTAAAATTTTGTCGAGCAATCCGTAGTTGAGTCACCTAAATTCACCTCAATGTTTCATGGCCAGGGCCGGCTTGAGGTTTTGGGGGCTCAAGGCGAGCCATAGAATGAGGCTCGTGATGCTCATTTAACATGTTTGTAATTTTTAAGAATTATTTAATTTCCTAGGATTCATTATAAAGAACAATTCAAAATTATAGTGCATAATTGCCTAATTTAGTCAAAATGTTTGTAAGAGTTTAAATTAAATTCACACAAAACACCATTTTAAAGACAAATAATGAGAGAAAGTCTCATATCTATCGACCTCAAGATGTTAACGAGATCAAACCTAGAATTATACATACATATATATATATATATATATATATATGTATGTACTAAATAAAACAAAACTTGTTCAAGTTACTACAATTGGTTGAGAAGTTTAAAATTCAAGACTACAATATTTACGGATACTATCTCTGAAAGACCAGGAAAACTAATAATTAGTTCGAACTAAACTTGAATCAAGTTTTTCGTTTACTTGTACAATCATGTTTAGTTATCTCACTTGTACAATTACTCTTAATTACCTCATGCAATGTCATTATTACCGTATCACTCTATAGAGTATACATCACAATCTCAAACATTTTGGAGCCCCTAGAATTGGGGGCTCTAGGCGGGAGCCTATTGAGCCTACCCCCAAGGCCGGCACTTATGACCAATGTGACAATGGAATTGTACTACTGTCACATCCCGGTTCTTAAGTTAATTTACTGTCATTTACTTTTGGGCTACTTTGATCTTTTACCGTTTTAAGTAACCGTTTACTATTTAAGGCTCTAAAAGTTGATTTTTTCCTAGGTCTAAAATTTGGAAAAACTTTCTTTATGAAAGTTGTAGAGGATGTTAAACTGAGTTCGTAGACATGTGACACACTTAAATCGGAGTTCGTATGAAGAACTTATGGTCTAAAAACGAAAGATACTATTTTGGTTGGGGGTATAAAAATGGAAACTTACCATTGGGGTAAGGTAGAAATTCAAAAGTTACGGGCTCTCTCTCTCTTCTCTCCCCGCAGCTCTCCCAACCCAAAAACTTTCCGGCCGTCGTCCGACCGAAACAGGAGGCATGCTTGGTATTGATTTGAAACTTGGAGCATCCTCTACAAGTCTAGGTAGGTGGCAGCTGGTGTCACGCCGCCGTGAGGGAGCATGATCGTCGGGAAGGTGTGACTATGCCGCGGAGGTGTTCTCGCCGGAACTCCTTTTTCCGGCCATCAATATGGAAGCTGTTGGTCTCGTCTTGAAGCTCTCCCTTCTAGCAGCAAACTCCTAAAAGGACATCCTAATTCGAGCTAGGTAAGGAGAATCAGGCGTTTGAAAATTCCTAAGGTTTTCTTGATATGATTGGCTTTGATGACCCTATTTAGGCTTGAAATTGTTTGGGATGTTGAGAGGAAGATGCTGTTAAAATTTGGTCGCCGGAGTCGGCTGCTGCTGTAAGGGAGCTTTTCAAGGTTTTAAATGTGTTATATTAAGGGGAGTCTAATGGTATGAAGTTTGGAGTTTTTGGAGGAGTTTTGGTTAGGTTTGAGATTTTTCAAAGATTAAGAATGTTGACAGTTATTAAAATGAAAATCCGGCCGTTAGATTTCCTTATTATTTATTCTAGAATATTAGAATTGATGAATTATGATGGTAGTGGAGTTTGGTGGAAATCTGGTGAGCTTAACCTTCTTTAGGGTAGTGAGATAAAAGGAAGAGTTTTGGTGTTTATATTTAAGTATTTAATTTCTGAAATTAAAGTTTGGTTCTAAGCATGGTTATTGTGTCATGATGCGTAGGGGAACTTCGTTTGAGTGGCGATTCGGATATCGTAAGGTTTATGCCTAAATTTGTGAGTGTACATTTTGATTTTAAATAAGCATGCATGCAAGATTTTTATAAGTTATCATTTTATTTTCCGAGCGTATATTATAATTTTGACTTATGAAATGATCTTGGAAATTATTTGAGTTTGACGCATTGATAAATTGATGGTCATAACTTATAGATTTGAGCTCAGATTATTATTTTAGAATTTGAGTTTGGATATTCTTTATGACTCCGGATTTAAATATTATCGGTTTTATTTTGATGACTTTGAGATTTATAAATGATTACCGAAAATGAGATTTTCGGTAGTTCTCCATTATAGTTTAATTGTTTATTTGAGGCATAATGATTTTGACTTAGAGAATATTTTAGCGAGTATTTTCGAGTGGAGATATTATTATTTATTTATGGTTTATATTTGATATTGAAATCTCGCTTATGTTTATAAATTTGAGAATATTTTGACGTGTGAGACACGTTATTGAGTTTTATTATAATTTCTTAAGATTATTTTCAAAGTACGTTTGGGAACCTTACCATTCGTATGATCTTAGGGAAGTTTAATGGATTTAAGAGATTTCATATGTTTTTAGTCACCATAATATAGGATCGCTTATATTGATTATTGCTAGCTAACTATTATTAGCAGTTACTCACCTATGGTGAGTAGAGCGCTTAGCGTGGGACACTATTATAGCCTGGGAGGCAACCGATCGATATTTATATTTATTTGTTAGCTATCCATTATTAGCGACTACTCAACATAGGTGAGTAGACCGCTTAGCGTGAGACACTATTATAGCCTGGGAGGCATCGACCCGAGCCTGGGAGGCTCTTTTTTCATGGTGATAACTCTTCCCCTTAATGTATTTTTTTTCTTAGTTATATAATTAATTAACCAGTGGGGCTGGTTTATATTATCTTAAGAGATTTCTCTAATTGAATAAACCAGCGGGGTTGGTTGGTCTATTTTTGTGGTATTTGGGATTTAAAGTATTTGGTTTATCAAAGTTGTATGCGGTTAAGTTTTAAAAGTTGAAATGTGGGAAGGTATATAAATTTGTAGTCGTTAAATTATTTAATATATTTTTGTCCACTTATTCTAACGTTTTTAAATTACTTTCCTCTGGACCCTTTGGTTTTAAATGCCCAGTTTGCAGGCTAAGTTTAAATGAAGTCGAGTGTACATGGAGTCGAGGCATAGTCAGAGACTGCTTCCGCACATTCTTTATTCCTTGTTTTTTGTTTATTTTTAAATATGCTCTGAAAGTTTAGTAGTGAATTATTAATTGTCTGTTGTTGGTTGTGGAATTATTTTAGTTGAGTAATTGATTTATTGGGAGATGTGATGAACTTGGGGAGCAGGAAGGCTCCAGGTGTTGAGGATGGATGTTTGGTTATAGAAGTGTTAAGTTGGATTTTTTCAGGTAAGGGTTGTCCATTTTCAAGGAAGGTTATGCCGAATATTCGGTAAATTTTCCTTGAAAGTGGACTCCGCAGGATTTATCTTGGGTTTTAAGGTGAAATTCAGGGTGGGTCTTGACAACTACATACCTCAAGTGATGACAAGCCAGGAGAGATCATTGATGTAGGGGGAGAGACTGAACTTGCATGTACATCTTCAACAACTAGCAGCTGATTACTATTCAATTCTCCTCCTTTTGACGTGTCGGACAGTTGTTCGTCATGTTAAACATTTTCAGAATAGGGAACAGAGGCCTTGACTTGGGCAGGTTCAACAGATTGAACCACTTTTTGAGGTTCCAGAGTATTATCTCTCGGATTCTGGATATGGTCGGTGACAGGCCGAAGATCTTTTTCAACAGGGTTACTGTCAACAATTACACAATTTTCTAGTTATCCAAATTGATCTTCATAAAAACATGCTTTTCTTCCTCACTCGGTGATACCGTAGGAGAAAAATAGTACAGGTCTTCACTAAATGTGACATCCATGGTGACATAGAATCATTGAGATGGAGGATGGTAGTAATATCCTTTTTTATGGGATCCATATCCAACAAACGCACACTTATAGGAACGAGCCTCCAACTTAGATCTCTGATTTTTGTAAAGATGAACATAGGCCACACAACCAAAGACACGAGCATAAAGTTTGTTGAGAGATGAAATAGTAACATGTTCAGATAATACCTCAAAGGGAACCCGATTCTGAAGAGCTACAGATGGTAGACGGTTGATAAGGTGATAGGCACATAACACAGCTTCACCCCAGAGATATTTGGGTAGATTGGCACTGAGTAAGAGGGCTCTTCCAATATCCAAGAGGTGTTGATTTTTCCTTTCAGATACCCCATTTTGTTATGATGTCTGAGGACAAATAGTCTGATGAATAATTCCATGTTGCTGAAAATAGTCTCGGAAAGAGTGGTTAACAAACTCTCCTCCATTGTCAAATTAAAATATTTTCACACAAGCATCATACTGAGTTCGAAAAAGATTATGAAAAACGGTGAAAGCCACAAATACAGCATCCCTCTTTTTCAATAACACAACCCAAGTTAATCTTGTTAAGTCATCAATAAACAAAACAAAGTGCTTTATTCCTGTCAATGTCAAATTCTTCGAAGGCCCCCATATATCAGAATAAATCAACTCGAATGATGCAGAACTAGAAGAAAAACTAGGAGAATAACTGGACTTATAACTCTTAGCAAAAACACAAGTTTCACGAGTGAGACTGGACTCTTTTATTCCAAAAAACAAATATGGCATCAACTTCTTCATGACTCCAAAAGATGGATGACCCATTCGGCGATGCCATAGCCAAATTTCTTTTACTTTATCAGAACTCAATGTCAGGGCAACGGTTGGTGACAGTGCTCTTATTTCTCCCTTGTTTATATGCAATCCAAGTGAAACAGTCTCCCCTGCAGATCCCTCTTGCCTATTATCGCCTAAGATGACAGGTCATGGAAGATAACATACATATGAAAAAAGGTTACAGAGCATCTGTTTTGTGAATTCAATTCAGAAATAGACAATAAGTGATGTGATAGAGCAGAAACATAAAAGACTTTGTTTAACACAATTGTTGGAGTAACTTGAATTGGCCCTATACCTAGTACCGGGAAAGACACCACATTTGCATTAGACACTTCAGGTATGGGAGATGGGGACAAACTAAAAAAAAAAGACTTATCAAATGTCATATGATCAGACGCACCAAAATCAATTATCTATATATGACTACCAGTAAAATCAGAAATTTTTAATGTAATACCAATTTTACCTCTTTTTTTGTGAGAACACACACCTGTGGTAATGTCTTGTCTTCCTACTCCATAAAAATCAGGTTATTGGACCAACTGAATGACAACCTTGCCACCGCGGCTTTTATCATATGTAGCTCCTTGATTTATTTTCTTAGGACATGAGTTCTTGTAGTGTCCAAACTCATTACAATAGAAGCACTGCACTTTAACAAGATCTGGTCCACGAGCAGGTTGGATTCGAAGTTCACTATCTTGGTTCTTTGGTTTCCAATCTTGTTGAAGTTTAGATCGGACAGTGAGGCTGGATACCTCGGTATGCAACTCCTTTGCACTAGACTGATTGAATTCATCTTTGCGTACATAAGCATAAACTTGTTCCAGACTTGGTGGTGTGGCTTGTCGAAGCAGTTCTCCCTTAACAATAGCAAATTTTAAATCCAATCTATTCAAGAAGATGTGGACTCGCATCTTGTCTTGGGACTTGTTGTGTGTAGCAATATCCAAATCACACACCATAGGATTGGGGTCTCTTTCATCCAACTCTTACCAGATAGCCTTCACGCCGGCATAATATTCTGCAAGAGGCTTACTAGCTTGAGTGGTTACGAAAGCTTGACAGATCAACTCATGAACTCTTGCAAAATCACTCCCATCATAGTATGTGGTTGCGATTGCATCCCAGATTGCCTTTGGCGTCGTATAGCTTGAAAACAACAACATGATTGGTCTGGTCATGGATTTGAGAAGAAGCACCATCATATTAGAATTTGCAACATCCCACATAGCTTGTGCCTTGCCAATTTCTTCAAGTCGTTGGAGAGTACCAGCGACATATTCCCATTTGCCCACACCGCCAAGATGTATCTTCATAAGTCGTCGCCATACTTGATAGTTTGTACCATCCAGTTTCACTCCAAAGTCTGAGCTTTTGTTTTGAAGTGCCATCAATTGTTCACAGGTTGATCACCAAAGATTGCAAGATCCATTGCAAAGAGGATTTGATGACAGAGGAACAGAACAAGTGCGACATAATTCGACGAAATCGGAAGCTTCCTTCGACACGTCGAACATATCAAATTAGGATAAGTTTAGAACAAATTTGCAGCGGAAAACAACAGGGTCAGATCATCAAGATTGCCAGGAACGACTTAGGCTCTGATGCCAAGTCAAACATAACATAAAATGTTGAGAATTTTCTAATATATTGAACAAACTCCAAGTCGGGTATATATACAAGCACAATTCTAACCTTAGAAGGAAACTAATTACACGGAAAGATTTATATAATCCTAGTTGATTACAAAATATACATCTTCGCAATATACTAGGATTACGACTCACGTTAACAGTAACAACCAATTCAACACACTCTTCCACGTGTTTAAACATACAATTGATGAAGTTTCACAGTAGGTGAATAGAATCCTTTTCCTTGATGAAATAATATACTTCTTTTCTTCTTAAAAATGTCTTGTTTAACAGTTTACTTTGTTTGGAAGAAGCTCATTGTTAACCATTGCATACTAAAAGAAAACCGGTTTGGTGTTCTATGGCTAGTCTCCTCTCTCTCGCTCTAACTCTAGGCCTCCTCTCTAGCGGCGGGTTTAGTGATAGCGATGGCGGCGGCGTGTTTGATGATGATAGCCATAGTTGGATTCAGGCAATTGTTGCAGACACCTATTTGCTCTCATCTCCTCTCCTCTCCTGGTTACAGTGGCGCCGTGGGAGGCAGTTTCATTATGGGATCTTCGATTCTATGCATGCGTGGTGGAGGAACCGAGCGGTTGTCATTGTGGCGAGGTCCCATGGTGGCTGGATCCCCTTTGTGGTGACCGTGGTTGCAAGCCGAATGGTGGTCGGAGCGTAATGGAATCCTCAAATTTCCCTTGTCCTACATTTGGTGGACATGGATTTGTTCTTGCTCTGGGAAGAACATGTCAGGTTTGGAGAGCTGCTTGATTAAGGCCGCGGAGGTTGACGACAGTGGAATAGTATCTGACGGCGGTGTCATTGGTTGGGTTGGTAGTGGTTAATTATGGCAGCAATTATACATCTGGGGTCGCTGACATCCATGACATGGATTTGTTCTTGCTCTGGGAAGAACATGTCAGGTTTGGAGAGCTGCTTGATTAAGGCCGCGGAGGTTGACGACAGTGGAATAGTATCTGACGGCGGTGTCATTGGTTGGGTTGGTAGTGGTTAATTATGGCAGCAATTATACATCTGGGGTCGCTGACATCCATGACATCTTCCGGGTATTGGATAGTGTCAATGGCACTACAGTGACTGACGACGTTGCGGTGGTGACTGCCTGTGTTGCGGTGGTGACCGACGATAACATATTTCTGGGTCTCATGTTTCTTTATGGGCTAATGTTGTTTGAATTAGAACATTGGCGCTTCATTGGCTTTATAGGTAGGTTGGATCTTAAGGATCCCCCCTAGGGTGGTCCAAGGTCTTTTTGTTTGAGTTAGGGCGTCTCCTCCATCCTAACATGGAAATTGCTTAAGCACTTCTAAGTAGTTTTGCATGGTTCTAGGCTTACGTAGCCATTGCGGATGAATTGTATTTATGTTCTTTTACTAGTTTTTATTAAATATAACGTCTGGCGTCCTTTTGATAGAAAATAAATAAAAAGCATTTGCATATTGCTGGTTATATATATACAGTTCTTATCAAGAGCGGAACCCCGCTTTAAAATTAAAGTTTGGGGCTCCTTATTTAGATCACTTAATTTCCGGTTACATTTTCACATCCGCACCATTTAGTATCTAGATACTAATGTGTAGATTATTTATACAAAGTTTCATCTAATTTGAAGATCATTTGGGCTTTCGTATTCATGATTTACAAGAACGGTTTCATTTGAACCTATTTTGTTCTATTGATACATTTAATCTAATTCGGTACCCAAATGATCTCTAAATTGGATGAAACTTTGCAGAAATAATCTGCACACTATGTTTTAGACACTGAATGGTGGAGATGACAAATAATGACATGAAAGTGATCCAAATTATAAGGAGCCCCACACTTTAATTTCAATGCGGGGCTCCACACTAGATAGGAACTGTGTGTGTGTGTATATATATATATACAGATTTTCTCAGGTGCGGATGTCCGCATTTATTCTTAAGGTGCGGATTTCTATTTTACACTCACTTTTCAATCGAATTTTCACATCTCCACCATCTAGTCTTTAGATACTAATGTATAGATCATTTTTGTAAAATTTCAACTTATTTTGTTATCATTAAGGCACTCAAACTTACTCACATTTAATAAAATGAATGATAACTTATAAAAATCTTGCATGCATGCTTATTTAAAATCAAAATGTTCACTCACAAATTTAGGCATAAACTCGATGATATCCGAATCGCCACTCAAAAGAGGTTCCCATACGCATCCTGGTACAATAACCATGTTTAGAACCAAACTTCAATTAAAATAAATACTTAAATATAAACATCAAAACTCTTCCTCTTAACTCACTACCCTAACTAAGGTTAAGCTCACCGGATTTCCACCAAACTCCACTACCACCTTAATTCATCAATTCTAATATTCTAGAATAAATACCAAGGAAATCCAACGACCTGATTTTCATTCTAATAACCGTTAACATTCTCAATCTTTGAAAAATCCCAAACTTAACTAAAACTCCTCAAAAAATTCCAAACTTCATACCATTAGACTCCTCTTAATATAACACATTTAAAACCTTGAAAAGCTCCCTTACAGCGGCGGCCTACTCCGGCAACCTCTAATGACTACCAAATTTTAAAAGCATATTCCTCTCAACATCCCAAACAACTTTCATAACTATCACTATGTCCAATTTCAAGCCTAAATAGGGTCATCGAAGCCAATCATATCAAGAAAACCCTAAGAATTTCAAACGCCCGATTCTCCTTACCTAGCTCGAATTAGGATGTATCCTTTTAGAAGTTTGCTGCTAGAAGGGGGAGCTTCAAGACAAGACTGGCAGCTTCCATATTGATGGCCGGAAAAAGGAGTTCCAGCGAAAACACCTCTGTGGCAGAGCCGCACCTTCCCGACGATCGTGCTCCCTCACGGCGGCGGGACACCGGCTGCTACCTACCTAGACTTGTAGAGGATGCTCTAAGCTTCAAATCGATACCAAGCACGCTTCCTATCTCGGCCGGACGGCGGCAGGAAAGTTTTCGGGTCGGGAGAGCTGCGGGGAGAGGAGAGAGAGAGAGCCTGTAACTTTTGGATTTCTACCTTACTCTAATGGTAAGTTTCCATTTTTATACCCCCAACCAAAATAGTAACTTTCGTTTTTAGACCATAACTTCTTCATACGAACTTCGATTTAAGCGTGCCACGTGTCCACGAACTCAGTTTAACATCCTCTACAACTTTCATAAAGAAAGTTTTCCCAAATTTTAGACCTAGGAAAAAATCAACTTTTAGCCTTAAATATTAAACGATTACTTAAAACGGTAAAAGGTCAAAGTAGCCCAAAAGTAAATAACATTAAATTAACTTAAGAACCGGGATGTGACAGTAGTACAATTCCTTTGTCATCGTCCAATGTCCATGAATCTAGTAGAGTGTTGCCTGCTAGGTCAACCCGTGGCCAACCTCCTAAAAAATATGAGCCTCTCTTGTCAGCTAAAGCCAAGTATCTTGTAGCTAACTACATGTCAACTCATAGATTGTCTAAACCTTATGTAGTATTTGTGAATCAATTATCTGTTGTGTCTCTTCCTAGTAAAGTGTAGGATGTAATCAAGGAGGAGAAGTGGGCCAAAGCAATGGAGGTTGAGATGGATGCTCTCAAGAAGAATGATACTTAAGATTTGGTGCCATTACCACCTGGAAAGAAGACCGTTGATTGTAGATGAGTTTATACTGTGAAGTATAATGCAGATGGCTCAGTTGACAGATATAAAACAAGGTTGATTGCAAAAGGATACACTCAAAAATATGGGGTGGATTATGATGAGACGTTCGCACTTGTGGCAAAGATCAATATCATTTGAGTCCTGATGTTTTTGGCAGCTAATCTGGATTGGCTTTTGTAGCAGTTTGATGTGAAGAATGCATTTCTTCATGGAGATTTGAATGAAGAAATTTACATGGATCTTTCTCTAGGATATAATACTTCTACGGGCGAGAAGGTGGTGTGCAGATTGAAAAAGTCTCTGCACGGATTGAAGCAATTTCCAAGAGCTTGGTTTGGAAGGTTCACGTCTTTCATGAAAAAGATTGGGTATAGGCAGAGTAACTCATATCATACTTTGTTTCTGAAACACCGAGAGGGTAAGCTTACTATCTTGATCATTTATGTAGATGGCATGGTAGTGACAGGTGATGACATTGGTGAAATTAGAAGATTGAAAGATCAGATGTCTTCTGAATTCGAGATGAATGACCTTGGTAATTTAACTTATTTCTTGGGAATTGAGGTAGCCAAGAACAAGGACTGTATCATGCTGAGTCAAAGAAAATATGTTATGGATTTGCTAGCAGAGACTAGTATGCTTGATTGTCAACCAGTTGATACACCGATAGAACAGAACCATCAGATTGCATAGTATCCTAATTAAGTTCCAACTGACAAATCTTGATATCAAAGGTTAGTTGGAAGATTAATTTACTTGTCACACACTAGACCTGACCTTGCTTATGCGGTTAGTGTGGTGAGTTAGTATATGCATAATCCTTGTGGAGATATGAAAATTTGATTGAAAAGTGAGTGTAAAGTGGAAATCCGCACCGTAAGATTATATACAATTCCTTTCCAAAGCGGTGTCCCGCTTTGAAATTAAAGTGTGGGCCTCCTTATTTCTCTCATTTTCAGGTCGTATTTCCACAACTCCAAATTTCAATGTCTAAAACACAGTGCATAAATCATTTATGCAAACTTTCATCCAATTTGAAAATCATTTAAGCTTCCGTAATCGTGATTTACACGAATGGTTCTGTTTGGACAACTTTTGTTCTGTTGATTTATTTAATCTAATTCAGTATCTAAATAATCTCCAAATTAGATGAAACTGTGCAGGAATAATATACACACTATGTTCTAGACATTGTATGATTGAAATGTGGAAATGCGACCTAAAGGTGAGTAAAATAAAAAGTCCACACTTTAATTTTAAAGCGGGATACCACTCTTAAAGTGAACTATATATATATATATATAGACACACACATATACATACATGCCTTTTCAAATAAGGACCTCCGTACCTTAGTTAAGGTACATATTTTTTTTAATGTGACTCATTTTTTTATCATATTTTCTCATTATAGCCGTTCAATATTTAGATATACATGACTTAATCATCTATACAAACTTTTAGCTAATTTGGTAACCGTTAAGGTATCAAAAATGTAATAAATCAATGAACGAACTGAATTTGTTCATCTTGAACCATACGTTCTTTTAACTCTAAATCATAGTTTTGAATGCCTTAACGATTATCAATTTTATTGAAAATTTGTAGAGATGATCTACTCATATATACCTAAATATTGAATGGTTAAAATGAGAAAATGTGATCGAAAGTGGGTCTAATAAGAAAATCCGTACCTTTAGCTAAGGTAAGGATATCCTTATTTAAAAAAGATTATATATATATATATATATATATATATATATATATATATATATATATATATATATTCAGAAAGGCATGTTGGGAACGCGCAAAGGAAGATTAAGGAATTATTCATAACGTAAGGGTGGTGCAAAGGAGAAACAACTTTCTTACTTTGGAAGAGAAAAGTAAAATCTTCCCTAAGAAATATCAAAAGAGCACTACTTTTCATGGTTTGTGATTCGTTTTCTAAAGAATAACTTTTCTTTCTTTTGATTTTCGTTTACCCAACATTCTCATCTTTCGAAAGCATGGGAAAGTTGTGGTATGAGGGTTCAAATTATGCAATTAAAACAAAAAAGTTCAAAATATAAAGGGAAAGGATTAAGAAAAAAAAAAGGATAAGCATCTCTTCTTTAAGCCTCAAGGATGTTGCTACTTTAGAATCATAAAAAGATAATTATCTTGACAACTTTAACTTAAAACCCTAAGCAAAAGTAGGGAATTTGTCGCTTATGGCTCTTGGAGGAGATTAGGGTTTATTTTAGACATAATGCACATTATGTGGTGAGCAGATGAGGAGTGGCCCTTTGGGGCTGCTGAGCTCTCACTCTTTTTTTGCTTGTTTGAACCAAATCCAACTCAATATTATTATACTTGCTTTTATTTCAAAATGATCTTCAATTTGTAACTCTTTTTCCCAAACTTAAGGAAGAAGCCTCCATCTTTAATATTTAGACTGCTTTTTTTCTTTTTCTTTTTCAATCTCCAATTCTCCATTTTCCAGTTTGGCATTTGCTTTCTTTCTTCTGTCTTCCAACTCGATGAGTTTCTTCCAAATAATCTCTCATAAGGTATGGAATATATTCCAGTACGTGTGTTTGAAGATTTATATATGCATGGGAGTGTGATACTTGAAATACGTATAAATTAGAGCTAAATTTTATACTTTCGGAGAAACACTCGATTTTCATCATGTCAAATTTTAATGATATCTACGAGTTATTATATAAATGCATATATATGACCGATCATGTAGTGTAAGGAAAATATATAATTAAATGAAAAGTGTAAACACACAAACGATTTTAGGTGCAAAGTTTAGAGACATAACCCCCAAGAGAGGGAAAGTTACATTTTAGTAATGTAGAACTATATATTCATTGTGATGGCAACAACTGGTCTTAGCAATTACGTAAACCGGTCGTGCATCGATCCGGTGAATTCTTAAGCCTTAAGATATATAAATAAAGTTGATTATAGATCACTCAAAGAACATTTTGACCAATTATATGCTGATTTTGTGAATGATCGAACAGTTTTCTCTTTTCAACATGCAAACTAATTTGCTGTATATGTGATGTAAATTACGTTGGTACTGATTCAGAATACACTAATTTATTTTAATAATTAGATGTAAGGTATAATTGGAATCTAAATGTTTTCCCTCAAAAGAAGGAAGCAAGATAAAGCAGAATCTTTATTAGAAAGAAAATTAAACAAAGAAATTATAATTAATTGCAAAAACTGGGTGTCCCTTTTGATCGAAAAAACAAAGTTGATCTCTTTTTTAAACTCCCTGTATGAAGCCACCATTTAACCCTTCCTACCAGATCGACTAACTTTGATTATTTTGCGATTCATCTTTTTGTACGGCAACAGATGGATTTCATCAACTTCAATTTAATCTTCTTTTTTCTACTGTTGGACTTGGACTAGACCCTAAGTATTGGAAAGCACCGATTCGATAATATTGATTAATATGTGCATATATGCCCACTCAAAAACACATGGAGCGCATCTGTAAGCCAATTCTGGGATCATTTGAATCTGCTTTTCAAATAATGGGTTACTATTTTGAGAACCTGTACGTGGATAAATAATGGAGGTTGTTGTCACCCGTTTATAACTGAGTAAGTTGAACTGTATAAAGCTGTCAATGAATAGCTTAGTGGAACAGAAATTAACAATGGTAGCTAGCAGATCACCTCCATCTTCAAGGAGTCTGAGAAAGAGAGAGTCTCAGTTAAAAGCTCACGCTTTGATTGGGACAAGACTGATCGACAAGTGAATCAGTAAACTCAAGTATTTTCGTCTATGTATTTCCGTCTCAGTTAAAGGCTCTTAATTAGCTGCATATGATTTCATGCACTGTTAACGAGCACGTACGTGAGGCTTAATTAGGACGCCCCAATCTCATTGTTGATATTAACTTGATTGATTAAAGTTAATTAAGCGGGTTTGAGCCCAATCTATTCTCCAGTACGCTCGGGTTTAACCGACAGAGTACTCTTCCCAGTTCAAATTATAGATTTTTAGGATATGTTTTGCACTTTTTGATCATTTGCGCAGTTTCATATGACTGTTTTTTAAAATGAAAGAGAGTTCCACTCCACCAAGGCAAAAATGCAAAAATTGTCGTGGTTAAATGGGGTCTGTGTTTTAGTTGTCTTTCTAAGTGGAATTGTCGTGGCTTTCGTTCTAGGGTTAGCTAGCTTCTAACTTTTTAATTTTTGGGCCTCTTTTGTTTTTGGGCTTGAGCTTGTTAGTATGGGGAGAGACTATTTAGTGTTTTAAGTTTTAAAATTTTAGTTAGATAATTCTCCCTTCACTTTATAGTCACACAATTTTGATGCAGAAGAGTTAGTTGTTAATTATTATTATTATTATTTTTATTTTTATTTTTTTTAAGTAAATGAAGTTGACAGGAGTGGAACCCTAGGTTTCGAGATGAGAGAGCGGTTGCGGGTGACTTCAATTATTCGTCCCATTTCTAGCTAAGCCGCGTTTCTTCCTCCTCCTGGTAGGTGTTAAGGGTTGATGGTAGGAGTTCTAGACGGCGGTGCGGATCGTGGTTCATAGCTATTCAGGTTAGATCGAGGCAGCAAAACATAGACGAAGACCAGTCCATCGAAGTTTGGTTCTGGTCTGAGTCGGACGGATCTATGACAGGTGGAGGCGGAGCCGTGCAGGGCGGGGCTGGTCAGGTTATGCTTCAGCCTTCGGCTCGGTTCTGGTTCGGCTGCAGGAGGCGTTTGTTGGTAGACTATGGCATGTTAGTTGTTGATCTACTGATATCAACTTCTAGTTAGAAAAAAGAGAGTAGTAAATGCATGGAACCTAAAGTTCTAACCGTATCAAAAATGAAACTACTATCTAAAGTTGTAAGATTTATTTTAGGGTTTCTTTAGTACCCGGCCAGTTCTAATAATATCTGTTCTCAAACACAGTGTCCAATCATATCCTCAAATTAAGTTTTAAACAGAATCTGATTCCTATAAAATTGATGGATAATGATTATTGTTTAAGATTATTCTCACAAATCTTACATAACATCAAAAGCAGGAGCCAGGACTATATATCAAAGGGTTCAAGTTAGAAAGTAAAAGTTACATATTATTTGAAAATTGAATAATTGTATATATATATGAGTACAAAATTAAAAGATAATTTACTTTTGTATTTTGGACATCATACTAGACTTAAAAAAACTGATAAAATTGGTAGTTCATCAATACAAAGTATTTGTACATAATAAAATGAGAAAAAAGAAGAAATTATTCATTATGGAATTAATTACAAATAGAGTATAAGAGATGATTAAGGGAAGAGAAGTAAATTGTATAAATTAAACCTATTAACAACAAGGGATGTTTATAATTTATTATTGGAAAGAAACAGGGGCCAAACCTTATAATTTACAAAGTTTATACTTCACTTATATCAAAACCTCTTCATAATACATGATAATACACAAGTTTAAAAAAAGTACGTGGCACCCCTTGGTCTAAGTATAGCTCCGCTATTGATCAAAGGGCCTATGAGGAGCCTTATAAGCTTCAATCCGATTATATATGGGTTTCAGAGACATACTGATTAAGGCACATATTTATTAGGGTGGGCGCAGTGCGGTGTTGTGCGGTTTAAGGTCGAAACCGCAGTGCGGACTGTATTTTCGGTGTTTTAATTTTACAGACTGCAACTGCTTTAAAATAATGCAAACTGCATTTTTGGTTGAACTGCATTTTCGGCGCAACTCGGTGCGGTTTGCTTCAAACCGCATCACATAGTTAAACCCCATTCAAATTGAAATAAAAACATTCATTCAATTGATAGTTAAACACTTAAACCACATTCAACCTGCAACATTTAACATTCAACATTCAACATAAAATAAAAACTAAAATTCAATTAATTCAACATTCTAATAGTATCAAATAAGTACTTATATAATTAGATTACAAACCAAATCATCGAAATGAAGAAAGAAATAGAAAATGGCAGTTCTATGTTCGAATGGCCAAATCAATCTTCATTTCAAAGTTTCAGCTTTTAATCTTCAAGAGTCACAATATCTCCAAAAGTCCCAGCAGCCTTCAATTTTCTTCATCACTCACATCCTCTCCACCTATCACCATTGTCCCAAGTAGTGCAAAACAAACAAAGGAAACATGTAAGACTTCATGCCCAAACGTTTCATTTATACTACAAACGAAAAACAACAATAATAAGATCATACAGAATGTTCAAGCATACATGAAACCAAGTGTATCACAAACAACAATGACTAAATCATTCAAAGAGAGAACTCAGAGAAGAACAGAAAAATAGAAAGAAAAAAGAAGAAGATAGCAACGCAGCTGAGAGAGCATGGTGAACTGGTGATGGCGGAATGAGAGAGCAAAAGAACTGGAGCTTCGAATCCTTCTATGGTTTGATTGATTGAGTCTCTAATTTTAGGGTCAGGAATTGGGAGAGTGAGGGGGGGGGGGAAGAAACATATGCAAATGTGGCTAGGTTATTTAGGTTGAGAAAGTCAGAAAGAGACCAAGTTGGTCTCTATATACACCAACATATATGATATATATAAAAACTAAAAAATACATATATAAAAGTTGGTCGGTCGGTTTGAATGCGGGCGGTGTTATACCCAGAACCGTAAATGCACCTAATATTTCTGTGTTGGTGCGGTGTGTGTGCAAAACGAAGTCGTTTTGCCTACATTCGGTTAACCGCACTTAATATTGCGGTGTGGTGCGAGCGGTGACTGCATTTCGGGCTCAATATGCCCAACCCTATCTTTATTAGCTTTGCTGGGGCCAAATAGCTTACTCTTATCATACTTTACTACTTTTACTTCAGTGTCTGAGACCCGATATACTTCCTTTACTTGGGAAACCTTTTACAGGCACCACAACTTTCTCGAACTCTAATCATATATCGATCACAATATCTGGGCTTCCATCTGTATGTGTTCTTCAAATAATTGCCGGTCTTCCCTAATCTTTACTAATTTAAAATAGGCATCACACACAAAAAGGGTGCAACTGCGTCCGGTGACTAGCTACCTAGTAATATACCGGTTCACCTTGTCTAACATCCAGGGCGACTACGATAACTGGAATTTTTTCATGAAATATTACTCGGAGTCGATGGAGTTGACGATCCAGCTATTGAAACAATTGATGGGAGTACCAAGTAAGTTTTTCTGGGAGTGGAATGTTGAAGTTACCTAACGTTTATGCTTGTTTAGTAGTGAGGCTTTAGCAGACATCTCCGGCCAACTAGTATTCTAAAGAGGCTTTAGCAGACAGTAATGCACCCCTTTCCATGCATCGAATAAATGCCAAGTAGTTTTTGGTTTTTGGATTTTGAACAAGCTTATACAACTACAAGGAAGGACCACTGAGGTCCTCCCTCGATCCAAAATCTGTTAGTTTAGACCCACCAAAAAAGAGAAAGACAGTTGTTGGCATCTACAAAAGACAAGACTAACAAGCATGAAGACAAAGTTTCTACACAGCTGCCTGATCCCTCTTTGTCAGACTTTAAGAAAAGGGGAACCGTCTCTTTTCTCTGAGGTCATTGTCGATCTCTCTAGCTATTCCAATTACTCTATGTTTTATTTTCCCTGAATTATGAGTGAATTCTTTTGCATGAAAGTAAGGGAAACCACTGCTCCATAAAGTAAAATCTGTAGATAGATCTTGTATTGATCATCACTCACTCAGTCACTCTTTTCTGTTTTTTGGATTTATCATTTGAAAGTGATGAGATTGAGGGATCCAAGGAGAAGATAGGTACTTTCATGTGCTGCTGTTTCAGTTATGGTGAAGAAAGGAGGGTGGTACCACTCCACTCCCTCGATGATCAATTTGACCATCTCCTAAGCATTTGTAGCTGTGTTAGTTTTCTGCTGTTTAGGGTTTGGTAGGGTGGGTTGGTCTTTGACAGAAGAGTCGAAGACTTGGTCAAAAAGAGATGGATGCCAAGCACACGCGAATGATCGAACCAGAGAATGTGGTGGGTGCTGATTAGATTTTGGAGTTGATGTTCATGATGCTTTTGATGATTGTTGGGTCGTTTTCATAAAGCATATATATATAGTTCTTACTATTACACCTATTACACACTTTCCGGCAAGACAGTTCCTAAGCGAACCCTAGCTTGTTTGAAGAATGAGTTCTACTCGCACTACATATATTTCTCAACTCTCTACACCCCTTAGGTGTGTATTATTATTTTTTAGTTTCCATTTAATAAAAGAGGACAATCTAGTGTCGACATGGTGAGTGGTGACCAAACTTTTTTTTTTGGGAGCTAGCTATAGACTATTCTACAGTTCTACACACACTATAGCTAGCTTGGTTGAGTTCGTAATATTTCTTTAATTTTCCTAACTATGTCTGAATGCCTTATTGGGCGGTCAAGCCCCTGCCTAGCCGAACAAATTAACCCCTTGATCCATATCATGCTCCATACTCAAGACTTGCCAAAACAAATTCAGTTCTAAATAGCAATCCAGCTATGACAGCAAATACATCGAATAGAGAGAAGACCACCAGAAACTTCGTTGTCAAACATTAAGATATCTAAGTTGAGAGAACCGTTTTGGATAGCATAGGCAATTAGATTTTGACGATCAGGCAGTTATTATTTAATAAAACCCCCGCCTAATGTCCACGACCACTGAATAAAACTCTCTATCACTGGCACCACCTGCAGCGAGGGCACCCTCTCTGGCTCCGTCGCAATACGGAAACCTCGACTGTCTGAAAGCCTAAATTAAGTTAATATTTGCAGTTGTTAGAAAGTAGTGTGCATTGAAACATATCTAGAATGTTCCACATTGATCAAGATGTTTAGAGAAGTCAACGGAAGTCTAGAGTTACTAGACTAATCTAGAATAAGAGAGAATGATCATGTACATTAGCTAGCTAGTGTAGAAACATCTACACTAATCATACATGTAATTAACTAAGTTGCTAGCTAGCTAGATGTATCTAGAAATGTCCAACAATGTTGGTGGCAGTGTCAAGGTCGGCTAACAAGGTCTATATATATATATATAGCCATGCACTCATGTAATCAAATGTAACAAACTAATGAGTGATTTTTTTTAAAAAAATTTTTTTTTTTATTAATAACTCACATATCTTACATATGTCAAGCAGATTTGAACCCATGACCTCAAAGCTGTCAGTTAAACACCTTAACCAACTAAATCACAGCTCATTGACTGAATGACCTTAATGAGTGAATGAAATTACTTTGACGCAAGCTAATATAATCCTCCTCTGTTTCTACCTTCTCCTCTAAACTCGTCTATCCTCCTAAACTAGTTGTCATAATAACCTTATCCTAATAACATCCTTCTCCCAAGTCTACCTCCTACATACAAAGTCCTAAACACTTTGTTCTAGCCCATCACCACTAATAGCTTCCGCACCAATACGATAGTGATTGTGGTAATAAACCACAAACTCTCATAATGGTATTAAACCCACAACCAATTTCTAACAGTGGTATCATAACCACTTTTAAAAACCATTAGCAGTCTTTGGTGGAGAGAGAACAAAATCTGGCATGCTCAAAAATACTGATGCACTGTTGAAGAACACCGAACTTCATCACTTGCCTCAAAGTGTTGGTCGGTACTCAAACCCTAAAGAGAAGTTGGTGACAATGAGGACTCAGATCGAGAGAATCCGGGAAATCATACTCTAAATATAGATAAAATTCAAAACTAAAAGATGAAATAATAATAATAATTATGAGGGTAAAGTTTTTGCTCCATGCCAGATTGCCAGCATAGCCAAAACAGCCGTCGAATTCCAATAATAAAATTAATAAAAAAGCTGTGGAATTCGGCTAAGCATCAGAAACATCAAGACGAAAACTACAGTACAAATGAGAATGTAGTGCGCCGGGTGATTTCAAACCATGGTGTTGATCAGCTTAAGCTTGTTGTGCTTTTTGTTCGTTGTAGCCCATTTTAAGCTATCCATTTCGTCCGAGACTCCCGTGCAGTATCTCAGTAATTATATCGTTATTAGTCCCCGGCGCCTAATAGGGAACCTGTTGCTGCTGCTGCAGGCATCCTTCCTTGGTAATCCAAAATCTCACAAAATCCTAATAACCCTCTACAACACCCCAACCCAACCTGTCCTAATAATCCTGATCCTTACACAGACGAGGCTTAGTATTTTCAACCCTAATTTCACTTTTATATTGGGGGATAACGGGCCAGGTCTGCACTGATGATAAATGAAATAGGGCTGGGCCGAGTGAACATATAAGGCAATGTCCCACTCGATCTGTTAAATCATTCAAGTATTTCTTTTAAATTTCGCACACGTTCATAATTTAATTATGTTTTCCTTTTTTCTTTAATTTTTTAATATTTTTTTTATCAAAGGACGTCACCTCAAACACTGGAAGTAGAAATGCACATGAAGGAACCGTCCTCACGGTTTACGGAAAAATTGAACCATACAAAACTACAAACCCCGAAACTCAAGAAAACTATGAGCATACGCCTAAGCAATTTATATGCCATAAACCATAATGTTCACCTCAACAGCAACTATGACATGTTAGAAAAACTCCAACTTATTGTTTGCTTCTTGGGACCACTCTATGCAGAGGGGGTCGCTCCGGAATCAGAATCAGGAGCACCAAACTTCACCTCTTCAATGATTGCATCACCAGATACCTCCTCAATGACTGCACCACCAGAACCCTCACCAAGGCTGAGAGCACGACGACTACTGGCCAAAGCTCCATTTCTTTGCTTTCTTAGGACCCAAGCTCGAAACACCAAGCTTTCGTGGGTAGACGTTCTTAATCTATGGTTTATTCTTGGACCCAATTGGACGCCATACCTTGCGCGCTTCTTAGATGGAGATACTTTGATCTTCCCATCATCTTGGGAGAGAGCAATCTCGGGTCCAAAAGGTTGTTCAAAAGGAATCACCTCCAAAGATGGACCTAAAACCCTAGCCTTCTTTCCCATCAGCTGCAGTCTCATACCTGCGTCTCCTTTCTTCCCAGCAAAGACCTCACTTACCACCACCTCCTTAGGTGCTATAGACAATTGTTTATGAAACCAAAACATAAAATCTAAAGCACCTCATTGCCTTTAAAACTAGGATAGGAGGTTTTGGAACCGTAGTGACATTAGGAATTGGTTCCTCCTTATCTGCAGTCTTCTTGGTCTTCTTGTTTTTGGATCCAATTGAACGTCCTCTCATTTTCTTTTGGGTGCCAAGAGTCACCGAAGTTTGAGCAGGCACTATAATACCATGATCAACAAGAAGTCCAGGGGGATTTGGCTGACAAGGAGGTAAGGAAATCAAGCTGCTTTTGCTTTTTTGCATGAGTGAAATCTCCTTGAGAATGAAGTACATCAGTAACAAGGAGCTTGAGCTTCTTTGGAGAAGTTTCAAGAGAAATAGGTCGCTCACGCTTGTGTCCAGAGGCTGTCTCCAAGTAGAATCATCACTGGAGCCTTCATTGTTCTCTCAGGCAGTACTGTCGCTTGGGTTTGGCAGCAGTCCATCCGGAACTAAGGCTAGGGCATCATCTTGAGGGTTTCGAGCTTGTTGTTTAATGATTATAGTATATTACTATAAAGTAATTAACAAAATTTCAGTTTACAAAATTTCAGTTTCATCTCCCTTGCTCAACTTCTCCACTTCTAATCTAATAAGGCTCACATTACTCTGCACTTAACCATAGCCATAAATTAACATTTTTAGAATTTAAAACCTGCTAAACCAACTACCGAAATTCCATTCTAATAATCGCCACAATTCTTAACCATTGAAAAATCTCAAACCTTATCAAAACTCCTCTAAAAATTCCAAACTTTACTTCATTAAACTCCTCTCCATAAAAAAAACTCAAAAACATGAAAAACAGCCCCTAAGGGGCGGTACTGCCGCCTGCTCTGCCGGCAGCCGTATTCCGGCAACGACCAATGCTTTCCAAATTTTAACACAACACTCCTCTCAATCCGCACAACAACTTCCTTAACTAGCATACAATCAAATTTTAAGCTTAGCTAGGGCAATGGGATCAAAATAGAGAAATGAGCCATAAAACTTCAATTATACATATTTCCTCACCAAGATCGAATTGAGTCTATTCCTTTTGAGGGATTACTAACCTTGATCAGAGCTACAAGATGAGACAAGTTCATAAGCTATAGCGGTCGGAGAAGCGATTTCTGATGACGGGACACTCGGGCTGTGAGGAGCGGTTTCCTCCCGCTCGGCGGAGTCCCGTGCGCGGTCACCTGCCAAGGGAGAGAGAGGGGGCGGCGGGGTTCCGAACAAGACCAGTCCAGCAGTCTCTGGTGGCCGGAAGGCGACATACGTGGATGAGGAGTTCGGCGGGTCAGGAGGAGTTCACGGGAGGGAGAGAGAGAAGAGAGAGAGAAAATAGAGAGAAGAGAGAGAGAGAGTGGGTTAGTTTTGGGCTTCTCCATAACTACCCGGTCCAACTTAAACACCAAAAACAAAACTCAATAAAAATTTTACCTTTTTACTTATTACTGCAAACACTTTCTATCTGATAACTTTTTCATGCTAACTCTGATTTTAACGTATAGCATGTCTAAGAACTCGTATTAACGTCCTCTACAACTTCCTTAAAGAAATTTTTCTAAAATAACTTTCCTATAAAAAGTCAACTATAGGATCCTTAACGGTAAACTATTACTTAACACGATAAAATATCAAGATAAAATATAAAAAAAATAACCGTATAATAACTTAAGAACCAGGGTGTGACAGCGTTACTCCCCAACCACAACTCTGCTTTGCCCTCCTCTACCCTTAATCCAGAATTGACCCACCGCTGACTCGCCCCAACTTTTCTGGCAACTCCGGTGGACCCTGTTAACGGCGTCGGTCGAAAGATTTTCCTCTCTTCAATGATACCCTTCCCCTGCCAATGGATCATGCCAGCACCAACGAGGAGCTATTGAACAAGGCTACAAACTAGAAGAAAGTGAGGGAGATGATCCACTGAATCAGATCTCCGAAGGCAGAGAAGACAGTGGTGAAGGTTGAAGTCTTCGTGAGCATCGATGCTCCAAGACCTAGAAGCGCGACGACGCCAAGAAGGAGATATTGAGTGATGATTCCAACGATGAAGGAGCCGCTGGTTGCGGCGGTTTTGGGATATGAGAGAGGGAAAGGCACGGCGGTTTCGGTTTGAGATCTGGGATCTGAGCCGCCGGTTGAGTGATGATTCCGACAGTGAAGGCGTGCGACACCATTGGAGAGAGAGAGATAGTGAGAGAGAGAGAGTATTTGTAGAGAACCAGATCGGGGAAAAGGTCTATTGAAAAAACTAGGCATTTTGGTCTTTTCACATATAAATTCGGGTCAGACCTGTTATAACTTGGTTTTGGGTTTCGACTGATGCCCTAATTTGTATAAAAATTATAAGAAGTGAGTTTTTTGTGTTTTGATATTTAGTCATGTGTCACTATGTAATTTACTCTAATGATTATTGGGGGTCGAGGCTTGTTTGCTTTCTTCTGTTAAATCAATGATCTACTGTTGGTCTTGTACGTGGTTGTGAGCACATGAACCTGAAAGAACCATGAAAGGAAGCCTTGGACGCAAAAATGAGGACCATAGATGGGTTAGAGCTACTGCTGCCATCATGATAGCTTGCAAACTTGTTAGAGGTACGAGCCAAACAACGTCCATTTTCATGGAACACAATGTCACAAGCCGAACACACATAAACACAAGTAATTTCAAAGAAGTTGATTTCTTCCTCTACATTCTAGGCCAATTTAATGGTTTTGCAGCAAAACTATGTGCCGAAAGTTTTCTTTCAACCCTAATCGTAATGGACATCTACTCACACCCCAATTTTTCGAAGGATAAAATTTTTGAAAATTTCGGTGTGATATAACTCAAAATCTTAATATCCAAAAACTTACTCAACAACATCCAATCAAAAATCAAATACTAGAAATGTAAATTTCAACAAACTCATCAACTGAGTTAAACATTATATCTCCTTAATTACATCAACTTCAAAAATCTAATATTAATAGAGTCGCTCACATGAGTTTAAAATCAACTGCCACAATATTCAAATAAATATACATCATCTAAAACCCAGCTCATACGCCACTGCCTCAACCCTGCTGATCATCACCTGCAAGTCTAACCCCTACACCATAAATTGGTGCACCGGGTTGTAAATAACAAACCCGGTAAGTTAAAAAGCCCTTATGAGTAACTCCCAAAATAATAACTCAACAATATTCCAACATCACATACGATAAAACTGGTAATTCCTGCATTAGCAACTTAGTTCAGGAATCGCCTAAAAGCAAGAGAATTCAAAAAAATAATTAAGAAAATACAACAATTTAAAATAACTCAAAATCATAAATCAATTCTGCAAAAAGCATACTTCAGGAACTCCATTAAAATCACACAATTAAAATTAAAGAATCTCTTGCGGATAAGCATAGTTCAGGAGATACACAAAACAAGGAATTCAAATGACAACACATAAGAATATCACACAATCATTTATCTACTCTTACTTATGAGTTCGTCAACACTTAATCATCCCCCATAAGTAACCAAACAAACGCATACTCATGGGTTCGTCAACACTTAGTTATCCCCCATGAAGAACTGACAGACAGACTAGAGCACTATACTGACCGTAACCAATCACCAGGTCATCACGAAGGCTCCTAATCTAATGCACACAATCACCACTAAGGTATCATTCCACAACGAATGTACACAATTACCACTAAGGCACCAATAATCACAAGAACCTTAAAAATAATCATTTAAATAGTAAAACTTGTTTCTCTTACCTATGAGCCGTTGGTGATCAAGCTTATATATTTTAAAACAACAAAAAAAAAACAAAATTTTGTTTAAAATTATAATCATCATAATCATCATCATAATAATTATAAATAATTAGTCCCAAAGTGAACCTTGGTGATATTTTACTCACCTCAAATCCAGCTGCGTCTTCGCACGCACAACACAAGCATATAGCTCAAAACCACACTCCACAAGTCACCTAATAACAAAACTTTAACCTTAGCATACAATAATGGTAACAAAAACCTACAACCCACATATCAACACATTCGTATCGAAGAGTGCTACCTAACTAGCAACACAAAACACCACAGACACTACCATACGCGCAGCCACGCGCCACCACAGGCAGTGGCGAGTGGGCCCCACGAGCCAACCTACCAACCTTCGAATTAGGGCAAACTCACAACACAAAACTTGTAGATTGATGAGAGAGAAGCATCTTTTATACCTGAGGTTTCACCTCAATCGACCGAAAAACGTCGAGAAACGCCGAAAAACTCGCTAGAAGATTGGAATACACCACCACTCTACACCGAGAGTCGAGCTTCAAGACCACCAGAAGTCGAACTAGGAAGCCAAGGAGCTTCTATCCCGACCGATTTCAACCTCGTTGCAGCCGTTGGAGGTGAGAATCTTGACCGGTCTCCAAGCTGAACTTTTGAGCTTCGAATCACCACTTCGAGACCGAATCGGCGTAAACCAGCTAGAGAAGGACGAAGGCAAGGAGAAGAGGAATCAATTCGGGCCGGTGGCGCGGTCAGGTGACGTAGGACGGCACTGGAAAGTCTACGTTGAGTCGGCTAGAGAACTTTGATAGTGAGGGTGAGGCGCGAGAGAGGAAGAGAGAAAAAGGTGGTTTCCGGAAAAATGAAATGGAAACCCTAATTTTTTCTTATTAAACCCAAAACCCCGTAAAGCCACGAACTTTTGCTGACCATAAGTTCCACATACGAAGTCTGTCTTATGTGTGCGATGTGTCTACGAACTCATATCGTCGTTCTCTACAACTTTCGTGCAGAAAGTTTCTCGAGAAACCCAACAGATTAAAAAGTCAACTCTTGATATTTCAAAATAAACATTTTCAAGAATTTAAAAGCTCGAATACTTCCAGTCTACTTACTAAACCACAAATCCGCACAACTCCTACTTAGATAATTTCCAAAATAATATTATAAACTAATATCAAATTTCTAGGGTATTACATCTACTGACTGTTTAAGACTAACAATTGTGTGTTATTTGTGCAAGATGGTGATGATGGAGAAGAGGAAGGACCGAGTCACTAAGGCCACGCAATTGATGGAGTCAATACGGCAGAGCGTCGGCTCAGCTAGCAGTACAAGCAAGCCTACCCCCATGCCGGTTGGGACAGTACCACCAGGGGCTGCCTCGTTGATCGTGCGGCCCCCTATAGTTGACAATAGTTCAACAGGATCTCTATTGGCGTCTACAAATGCGGCCGACTTTGCAAGACGCATCGTCAAAAGTGCTCGAATCAAAGTTAGAAGCCCAACAAGTAACTTATTTTTTCCTCATATACTTGTATTAATTTATTAGAATCCTCTTGTACATTAAGAATCGTAATGTATTTTCACATGTTAATTGTAGCTCCGGCCCCAAAAAAAAAAGTGGGGATTATGTTCTGGAAAGAAGGCGAACGATATCGTACAACAAACGGGGTATAAGATCAAGCTGGAGTATTGCCCCCGTTTGAAAGGTCCTAGAATCAGGGGGATAAACAGCTTGGTGGCACATGTTATCGGTTCTGCCATACGGAGTTTTGTGGGAATGAGGGTAAGTACGTTCTACGAGCTTGATCAAACTGAGAAGTGGAAGGTGTGGAATGCAATGTTGGTAAGTTCCTTGAAAATTATAAGAAAAGTAAATTTACTTAATTAAATTTGTTTGATAAAAGTATATGTAAAGTAAAATTTCATGTCTACGGATAACTTAAGCATAAGATCGACTGAGTTTTCTAATGATTGAATGTGTGTAAACTATTGTGTGTTGATATGAACTTAAAGATTGGCACTACCAGAAAATGGGTCTTGGGCGACGAAATAAAAAAAACCGGGCGACGATTTTTTTTTTCGTCGCCTAAGAGAAAACTTGGCCGACGAAAAAAAAAATCGTCGCCCAAGGAAAAAAAATCGTCGCCTAAAGTTCACGAAAATTAAATCGTCGCCTAAGGATAAATTTCGTCGCCTAATATAGAAACTAGGGCGACGAAACAATATTTCGTCGCCTAAGATATTTATATCGTCGCCTAAGTTTTTTAATCCTTAGGCGACGAAACTCAAATTATCGTCGCCTAAGTATTTTATTTTTTTATTTTTTACTTGGCCGACGAATTACCCTAATTTCGTCGGCCAAGAGTAATCCGAATAATTAAAATAAAATAAAACACATTTAAATTTCATTGTACATGATTTTTTATTTTTACTCTTGGGCAACGAATTTAACAAATATCGTCGCCCAAGTATTATCTTGGCCAACGAATTACCCTACTTTCGTCGGCCAAGAGTAATCCGAATAATTAAAATAAAATAAAACACATTTAAATTTCATTGTACAGGATTTTTTATTTTTACTCTTGGGCGACGAATTTAACAAATTTCGTCGCCCAAGTATTATCTTTGGCCGACGAATTACCCTACTTTCGTCGGCCAAGAGTAATCCGAATAATTAAAATAAAATAAAACACATTTAAATTTCATTGTACAGAATTTTTTATTTTTACTCTTGGGCGACGAATTTAACAAATATCGTCGCCCAAGTATTATCTTGGCCGACGAATTACCCTAATTTCGTCGGCCAAGAGTAATCCGAATAATTAAAATAAAATAAAACACATTTAAATTTCATTGTACAGGATTTTTTATTTTTACTCTTGGGCGACGAATTTAACAAATATCGTCGCCCAAGTATTATCTTGGCCGATGAATTACCCTAATTTCGTCGGCCAAGATAATCCGAATAATTAAAATAAATAAAGCACATTTAAATTGTAAGGTAATGTTATTTATTTTTATAGCCCCGTCAGCGTCTCGTCGATTGGAAACTATTCTCAGTTGAAGGTCTGGCCAGATTACGTGATTTGGAGGGTCGAATAGCCGTTTCCGTCCGTTTAGGGGTTTGACCGCGCCGATTGACCGGACGGATCGAGCCCTTATCGTTGTCCGATGGAGCTAAATTTTTTCCCACCTACGTAATTCGTTATGCTGGTCATATCTGACGGTAGGTTTTCAGTTACTCTTCTCCGATCACCAAACTCACGTTATATGTACTAATGTTGTATAATTTTTTTATACAAGTGTTGAGTTTAAGTGTCGTTTTGAAGACAACGTATACGTAGAGGCCTCAAACGCAAAAAAGTCGTGAAATAAGATATGACCGGAACGGTGAAATACGTCAACCCGTGAAAAATGAAGATATTCCGGTAAAATTTTGGTGCCGGTTGTTCCGGTCAACGAATTTCTCTTATTTCTACCTAGTGGTAGCCCTCTCCCGGGTATTTATTTTTTACTAAATTTTTATAGTCCCGTAAGAGTCTCGTCGATTGGAAACTATTCTCAGTTGAAGGTCCGGCCAGATTACGTGATTTGGAGGGTCGAATAGCCGTTTCCGTCCGTTTAGGGGTTTGACCGCGCCGATTGACCGGACGGATCGAGCCCTTATCTTTGTCAGATGGAGCTGAATTTTTTCCCACCTACGTAATTCGTTATGCTGGTCATATCTGACGGTCGGTTTTCAGTTCCTCTTCTCCGATCACCAAACTCACGTTATATGTACTAATGTTGTATAACTTTTTTATATAAGTCTTGAGTTTAAGTGTCGTTTTGAAGACAACGTATACGTAGAGGCCTCAAACGCAAAAAAGTCGTGAAATAAGATATGACCGGAACGGTGAAATACGTCAACCCGTGAAAAATGAAGATATTCCGGTAAAATTTTGGTGCCGGTTGTTCCGGTCAACGAATTTCTCTTATTTCTACCTAGTGGTAGCCCTCTCCCGGGTATTTATTTTTTACTAAATTTTTATAGTCCCGTAAGAGTCTCGTCGATTGGAAACTATTCTCAGTTGAAGGTCCGGCCAGATTACGTGATTTGGAGGGTCGAATAGCCGTTTCCGTCCGTTTAGGGGTTTGACCGCGCCGATTGACCGGACGGATCGAGCCCTTATCTTTGTCAGATGGAGCTGAATTTTTTCCCACCTACGTAATTCGTTATGCTGGTCATATCTGACGGTCGGTTTTCAGTTCCTCTTCTCCGATCACCAAACTCACGTTATATGTACTAATGTTGTATAACTTTTTTATATAAGTCTTGAGTTTAAGTGTCGTTTTGAAGACAACGTATACGTAGAGGCCTCAAACGCAAAAAAGTCGTGAAATAAGATATGACCGGAACGGTGAAATACGTCAACCCGTGAAAAATGAAGATATTCCGGTAAAATTTCGGTGCCGGTTGTTCCGGTCAACGAATTTCTCTTATTTCTACCTAGTGGTAGCCCTATCCCGGGTATTTATTTTTTACCAAATTTTTATAGCCCCGTAAGAGTCTCGTCGATTGGAAACTATTCTCAGTTGAAGGTCCGGCCAGATTACGTGATTTGGAGGGTCGAATAGCCGTTTCCGTCCGTTTAGGGGTTTGACCGCGCCGATTGACCGGAAGGATCGAGCCATTATCTTTTTCAAATGGAGCTGAATTTTTTCCCCCCCACGTAATTTGTTATGATGGTCATATCTGACGGTCGGTTTTCAGTTCCTCTTCTCCGATCACCAAAATCACGATATTCTGAATTTTATGATAGAACTTTTGGCCGACGATTTTCTTCATCTTGGGCGACGAGATTTATAGTGAAGAACATCGTCGCCCAAGTAGACTATCTTGGCCGACGATTTTCAAAAAACAGGGTGACGATTTTTATAGAATTGTCGCCCAAGAACGCCAATATAAAAGGCAAAAATTCAGAACCCTAACCATTCGCGCAGCCGCTCACAAATCCTCTCTCTCTCTCTCCGAAAATCCACCGTAGCCCTCTCTCTCTCCCTCTCTCCGACCCCGACCCAGCCCTCTCTCTCTCCCTCTCTCAAACAATTTAAGGTATAACCCTAAAACCCTAAATTGGTTATGTTGATGAAAATTTTAATTGTTGTTGTTGTTGTTTGAAATTGTTGAAATTGTTTGAAATTGTGAAATTGTTTGAAATTGTTTGAAATTGTGAAATTGTTTGAAATTATTTGAAATTGTTGGTGAAATTATTGTTGTGTTGTGAAATTGTTGGTGAAATTATTGTTGTTGTTGTTGTAATTTAGGAAATTAATGGTAAATTAGGGTAAATTTGTGTAAATTATGGTAGGATTTTAGGGTAAATTATGGTAAATTGTGATGTAAATGATAATTGTAAAATATTAGGGTTTACGGTTTAGGGTTTAGGGTTTAGGATTTGTGGAAATAATTTGTAAATATATTGTAAATGATTAAATAATTTTTGATTAAATAATTAAATAATATAAATTATAATTGTAAATATATTTTGGAAATTTTGTAACCGGTGGACGCCGTGTTGGGAAACCGGTACACGCGCGCCGCGGGAGGCACCATCCGCTCCAGGCTCCCTATGTTGTGGGGAGTCTGGAGCCAGGTTCCTGATGGAGTGAAGGAGATGCTCCATCAGTCGATGTCGGTGAGTTTACTCGATCAATTACTATTTTTTTAACTAATAAATTATTTAATTATCGAAAAAAATACTAACAAGTGGTAATGCAGCAATGGTTTGTGGTTCCCGAGGAGGGACGTGACTGGGCGGACAAGGCCCATAGGGAGAGGTACCTCTATTTAATAATTTATTAAATTTTATTTTTTTAATAATATATTTAATATATTTTTTGTATATGTAGGTTCAAGGAGTTGAAGCACGACCTCCGGTTACACTGGAAGCAGTACGGGAGCGACCGTTCGGGTACCCCGAAGGTGTTCGAGTATCGGGAGTACGAGTGGCGGTGGCTTCTTGTCACGCAGTTCAACGACCCTCACAAACAGGTAATTCGTAAACAAATTTGAATTAATTTAATTAGTGAATTAATTATAATTGTATGTTTTTAAATATTTACTAACGATAATTTTTTTTTGAAGCACCTCGCCCGGGTGAACGCTGAGAACCGGCAACAGAACACAACCAACCATCGTGCCGGTTCGAGGCCGTTTTCGGCCATCATGGACGACGTGCGGCGAGAGCGGCCAGAGGAGAACCCCTATGTGGGGACCTTTCAGAGGGCATATCCTCATTCTGAGGAGGATCTTGTAAGTTCCTTATATTTTCTAATTTTTAATTTTAATTACATTTTATTAAATGTATATTAATATATTTTTTTAATATATCCAATTAGGCGATGGTGAGGGAGGCGGAGCAAGAGGTCATGAGAGGCATGGTGAACGACACATGGCCGGGCACGGCAGAGTATGACATGTCAGAGGCCATGTCCAGGATCGACACTTCAGATCCTACCGTTGGGGCGCGGATTATGGCCACTGCCTTCGCGCAGCGTTCCAACACCTACTACTGCCGGGGTATGGGAGGCGCTGGAAAGGGGATCCTGAAGACGACGCCAGGATTTCAGCGCAAGGGAGCCGCCGGAGCCTCAAGCAGCAACAGTCGGCTACAGGATTAGTTCGAATGTCTACAGTCTGAGCTAGAAGCCCAAAGAGCGAGGGAGATGGCGGTGATGGCGGAATCATATGCGGCTTCCACGGCTGCGCATATGGAGCGGCTGAATGAAGTCATCAATGCCAACCAGGCGGCTATGGGACAGTGGATGACTGCCTGCATCGCTGCACATGCGGCCGGACTTGATTTTCCGTCCATGCCTACGCCTATACCATTACCTCAGTGGCCCCACCCTCAGTGGCCCCAGCCTCAGCAGCAGCCTCCTCAGCCTAACCAGCCGCCGCCTCAGCCTCAGGACCCTCCGAACGGGAATAATGAGTTAGATTTCGAGTTTCTCCATAGGCAGATGAACTGAATTTTTGTAATAAATTATTTATAAATTTATAAATTTGTGTTATTTTTAATTAAATTTTAGTATTAGAAAAATTTAAAGAAATGCCGAAAAAAAAAATTCCAGCAAAAATTAAAAAAACATTATTTATATATTTAAAAAAATTATTTAAATATTTTTTAAAAAAATTTAAATATATCTTAGGCGACGAAATTGCTAAATCGTCGGTCAAAGACTTACCATATAAGACGACGAAAAAAAATTATCGTCGCCTAAGATGTAGTGATCTTAGGCGACGAAATATTTAGTTTCGTCGCCCAAGGTTATAAGATCTTGGCCGACGAAAAATTTTTTTGTCGGCCAAGGTTTTAAATCTTGGGCGACGAATATTTTTGGGCGACGAGAAGTAGATTTTAGGCGACGAAATTGGTATCGTCGCCTAAGAATTACTCTTAGGCGACGACGGAATGAACTTTCGTCGCCCAAGTTCTTGGCCGACGCACTTCTGCCGACGACGTCTTGGCCGACGACATGTCGTCGCCTAAGTACTTAGGCGACGAAATTTTTTAACAGGGCGACGATTTTTTTTCGTCGCCCAAGATCAAATTTCTGGTAGTGTGGTGTTACAAAACTAAAACTGATTTTTTTTAAAGTGAAATAGGAAATTGAAAGTAAAACTGAAACTGAAAGTCAAAGTGAAACTAAAAACTGATTGGTTTTACAAATTTGAAACTGAAAACTGATTGGTGTTGATATTATGTACAGTGATATGAATTGCTTCACTGAAACACTTTCATTTCAATGCTTAACATGGGGTAATTTTTTTATTTGTTACTTAGCCGAAGTACGAGTGAGATAAAAATGATGAGCCAATGTTCAATTGGATACTGAAGAGGGAACAAGAGAGATACAAGGATTGGAACCAGTGTCACAAAGCTTATTAGTTGGAAGACCCTCTGGCATGCCTTCCGATTTCATTGGCAGAGAGGACCAGTGAGAGTTTCTTTGTTCTCATTTCGAGTCAGATGCGTTCAAGGTGATTTTTAGCTTTATTAGCTTCATTGTTTCTCTTGGATTTTATTATTAGCTCATTCAATACCATAGCATATTTGTATTACATAATTGACTATGTCTTATACTACCTTGTTTAATTGACTGATCATTGTCCATATTTGCTATTACTATGAATATTAATTGGCTTTGAGAATAGTGGCTTAGCTAGACACTTTGTTAACAAGAGACATTATGTACTTGTATAATTATGTATTTATAATATGTATAGTTATGTATTTAAGACTTGAAATGTGAAATGTGCAAGATGTTAGAACTAATCTATTTAATATTTTTTCGTGTATTAGAGACTCTCCTTGGCAAACAAGCGGAACCATGGGGAGAAGACTATGCACCACCACACGGGGTCTTCTCATATCATCTACATAATGGAGTAACTCAGAATACAAGGCGAGCAACTTCCAATAATTAAAGGTTTTGAGAAGACCTATGTAAGGGCCGGTAATGAAGTTACGACCAAGCATTATGTAAGTGTCTTTCTTTTTACTATTTTTTTTTGTTCGCATCCATTTCTTAGAGGGGATTGGGATCAAAACAGGGGGAGGTTTCTTAATCTTGGTGAGGTAATCTTGGAGACTCTTTTGGAGTTTCTTGGTCATTTTTCTCAAACCGTACGTATTTGGCTAACTTTGATGGCTTTTGAGTAGTGTCAAGGTTTTGTAGGTGGAGTGGTTTATAAATAAACAAGCAAAGGAAGTAACATAATCATATATAATTGTTTCGGAACAACGTACATAGACATTAATTTGGATGGGAGATTCAGATTTTGGGCACAACTTGCATAAAATTAATTTGAGGTGAAATTTGTTAGCTATTTTGCCAAGATTTTGACCATTTCTGAAAAATGTTGAATACATTAGAGGACTGGTTTTTTTTGGATGAGGATACATTAGGACTAGTTTGGAAGCAACATAATGGGGTTACAGTAAATATATGCATTAATAAGGTATGTTGTTGATATACATTTTTCTATGGTTTTATGGTTATATCTTATTGGTGTCTCTCTAAATTAGGCCAAATTTCAAGTTATACCTGAAATAGCTAGCACTGCTATGTCCAATGAGACTGGTGTGAAGTCATGTAAATTGTTTGATGCACCTAATTGTTTGAAGTCATGAAAATTGTTTGATGCATGCACTTATGAAGTTTATTATGCAAAATATCAAGTTTATTAAGTACACATAAAATGAGCTATATATGTAAATAGTTATCTTAGGTTACTGCAACTGGTTTCTGCATATTCATATATATTTTCTTTGTAACCGGTCATAATAAGAATTAGGACAACTTTTGATTTGCTTAGTGGCTGCAAGTTCAGTTTGAATGGGTAATGACAGTTTTGCTAGAGAAAATGACTATTTAGTGTTCCAGATTAGTTTCTTGCAATTTCATGAGCTTTGATCAGGTTATGGTTATCTTGTAACAAGGAACTTACAACCATTTGACTTGTATTTGGAAGAAGTTATCCTTAGGAACACAACCGAGCAATGAATCTTGTTTTTCCTCATTTTAGTCTCATTATAGCCTTAGCTAAGCTTCCCTGTTTATTATGCAAAATATCAAGTTTATTATGGAAATATTGAGTTGTTTTGTTTATTAATTAATATATTTTAAATGCAGAATCACATGGTTAATGAGGTGAATAAATGCATTTAAGGAACAACACCCTGACGCGACTGAGGAGCAGATTATAGAAAGTGTTCAGTCCCAACAAATTGAGGTGTTAGGTACGGTGCTCAAAACTCGAAAAGGAAAGGAGATTCGAGGGATGGGACTAGGAGGCGAGCGAGACTTGAGCCATTCTTCAAATGGTTCCACTTCACGTAGTCGTCCTTCTAGAGTTGATGAGCAGCAACTCTAAGAGGTGAATGAGCGCTATGAGCAAAAACTAAAGGAATCAGAGAAGTGTGCCCAACAACAAATCCAAGAGGTCCAGCAGCGTGCCCTGCGTGTGGACTTAGGTATAATGTTGTGCAGTCCCAAGTTACAGCCATATATGAGCACCTAGGTATGTCACCTCCTCCTCCTCCACAATTTTCTTCTCCTCCACAAGTTTCCCCACAGAACAATGATGATAGAAGCGACAACATCAGATTCCACGAGAACAACAATTGGCATTTTTGATTTTGTAGTACTTCATTCATAGTTTAGCTAGATTATATGAACAATTTTCTAGCTAGTTCATTATTTGGCACTAAACATGCATGATTAATATACATGCAAGTTAATTTGTATATATGAACAATATTTGTCCATCTAGTTATCTTGATCAATATATGAATATGTTTTCCAAATCCAGTGCTTCCTTCCTGCTGTATCTGTATATGTTTGATTATTGTTACTGATTTGTAAACTCTGCCGATGAATATTCTGTCGCTTAAGGACGATGCAATATTCGTCGGTAAACATACATACCGACGACAATTTCGTCGGCTAAGAATAATTTCAAATTCGTCGGCTAAGGATCCTACCGACACAAACATTCTATCGACGGAGGTTCTTTTCGACTAACCTGTTTGTCGATAAGACAGGAAAATGTCCGTCGGTTGGGATCCCTCTTAGTCGACGACTAACTTTAGTTGCGTAGCCTAAGTGTCTACCTCAGCACACTTAGGTGACGGAACTTAATCGACAGATAATTCGTCTGCTAAGATCCTAAGCGATGAATTATTTGTCTTAGGTGACGAGTTGTTTCCGTCAGTTAGGACGCGATTTCCGGTTGTGGACGAAGAGTAAATTAGAAAGTTATTGATTAATAGGTATAACGGCTCAATTAGTCATATCAGTTATTATGTATGTTGTTATTAACATTGAATAACGTCATTATATACGTGTAATTACTGCTGTAATCAACCTCTATATAAAGAGGGTTTCTAAGAAAATGAGTAAATTATTCTAATTTTATTTTTTCTGTAATACGTTATCAGCACTTTATTTTGTTTTGAGTTTTATATTCAACGGAACAAAACAACAAAAACAAAAAACCTTTTCGACAACAGTCGCTAACCCTTGGTGGCCCGTTGCCGTCCCTCACTCCAGCACCAAGCCGACTCACGTCCAGCCCAAAACCCGGACCCGGATCTGCCATCCCGAAGCCCTGGGCACGCACGCAATCCCGACCTGCCTCTCCACAAGCCTTGCATGCTGGCAATCTTGCCTTGGCGCCGACAACCTTGCCTCGAGCGCCTCTCTGTCCACAACACAGTCGGACCGTCAATCTCGCAATCCCGCATCTCCTCTAGGCCACAGGCCAGCACCGTCAAGCGCCGCCCAGCCTAGCGCGCGCACGTCCGCCGCTCCACCATCAAAGGGCCATCGAACTTGTGATCCCGGCAACCCGATCTCCTTCGATCCCACAGCCACCAGCGGCTGCAAACCCAGCAAAAGTTCACGACCCGGATCTGATCCAGAAAAAAAAAGGGATTTTATCCTTACTGGTAAATCAGATATTTTATGAAGTATGGTGAATTAACCACCGGGGAAACGGTGGGGTGGAAAACACTGACTTCTCTAACCAAGAGGTCTGGTGTTCGAATCCCCATTAAGGCCTTGGTGGCCAGCCGGCGGTGGCCCGTGCTAGGCAAGTGTGCCTGGTGTGTGGTGTTCGCTTTCATGCCCCGTGGCGATGCAGGGATTAGTCCGGCTGTGCTGGGATACCCTGCATGGGTGTGTGTGTTACCTAATCTAACAAAGGCTAACCCCCCCAATCAAAAAAAAAAAAAGTATGGTGAATTTAGAGTTACTGTATACCATCTACAGGGTTACTCTTTGTTGTTATGGAAATTGACGTGGTAAAACTGAAAATATAATTACTGTTTCACTTATTACTATCTTACAAATAACACAATTAATTACTTATTATTTATAATGAATTATAATAAGTATATGCGGTTAAATGTGACTAATCATATAAATCTTATTGATATACCATTGCTTGATGATTAACATGTTAATTGTGGTGGCTACCCGATCAACGTGTTAATTGGGAGAGCAATCATTTCAATGTAATTTATTTGACAAACTAATATGTATGATTTATATTAACGTCATCGTTTTCGTTAATTTTTTATCATGATATTAAGCATGTTACGTGACAAAAGTATTTTGCGAATATTGTGTTGTGGAAATAACTTGAGCGACCAGCTATGGTCATTTATGGGTAATAAACACCAATAAGAGATAGACAAGTGTCAACAATAATTATAAACAAACATGTCAAATACCAAAAATCCCCCTGTTATGTTCTTAAATTGCAGCTAAGTCTTTTAAAATGAACACTTGTCACATGTTCATTGGTTGTGGTTCCCTTAAGGTGACAAGGGCTTGTTACCAAAATTGGGTTCGACATGTTATCATGATATATGTCATGTCTATTTTATTTTATGATTCTATTATTAGCATATCATATAAATTTGTGCTGCTTTGATACAGTAAATTCATGACATTGAATAACATGTTACCGTGATGAAATACTTATATGACGCATCGAAAAATGTGACTATTACGATTGTTTGTCGATCTTGATATCAAATTCTCATCCTTGGAATATTGATTCGACGTGGATATCTATTAATGCGTGATCCAACTATTTGACGTACTGCACTTAGAAGAAATTGAGTGTCATAGTTGGGCTTCTAATGTGGAAATCACTTTTATGGAAGAAGACTACATTTCTCATCAACTTCTTGCCTGACACCAACGATAAAGGATCGTCTCAAATGGTGATTGTCAATGCTTTCCAAGATAGTTATGAAGGTGTAATACTTCATTTGTAATTAGACTATTCGGTAGTCTTAAAGTTTATTTGGATTACTGGTTTGATGAATTAGATTTTCTTGAGAAGACCTTTATTTGATTATCATTGGCTTATTAATAAATTCAAATTTTATTCTGAAGCACTAAATTTATTTGATCCATATGTAAATAATTACATGGTTCAAAATATCACTATAAAGATGCAAAGCAATGCATCCGGCAAATAAAAAGGGAAATTACCTGAATGATAAGTATATCGTCCTACATCGAAATACTCCAATGAATATGAGTTATATCTTTCGAATTACATACACTCTCATATACATGTAAGGAATGTATCAAAGAGAAATCGAGTGCTTAGTGCGATTACTCACAAATTAACGTCATTGATGCTCTGTATGCACCAAAAGCTAATCGAACCTTGTTAATTTTTCATAGATATTTGTGCCAACGGTTGTCATATGAAAACTAATCTTACAACGTGATTATTGTGGATTTATCCATCCAGAAATGCGGATCATTAAAGTACTATGTGGTTCTAGAGGACATTTTGACAAACTTGTCACATGTCGATTAACTATTCGCAAGAAATGCTACATTCTTGGCATATATTATACGGGCTCACCACCACCCTAAATCATAAAATCTATAGTACCTAACAATGCTAAGAATTAACATCAAAAGGACTTGATGACTATTGCATGTCTAGAAGGATTAGTGTATAGCATCTTGTACCCCAAAATACATACATAAAATGGCTTCGCATATGCCACCATATATAGGTATTGGTTATGTGCACCAACCTATATATACCTTTTTGGGGTTATGCAATATTATACGCAGCCTTACTTATTCGTTCTTAGACGCATTGCTAGCCAACCATTCCCTGCGTACCAGTTGGTAACTGGACATGAACCTAAGATTTACGCATACTTGGTTATGCAGCATCGTGCCTATTACGCCCTCACAAAGTATCAACAATGGGTACTCAAAAACGAATATGTATTTATGTTGGATATGCACCTCCAACAATTATCCGCTATTTGGAAACCTTACAGGCGATCTCTCGCTCGATTTGCGAAATGTCACTTTCATGAGATGAGACAGTCTTCCTGTCGTTAGGGGGAGATAAGAAAAATGATTTTCTAAGGGAATGACATGAATTGTCGTTGTTGCCCCACTCTGTCTCATCTTGATCCCCACATAATTGATACCTTGAATGTAACAGTTTCGATGTTTAATACGTTTATAGATATTATTGAAGTAACAAAATCACACATGTTAGCTGCAAACGCTTGCAAGGATAAAAAAACCCCAATAAGGGGCATGTAACCGCAGATAGAGGCGATGCAACCACACTTAGTGGAGGTGTGGTTGAGGTCATGGCTCCCTAAGGGAATAAGGGGAGACCACTTGGTTTGATCAATACTTTCCTAAAGAAATTGGGCAAGTAGGGCACAACCTCATCAATGTAAAGAATCTCTCTCATGAGATTATCTTTGATTACAACTATGTCCATGAATCAAAACTGGAGGACCGTTCGATGTTTAAAATGATTCCAGAGACATACACATTGATGATTCACACTGTTGCTTAAGGAATCATAGAGCACGAAGGTATCAAACCACACTCAGTTGAAGAATGTCAACAAAGAGCATATTGACCTAAATAAAAGTGTGATCTAGAAGGAGCTAGATCCTCTAACAAAGAGACATGTATTTGGTTTTGGTAGTGCTAACCTTACCAAGTGTAAAGCCTATAGGATATAAATAAGTCTTTGTCAAAAAGCGTAATGAGAAGAATCAAGCCCTAAAGGACAAGGCTTGCCTTGTGCCACCAAGGTTTCTCGCAATGCTCTGGATTGATTACAAGGAGACATATTCTCCCATAATGAAAATGCAGCTTATAGATGTCACTACAGGAAATCTCGTCCTAGGCAACGTAAATAACTCGTCGCCTAAGACTAACTATTCCTTGCCTAGGCTCTTGGCTGACGAATTATTCGTCGTCTAAGTTCCATTGCCTAAGTGTCCTGAGGTAGACACTTAGGCGACGGAAATGAAGTTAGTCGTAGGCTAAGAGCGTTCCTAACCGACTGATCTTTTCCTGCCTTGTCAACAAACTGGTTCGTCGATATGAATCTCTGTAGACGGAATGTTTGTGTCAGAAGGATTTTTAGCCGACGAATATGAAATTGTTCTTAGCCGACGAAATGGTCATCGGTATGTATGTTTATCGACGAATGGTGCTTCGTTCTTAGGCGACAGAATATTCACCGACAAAGTTTTAAATCGACGAATTCGTAACAGTTCTTAGTCGACGATCCATCTTTGTATTCATCGGGTAGGTGGTTTAGCTTAGGCGACAGATGTTTTTGTTTCCGTTGCCTAAGTGATTTTATTTAGGGTAAAAAACAAATTAATTTTTTTTTTACCTTATTCACTGTTTCAAAAAATTACAAATCAGTAACAATAATCAAACACATACAGATACATATATACCGGAAGCACTAGATTTGGAAAACATATTCATATATTGATCATGATAACTAGATGGACAAATATTGTTCATATATATAAAATAATTAATGAACTAGGTAGAAAATTGTTCATACACTCTAGCTAAACTATGAATGAAGTACTACAAAATCAATAATGCCAATTGACATTCTCGTCCAATTCTATGTCGTCGCCTGTATCATCATTGTTCTGTGGGGGAAACATATGGAGGAGGAGATACAACTAGAGGAGGAGGTGGAAATTGTGGAGAAGGAGGAGGTGGCATACCTATGTGCTCATATAGAGCTACAACTTGGGACTGCACAGTGCTATACAGAGACTTCGCATGTAGGGCACACTGCTTGACCTCTTGGAATTGCTGTTGAGCACACTCCTCTGATTCCTTTAGTCTCCGCTCATAGTGCTCCTGCACCTCTTGGAGTTCCTGCTCATCAACTCTAGGAGGACGGCTACGTGAAGTGGAACCATTTGAAGAATGGCTTAAGTCTCGCTCGCCTCCACGTCCCATCCCTCTGATCTCCTTTCCTTTCCGAGTTTTGAGCACCATACCCAACACCTCCATTTGTTGGGATTGAACACTCTCCATAATCTCCTCCTCCATTGCATCAAGGTGTTGTTTCTTAAATGCATCATTTCGTTTATTATTAACCATGTCATTCTGCATTTAAAATACATTAATTAATAAACAAGCTTGCTCAACATTTACATTACATTAGCACCTAAAACAGTAACACTTGAAGAAAAAAAACAATAGCAGTAAGCAGGGGTATCTGCATGTGCGCCCCAGGGCTCCTACATGCAAGCGCCCCAGGGTGCTTGCATGCGCACCCCAAGGTACCAGCAGCGTGCCCTGGGGTGCACCCTGAAACGCGCATGCAGGCACCCTGAAACACGTATGCAGGCACCCTAGGGCGCGCATGCAGGCACCCTGAGGAGCGCATGCAGGCACCCTGAGGCGCTTATGCTGGCACCCCAGGGCGCGCATGCAGGCACCCCGAGGCACGCAGGCAGTCACCTTGGGGCGCGCATGCTGGCACCCTGGGGCGCTGCATTATCGACTGTTCTTAATTGCACTTAGACTTATACAAGAGCTACAAGCACCCCGAGGCGCGCATGCTGGCACCCTGGGGCGCTGCATTAGTGGTTGTTCTTAATTGCACTTAGACTTGTACAAGAGCTACAATTCACCTAGATTATCAAAGCACACCAAACTCTTTCACTATAATTCAACTGCCCTACCAATAGCCGGATTTACACATGCTTGAACCATTTGCTAAGTTTACATAATAGTAAAAGGAAAAACACTTACATATTTCTTGGTCGTATCTTCATCACCGGCCTTGACATAAGTCTTCTTAAAACCTTTGATAATTGAAAGCTGCTCCCCTTGTATTATAAGTTTCTCCATTGTGTAGATGATAGGAGAAGACCCTCTGTGGTGGTGCATAGTCTTCTCCTCACGGTTTCGCTTGTTTGCCAAGGAGAGTCTCTAATACACGAAAAAATATTAAATAGATTAGTAAAATACAAAGGAAACAATAAAGATAATTTAAAAAAATTAAAGGGAAACAATTAAGGAAATTTAAAAAATCACCTCGAAGTGCTCGCATAGAAACTCCCACTGGTCCTCTCTCCCAATGAAATCTGAAGGCATGCCAGAGGGCCCTACCTTCAGATAAGCTTTGTGACACTGGTACTTCCAGTCCTTGTACCTCTATTGTGCCCTCTTCAGTATCCAATTGAACATTGGCTCATCGTTTTCATCCCACTCGTACTTCATTCCCACCAGACTCCCTATGCCGGAACCAATATCATGTGCCACCAAGCTGTTTATCCCCCTCACGCTAGGGCCTTTTACACTGGAGGCAATACTCCAGCTTGATCTTCTGCCCCGTTTGTGCAATCATATCCTCTGTCTTCTTTCCAGAACATAAACCCCGGTTCTTTTTCGGGGCCAGAGCTACAATTAATATATATACAAAACATTAGGATATTTAATGCTATAAGACAAATACATTAATTAATAAACAAGCTTGCTCAAAATTTCCATTAGCACCTAAAACAGTAACACTTGAAGCAGTAATCACTTGACAAAAGCAGAGTCTCTGACTGGTGGAGGTGGTGGGTTCTGGCGGTCACGCAACTATGAATAGGAAATTGGGTTTTTGAGTTTTAGGGATCGATTTAGTGTGTATCAGAACAAGAGTGAGTATTTATCAATTTTATCTGACCTGACTAAAATATTCAGTCGGCTAAGACAATATTCGTCACCTCAAAAATTAAATTTCGGCCCAAAAAAAAGGTGCAAAATACACCCGCCCAAAATTTCGGTATCCTAGGTGACGAAAACAATAACTTTCTGTCACCTTGGTTCTCCCAACCTGACGACTTATTCAATTCCTGTCGCCTAAGTAACAAATTTATTTTTATTTACCTGCCTAATATTTTGAGGCTCCTAAGCGACAGAAAGTTAAGACGACTTATTCAATTTATGTCGCCTAAGTAACAATTTTTTTATTTATTTACCCGCCTAATATTTCGGGGATCCTAAGCGATAGAAAGTAAGGAACTTCTAAGGCGACAAATTCTTTAGGTTCCATTGACTAAGTATATTTTTATAAATTATGGACATTTTATTATATTTACATCCAAGTATTTTTGTGTAACTTTTCAAACTAAACTCAACTGTACTTACTCCATGTAAGTATTCGTACATAAAAAAGCATACATATGCATTTTAAAAATTACACATGTATGTAGAAATTAAAAATGGAAATTTGCATGAATAATTAATGGTTACAAATTAATTTAAAAATACATATCCGAAGTTATGCCAAATTAATATAAGTTGATAAGACCGATCGAAATCCACAATAATGGTTACATGCATTAATCGTACTCATGATAATCTGAGTCGTCTGAATCATTATCCTCCTCAGTTTGGTCAGAATACTCATCATCGTCTATGTATTTGTCATCTATGAAGCCGTCGTCATCATGATTAATTGGGGTTGCATTGTAGCAAGTTTAGTTCAGATGGTGTAACTGGAATGTAACCCAAGATAGACAGAACGTGTTGGTTGTTGACACGAATATCCTCAGTATCGGGGGACTACATGTGGAGATTTCTCTTGATATGGTTCATTCGGTTGATCAGTTGTTGGTTCACTAGGCCTACTATCATCATCCCCTCCTAGTGTAGCTGCACTGCAAATATTTCTATGTGACATCACCTGCACCACTTTCCAACCCTCACCCATAGCCGGATCATCAAGATAAAACACTTGTTTCGCTATGGTGGCAAGAATAAATGGCTCATTCTCATACCATATACTGTTTGAGTCCACTAATAACAAGCCACGATCCAGAATTATACTCATTCGTCTGGTTGGGTCAATATTGAACCATTTGCACTTGAACAACACGACTGACATACTCTTGCCATAGATTAGTTCGATGACACTGACAAGAACCCCATAGTAGTTGAAACTCAGACCCTCAACCATGACTTCATTGTTTTGGGGTATGCACTCATATTAGTTCGTTACAAACTTAACACCGTTCACAAAACATCTAGCATGAACTTTGTGGCATTGGGTCTTCCAGCCAACAAGTGCAACTTTGGGTCGTAAGAAGCAGGAAATTGCTGTTGAATGTGCATCATTTGTAACAATTTTATTAAAAGCACCAGGTATTAATTACATTATGTAACATCAAAAAGCAATATATATTTAATTTATGTAACATCATATATAGAGATAGAAGGTACCCAAATAGGGAAGTAATCAGGAAAATGAAAATCCACTCACCAAACCTCCCTAGGGGTTTCAGATTATGCTCCTCAGTCCTATCAAATGCCTCAGCATCCCACCACCACTTGTGATCCTTGTCAAGCCACCTACGAGATCCCAAGAAACACATTTTGTTGGCGTGGCGACTAGAATTGATGTCATCTAAGCATACCGAGCAAGCCTTGTACCCCTTAGTTTATTGGCTAGACAACATCCCGTAAGTTGGATAATCACTGATGGTTCAAATAACAGCCGCTTTCATCATGAATGTTGGGAGGTTTATTGTACGGAAATACTATCACAAGTAAGATGCTATAAGACAAATTCATGTTTCCAGTAGGATTGAACTTATCTGTTGCAAGTCCGAGTCTGACATTTTAACAGTCTCCATAAAATTCAGGAAAAGAACGGTCAAAGTGCTTCCAAGCCTTCCCGTTTGCGGGATGTGTGAGATTATCTGAATCTATCATCTCCTCTCCTTAGTGCCTTGCTTGGTGCCATCACATATGCTTGGCCGTATGTGAAGACATGTACAGACGCTGCAGACGAGGACCCAACGGGGAGTAACGAAGAACCTTCCTAGGAATGGGCCGGTTTTTCTGTTTATATGAAATGGAAGCTTTATACCTTGGCTCGTAGCAGTGTGGGCACTCAACTTCATCCTTGTTTTCTTTGTAATACAAGATGCAGTTATTGACGCAAGCGTCTATCACTAATAGAAATAAAGTCTTAAGCGACGAGAATAAATTGTCGCTTAAGTGCCAAGTTTTGTCGCCATACGACTGAAGCGACGAAACCGGCATCGCTTAAGCTTCGTCGCATATGACTCGTCTCATAGGCATTTAAGCGACAAAAAAATATTATCCGTTGCCTAAGAAAACGGAACAGGCGACGGGTACAGTTTATGTCGCCACAAATCAAGGTGACGAAATAATTTCTTTAAGCGACGAATTTTTGTTGTCGCTAAACTCCTTAAGCGACGTATCTTATTTTGTCGTTTTAGTGTTAAGCGACAAAATTTTTTGTTTGGCGATAAGTTTTTTTTCGTAGCTAGATATAATGCGACGAAATATTTTCCTTAAGTGATAAATTGTTTTCGTCCCTGAACTCAGCAATGTATCTTATTTTGTCGTTTTAGTGTTAAGCAACAAAACTTTTTAATTTAGCGACAAGTTTTCTTTCGTCGCTAGATATAATGCGATTAAATAATTTCCTTAACTGATGGATATTGTTTAATGACACAAAAAAATTATTTTTCCCCTAGACAACGGAATTATTGAATTCTGTCGCTAATCTGAAAAAAATAATTAATATATATTTTTTAAATTATGTCTAATCCTCAACCATTCCAACTAGATCCTACACTACCTCCGACTCTAACTTCTTATAATCAACCCCAAACAACCCCAATATCTTACAACCAATATCAAGCAACCCAATTTCAACCGAGACCGATGAAGGCGAGGAAGAGACCGTTGGCAAGATGCACGCGGAGTCCGCTGGAGAGATGGGCGTGGAGTCCGCTAGCGAGATGAGCGCAAAATCCGCTAGAGTTCACTGGTGAGATGGGCGTGGAGTTTGTTGGCGAGATGGCGCGTAGTCCTATTGTGAGATGGGCATGAAGTCCGATGGAGGAGAAAAATTAGTCCTTCCATGAAAATGGATGCCAAGAAGAGGCGAGGCGACGGTGGCGAAGAAGAAGGAGAGGAAAGTTATACTTTCGTCACTTAAGTGATTAATAATTTTAGTTTGTTTTATAAAATAATAATTTCGTCGTCTAAAGAATACATATCACAACTAATTATAAAATAAATTCATTACATATATAATAAATTCATGACATAATTAAATCAAAAATTTGACGTTTTAACACACCATGAGTTTTTAATCGCTATCAACGTAGTTTCTGTCATCTAAATCATCCTCTCTCACTTCATATGAATGATTGTTTGAGTCTTCCTCTTAGTCGTCTGACTGGATGAATGGAAGTGAATCAAAGTCAAACTCTAAATTAGAAATGGGAACGTACGTACTCGCGGGGATGGAAGTGGATGTCGTTGTTGATGCGAATAGTCTCCGTGTCAGGGATATTTGATGTCGAGGCTTCTTGATATGGTTCAAGAGTGACATTCTCAATATCTCTATTTGCAATACCCATCTCAAGTGTAGTTGTAGTGTAAATACCTCTATGTGATATCACGTTAACAACTTTCCAACCCCCACCCTCTTTTGAATTGTCAAGATAAAAAACTAGTCTTGTCATTGTGGCAACAATAAACGGTTGATTCTCATACCAACAATAATAGGCCAGATATTGTAAGACAAGTTCATGTTTCCATAGGGATTAAACCCATGTGTTGAGAGTCTGAGCCTTACATTTCGAACGTCTGCAACAAAATCAGGAAATGATAAGTCAAAGGATTTTGAATTCCATGCTTCTCCATTTGCGGGGTGTATTAGGGCATCGTCATCTTCCCTCGGAATACCGTGCCATCTCATATCCTAAAACCAACACATCTAAAAAAATTAGGAACAAAGAATAACAATATATAATTGACCGGAATACTCCACCGAAAAACTCATCAGAAAAAATGGTAGAAAAGAAGGAGAAAGAGCATGTACCAGCAAACTACAAACTAGTGGATGAAGATGATATCATGCATCAAATATGCCAGAGATTTGCCATATTGATTTGTGCAAAATTTTTTTCACTGTAGCTCGATCTGTTTTCCTCCAGTTTTTCGATCTGGAAGTGATGCAGAGGATATAAAGAAGATTTCACTTAAGCGACGAAATATTACGTCGCTAAAGTCAAATGTACCGTCCCTTTAGTGTTAACCTCAGACGATGAAAATTAAATTTGTCGGTTAGGTACAGGATACCATGCAACAATCAATTTCGTTGCTCAAGAGTCAACACTTTCGTTGCTTTAGCTAAAGCGACGAAATGTAAATTTGTAGGTTAGGTGCAGGATATCATGTGACAAACATTTTTGTCGCTCAAGAGTCAAAAGTTTCATAAATTTGTTGGTTAGGTTAAGGATATTATGCGACAAACTTATTCGTCGCTTAAGTGTTAAGATTTCGTCGCTACATAAATAATTTGTGACAAAATCTTTGTTGTCACTTGAGTAGGATCTGTGGCGACGAAGTTTAGGTGACAAAAATGTTTCGTCGCTCCAAAAAATTGTAGCGACGAAAAATATATCTTTAGCGACGATATTAGTTTTCGTCGCTTAAGTATTGCTTAAGCGACAAAATATGAAAATACCCGTCGCTTAAGCCTTTTTTTCTACTAGTGTATCTTCTAGTGATTAAGATCGAGGTCAGCCAACATGCATTTTACCTGGTCGAAATATTTCGGACAACTGTTACCTTTGGGAAGCACTTCTTTCATAAATGCAATATCCTCATCAAAATATACGTTAGTTTTTCCCTGTTTATTTTTTATCTTTATTTGCTTCATGACGGTACTCAACATAGTATGCTCACTACCAGGATATAATGGAGTTTGTACTTATCATAAAAGTCTGTTGTACTTTTCATAATCACTGCTGTAGTCAATGTGGGAAGCATTAGGGAAGGTGTCAGGGGAGTTGTCATAAACAACATTTTCCTTATATCATGAGCTGGCGAACGGGAAGACATCGTTTAAGATGTTCATCACAGCAGGGTTCCTGTAATTAGCATTAGAAGATCTTGCCTGTTGATTATGTTGTGTTTGAATTCTGCAAGTGTATGCATTTCAACTTGATTTTCCCCGTGCCATGTCCATATGGTATAACTAGGACAAATATCGTTTAGTGCCAAGTGAGAAAAAAAATTGAAAGAAGCCCCGTGAAAAATATGAAATTTTTTGTTAGCTAGCTACCAATTGATTGGTATTGTAAGTAATTCTATCAACAGAAGTAAAGCAAATAACGACTCCACCTCGATGGGGTATCACCATGGAAGCTTCGAAGAAATGAACATCCCCATCCCCATATTGTAAGTAATTATATCACCTTCAGAATCCACATCCACACGCAGCCTCAGATAAGAGCTTCTTCCATAAACGTTAACTAACGCGTTGATTTTGTTTACCCACCCAACGCGTTCTCGCCGTATCTCCTTCCTTATTATACACAATCCCTCTCAGCACACCATTTCCTTTGATCATTTCCCATTTTCCCTCTTCCCCTTATATAAACCTCTCACTTCTCCTCACCTTTCTCACATTCCACTCTTCTTTTACCTCTTTCGTTTCATTCACTAGTTTTCCACAAAGTCTTCTCTCTTTTCTCAGTTTCAGCTTCCCATGTCGGAGAAACAAGCAGGCTTGAATGGCGCCTACTACGGCCCATCCATCCCGCCAAAGAGGGACTCCTACCAAAGCGTCGGCCGCGGCGGAGGTCCCCTCGGATGCTGCTGCAGCTGCATCTTCGGCCTCGTCTTCAAGCTCATCTTCACCGCCATCGTCTTCATGGGACTCGCCTTCTTCGTCTTCTGGCTCATAGTTAAACCTAACCGCGTCAAGTTTCACGTCACCGACGCCACTCTCACCCAGTTCAACTTCTCCTCTGACAGCAACCTCCACTACAACCTCGCCCTCAACCTCACCATCCGAAACCCTAACAAGAAGCTCGGCATCTACTACGATCGCATCGAGGCCAGAGCCAACTACGAGGGCCAGAGGTTCAGCACGATCACTCTCACCCCGTTTTACCAAGGACACAAAACCACCAACGTTTTGAACCCTCTGTTTACTGGACAGCAGTTGCTTGTTGGGTCCAATTTGCAGTCGGAGTATCAGAAGCAGACCAGTGCTGGGGTTTACGAGATTGAGATGAAGCTTTATCTGAGGATTAGGTTCAAGTTCGGTCGGATCAAGACCGGAAAGTTCAAGCCCAGAGTGGAATGTGACTTGAAGGTTCCTTTGAGTACGAATGGCAATTCCGCAACTACCTTCGAGACCAAGCGGTGCAAGATTGATTACTTTAAAGCCATCTAGCTGGTCATCCATGGCGGCCGAGGAGGAGATCCTTTCTTGTTGATACAGTCTTCTTCTTATCTTTTCGCTTCTGCTTTGTGATTTTTCATACCAGTAACTATTCTTTTGTTTATTTTTTTGGCGTTACGATTACTGTTACATATCATATATACACTGGTTTTGAGTATATGATGGCGACGATTTAGCGATCAGATCTTTGGATTATAAATAAATGACGATTTTAGTGGTTAGTGCTTTGCTATCTCATGACGCTTGTGATGTCTGGTTTATACACCTTTTCAACGTCTTTTGCTTTCAAAACTGATAAAGCTATAAACGTTAAAGTCTTCGGTAATTTACGATTATTTTTAAAGTCATCGTCTATGAGTATGACTATGCGGACATTGGGACCAAACATAAAATAAAATAATTGTATGAGTCGTATTTGCTTTCAAAATGACCAATTCAATTGAAAGCCACAACCTATACTTTAAAAGAAAATATAGCCGTTTATCGTTGATCGGTGATTTCACATTTGCACATAAAAGATTATTAGCTACGGAGTCATTTATTATTAATGCAATGGTTATATAAAGGTCATTTTAGAGCTGTGATGTAGGATTTAGAGACAACATTTTAGAAAAGAATTAGGTCCACGTCCGTATGAATATGTGCATTCAAATTCTCTGTCATTTGTACGTGTGTGTATATATATGTAACATATTGTGAATGTAAACGATTAGATTTTTGTCATTGTTTTTGCCACGATCTGTAAGATATTGGACATATCATGTAATATAATACTAAGGAAACCAATTAGTCAATGATAAAATAGTTGAGAATTTAATAATGATTATCCGGTAAATATATTATCTATGTGAAATAATATATATATTGATAGGAAACCTGACAAATAAAGGATTAATGTAATTCTAGAGATATACTGTCAAAATTACTAGGTCATAAAGATGTGTCTTATTGTATCCTCGATGAGTTAGGAATACAGGGTCTCTAGGCTCACAGTCAATACGTTAAAAACATTCTGCCCTATTAAGATATAACATAAAGAGATTGGAGAGACTAGAAGATCTTGTATTCCATCGACGACGTCAACTGATCAAAGCAATGATATCCGGACAAGGTTAATATATTATTTAGTTGATCAAAACTTAAGAAATATGTGTTTCTATGTATGTATATGAATACAGACCTTTTGATCATAGGATTAAAAAAAAAAAGGGGTCATCGGATCAGATCTTTTCCTTTGAACCATACAACATGATTTCATTTCTTTTGTATAAGAATTTTGTCTTTTACCGTGCATGTTAGAACTTGTTTGATATATGCATGCTTTACCTCTTTCTCTGTTATCACAAAGAATTAATAGTTTTGTGCAGGAACAATATAAAACTTGCACTACAATTGAGTTTTGTTAGACCAAAAGTCCATATCAAGAAAAGAAATTAAATAATTGACCTTGGTTAAAAGTTTAAGTATGCTTGGGACTATAAAGAATTTTGGTCACTTTGTGGTTTTAACGATTATGATTGATAAATAGAGCATTGGAATTCGCTTATGTGATTATATGTTAAGATTAGAGCCTTGGAATTCGTTTATGTGATTATATGTTAAGATCAACATGCTGGGGTACTTTTAGGGTGCAATAAAGTGATGTCTTCTTACATCTTGGTTGTCTGAAGGTCATCTTGACATGCATTCTAATAAATCTTGTGGTATGAACAGAAAATAAGGACATGTTGTATGACATCTTTGGGATAAAATACAATATGTAAATTAAAGAAAAAGGGTGTGAACAATTATATTTGTTTTATTGTTCTTGATCGATGCATGCATGTTTATGTACATTGTTTCCCATGTTATTTTTACATGTTTAAATTCAGTTCCTAGCAATGTTCTTTCTGTTGAACCATTAAGTGGCATGGGTTGAATTTTAAGAAGTGGAAGGAGGACATAACTATTTCGCTAGGGCTAGCAGATTTGGATATAGCACTTAGGACTCCCCCACCGGATAGCACGCATGCCACAGGGACTAACCAACAACGAGCCGCATATGAGAAGTGGGAGAGGTCTAACCGATTATCTCTACTTGTTATGAAAAGATCCATGACTGAAGTCGTACGTGGTAGTATTGAGGATTGTGATCATGCTATTGATTATCTTGCCGCCATCGGTAAGAAATATAAGGAGTCTAAGAATGCTGAAAGAGTTGTTTTGCTATCTAAGTTTAATTCATCACAGTACGATGGGATGGTAATATATATTAGAAAGTACATAATGAGTGTCTTAGAATTAGGTGCTAAGCTTAATTCTTTAGAATTTGGTATTTCTAAAACAGTGATGGTGGCTCATATCCTAAATACCCTACCACCATCTTTTAGTCAAATGACTGTATCCTACAACACCCAAAAAGAGAGTTGGACACTTGACGAGCTGATTTCAAATTGTGTTCAAGAGCTCGTTATAAAAAATGGCTTGCAAAACAAGGTAACGTTTCAGTTTTCACTATTTTTGAATCAAATAAAAAATCTGTTTTCACTATTTTTGAAACCAACTTAGTTTCCATACCTACGAACTCTTTTTGGATCGATAGCGGCTCACCCATCCATATTACTAACTCTTTACAGGGTTACAGAACAAAGAGGAAACCAAGAAAGGATGAGCTGCAAGTGTTTGTAGGCAATGGAAACAAAGTTCAAGTGGATTTCATAGGCACCGTTAGAATAAAATTAGTTAGGATTTTATTTGGATTTGAAGGATGTAGCTTTTATTCCCTCTATGAGGAGATCGAAATTTAATTTCTGTTGTCAAACTTTGTAGAGATTCTGGTTTTACTTTTTTCATTGATGATGAAATAAAATTTTATAAAGATAATCAATTGTTAGGTACTGCCTATATTTTACATGATCATTGGTGTTTAAATTACACTTTTTCTACGGAAGTCATGCTTGTTGAAAACTTAGGTTTTAAAACTCCCTCTATTTCCAAAAAGGGGCACTTTCAACAACCAAATTCTTATTTTCTTTGGCATAAAAGACTTGGTCATATTTCAAAAGAAAGAATTCAGCAACTTCAAAAACAAGACATTCTTAAGGATTTAGATTTTTCAGATTTAAATATTTGTCTTGGTTGCATTAAAGGAAAATTTACAAAATTAAGAAAGAAAGGATCCACTCGAAGTTCTCATCTTTTAGAGATTATTCATACGGATATTTGTGGTCCTTTTTCTGTGAAAACAATTTGTGGAAACCGGTATTTTATTACTTTTATTGATGATTTTTCAAGATATTGTTATCTTTATTTAATTTCGGAAAAATCGCAAGCCCTTGATATGTTCAAATAGTACAAATCAGAGGTAGAAAATAAGTTTGGAAAGAAAATTAAAGTGGTGAGGTCCGATAGAGGAGCAGAATACTATGGCAAATATGATGAGACAAGTCAACGTAAAGGGCGCTTTGCCCTTTTCTTGCAAGAGCACGGTATTGTTCCTCAACATACTATGCCAGGGACACCAGAGCAGAATGAAGTTGCAGAAAGGAGAAATATGACCTTGTTAAATATGGTGAGAAGCATGATCAATTCTACGGCTCTTCCTACTTTTTTGTGGGGAGAAGCCATGAAGACTGCCAACTTTATCTCCAATTATGTTCCCAGCAAAGCAGTTGATTTGACTCCTTACGAGTAATGGGAATCCAAGAAGTCGGCGTTGCATTTTTTCCTGATATGGGGATGTCAAGCTGAAGTTAATATCTACAATCCTGATCTTAAGAAACTAGATCCCAAAACCACTAGTGGGTATTTCATTGGGTATCCTCCGAATAGCAAAGGGTTTCGATTCTATTGTCCTACACATTTTACTCGGATTGTCGAATCTATGAGAGCCATGTTTATTGAAGATCCGCATCTTGAACCAAGAAATCTAGAATTTGTGTTGCAGGAAGAGGGAGAAGAATTGCAAACAAGTGATGACAATGCACAGAGTACAATTACTATACCCGTAGCAGCCCCATCAACTGAAGAGAGACCCCACGCCATGCACATTGATGACTTTGATCCTAATAGAACCCAAACCATGCATGACATGCACGTAGGTGATCCTGGTTCTAATGAACCCCATACCATGCAACCCATACACGTTGGTGAGTTTGTTCCTAATCAAGCCCAAGCTTTGTATGGTAATTCTCATGCCACGTCAGCCACACCACTTGTTCAAGATCTTCCTCCACCACCACAGTCGCATGTTATTCAAAAATCACAAAGGGTAAGGAACCCAGCCATCAATACTGATGATTATTATGTCTACATGGAAGAGATTGATTTTGATAACGGAGAAGAGAGTGACCCAACTACATTCAAAGAAGCAATTCATAGTGCCTATTCGACTAAGTGGAAAGATGCTATGGGAGCAGAGTTAGAGTCGATGAGAAATAATGAAGTGTGGGAGTTAGTAGAGTTACCTGAAGGAAAAAGAGCTATAGGTTCAAAGTGGGTTTATAAGACCAAAAAAAATTCGGATGGCTCTATTGAACGACATAAGGCGAGACTTGTAGCGAAAGGATTTACTCAAAGAGAAGGTATTGATTACAATGATACTTTTTCACCAGTGTCGACAAATGATGCTTTTAGGTTTATTATGGCTTTGGTTGCTCATTATAATTTAGAATTACACCAAATGGACATGAAGATGGCTTTTCTTAATGGGGATTTACAAGAAGACATATATATGAAGGAGCCGGAAGGGTATGAAATTAAAGGTGCTGAGAACATGGTATGTAGACTTAAGAAATCGATTTATGGGTTAAAGCAGGCTTCTAGGCAATGGTATTTAAAATTTGATTTGGTTGTGGTGAAAGATGGTTTTGTGGAGAATGAAGTGGATGAGTGCATATATCTGAAGGTTAGGGGGAGGAATTTCATCTTCTTAGTTCTCTACGTAGATGATATACTTCTAGTGAGTAACAACTTGAATTTGATTCTTGAGACAAAGAAGTTTCTAGAAAGTAATTTTGAGATGATGAATTTGGGTGAAGCTTCTTTTGTTTTGGGCATAGAAATTAAAAGAGATAGAGCACGTAAGCTTTTACGACTCTCACAGTCAAGTTACATTGATAGAGTCTTGAAGAGGTTCAATATGGAAGGTTGTTCAAGCATTGATGTTCCTATGGGCAAAGGAGATAGATTTAACAAGGGACAATGTCCACAGAATAACTTGGAGAAAGAATCCATGGAGGGAAAGCCATATGCATCATTGATGGGCAGTGTCATGTATGCACAAGTTTGCATGCATCCGGACTTAGCTTTTGCAGTTGGGATGCTTTGCAGATATCAGTCCAATCCTAGAATCGTTCATTGGAACGCAGGTAAGCGACTTTTGCGATACTTAAAAGAAAACTAGAGATTACATGCTTATAAAAGGGTAGACAATCTAAAACTAGTCGGGTATTCGGATTCAAATTTGGGAGGTGACAAAGATGAAGGAAAATCTACATCAGGATTTATTTTCATGTTAGCTGGAGGTGCTATTTCTTGGAAATCAATCAAGCAAAAGGCCATTTGCACTTCTACCATGCAAGCTGAATTCACAGCTTTACATAATGCTATAGTTCACGGTATATGGCTAAAGAACTTTATTTCTCAGACTCATCTAGTGGACTCAATAGAACGCCCCATTACAATTTATTGTGATAATACCTCAGCTGTGTTCTTTGAACAACAACTTTGCTTGAAGGTTTAATTGCAAAGAGAATTGTATGTTCATTCGTGGCATACATGCTTCTTGGAAGCATTAGGAGATTTGAGGATGCTCAAATCATAAAGTGGACCACCATATGAAACAATAAGGTATCACATTATAGAGAAAGTTTCATATAATATTTTATTTAAGTATTATCTTATGATCATGTGAATTTTGTGCTTGTAATGTGGCTATGGGACTCTTACATTAACAGATTATGTAAGTTGTGGTATAGTTCTTTACTTGTCACATATTTGACCGATCATGAGTTGAGTTGTTATCATATAAGTATTCTCGAGCGCATTAAAGAATTATTTGATTCAGTTGAAAATTGGTATTGTTGTTATACTACATGAAAATCCAAGTGGGAGAATGTAAGATATTGGACATATCATGTAATATAATACTAAGAAAACCAATTAGTCAATGATCAAATAGTTGAAAATATAATATTGATTATCCGGTAAATATATTATCTATGTGAAATAATATATTGATAGGAAACCTGACAAATAAATGATTAATGTAATTCTAGAGATATACTGTCAAGATTACTAGGTCATAAAGATGTGTCTTATTGTATCCTCGATAGGTTAGGACTTTAAGACATCCGACCTTATAAATACAAGGTCCCTAGGCTCACAGTCAATACACTAAAAATATTCTGCCCCATTAAGATATAGCATAAGGAGACTGGAGAGACTAGAGGATGTTGTATTCCATCGACGACGTCAACCGATCAAAGCAATGGCATCCGGACAAGGTTAGTATATTATTTAGTTGATCAAAACTTAAGGAATGTGTTTCTATGTATGTATATGAATATGGACCAATAAAGATTATACGATCCTCAGCGAGTTGTTGAGAGGTCACTAGTGAGCAAAGAAAATGGGAGAGATTGAGGGCGTGTCACTTCGCGAACGAGAAATTTACGAGCACAAGGCAATTCAATACTCATGGTGTGTCGCGAGCAGAGTAACAAAAAGGATCAGGGTGATCAGGGGCGAGTCCAAGAGGGCTCTGAACTAAGGTGCGAACGCATTTAGGGCTAGGATTTCGAGTAGCTCGAATGTCAACTGGGTTACAGTTTTGTTTGTATTGTTTGTAAAGATTGTGAGAGATTTCTATAAACTTTTGAGCACTTTATATAGTAGCTCACCTTCCGCCAGAAGAAAGATAATCAGAATCCAAATCTAACTTTGAAAGAGAATACCACAAGGACACTACTTTATCCGCGCGGACTAACCATTTTGTGACACATGTCCAGTTCGCACACTCCGCATAGGACACTGCCTCCCTGCAACTCAATTGTAGACTCCTATGCGGACTGAAACTAGGAACATCCTTATCCCGCGGGGTGTCACAGTCCTTGTGAAAAATTAACTCGCGGGCCGCAGACTCAAACATCCCGTAAGCTCCTGAAGCTTACTTCCATCTCATGGGATTTTCTAGCTCGCGAGCCTCAAAAGGGCTTTTTATTAAAAGGGCCACAGGGATTGGCCTAAAGCATATCAAAGACTTGTAAGAGTCTTTGACGATAAATGTGATGCACACGAACTCCACCTGTTGCTTCTTTGCAAAGTCTCCTACGCGAACCAGATCGCCTCGCCTAAATGTACTTCATTCCTACGCAGAGTCATCCATGCAATTCCACGCGATGTCCATCTCACAAGCGAACTCTGTTGTCCAACTCGCGTGGTCTCACTGGCGGGTCATCACTTGTGAACCCAAAGAATTTGGGCTCGCCGATGTGACGTGGATCAAGAAATTAATTAATATTCACATAGACATTTATTGTCCAGTAAAATATTAATTTTGACGTAAACAATCATAAATCGTATACGTGTACATACGATGCTTCTAACGTGATTTAAAGAGGATGTGACGCATTGTATATATGTATCTATAAGAATGTGAATGAATATATGAAGAGGCATGGGACAATGAGCAACTCATGTTAGCTTCCTCTTTTAGTGATTTACGTCACGTGGGATAATTGGGCATAAATGAGAAGGCATCATTTTAAAGAAAGAAGATAGTTCAACCCCTTGTCATCTTAAGATTCTCCTTGCTGTCTTCTATGATTAAATTAATTTCTTGTTATTTTGATACAAAAATCGTACTACGTACTCAAATGCATCGATCATATGGTTTTTATTTTATTTTATTATTTTATTTTATTTTTCAATACATGCAATAATTAAATAGAATGGAAGCTGAATTTTGGAGAGCTTTCTTTGAGCCCATTTGATATTTCGGTCCAGTATCAAATAATAAGTTCTTGGATAACATTTGGGCTAGTACTTGTGGCTCTTTTAAAAGTAAAGCAAAATCTACCTATACAACTGGACACGTGTCATCCAGTTACTCAGTTCGCAAGCGAGACAAATCCTTGTCTGACTTTAGTAGCAGGATCCTATTTAGATTGTGAGATTGCATCTAATTTATCAGTTAACTAGGAGCCCTTATATAAGGAGGGCTTGAGGATCAGTCAGACACACAATCATCTCATACAACAACTACAAACAAACATTCAAGCTACTCGAAACTCTGACGCTAAAGCGATATTTTGCCTTAGCTTTATAGAGCCCGTTTGGTCTCGCCTACTACCCAGTTAATTGCTCTACTCGCTACATACGCGAGTATCGATAGCAAGCGAATAGGAGGAATGCTCGTAATCCCTTGCCCGTGAGGTGGCACTGGAATCCCTTTCGTTTGATCAAAAGTCCAGTACCAACGCATCTACGTTCCACGTCCGCACGGTGACACGCCTGCACCCTTAATTTTACTTTTGGAACTGCTAAGTTACCTCTCTACCCCTGTTGAGGATCGTGACCAAAACATTAGCATGCCCAGTGGAACCGAGAGTACAACATCTTATTCACCATTGGGAAGTCAGGCGAATCCCCATACGGGAAACCCTCGATTTCTTGTCTCAAGTATAAATCACAATGGTACAAGCCTCATAACAGCGCGGCTTACCAATCTCTCACCAAAGACCAGACATTTGCTCAGTTTGGTAACCCGAACTTCAGCGAAGCCATCATGGTAGGACTAGCACCTAGCCAAGACACAGGACTTAGTCCTCTAGCTACGAAACAAGTCATAGACTTCTCTAAACAGGTCATGGAGGACAGAGTCCTCTGGACTGCAAACCAGGAAAACATCGCTCTGCTCAGTGAGGAATTTAACTTATTTGTAGGTAGCATCAGGGAAGACAAAGATCTATTTGGAGGATCCATTCAATGGATCCAAAAGGAGCTGGAGCAAAACACAAACGCCTTGAAGATGACCTGGGATACTATTGATGAGAAAACTTGTCGCTTGGACGAGCATGATACCAAGCTGCATGATCAGCAGACCTCTTCCTTCTTTGGAAGTAAGAACAACTTGGACAAGCTCGACAAATACAAAGACAAGCATGATAGGTTAAGCTTGAATCTGCTGCAGGTGGAAGACTAGATGAGGGCCTAGGCGTCAAAATGTCATGGCCTTGACTTCCCTAAAATGGGTAGTACGGAGGGAACCTCAAGGTATATTCCGCCTAATGAACGCCTTAGGGGCAGCCCTAAAGTCGGGATGCGGAAACCTCCTCAATTCAGGGCAGGAGCTGTTACCTCAAAGGGACCACTTCCTTCACTTCCTCTGCACAGCCCTAGTGTAACTATCAGGACCCACCCCGAATTTCACCCTGAATCCCGAAATAAATCCTACGGGGACCACCTCAAAGGAAAATTTACCGAAAATTTCGATATAACCTCCCTTGAAAATGGCCAACCCTTCCTAATAATAATACCTGCAAGCACTTTTGAAAAATCCAAATCCAACCTTAAACTCCTGGAGTCTTCGCGCTCCTCAAATTACATCTCCCAAAAATATTTACTAACTTTAATAAGAATAATCTCTCAACCAAAAATCACAGTTCAGAGCAACTCTATTTGAGAGGAAATGAACTAGAAATATAAGAATGAGCGGGAACTATACTAATGACTATGCCTTTTCTCAATGTATGCCCGACCTCAACAATGCTAACATGCATGCTGGGCATTTTTAAAACGAAGGGCCCAGGGGAAAACATTTGCAAACGTTAGAGTGAGTGGACAAAAATAAATAAATAAAATAATTATCAATATTTATGCTTTCCCAAATTTATTTCCAAAGAAAATCGTATGCATGCTTCAAATGAGAAATCCTTTAAATGCTCCAACAAAATAATTTGCTCAACCAAAAACAATTGCATACATATTATTTAAAACAAAAGTCCACTCACAACTTTAGGCACAAGCCCGACGAAAACCAATTCGTTACATAAGTGAGGTCTCCTCAAATCCTAGCACAAAAAACCATCCTTAGGACCAAACTCTGATTTCAGAATAAATAATACTTAAATAGATAACCCAAAACTCTTCTGCCTAACCCACTACCTTTTCTAGGGTTAAGCTTATCGAAATCACTGAGGGCCCAGGCGCCAAAATGTCATGGCCTTGACTTCCCTGAAATGGGTAGTACGGAGGGAACCTCAAGGTATATTCCGCCTAATGAACGCCTTAGGGGCAGCCCTAAAGTCGGGATGCAGAAACCTCCTTAATTCAGGGCAGGAGCTGTTACCTCAAAGGGACCACTTCCTTCACTTCCTCTGCACAGCCCTAGTGTAACTATCAGGACCCACCCCGAATTTCACCCTGAAACCCGAAGTAAATCCTACGGGGACCACCTCAAAGGAAAATTTACCAAAAATTTCGATATAACCTCCCTTGAAAATGGCCAACCCTTCCTAATAATAATACCTGCAAGAACTTTTGAAAAATCCAAATCCAACCTTAAACTCCTGGAGTCTTCGCGCTCCCCAAATCACATCTCCCAAAAATATTTACTAACTTTAATAAGAATAATCTCTCAACCAAAAATCACAGTTCAGAGCAACTCTATTTGAGAGGAAATGAACTAGAAATATAAGAATGAGTGTGAACTATACTAATGACTATGCCTTTTCTCAATGTATGCCCGACCTTAACAATGCTAACCTGCATGCTGGGCATTTTTAAAATGAAGGGCCCAGGGGAAAACATTTGCAAACGTTAGAGTGAGTGGACAAAATAAATAATATAATTATCAATATTTATGCTTTCCTAAATTTATTTCCAAAGAAAATCGAATGCATGCTTCAAATTAGAAATCCTTTAAATGCTCCAACAAAATAATTTGCTCAACCAAAAACAATTGCATACATATTATTTAAAACAAAAGTCCACTCACAACTTTAGGCACAAGCCCGACGAAAACCAATTAGTCACTTAAGTGAGGTCTCCTCAAATCCTGGCACAAAAAACCATGCTTAGGACCAAACTCTGATTTCAGAATAAATAATACTTAAATAGATAACCCAAAACTCTTCCGCCTAACCCACTACCCTTTCTAGGGTTAAGCTTATCGAAATCACGCCAAACTCTAACCACAACATTCTTTCATTTATTTCAACATTCCGAAACAATAAAAAGGAGAAACCAAAGGTCAGATTCTACCTTAATAATCCGCCAAAATTACCAAACTTTAAAAAATTTGAAACCTATCCAATTCTCCTCTAAAAATTCCAAAATTCACACCATTAACTCCCCTTAAAATTCTACATCTAAAACCATGAAAATCCACTTCACCGCGGCAGCGCCGCCGTCTGCTCCGGTGATCTCCAATGCCTACCAAATTTTGATAGCATCTTCCTCTCAACTCATTCTACAACTTTCCTAACTAGCATAAATACTAATTTCAAGCCTAACTATGCCAATCAGACAGAAATATTCTAAAAAACCCTGGAACTTCAACTCCACATTTCTCCTTACCAAGCTCAAGGGAAGGTGAATCCTTTGAAGGGGTTGTTGTACGGGAGGAGGGCTTTCAAACGAGCCAAGCAGCTCCGGCTGTGGCGGCCGGAGGAGAGATTTTCGGCAAGAAGACCACCGGGCTTCCAAGGAGAACTTCCTCCGCTTGGCGGCGTTGCAGCGCTGCTCACCAGTCCAGGAAGACGGCGGAAGGGTGGCGGACTGAGCTAGACTGGTGCGGGGTTGGCCAAACGACGATGATGGGAGCTCGGGGGTTTTCGGTAGTGCGAGAGGAACAGGGAGAGTCGGGGAAGGAAGAGAAGGAAGAGAAAAGAGAAAAGAGAAATGGTTTGGGCCTCCCCAAACCGGTCCAACACCTTAATACCCACACCAAAAAAATAAACCCAACACTAAAAATTAACGCCCCAAAATAATACCTTAATAAAATTTACCTTTTACTAGCTAAAATTTACCTTTTACTAGCTAAAATTTACCATTTTTACTGTCGTCACAATTTCTTGCTTCGAATAAATCCTTCGAAATAATCGTCCCCCACAACCTCCCTGGAGACCAATTAAATTATAAACTTAATGACGAAAACGGTAAAACTTTTATTAACACCATGTTAGTAAATAAAGTAAAATTCAAGAGTCGGGTCTACACCACCCGATTGTGGCTCACTCCAGTCCAACTCCTAAAATTGTCGGACAAGCAGCTAGTTTCTCTGCATGGCCGAACCATGAGGAAGCTGTAGAATCTACACCAGTAACGGCAGCCGATGGGCATCAACTTATCTCTAGCATCGTTAAGGAGCAAACCAGAAAGGTGACGCTAACTTGCATTATCTTGACCCCTACCCAAATTGTCAAGACCCACCCTGAATTCACCCTGAAACCCAAAGTAAGTCTTGCGGGGTCCACCTCTAAGGAAAATTTACTGAAAAACTCAGCAAACCTCCCTTGAAAATGGACAACCCTAACCCGGAAAAATTAAAGACCTACCCTCTTAAAACAAGATAACCACTCTCCATTTCAACCCATAAATATCCAAATACTATAACATAGGTCTTAACACACCACTGAAAATTATATACAATAATCCCAAGAGTATTCAGAGTTACTAAAACCAATGGAAGCAGGAAAATACCCTAGTAGGTTAAACATGTAACATATTAATGAAACGTGGCTAAGAAATGGGTAACTATGCCTCGTCGCCTCCTACTAGATCCAACCCGAACTCTACAGACTGAGAATTTTTAAAACGAATGGCCTAGGGAAAAACATTCGGAAACGTTAGAGTGAGTGGACAAAAATAAATATAGAAAATATTTATCAACATTTATTGTAATACCCTAGATTTTCATTTTATTTTCCTTGTATTATTCTCATATTTAATGAAGGATTATTTATGAAAATTCTTAGTTTGTGCAAAGTTGAAGTTTCAGGAGTAATTTTGAAGGTACTTTAACTTTTAAGAGGCTCGAAAGTTGACTTTATTTATCGTAAGTTCTCTTTGAAAACTTCATTCATGAAAGTTGTAGAGTTTGTTGATACGAGTTCGTAGACATGCGGCAGGCCTGAAACATGCGCTCACCGTCGTGCTGCCTGTAAGCCGCCACGAAGCGGCAGAGCTGCTGCGGTATCACCGAAAAACCTACGATTTCGGCGGCGTTTTCAGTGAGAGTTAGGTGAGTATTGCTCCTCTCCTTCCTCTAGTGATGTTTATACGTCTTTGGTGACCTGAAAACCAAGTTTGGGCGCCGGTTTTGCAGGTTTGGTTTTTGATTTCGTTTTAGAGTTTCGGGGTGTTTTCCGATAGATCCTGGCCAAACCAGTCAAAACCTCAGGCATTAAAGTTGTTCACCATGCTTCAATCTACAAGTTTTATGTTGTGAGTTTCTCCTAATTCGGAAGTTTTGGGGTGGTGCGTGGGGCTCATTTGCCGCCGCTTGTGGCGGCGTGTCCGGCTAAGTTGTGGCCTTAGTTTCCTGTGGTTAACTAGTTCTTGCTGCTGTGATCTTGTTAAGAGGTAGTTTTTCTAAGATTTGAGTAAGGTTTGCATGTTAGGACTTAGGTTTATTTGTTTTAGCTTGGTTGAGTTTGAATTTAGATTTTGAAGATTTGAGGCAGCTCAATTGTGTCGTTGAGTTCAATGACTTTGGGAAGTTGTCCTCCCTTGAGCTAAGGGTTAGTTTAAGGGTATTGTGTTATGCTTTAGTACTTTGGTTTCTAAGGTTTTTAATTGTGTGATTTTAGGTGATTTGTGATTAGCTTGCCTTTGTTATGTTGGGGGGCTTTGCAGGGGGATTTCTAGGTAAATAAATCTCACGAAGGTTCACTTTTGAACCAAATTTTATTATGATCATGTGATGATGATAATGATTATGATTGTTAAAATTAATACTGTGCTATTAATTGTTTTAAAATATATGAGCTTGATGGTCAACAACTCATAGGTAAGATAAAACAAGTTTTTCTTATTTGTTTATTTTGAGGTTCTTATTATCATAATTCTTTTGATTATTGATAAGTTATTCTTGTGGAATAATATATATTGTTCATATAATTATATCTTTATGAACGATATAATCATATGATGTAATCTTGTGATGTTGATGATGATGTTGTGATATTATGATTGTTGGATAAATAGCCAAGGCGGGTTCCAAGCCTTTAATCTGGTGATTGGTTGCGGTTAAGTTGCTATTTATCATTTTTATGTTGTGATATTAGACGGTCAAACCGGGTTCCAAGCCTTTGGCCGGGTGATTGGTTAAGGTTAGGAATAGAGCTCTAGTCCGTCTGTCAATGTAGGTCATGGGAGATACTTTATAGTATCTAGGACCCATGGGTACACAATTTGTTTATTGTAGGTCATGAGAGGTATTTATTAAATATCTGGGACTCATGGGTACATTTCTTTGGTAATGTGTTGGAATTGTGATTTTTAATTATTGATCAAATCTCTCTTGTGGAACGTTGGATGTGATAATGATGTGTTATTTTTTAGTTTACTCATATGGGCTTTTTAGCTTACCGGGTTTGTTATTTTACAATCTCGGTGCACCAATTATTGGTGTAGGGGTCAAACTTGCAGGTGAGGATCAGCAGGGTTGAGGTGGAGGCATAGTGGCAGGGTTCTTTTTGGCTTTTGCCGTACTTTGTATTGTTTTGTTAATCGGGTAGAAAATATTAAACTCATGAGATTGTTCTCCTGTTCTCGTATTGCAAGTTCATGTAAATAAGGAAGTGTAATATTTAACTCTGTGATAGGTTGTAAGATATTACTTTTCCGCTATTGAGTTCTAGTTGTTTGGTTTTGTTATTGAAACAGGTCGGGATTTTTATATTTTAAGTTAGATCATGCCAAAAATTTTGAAAATTATCTCTCGAAAATTGGGGTGTGACATTTATGCTTTCCCAAATTTATTTCCAAAGACAAATTGAATGCATGCTACTACTGAGAAATCCTTTATCTCATAAATATTAAGCCTCTTCAGCACAAAACTATATATCAATATATGTATGTATGTACACTCGCCTATACTCCCTATATAAATTAATAGATTTAAAATAATTTATATAGGGCTACTACGCTCGCGTTCAACGCTCACGTCACGCCTTAATGTGGTGATACACTATGCCATTAAGGTGGACAGACGGGTGTATAAATATGTGTCAATACCCCCTATATGAATTAAACACTCATATAGGGTTACTACGCTTGTGTCCAACGCTCACGTCACACCATAATGCGGATATATACTACGTCATTAAGGTGGACAGACACATATGGCTAACTAGCATTTATATACATACTCTGCTCATAAAAATATTTAAAATTTTTACCGAAAATCCCATTTTCGGTAACGCTCCAAAATAAATAAAATAGTCAAATAAAAATGACGTCAAAAGCTCCAACAAAATAAATTACTCAACAGTAAACAATTGCATGCATTTTAATTAAAACAAAAGTCTACTCACAAATTAGGCCTAAGCTTGATGTCAGTCAGATGCCTCTTCTGCTCGTGCCTTCTCACGTCCTGTTCCAAAAAAACATAATTAAATCCTCAACTATAAACCCACGCTTTTATAAAAATAGGCAAAATTAAATATGAGCTTCGCACGCTCATTCATGCCTAAAGTCTTTATTCTTAAATTCGCTTCAAACCATACTTCACCATAATTACCGACATCCTTACTACCACTATCTCCAGTCCTAACAATAATTAACCATTAGCTACACTATATTCCATTAACCACCAAAATCCACTAATCTTAGAAAAATCCAAAACCTATCCAAAACTCCTCCAAAAATTTCAAACTACACATCAATAAACTCCCCTTAAGAAAACACATCTAAGACTATGAATATCCCCTTAACAGACGCGGCCGGCTGCCGACTCTGGCGACCTCCAATGACTACCAAAATTTGACAGCATCTTTCTCTTAATCTCCTCTACAACTTTCCTAACTAGCATAAGAACCAATTCCAAACCTAGATAGGGTAATCAAACCGAAATAGGAAATAAGCCCAAGAATTTCAACTCCACATTTCTCCTTACCTAGCTTAAGAGGGAGTGAGTCATTTGGAAGGATTGTTGCACGGGAGGAGGGCTTTCAAACGAGCCAAGCCGCTCCATCTATGGTGGCCGGAGGAGGGAGTTCCGGCAAGAGAACCACCACATCAATCAGACCTTTCGGCTGTGTTTTCTCTCTCAGGACAGTGCTAGAGAGGCTGCCACCAATCCAAGAAGGAGACTGGGTCGACGGCCGACCGTTTGGGACCAGTGCGGCGGTCTGAGGCGGCCGGATGGCGGCGAACGGTCGGGAAGAAGTTTCCGGCATAGAGAGAGAGTGAGAGAATCGGGAGGGAAGAGAGAGAAGAGAGTGAGAAAATGGTTTGGGCTTTCCAAACCCAACCAGTCCAACACCAAAATATAAACCCAACTCTAAAATTAACACCCCAAAATAATACCCTAATAAAACTTACCTTTTTACTAGCTATAATTTACCATTTTTACCGTCGACAATTATTTCCACTACGAATAATTCCTCCATAATAATTGTTCCTAAACACTCACTACCAGAACAGGCACTTTAGCCGACGAAAAATTTTCGTCGGCCTGTTAAAAAAATTCGTCGGCTAAGACCTTAGCCGACGAGCCTTCGTCGGCTATAGTGTCGTCGGGAAAAGGCCGTCTGTAATGACTTTAGCCGACGAAATATTTTTTTTCGTCGGCTATAGTCCCACTTTAGCCGTCGAAAAAAATCTCGTCGGCTATAGTCCCAGACTTTAGCCGACGAAGTATTTCGTCGGCAAAACGTTGTAAAAAAATTTAAAAAATAACTATAGCCGACGAAATATTAGGTTATTCGTCGGCTAAACCTTATAAAAAAATTAAAAAAATAACTATAGCCGACGAAATATTAGGTTATTCGTCGGCTAAACCTTATAAAAAAAATTTAAAAATAATTATAGCCGACGAAATATTAGGTTATTTCGTCGGCTAAACCTTATTAAAAAAATTAAAAAAATAACTATAGCCGACGAAATAGTAGGTTATTCGTCGGCTAAACATTATAAAAAAAAATTTAAAAATAATTATAGCCGACGAAATATTAGGTTATTTCGTCGGCTAAACCTTATTAAAAAAATTTAAAAATACTATAGCCGACGAATATTGTGTTTGAATATCGTCGGCTAAAGTTGCTGGGTTTTGGAAAAAAAAACTGCAGAAACTTTTTTTTTATTTTTTTTTGTGTGTGTGAAGAATCTTGACAGAGAAACTGTGATATACAGTGAAAAGTTGCCACCGAAACTGGCAACACGCCGGTGAGGTTGTTGTTGTAGAGGTCGAGAACACGGAGGTTAGTGAGGTTGGAGAGCTCCGGCGGGAACGTGCGGTTGAAGACGTTGTTGGAGAGGTTGAGGAGGCGGAGAGCGGAGAGAGCGGAGAGGCGGGAGTCGGGGTCGTCGAGGGAGGACTTGAGGGAGAGGAGGGCGCGGTAGGTGGCCATTGGGCGCGTGGGGGTAGAGAGTAGACGGTGGGGTGAGGAGAGAGAGTGGCGGAGGTGGAGGAGGAGAAGGAGGAGGAAGAGGAGGAGGGGACGCAATATTTCTAGTGTTGGGTTTATTTGTGGTGGTTGTGTGGAGGAGGAGGAGGAGGAGGAGGAGGAAGAGGAGGAGGGGCCGCAATATGTCTAGTGTTGGGTTTATTTGCGGCTATATAAAGAACTTTAGCCGACGAAATTATTTATTTTCGTCGGCTAAACTCTTTGGTTGACCGCCAAAAAATTTTGGTTGAAAATTTTGAAAATTTTTCTACTTTAGCCGACGACTTTTCATATATTTTCGTCGGCTAAAGTCCTTTGAAAATTTTGGTTGCCCGCCAAAAAATTTTGGTTGAAAATTTCAAAAAATTTTCGACTTTAGCCGATGAATTTTCATATATTTTCGTCGGCTAAAATCCTTTGAAAATTTCATCGGCTAAACCTTTGAAATTCGTAGGCTAAAAGTATTTTTATACATTTGGCATGTTGTGATTGCATTGACCGCAACTATCGGCACCGAATATTTACCGGAATAGTGTGATTTTTCAACCGTGGATGTATTTCAACATTCTCGTCATATCTTATTTCATGACTTTTTAGAGTTTGAAGGTTTTACGTATAGTTTGTTTTTGAAACGGAACATTTACATAACACTTGGTAAACAAGTTATACAACATTAGTATGCATGTTGTGATTGTGATGATCAAACTTGAGAAACAGAATTCCGACCGTCAGATCTGACCATCATGATAAAATACATGTATGGGAAAAAATTCAACTTGATCCGAAAAGAATAAGGGCTCGATCCGGACGGTCAATCTCGTAAGTCAAACCCCTAAACGCACGGACTAGGTCGTTCGACCGTCTAAATTACGTATTTTGGCCGGACCTCCAACTGAAAATAGTTTTAAACCGATGACACGCAACAAGTCGTATAAAAATTTTACGCAAAATAACCACCGAATATAGGGCTATAGTAGGTAATAGAGAAATTTTAGGGTTTAGCCGACGAATACCCTAACGTATTTGTCGGCTATAGTATGTAATTAAAAAATAACTATAGCCGACGAAATATTAGGTTATTCGTCGGCAAAAACCATCTTAGCCGACGACTTTTCATATATTTTCGTCGGCTAAAGTCCTTTGAAAATTTTCCTCCAACTTTGGTTTACCGCCTAAAAAATTTTGAAATTTTTTGACCTTAGCCGACGACTTTTCATATATTTTCGTCGGCTAAAGTCTATAAATTCACGAAAACACTCATATCTCCCCCTATGTTACGTAGTTTGGTCAAATCTTCCACACGAAAAACTCTCACGTAGATGAGACGCAACCACCTATATAAAAATTTTGAAACATTTACCTTTCGACGATAGATAGGGCTCCCCTTAAGAAATAATAACGGTAAATAGGGTTGACCGCAGTTTTAAAAGAAAAAAACCAAACCCTAAAAACAGAAAATTACATAAAAAGCCTCGGATCGCTAGATCCGACGGTCGGATTGGCCCCGAAAGCTGCTGTCAAAATTTCAGCAATTTCTGACGGACGGATCAAAAGTTACACCCCTTTTTGCGTAGGACTATATTGCATCAAAATTTGTAAATATAAGACACTTTAGCCGACGAAATTATATTTTTCGTCGGCTAAACTTTTAAAAAATTTCGTCGACTAAACTCTAAAAATTTCGTCGGCTAAAGTTTTGAAAATTTCGTCGGCTAAACTTTTGAAATTTTCGTCGGCTAAAGTTCACAGACTATAGCCGACGAAAAAAATTATTTAGCCGACGAAATAAAAATTTCGTCGGCTAAAGTTGATCATAGCCGACGAAGATTTTTAATTAGCCGACGAAGGAAAATTTCGTCGGCTAAAGTGGACTTTAGCCGACGAAAAAAAAATTCGTCGGCCTGGTTTTTTTTTTTTTCGTCGGCTAAAGCCTTTCTTCTGGTAGTGACTCCTCTAGCGACCTTCACTACTACAGATTTGTCAACACACAACAGCGGGAACACAGTTGTGTGACTATAGGTTTTCCGTTGTTTATCTCGGGCTTGTCTGATTGAATCATCATACAAATGTGAAAATCACCGTTGTATGATCACATTTTGCTCAACAGTTCAATACTTTCGTTGTATAAGTCGTTGCACAGATCGATGGCATGTGCGGCATGTGCAGCAGCGACAAGTCCACTCACATAACAAACAATAAAACATTTTTGTTGTATTTTAACCCTTTCAGACAACTGTTGGTTTTCATTTCTACCGTTGTGTGTTTTTCAATAAGCTACAAAGGTTTATTCCTTATCTTTACTGTTGTGTGACGTTGAATAACCTAGAACTGAAATATTTTGACCGTTGTATCACACAATAGATATAGCATCTTGCTTTCTTATTTTTGTAGTAGAATCATACAACAGTTATATTTTCATGTGGAAAGACTTTGTTGTCCAAGTTTTACACACAAGCATCACAAAAGAAACTGCTGCATAAATTGACTGATACCATAAAACATTGCATTTCAACTTCCATATATATCATTCAAGCTTCCACACAAACAACATTACAGTTTAATAATAAATTAAAAACAAGCAACTAGCTAGTTAAGCTCCTAGATAGTCTTACATGTACAAAAGTATTCCAACATGAGAAATGCACAAAATACGTACTACCATATAGCAGTTCCGAATATATAGAAACACCAAGTTCAAAAGCAAAATACTACCACATACATATAGAAAGCACCAAGTTCACCAAAACAGACCAGATCATGCACCCTACAGGTATTTGCTGATGATGAACTTTGCCTACTCATTCCTTACACCCTACTTGGATGTAGACAAGTTTGTTTCTCCTGTCCCACTGAAAAACATAATGTTAAAGTTAGACATGAACATGACATTATCCCAAAAATCTAATTCCCAACACAAACACAAATAGTAGTTGATTACCTTTGTCACAAAAGAGTGATCCTGATCATGTATGATATCTCGCATGAACCGCATGACATAAAAGCCGCACTGAATGTGGTTGGGTTGGTGAGGAATATCCTAGAAGTAGAAAATCAATTTATATTCATACATGAACAGTTAGCTTGATACCAGGTGGTGGAACTATTTTGTATATAAACTACATTTTTTGGCTATGTATATCATGAAACAGATTCAGCCTTTTTATCTTATCAAATTCAATAGGTGTTTATTTAGTTTTGGCTACAACTGATTTGGAAACTATGCTCAAGTTTCCTAAATGTTCAATTTGATAGTATCAAACTCTTGAAAGCAACCAGAGTGTTTATGAAAATGATTATCTTATATAGATACACACCTTTAGCAAATACAGTACAAGTGTTGAATTTTACTTACTGATAAGAAACAATCCAGAAATCCAACAAATTAAAGCAATATTTATATACCCCAAGGTTCTTCCAAGCAACTGCATTTAGGCTTGGCCTGCCCTTTTCTGTATTATACTTGGCTATTGCAATAAAACAAAAACCAACCACAATGAGACTGCATCATGATAAGCTGAACCAGAAGAAAACATTATTCCATAAATCTCGGTGCATGCATATATAGTTTTGTTACAAGTTACCTATTGATAACTGACTTCCATTCTACCGAGACTATAGGTAACCACCTCCTCAGGGGATCCATGTAATACACCTTTTCTTTTTCTGGCTCCACAACAGTAAGAACCCAATGCTGACTGTATGACAAAGTTACTAGATTTTGATCAAATAAGGCTCATGAAAACAATAAAAAAATTAAAAAATAAAAATTACTCTGAGTTATAGCCACTTACTCTGAGTTATATGGTACCAGGAAAAGTGGTCCAGGTTTTGAGGTTATGAACCTAGCACATATGTGTTCAGCCTTACTCCTTGCTAGTCCACACCCTTCTCCAACCATAGCAAGGTCAACAAAGACAATCATATCCAGTATTTTGGTATTTTTCAAGACATCATATAGGTACCTAAAAACCCAATATAACATCCAAATTTTAATCAGCAACCAAATTCACATGGATACACCAAGAGTAGTCCATTTGACAGCAAATATTACCTTTGATATGCCACTATGCAGTTCCTAGTGATCTCTGTCATGCTTGCCATTCTATGCAAATCTAAATCAAATATTCATGATTTTCGAGTGTATCCAAACACGTCAGGCTCAATAAAAAACTCAAGACTCTTATCATTTTTGAGCTCATCTACACCCCCACATGCATAACATCTTCAACTGGATTGGTCCATTAAGTGCATCTACCTTCAGGTCAATAATGTTGACAGGTACCCCTCTCTTTTTCCCTCTTGTTCTGAGGTTGCTACACATAAACAGACAATATATAAGGTTTTTTGATCTTACAATGACATAAACATGTACCCTTTTTCAACCTACCTTATGAAATACTGGATTACAATTCTAATAATACTTACCTCCGATGGCGACACAGGTGTATGGATAACAAGATTTTTTGGACATGCTATCCAACTCCCCATGGCTTGTTTAGCAGTTTTTATATCATCACCCATATGAAATGGAACTTTGGCGTACTCCTGCTTTGCTATCTCTATCGAGACACGTACATTTTGGTCCCCTAATAGATAACCATGACAAAGTTGATTTGGGTCATCAGTCATCATTGATGTGCATGTAGCTACAATGTTATCAAGTGAACCTAATGCCAACATCACCGAAACTTCCTCACAAGTCACCTGAGAGATGCAGTAATAATAGAATTTACATGTTAAACTGTAATGCTTTGTTATCTATCTTACTCAAGGAATAAAATAAAAAAGTTTAGACACCAATACTTGATACCTTTGGTCGTTTAATTTGCTTATCAACATCATTGGTTTTCAGAAGTACATCTTCCTCGGCTGCCTTGCAATCAGTCTCTTCTATCTCCTGACCAAACTCTTCTTTCGGTTGCGTAGACTTGGGATCGCAACGCCTCTTCTTGGTTGAAGTTTTCTTTTTAGAAACTTCGTTCACCTCCATTGCTTCAAGACACTTGAAAATTAAGGTTGACTTCACCCCAGGTTCGTCATTCCCTTCCACTTGGCCATTCACTTCAACTTGGCCTTTGATATTCTTCTCAGTGACTTCTTCAATTTCTGCTTGTGCAATGGGGGCTTGCACTTGGTCATGCATATCATTTTCAAAGAGATCAGTGGTGTTTGAACAGCTAGCTTGCCCAAAAACAGGTGGGATGGGCTTCTCTAGTCTAGCTGGACTACTACCAACTTGTCCCCCATTACCATTGCCTGGAATAAACTGTGACTTGTAAGTTTCAAACTTCATGGCCCAAAATGCATTGTTTTCTTCCATTGTTTTCTTCCTTGTCTCTTCTATGATCTTTGCCGTTTGCTCAGCCAGTACTTTTTCCAGGCTGATTTTAATAGTTTCTTCTATGCTTTGGTTGCTGTTACGTCTAGGGAGGTGAAAGTAGGTTGTTGGGTTGACAAAGCCAGCAACCCCTCACACTCTGCCACCATGCTCCTTCTTCAAAGCCTTCTCCAAGACATCATTATACCCACTTAGGCTAGTTTCTCTAGTAGAAACCATCTCCTTCAACTTCACATCATTAAACTCCTCTTAATATAACACATTTAAAACCTTGAAATGCCCCCTTAAAGCTGTGGCACCGTCGTCTGCTCCACAAGCAGCGGCGGTCAACTCCAGTGATTCTAAAGCCTACCAAAATTTAACAGTATATTCCTTTCAACCCGCTCTACAACTTTCCTAACTAGCACAAAGCCCAATTTCAAGCTTAACTAGGTCAATCGAACAAAAACACAATAAGGAACCCTAGAAATTCAAACACCCAATTCTCCTTACCTAGACCAAGAAGGAGTGAATCCTTTTGAGGGATTGATGCACGGAAGGAGAACTTCCTATTGAGCCACGCAGCTTCAGTTATGGCAACTGAAGGAGGGAGTTCCGGCGATGGAACACCACAGGACCGTCAGGGCTTTCAGGTGCGTTTTCTCTCTCACGGCGGCTCTAGGGCAGCTCCCACCGGTCTAGGAAGAAAGCTGGGTTGATGGCCGACCGTTTGGGAACGATGCGGTAGTCTGTGGTGGCCGGTTGGCGGCAGTTCGGGGAGCACGCGAGAGAGAGGAAAAGAAAAAAATGGGCTTTTTCCAGCCTATCCAACACCGTAATACTCACAAAAAATAAAACTCAATAAAATCTTTACCTTTTACTAACTAATGTTTACCCTTTTTTATCTGACAACTTTTTATGCTAACTCCGATTTTAACATATAGCATGTCTACGAATTCGTATTACCGTCATCTACGACCTCCTTTAAGAAATTGTCCCAAAATAATTTTCCTACAAAAAGTCAACTCTAGGTTCCCTAAGTAGTAAATGGTTACTCAAAGCAGTAAAAGACTAAAGTAATACCAAAAGTAAATAACCGTAAAATAACTTAAGAACCGGGATGTGACAGGTTTAGTTTGAAAAGTTACACGAAAATACTCGGATGTAAATATAATAAAATGTCCAAAATTTTTAAAAATATGCTTTGTCGACGGAATTTGAAGAATTCGTCACCTTAGAAGTACTAAGGCGACGGAAAGTGGACTTTCCGTCGCTTAGGGTCCCCGAAATATTAGGTGGGTAAATAAAATTTTATGTTACTTAGGCGATGGAAATTGAATAAGTCATCGTCTTGGTTGAACCAAGGGGATGGAAAGTGATTGTTTATGTTGCCTAGGATGCTGAAATATTAGGCGGGTGAATTTTGCGCCTTTTTTTAGGCCAAAATTTAACTTTTTTAGCCGACGAATATTTGTCTTAGCCGACAGAAATTTTATGTCGGCTAAGATAAAATCGATACAGACTCAACACTTAGTTCTTTCTTGGTCTGAAACCCACTCCAAGCCCTAAATAACCAAATCTCCTACAGAGCTGCGCTACTCCACCCACCGCCTCTACCAACCGCCTCGTCATGTTAAAGACCCCATCCACCCATCCGCAAACGCATCAAGTAGTCAAGAGACTAATCGCTTTCGCGCACATCCACCCACCTCCTCCACTCGTCACCACCGCATCCACCCGCCACTCCGACTCGCTGCTCCCACCTTCTCACCGCTTCTAGTCTCGCCACCGCATCAACCCTAAATCTCCTTTTTTAGGTCTGTATTCGCTCTCTTCTCAGATTGATCTTTCTTGTTACTTTTAAGAATGATACATGAATTGATCTTCTTCATTGCTTGGTTAGTTTTCATTTATATAATCCCCTCATTACTTCATATATACAAAATAATGAACTAGGTAGAAAATTATTCATACAATCTAGCTAAACTATGAATGATCGAAGTACTACAAAATCAATAATGTCAATTGACATTCTCGTCCAATCCTATGTTGTCGTCTCTATCATCATTGTTTTATGGGAAAAGGTGCTCATATGTGGCTGCAACTTGGGACTGCACAACACTATACAAAGACTCGGCACGCAAGGCACGCTACTAGACCTCTTGGATTTGTTATTGGGCATGCTCCTCTGATTCTTTTAGTCTCTACTCATAGCGCTCATGCACCTCTTGGAGTTGTTGCTCATCAACTCTAGGAGGACGACAACGTGAAGTCAAACCATTTGAAGAATGGCTCAAGTCTCGCTCGCCTCCTCGTCCCATCCCTCTGGTCTCCTTTCCTTTTCGAGTTTTGAGCACTGTACCCAACACCTCAATTTATTGAGACTGCATACTTTCCATAATCTCCTCCTCTGTCGCGTCAGAGTGTTGTTCCTTAAATGCATCCTTTCGTTTATTGACCTCACCAACCATGTCATTATGCATTTAAAATATCAAATTGTGACATTTAATTATGTTACATATCAAATTGTGATTGTAATAGGGTTAACATGATAGTTCGTTTCTGCCAAGAAGTGTTTGTCTAGGTTGAATTGCAGTTTGGTTGCTCCAACAGGGAAGTCTAGTCGTCGGTTAAGCATGGATTTGGTCATGCGGTGGGGAGGTAACTTGGTGTGGCGGTGAGATGTCATGGGGACAAGGTGGTGGCGGTGACATGCTTGGTACCCAGGATCGGTTTTTCGTTCTAGGTTGAGTTCCCATACCAAGTTTATGCTCATATCTAGAAGGTGGTTGGGTGCCTCCATGTGGTGGTCGCGATCAGAGGTGATGAGCAAGTGGTGGCCGATGCTGTTGGTGCGGCAGGGTGGCGGGATTGCGTTCAGTCTTGTAGATCCTTTTGGGCCGGGCTTTATGTTGTCTAATGGGTTTGTTGGGCTTGGGACCCTTTTGGGTCTAGGCATGGGTCCTCTTATTTTGTAGGTTTGTTTTGGTTTTGTTTGGTTTAGCATTCCTTTATCTTTGAGCGAAGGTTTTTTGGCATCCTCTTTGAGCGAGGGTTTAGGGTTTTTGGTAGGTTAGTGTCGTTGGTCGTGTCGTTGGGTGTGTCATGGTTATAATGTTGTTTCCAATAACTATTTTACGTCGGTTAGTTCTTGTTGTAAATGTAATGCATGGGGATGTTGCGTGTACATATATACTAGTAGTTTTGGAATATAGCTAGTGTTCGAAAGTGTTGGTTCTTCTTGAGGGTTGACTGTAAAGCCCTGTTTGGTTGACTGGAAATGAAACTAATTCCTATTTCATACCATGATTTCCCATCAACCAAACGAGACCTAAGGATGTATCGAGGCTTCTAGAATATGTTATGTTACGATTGAACTTTTTTCGATTTTTGTCCACTGCAATCGTTATGTAGTAAGGGAGGAGCGTGGCGACTTTATGTCCACCACCGAAATCCCGTGATTGTAACTTTGGATTATTTATCATATTGAATTCTTTCCTAAAAAAACATGATACTTCGCTGAACATACAATTAACCGGACATAGAGGCATGGGATATATATTATGGTTAGTGTTACTGGAAATAACTATAAATTTCTTAGTGTTACTAGTAAATGTAATTGCTTCATACTGCTTTTGCTTTTGTTGGTAGTATTGGTTTCTAATTCTACAGTTTTTTTTTGTTGTTTTCGTAATTGGTAGCTGTTTGTATAGTCTTCGGACTATTTTTGCTTACCGTTTTGGTCGTTTTGATCTATGATCATTGGATTTTTCCAACCTTAAAAAAAGATGTAATTGCTTCAGGATTAACTCTATATTACTATATATATATATATATATATATATATATATATATATATCATGTATGTTCTTAAAGAAAGGTAACATATATACTCGATCAATTACTCATATCAGGTCGGACAGGTCGTCAGGTCCTATATATTTCCAAATCAAGCAAACCTCTAATTAACTTGCCGAAATATTCTTGTGGAAGAAAAGGGGCATGTGATTGACAACCGAATACGAAATTAATTGAGCAAAACTTTGTCAATAGCTATAGCACCAGCTGTGCTGCGTGTGAATATATAGTTCCAAAACCAAATCCTATCGGCATGCAATGTATATTCCTTCTCTTTCACTCATTTTGGCCCTTGAAATTAGGCATGAAATCATGTGATCCGGTTTTGACATATCAGGCACACTCTTTTAGTCCTCATACATACGCCCTCCCCTTTCCCTGATAATAGTATGTGTCACACAAATATATTAAAAGACCAGTTTTTAGGACATATTAGGCTCGTAAATTCGTCTGAGTTTATTTTCCGATGTATTGATATGATTATCGATTATCGGTTCAAACATCTAAAAATCGAGATAAGTTTTTTCCATATATGAACGAGAATATATGAACGAAAAGTTCCACAACGCAAAGCGTACAGAAACTCAAACAAGCACAGACCATCATGTGTTGAGTAGAGTGGGAAGCTTCCTAGCTTAGGTTAAAAAGAAGGTAAGCTAGGAGCTTTGAATATTTAACGTAATGAGAGTCCCTTTCCATCACGCTATTATTAGTTGGTAGGGATAGAGATAGAGAGAGGGGAGAGAAAGCGAGTGATGTGTGTAGCTAGGTAGCGCTGGGAGTATGAAAAGGACCACCACTACGTGCACCATGTGGAAGATAATCCCACCCCAAACACAACCACGTCAAAATTCCAATTAATAATAATTCACTCTCTTAGCCTCACTACTGGAGTGGATCTATGTCATATCGGTTCCGTAGAAACCTTCGATGATATAAGAAGCATTTGGTGGCGGATGCTTTAGCTAATTTAGGGCATTCCATCTCCTCTTTTTAAGAGTAAGGTGCAACCGAGGTTTTTATTCGTAGTTTGTTGTTTTTATTTCTTAATCGAAAAAAAAAACCATGGAATTTTGTTTACCAGAAAGGTTATGCATGTCTCTCTCTCTCTCTCTTTAACATATATTATAGTCACATTCAATAACAGTTTACTCAATCACTAATTGAGGTACCTGTATTATATATACAAGATGAAAGTCATGAAACCATGTGCTGCGAAGAAAAAATGCAGAGAAAATAACTTATCAGTCCTTCAATACATATAAACGAAGTGTGAGGAACTAGTTTTTTTTTTTTTTTAAATAATAATAAATTGAGTGAATTACAGTTCTGTTTACCTGGTCACTAGCTAGCCGATCATGATGTTATGTATTCTCCTTTATTAATTCAATTGCAAATCATGGGCCTATTAAAAGCTGAATTTCAGAAACTGGGGAAGGCTTCAAGCTACTTACCCTAAAATCGATTAAACTAATGGATTGAAAAATTAGAATATTAAGCCCAGCCTAAAAGAAGAGGTATTGAGCAAGTGAAAACACTAGCAATTAAAGATGATTGAACAACAAGCAAAGAAACAGCAGAAAGTTTATTTAATAAGGATTTGACAAATGAAAGAAAGTGACACCCCAACCTCCACTAGACACCCAATTTTCCATACATGAATCCAGAAATGCATGATTATTGAAGAATAATATACTCATATGATAATTATACATCTTAAGCTCTTAATTAAGTACCACCGACTACTATTTTGCTATATACGTTTCATGCATCTTTCGTCATAATCTCCATTTTATTCTATAGCAAAATGTACAAATTCCAAAGGATCCCACGTATATGTAATCCGAATACACAACAGTTCGATCAAGCCTCTAAATTAATCAACAGAAAATTAAAATTACTGGAAATTAAATGACAGAGAAGGAACGACTAACGGCTTCAGAGCAATTCTCAACGGCAATTATCGCCGTCCGATCCTCATGGATTGCTCCCCCTTTCATTTCCTTCATCATATGCTTACCTTGCATCGCTGGACCAGCTGGTACTTGACAGCGTTTTCTCCGACCACAATTCCGGTAGTCTTGGCTCCCAAAGTTATGAAAGCCGGACATCTCACATAGAGATGGTACTTTCCGGTGATGAATGTTCCAATCTTCCATCTCACCCGGCCGTCGATCTTGATCAACAAAAGGACGCTGCCGGAGGCCTGGTCCTGTCCGAGAGCGAGGGAGTTGTAGGGAGCGATGGGGACGTTGGTGCCGTAGACGAAGGGCGACCAGATGTTGACGTCCTTGTGACCTTGGTAGGTTGGCGGGATTAGGGTTGAGAAGGTGATCTGCTGGGAGCGGTAGACGGCGTAGACGTCGAGCTTGTCGTAGTAGATTCCGAGCTTGTCGTTGGGGTTGCGGGAGGAGATGGTGACCTGGAAGCTGGAGGAGAAGACGTTGGGGACGGTGTTGTTGAAGTTGAAGACGGTGACGTCCTGGAGGATGAAGCGGGGCTTGGACGGCTGGAGGATCGCCCAGATGATGAGGATGGTGATGAGGAGGATGAAGTTGAAGATCAGGAGCCCCGCGCAGCAGCGGCGGATTCTCTTTCGCCGCTTGTTGTGGCCGTGCTGGCCGCAGTCTTTCGAAGACATGATCAAGGTGGCGCTGGAGGAGGAAGAGGACTGTACTGGAAGTTTAAGATGAGGGAGAAGAAGAGTGGTTTTTTTTTCTAGCTAAGCTAGCTCTGGTTATATTTCGAGGAGTTGACTGTGAGCAAGTTTGGTTTGGGGGTATATATTTATAGACGGGGGTTCTGAAGGATGATGATGATGATATGATGATCATATATGTATGGTTGAAAGCAAATATATCCTAGCCTTGGTACAAATTAGGGATGCTTAAATTCACTATCTGGGTTGTTTTTATGTTACTTTGGTCTGCTGGAGAAACTGGGGAGGGCTTTACCTTTGTAGGGCTTAACATATCCTTCATGTATTAAAATGTTTGGTGCTGTATTAATATTGTAAGGTAGTAGTGGCAAGAGGTGTCCCAGTCCCATCTATATTCAACACCAAGATAATTCCTGCTTATATATTTACTGACACTTGTTTTGGCCCACGTCCTCAGCAAGTGTAGAGAGGGAACAAATGTAAAATGGTGTGTGCGGGGCGTGCCACCTCACGGATGAGGAAAGAGAACGGTGCGCGTCCTGACTTCTTGACCAGGCGAATGAGGGCTCCGGCGTCACCTGATGAGGAAATATTTCCGAGCTTTCTTTTCTTAATCACCTGTCGATCGATACTCACTGTGAGAGTGAGCAGAGCAACAATTGGGAAATCGGAGACGAATCCTGACGGGCTCCGGGATCTAAAGCGGGGTGCGCTTAGAACGTTAGGGTTTCGAGAAGACTCGAAGGTTTCGACTGTGTACGTCTGTTTGAGAGAGATTTGTTGATTGATTGATTGTGTGTGTGTCTGTAAGCTGTAAAGCTTCTTTATATATTCATCCGTAAGCAACTCGTGGAGATTTACTCACAATCCAATACGGACTCTGCAATTAGAATCCCACAAGGATACGTTTAACTCGCCAGTCGTGCGCTCCATGCAACACGTGTCAAACCTATCTTGCTTAGGTTTCGTTCCCTGCCTCGCTGCATTTCATTTGTCGTGTAGTAAGCGAACTCAAACACTAAGCGACCTTGTCCCGAGGGCGTTATTAGTCATTTCCATCCCATCCTCGCAAGAACTATAGAGTCCCATGTGAACTGGAGATAAGGATCCCGCGAGGACACCGAGTCTCACAAGGTATCAGAATCTTCTGGATAAAAGCCACGTCACGTGCTGCCAAACCTCGCTACCCTTGATGGGCTAAAAAAGGCCACAGGCGTTGGCCCAAATGATATCCAAGCCTTTCTCGAGTCTTGGACCGAAAATGCTCACTGGGCTCAAACATTGCCCCCTAGGCCTTGAGTTTAATCCGTTTCGCAACGGATAAGCGAAAAGGCCTATTTAAGCTTTTTATGGGAACTCGTATTTCAAAAGGTGCTGACGCTTCGGCGCTATCGCTTCCCTTCATCATTACGGCTTTTCGAATTTTGAAACGCGCTGACGTTTCGGTCGTCATTGCGTCTTTTCGTTGCGACCATTGATTGAAAGGGACGTTACGGTTCGTCTCCTTTATAAACCTCGACGCGGGTCCCCACATCTTACCATCGCTTTCAAAACAATCTCCGCCTTCTGCAAACAAACAAACTCCAGCACCAAACAAAAACTTCAACCAGAAACCATGCCTCCCAAACCCTTTGCCAATGACCCGAACCTGAGCATTACGGCGGCGACCTCTTGGTCGACCAACCTTGCTCGCCGCTTCGCCACCAACCCGCCTCAAGGAGCACCAATCTATGTCCTTGACACAGGGGCGGCTCTGCTTGGCCCGACTCCTTCAAAGCCCCTGTCCGACGCCGACCTTAACCATTACAACTCCTCCGTGCGTCGGCCAATCTTGGCCCAACGGCGTGAACCGGGGAACTTCTCTACCTGGCAAGCCCGTTCCCATACGAATGTCCGGGTCGGGGAGTGGCCCAGCGCCACCGCAGAGGATAGAACGTGGTACGAGGAGCGCCTCCAGACCGATCAGACGATCTGGGAAGCCACCGGCATTCATGAGGCCATCGCTTTGAGTTTCTCGCTGCCCCCTCACACCGATCGAGCGCCTATTGCTGCCATGGCTTGCTTGTGGAACAGCGCCACCAACACCTTCGACTTCCCTTTCGGGCAGATGGGCATTACTCTGCTGGACATCCTTGCCATCACTGGACTGCCGATCCACGCGAAGCCGTATGTGCCAGGCGACTTTACGTCGACCGAGTTCACCTACGCCTGCAATTTGGGAGCCCGCCGCGCCCTGAGAATTTCATACGGGGCATGGCGGAAATTTTACATGGGCCACGCGGAGCCGCATGAAGGAGGCATCGCTTTCTTGGAGTACTGGCTTGACAAGTTTGTCTTCTGCGGCAGCGCTCACAAACCAACCGGGAGATGGACCAAGTTGGCCGAAGCGCTATACAATGGGGTTGAAGTCGGGTTAGGGCAACCCGTATTAGGCGCACTTTACCGGACTCTGCATCTGCTGTCGCTGAGGCCTTTCCACCTTTCGGGTGGCCCTCTGTGGATCCTGGACCTGTGGACGCAGCTGTACTTCCCGCTCTTCCGGCGAGCCCCGGTGGAATTCCTGCCCGAAGATCAGCTGCTTGGCTTTGCGGTATGCAGGAATGACGCGAATCGGACCCCTCTGTCCTTCTTCGCTAGCCTGTCCATCCTCTACAACCACATCGAGCCACCTCCGACCATGGATATGATGGTTCGCCGGCGCCACCCTGAGGTCCTATCGACGGGTTTCTTCCCCCGCCAAGACTCTGACCACGATGCGAGGACTGCCTTCGTAAGAGCAACCTCGTGCTGCGACCTCCAGCTCGCCGAGGATGACCAAGGCTTCGAGCTGTATGCCCCCAACCACTTCGCGAGGCAACTTGGTTTTCATCAAGGGATTCCTTACCCGCTTCTCCATTCGGTCAACAAGTATACCTCGTGGAGGAAACTTGGCGAGTCTGACCGGGTCACCCCGCTGCAAAATATCTACCCTCTTTCTCCCAACCTGCTGGAGATCGAGCCTTCGCTGGGTACTGACCCCGCTTACCTTGCTTGGTGGCGGTCCTTGTCTGACAATCATTGGGAGTTCCCGGACGACGCTGTCTTCGCTGCCATCTTTCGTCCCCTTTACGATACTTTGGGCGAATCAGATCGCACCATCCTCGATGGCCAGCGCGACCATGCGGAAAGGAGTTCAGGGGCTGCGACAAGAACTAGGCTCGCGCCTCCGCCAGTTCCTACTGCTCGCCGCCCGACGGGGATCGTCATTCGAGAACGCGATCCCACACCTTCGGTATGTCACTACATGTGTAAATTTTGAATTTCTTTTGACATATTGATAAAATGCTCTTCTCTAATCCTCTTTTTCTCTTCTCAGTCTGCCCCCCGCCGGAGAGACGTTGACAGGTCCGAAGTCGCCAGAGGAAAGGCACCTGTCCGGAGGGAAACTGTGGCGGGCCACGACAGCGAGACTGCTCCTGTCGTTCCTCGGCCAACGCGCGGCGAGAGCTCGCGGAAGCGTCCTATCGAGGACGAAGAGGACTTGCTGGAGGATGTGCAGTACCAGCGAGAGTATGGCTTGGTAAGCGACCCGGTAAGCGGACAACTTTGAATTAAATTTTCCTAAGCCAGTCAACAACTCACTAACTTTGCTTTTGACAGGTTCGCCGCACTCGACCCCGCCTCGCTGTCGTAGAAGAGGCGCCCGAGATAACGGATGTCCCATCTCCAGAACCATTCGACGTGGACTTGGCCCTTCAGATGGTTACTGAGGCAAGCGCGGAGTTGGAACTCGAGGTAATTGCCGAAGCCGGCGAAGAGATGGTCATTGAGGAATTTGCAGTGGCAGGCGCGGAAACGGTTGCCGAAGAATCTGCTGAATCTAGCGAGGAGGTGACCTTTGAAGAGACTGTCGAAGCGGCTGCGGAGGAGACTACTACGGTCATCGAGGGGGCCGACAAGGCTAGCGAGGAAGTCATACAGCCCTCCTCTCCAACCGCCACTTCTGGCGAAGCTGGTCCAATCCCAGAACCATCCTTGGCTCTGGTTGAAAATGCAGCCCTCGACCAGTCCAACCAAGTCTTTGATCCTACTGCCCCCTTGGCGTCTCCGCCCGAAGGCCTCCAACTGGTACTTTGGGTTCCTCCTCTGCGATTGGGCCGTGCGGGTCACACCGGTGAAGTGCCTCCGGCGGTTCCAACAAAGGCCTTTACTGCCCCCTTGGTGGAGACAGAGACAGCTCGTGGCACTCCACCACCCTCTCCAGAGATTGAAGCGGCTGCCGAAGTTGAACCGATCACTCCGGTCCCAACAAGGAAACCTGGCGAGGAGTCTTCTTCCTTCAGTACCCGGGCCGCTCGTCTTTGGGCCCGAACTACTCCGCCTACTGATCCAGAGCCCATCCGCCTAGCTCGGTCTTTCCTTCATGGGTTATTTCATCACGGCTCTCGCCCGAACGTCTTTGACTTGGTAGGACGTATTCGCGAGGCCCATGAAGCTCTGGATCGACATCTCGCTGGCGGCAATCCTGTTCTGCACCAAGCGCTGGAGTTGGCCGATGCTGTCGAGTCGCAGGCTCGCCGAGTTTTGGATATCGGTGCTCAATCGGCCTCCCGTGAGCAAGCTCGCCGCAACTTGGACAATCAGATGGCAAACCTCTTGGCCGAGCTTGGTGAAGCTGGCATTCCTGGAGCGTCTTCAGAGAATCCAAGTGCTGGCCATGCTCGGCGAGTGGAAGCCTTGGAGGCTCAGATAGCAGAGCTGCAGGCTCAGCTTGTTCGGGCTCGCCAAGACTTGGCCCGCGCCTTGGAAGTGGAAGCTCGTTTGCAGGCCGCGGAGGAGGCCCAGGAGGCTTTGGACTCGGCCGTGGCCGCTGCTGAAGAAGTTCAAGCCCAAGCCTATGAAGAAGAAATAGCCTTAGAAGGCATGCTCTTAGATTTGTATAGGGTTTGTAGGCGTGCGTAGGTTTAACTGTATTTGCCCCCTTATGTACGAACTTTAATGATAATATCAAAGTTGAAATTTTCCCGCTCTTTGCCAACTGTTCTGTAATAACTGTCGGGGAAAAAATCCTTTTCCGAGATTTAGCGACGGTTTCCAATGTAACTACTCGCTCGGAACGCGGGCAATCATTATTGAAAAACGCGTCTGACCTTATCTCCAAAGCCCGTATCTCGGAGCAAATATTGCATGGGGGACAACTGTCAAACGCACAATCGCCCCTTCCGCCTATAAAAAGAAACGCTTGGCCGGGGTGAAGTATCAGTGAAGTCTCTGCCCCCTCACCATGATTTCTTATTCCCTTCTGTTCATCCTTCTGTCCCTGCTTAGAGCAAAGCCCTCAACCATATATTCCCCTTCTTTGCTGATTCTGAAAATCTACTCTCAGGCCTAGAGTGATTCTGAGAATCTACTCTCAGGCCAAGCCTTTGTTCGGCCTGACCAAAGGTCGGGTACCCTCTGCCTTGCGCCTGCTGTTCTATCAGTGCGTCTGGCTCTGCCGGCCCTTCAAACGGAAGACTGGTGGTAGCATGAGGGATCCTGACCCGCTGGACCTGTAGCTTCCCAACACTTTCTGTTGGGTCCAGGCCGGCGTCAGGGTTTTGGCTGGTCTAAAGCTGCGAGGCGTTCGTCAACTTTGAGCGAAGGACGCCGCGGCAGACTTCTCTTTAGCCAAGCGAGCCGGGACGAGGCTCCAGTATCTGTAGATCTATGCTTTTTTGAAATGTAAACATAGTCTAATTTACCTTTTCTAATCAATGTAATTGCTTTGGCCGCAAAGCCATAATTCGAAACATGTATTGAACAAAGTCAAAAAGGGCAAAAATAAATGAATTTATTTTTTAGGCCTCTGGAATAGGCCCCAATCTTGTACTAGTCTTTGTGTTTAGACTTTGCACGTTTACAGAGAATAAAGAAAACAATAGAACTTTTTAGGGCCTCTGGAATAGGCCCCAATCTAATACAGGCCTTTTTAGGCTTGGTACGTTACAATGTATTCTATACGTCTTCTGTCCCGAGTTGCCCCCTAGTGTTAGGCGGCGGAGCGAGTACGCGATGGCGCGTAGCACTATTGACTGTGGCGGCGGGATCTGGTGGAGGTATAGGATCCTCGCGCTCCCAGACCCCTGCAATGTGGCGCTTGAGGAAGCGGCCATTAATAGGGTTGCGATGAATAGTACCGTCCAAGTCGCGCAAGTGGTATGCCCCCTTGGGAAGTATTCGGTGAATAATAAAGGGTCCATCCCAGCGAGCGGACCACTTGCCCCGACCATCTGTTTTGTCCCCAAGCGGGAGGACTGCTCGCCACACCTTCTGGCCCTCAGCATAGCTCTGCCCGCGCGTGATTTTATCATAGGAGCGGGCGATGCGCTGTTTTTCCAGGACAAGGTTGTTGAAGGCGGCGACATGATGCTCGTCTAAATCTTCAAGCTCCTGCCACATGGCTTGGACGTAATCCTCGCCAAGTAGTTGATGCTGTTCCTGGACGCGGAGCGAAGCGATATTGATCTCAAGGGGAAGGACGGCGTCGTGACCGTACATGAGAGCGTACGGTGTGGTATCCGTTGGGCCTCGCTTGGAGGTGCGGTAGGCCCACAAAGTGTGGTAGAGTTCCTGGTGCCAGACGCGAGGGTTCAACTCCAACATCTTGCGGAGGATGCCAAGGATGACCTTATTACTAGCCTCCGCTTGGCCATTGGACTGAGCATAGTATGGTGTGGAGTGTAGAAGCTTGATGCCGTAATCGTTTAAGTACGTAACAACTGAATCGGCCATGAAAGCTGCCCCCCTGTCCGTAACGATGCACTCCGGGATACCAAAGCGTGAGATGATGTTGCGGAAAATGAAGTTGCGCACCGAGTTAGCAGAGGCGACTTTGAGTGGTTCGGCCTCGACCCATTTGGTAAAGAAGTCGGTGGCAACGATAATGAACTTGTGCTGCTCAGAGGAATGGGGATGAATGATGCCCACGAAATCCATTGCCCATCCGCGACACGGCCAAGGTTTGATGATAGGCTGCAATGGGATGTTAGGAATATGTTGCACTGGTCCGTGAGCTTGGCAGTCTTGGCAACCTCTGGCGAAGGCAATACAGTCTTTCAGCATTGTTGGCCAGTAGTATCCATGGCGGCGGATCAGCCATCGCATTTTGGGCCCGGCCTGGTGTGAGCCGCAAACTCCGCAATGGACTTCGCGCATGAGACGTTTAGCTTCGTTTCCGTATACACAGCGGAAGTCGTTGCCGTCTTCCCCACGCCGCCGGAGTTCGCCATTGCGTAGTACAAAGTTTAAGGCGAGGAAGCGGATTTGCCTGGAATGAGCAGCATCGTTGGGGTTCTGGAGGTAGGCGATGAATGGTAGCCGCCAATCCTCGTCGATGGGGTCCAAGGCTGCAACTTCTGGGATGGCGTCCCGAAATTGCCCCCTGGCGATGAAAGAGGGAAGAGTGCGGCGTTCGACCTTGAGCAGGCGTTCGCGCACTCCGTCTCTCAGGCTGAGGCCAGACGCTATCTGGGCGAGCTCGTTGGCAGCGAAGTTAAATTCACGTGGTATGTGTTCGATGTACACGTCGTCGAATCGATCCAGTACCTCGAATGCCTTGCGCAGGTATGGCTCAATTGACAAGCTTAAACATTTGAACTTTTCCACAAGCTGGTTAACGACCAACAAAGAATCACCAAAGATTTGGACCTCGCGGACTCCTAAGTCCAACAAGATCTCTAAGCCGATGATTAGTGCTTCGTACTCGGCCTGGTTGTTGGTGCATTTGAAGTCGAGCTGGAACAAGTAGGAGAAACGATCTCCAGCGGGATTGGCGATGGCTATCCCGGCTCCGGCTGCTGTATCAGTCCGTGAACCATCAAAGTACAAGGTCCAGGGAGCGAGTGTTACTGTGGCGAAGTCCAACTCGCGAAACGCTGTGAGCTCTGATGGTGGGTGATGGGCAAGAAAATCCGCTATTGCCTGTCCTTTGACTGCCTTTTGCGGAACATATTGCAACGAGAATTCGGACATGGCGAGGATCCACTTACCGATGCGTCCCCGCAAGATAGGGCGAGAAAGCATGTATTTGACCAAGTCGGATTGAGCGATGACGACCGTGGTAAAGGCAAGCATGTAATGGCGCAGCTTGCATCCTGCAAAGTAGAGGGCGAGACATAATTTCTCCATGGGCGAGTAACGTGTCTCACAGTCCGTTAAAACCCTGCTGAGGTAATAGACGGCATGTTCTACCCCGTTCTCATCATCCTGGGCCAGGAGTCCACCGATGGATAGATCGGCGGCGGCGATATAAAGTTTGAGCGGGGCGCCGTCGCGAGGCGGGATTAGGACAGGTGGGTTCGTAAGGTAGTCCTTGATTCGATCAAAGGCCTGTTGATGTTGTGGTTCCCATACGAACTCGGTTGCCCCCTGGAGCTTAAGTAGAGGGGAAAAGGGTTGGACCTTCCCTGCCGCGTTTGATATGAAGCGGCGGAGAAAGTTGATTCGCCCTAGTAGCTGTTGTAGCTCCTTCTTGGTAGTGGGAGGTGAAGCGGTGATGACCGCCTGTGCTTTGTCCTTTGGGATCTCGATGCCTCTTTGATGTACGAGGAAGCCAAGGAAATCACCGGCCTCCGCGAAGAAAACGCACTTGGCGGGATTCATCTTGAGGTTATGTCTGCGCATCCGTGTGAACACCTGCCGGAGGTCTTCCACGTGGGTTGCTCGCGATTTGGTTTTGACTACCACATCGTCGATGTAGACTTCGATCAACTTGCCCAAGATGTCGTGGAAGATGAGGTTCATGGCGCGCTGGTACGTTGCCCCCGCGTTCTTAAGGCCGAAGGGCATGACAACGTATTCGAACGCGCCAGCGAAACCAGGGCAACGGAAGGCGGTCTTGTGTCGATCCTCCTCGGCGACGGGGATTTGATGGTACCCGGCCGTGCCGTCCATAAAGGATAACACCTCGTGCCCTGCGGCGGCATCAATCAGTAGGTCAGCCACAGGCATGGGGTATATGTCCTTTGGTGTTGCGTTGTTTAGATCTCGGTAATCAACACAGACACGCATCTTGCCATTTTTCTTGCGGACGGGGACGACGTTAGACAACCACTCGTTATATTTGGCTACGCGAATGATTCCCGATTGGTGCATGCTTTCGATCTCTTCTTTAACCACGATCTGGGTTTCAGTTCGCATGAAACGACCGTCCTGCCGGACTGGACGCCGGTCGGGATAGGTTGGTAGCCGGTGGCAGAGCAGGTCCGGGGACAAGCCTGGCATATCTTCGTACTTGTCGGCGAAGCAATCCCTGTATTCGCGTAATAGGTCAAGGAGGGCTTCCTTTTCTTCCTCCGCCAACTTTGCACTGATGGAAATAAGTAAGGGCTTTTCTGCAGTCCCTACATCAACTTGTAAAGTGGGGTCGCGGACTTGAGGTGGAGTGTCGTCCAAGGCAGCAGGAGCTAACTGAATAACTTCTTCCTTGGTATCGGAATAATCCACCACTTCATCGACATATTCCATAGTCGCGACCTTGTCGTAGGCTTCGCGTTCTGCCCAGTACGAAAGGAGTCTTTCGCACAAGGACTCGCCAGCCTCGCGTGCCTCCTCGGAAAGGGCACTATCCATCGAAATGGGGTGTGAGAGTCGCGATGGTGTGAGGACGTTGCAGATCGTCCTTCGCCTGGGTAAGTCCCCATCGCGTTAGATTGGAGGCCGTTACTCCGTATGGGCGGCCCTTGTGATCGACGCCTTGAACATCCAACGGGCCCAAGTCCGTATTATAGTACCGGGCATCGTTGAGGTTGGCGGAAATAGAGAAAGGCCGGGGGTCGGCCTTGATGATGACTGCCTCACGTTTGTCAGTGTCCCAGATCATGAGCTCTTGGTGCATTGAGGAAGGCACGCAAAAACTTCTGTGGATCCAGTCTCGGCCGAGGATCATGCTGTAAGAGGAAACGCACTCGGCGACAAAAAAGGTGTAGACCCGCGATGCTGGCCCGACCTTGACCCGTAGAAACAACAAACCTAGGGTCCTGGACACCTGTCCTGTAAAGTTTTTCACCGTTAAGGACGTTGTCTGGATCATTGAGCGCGGGATGTCGAGGAGCCCCATGGTGCGGGTTGTGACGACATTAACCGCGGCACCGGTGTCGATCATGACCTTGTTGATCAGTTTCCCTTGGACCTCTGCTGTGATATACAGTGGTCGCATGTGGGTGGCCATGTCCAGGGTTGGCGTAGAAAAGGTCATGGTTGGCCTTTGTGCGACACTGCTCGAACTTTCCTCTTGCGGAGTGCCATCGGCTGGGGCCGGTACTGGGCCCATTTCGCTGCTACATGGCGGGGGTATGCTGTCATCCTCGCTGACGATGGTGATGTCCGCCGCGCTGCAGGTTGTGTTTGGTGGAAGGGCGTATCGTTCCGAAATGAAGAAAACCATCCCGACCTGAAAAGAGAATTGTTCGGAGACTGGGATCAGAGGTGTGTCAATGATCCCGTGTTCCCCTTCGAGCACTGCAAAGGCATCTGCTTCGCGGCTAAGCCCTTCATCAGCATCCCATCCGGAGACTTCTATCATATTGCAGGTGAATGACTCAGCCTGCTCTTCGTCTTGCTCTTCCTCTAGGTTGAGCCGAGGTTCTGAATGTGCCTCGTCGGCTTCCTCATTCTCGCGGAAACGTTGGGCCATTTGCTCGGCGAGGTTAGGACTGGAGGGTGCCGGTGTCTCTGCTGGTGGCTCTGAAGCCTGAGTTTGCCGCGGACGCCATACTGGCTTGGGTGAAGGCTGAGGATCCCTGGCTGGCTGCCTGTCTGCTGCCGCAGGAGCCTTACCGTTGTCTTCTTTCCCTAACTGCTGCAGGGCAGATACTCGGGGAACCATCCTAGTCTCGGGTTCCGGGGTACGCCGTGGCCGAGGCTGTTGTGGCGATGGTGGCTCCCTTCTGGCGTCAGCCTCTGGATTTTGACGCTCTTGTCGTCGTGAGGGCTGAGACGGCTCACGTTTAGACTCTGAGTCCGGGGTCATGAACAATTTACGCCTAGGGCCGGTAGGTGGAGCCTTGCTTTGATCGGGCTCCGGTGACGGCCTACGTCTGGAAGGCTGCTGATCCCTCCTCCTGGTAGGCTCCGGTGATGGATTGGGCCTAGCAGGCTGTGGATCCCGTCTCCTGTCAGGTACGGGTGACGGCCTGCGTCTGGGAGGTTGCTGGTCCCTCCTCCTTTCAGGTATTGGGGACGGCCTGCGTCTAGGAGGCTGCGGATCCCTTCTTTGTTCAGGTGGTGGTGATTGCCTGCGCCTGGGAGGTTGCGAATCCGGCTTTGGTGGAACCGTGAGTCGGCAGAAAACATTTGGCTTGGGCGCAGGATCGTCACTGAACTGCTCGCAGATTCTTGGAGGTGCGACTGGCGGCATTTGAAGGACTGCGCGCAGACCTTCTGCTTCCCGCCACATCCGCTCAGGCGTCTGTGCGAGCTGCGAGGGGCGTATAGCGCCCTCGTCGACAGCCCGTAAGGCGCGTAGGATGCTGCCGTACCGCTTCTGGAGCTTGCGCTTCTTGGACTTGCTGATGGTCACTGCCTTGCCCCCTTGCTGCGTGTACCAGATCCCTTCCTTGATCGCTGATTTGGACGTCGGGGGAATGTAAGGGTTGGTCAAGACGCCGTCACGAGGGCTTGGGGCGCCGCTGCTGTGACTCTCGCTGCTGGATTCTGAAATGTCCATCTCGCTTGCGGTAGGGGATGGAGGTATCGCTGCTGCCCAATGAGCGGCGACGTACGTTTCAAGGCGCGCTACCCTTTTCTCCAGCTCTTCGCGAGTCCTGGGGCTCGTAGGCTGGGAGCCTTTTACGGGGAGCGGTTTATCGTCCCTCATGATTGCTTTGCCCTTATCCTTGTAGGAGGGGCGGTCTGGTTCGAGTCTTGCGACCAACTGTCGGGCTGGGTCGGCTGTGCTCCTCGTCTGGTTATCCGGGAGCATGTAGTTGTTCGCCGGCCGTTTGCGGTTTCGGCCTGGCGGATCGGATGGTCCTGCATTTGGTGACAGGTCTAGTGTGATCATTCGCTGGCCGACGCGAGGCCAAGCGAAACCAGCAGTTGCGATTGTAAAGCCGCCCTCGTCCTTGAAGCAGATGTATCCAAGGTCAAGCCAGTCTTGGATCTGGTCTCGGAGCTGGCGACATTCGTAGGTCCTGTGCCCCCAACTGTCATGGAAACTGCAATGGACGTGTCCGTCCCTATACTCGCTGTATGGCAAGGAGCGGAGTGTGACGAGTCCAGCCTCTCTGAGATCTTCTAAGACCTCGTGTGCCAGACTTTCATTGTAGGTGTACTGGCGGCGCGGCTGGCGGGTATTATCGTCTCCTTCCTCGCGGCCCCTTTTAGGCGCGCGACGTCGCTCGTCGTCCTGGGCTTGGTCAGCCCAGTTGACCTCGACCATGCCTACTACGGGCGGGAAAGGGTCTACATCAACCAATGAGGCCGTGCTACCCGGTGCCTTCATCCTCAGCTCGCCTGAGTTTAACCAAGTCTGCAGCTGGTCTCGGAGCTTGACACAATCTTTGGTGTCATGATTGTATACGTTGTGGAAGGCACAGTATTTCTTGTCCTTCAGCTCCTCCTTAAGCGGAATTTTGTGGTCCAGGCGCACGTACTTCGCCTCGATTAGGTCATTGAAGACCAAATGGGCGTTCTTGGCGTCGTAAGTGTACGACTCGTATTCTGGTTTGGTCCAAGCAAAGGACTGGATGGTGATCGGCTCGCGGGTCATCTTCAGGTTCTTCAGTTTGTGAGCCACTTGCTTGCCGGTCAGCTCTACCGCGCCAATGTCGTCCAAGTCCTGATCTGCATGGGCTGGCTCCGGCCTTTGATAGTAGGGATCGTGAGCAGGGGTTTGCATGCTGAGTGCCCCCACGATCCGGTTCTTCCCTGGCACATAGGTTCCTTTGGAAGCGTTGGCCTTATCGTCCAGTTCGTTCAGGATGAGCTCGTAGCTGCCAACCTTGTTGATTAGGTCACCCATGGAACTGAAACGCTCTCCATGGTGCTTCAGCCGCTGGCGGTGCTCCAGACCCCGGATAGCCAATTTGATGGCTTCCTGCTCAGGCAGCAGGTAATCGCATTTGGCCTGCTGGATCTTGAAGCGCTGGAGGAAAGACACTCCGGACTCCATGATCTGCTGGCTCATCTGCGTGAGGGAGTCGAGGCCGACTTCGGGCTCAATTGTGCCGTATGTCTCCCGGAAGAGACGTTCCATGGTGGGCCAGTCTGGAATTGACCCCGGCTTCAGTCTAGAATACCAGGTGAAAGCGGCTCCGGACAGAGAAGTCCCGAAGAGCTTGAGCTTCAGCATATCATCATTCCCGTATTGGCCGCATTGGACCTTGAAACGGGCCATGTGAGTTGCTGCGTCTTCCCTTGTCTCCCCAGAAAATGTGGTGAAGACGATGTTCTTGAACCCGTGGGGGAAGGGATACTGTGCCACGCTATCTGGATAGGGGTCACGGTAGTGCAGGCTAGCATCACCCTTTCCGGTGTGCTCCTTGACAATGCTTGAGATGAGTTGGCGCCAGTCGGCCGCCGTTACTGGTGCGGAATCTGCCCCCTGGTCATGGCCATGCCATGCGGAGAAACTAGGGGCCTGTCCGACGTTCTTATGAGTCGAACTGGAATAAGCCACGATCGGGTCGTCTGGTGTCCCCATTCCTTGCGGCGCAAGAGCATCGGTGCCCTTGAGTGTGATCCTAGGGCTGCATGGCGAGGGTAGACGGGGTGGTGTCCTTGATGAGCTGGCCCCCAATGTGAATTGGGGAGCCTTCTGGGCCCCGACCCTCGGATTTGCCCTAGGACGCTCATTTGGCGGGATATACCTCGAGCCCTCCGCTGCGCTTGAACTGGTGGAGTTCAGAGCGTGATTCTTCGGCGCTTGGGCCCGAATCCAGTCTTCCATCTGCAGGACCCTTGTACTCAGGGTATCATGGCGCTCTTTGTAGTCTTCGAGCTTTTCCATGCTGTTTTTGCTCCCGAAGAAGGAAGCGTCCTGCTGTTGCTGCAGCTTGGTGTCATGGTCGTTCAGACGATGGATTTGGACCTCTAAAGCCTTTGTAAAGGCCACCTTGCTCTGATCCAGTTCAGTTTGGATCCGTTGCAGAGAGCCGGTCATTATGTCCTTGTCCTCCCTGATCGTGCCAACCACATAGTTGAATTCCTCGCTGAGCTTGGCGTGGTTTTCCTGGTTTGCGAGCCAGATTTCCTTGTCCTTAGCGACCTGCGCAGAGAGGTCCTGGACAATTTGCTGAGTTTCTTCAGCCTTTAAGCCGCACTCTCTCCTGAGCGCGCCGATCTCATTCTTGAAATCGCTCCTTAGTTCTTCGAACATTCTGCGGACCTCCTCTGTGGACAGAGCAGGTCCCGCCTCTGGGATTGGTTGTGAGTTTGCCATTGTGGACTTAGTAAGGTCGGGGTTGCCGAACCGATCGAGAATCTCTTCTTTAGCGAGAGATCTGCAAGCCGCGCTGTTATGGGGCTTGTATTGCGGAGCCTTATGTTTCAAGCAAGAAAGCGAAGGTCTCCGGTAGGGGGAGTTGTCAAACTTCCCAATGATTGCAAGAAAAGTGAACTCCCTGTCCCACTGGGCGTGCCAATGTTTTGGCCCACGTCCTCAGCAAGTGTAGAGAGGGAACAAATGTAAAATGGTGTGTGCGGGGCGTGCCACCTCACGGATGAGGAAAGAGAACGGTGCGCGTCCTAACTTCTTGACCAGGCGAATGAGGGCTCCGGCGTCACCTGATGAGGAAATATTTCCGAGCTTACTCTTCTTAATCACCTGTCGATCGATACTCACTGTGAGAGTGAGCAGAGCAACAATTGGGAAATCGGAGACGAATCCTGACGGGCTCCGGGATCTAAAGCGGGGTGCGCTTAGAACGTTAGGGTTTCGAGAAGACTCGAAGGTTTCGACTGTGTACGTCTGTTTGAGAGAGATTTGTTGATTGATTGATTGTGTGTGTGTCTGTAAGCTGTAAAGCTTCTTTATATATTCATCCGTAAGCAACTCGTGGAGATTTACTCACAATCCAATACGGACTCTGCAATTAGAATCCCACAAGGATACGTTTAACTCGCCAGTCGTGCGCTCCATGCAACACGTGTCAAACCTATCTTGCTTAGGTTTCGTTCCCTGCCTCGCTGCATTTCATTTGTCGTGTAGTAAGCGAACTCAAACACTAAGCGACCTTGTCCCGAGGGCGTTATTAGTCATTTCCATCCCATCCTCGCAAGAACTATAGAGTCCCATGCGAACTGGAGATAAGGATCCCGCGAGGACACCGAGTCTCACAAGGTATCAGAATCTTCTGGATAAAAGCCACGTCACGTGCTGCCAAACCTCGCTACCCTTGATGGGCTAAAAAAGGCCACAGGCGTTGGCCCAAATGATATCCAAGCCTTTCTCGAGTCTTGGACCGAAAATGCTCACTGGGCTCAAACAACACTAATCATGTGCCGTTTGACAAGGCTCATTAATCATACTTTGTTTACTACTCTATGATTTGATCTGAATTACATGAAGATGGTGTAGCTAATTACTGTGCTCAAATGGTGAAAAGGGTTTTGTTTTCCTCAGCTGGAATGGTGAAGTGTTTTGTGTTTAAGCTCAAAGATGGTGGCATGAGTTAGACCAATCGTTCTCTTACTTGGCTTTATTCAGCAATTGGGATGAAAATGTTTTGTCAAGCTCAACTACTGGGTTTGTCTTTTGCTCCCTGTAATGTTTGGTTCATATCACTTCCTCATCCTTAATTAATTCTCTCAAACCTAAACCCTCTATGTGTTTATCATTCCCTCTTTTACTTTACTTCTAAATGAGACTAAATCGATCAATAATATTAAAGCCTGTTCGGCTCAAGTCACTAAGCAAGATCTTATTATTCAGAGAGCCTAAATATTCATAACAAAACCCGATCCAAGTAATACGCTCTTGGCATTAGCTTCAAGGTACAATACATAAGCTGTCATTATTACTGTCTGCAATCTGCAATTCGCATCGTTATTTAAGTCGAGAAAATTAAACCCTATTATCGCTGCCGGTTTTGTGAAAACGCTAAGCTCTCACTGGTACTCGTTCTTCTTGAAATCAAACTTAGAAACATAGTTTATAAACCTAAATGACTTTACCGACTATATGTCACTTCAATAAGTGAGCAAAAGATGGATGACTTTCGTTGGTGGCCTATAGTAAACAAAGGTGTTCCCAAAAGCATAAGTGCGATCACCACCGTCTGATTGAAGATTGTTAGAGAAAGGCTTGGGTTATACGTCTCCCTACTCGACCCTACTTATTATGACAGAGTAAACTTCCAGCTCTTCCCACCTGCAATTTTGTGGGGGTTCCAGAATATACTTTTCACCACCTAAAGCTCCATGAGAATGATGCAGAGAAGAAATGTTCATGATTCCGATGTTGATGTTGGTGTTTGGTAGTATTTACATTTTTCAGAACTAATCATGTTTCATTATCTTATGAATCAATTAGGAATAAGACTTTCTTTGAGACTTTTGAGTTAATTGAAAGCTCTTACCCTTTCTCTTAAAGAGCAGCATAGACACATTGCTTTCTCAGAAAGAAATTTTTAGCCTTTCGATTCTTTCAATTTACTTAATTTTGATTCTTTAAGTCAATTTTCTTTCTCGAGTTATGGTTTCCTAAATTTCAAAAGCTCAGAAAGTACATGTAAGAATGACTTCGTTTTATTTATTTAAATTTGTGTTCATGTCAATTTAACGATAATAAGATAAAAGAATCATTCTAGTGAACCTAAAAAAGGTGAGAAACTACAGATAGGTCTATTGAACCAAAAAAAGATGAGAAACTATATATAGGTACTATTTTAATACATTTGCCAACGTTTTCGTTCTTGTTTTAGTAGAGAAATACATGTGGAGAGTTTAGTTAAGCACCAGCCAAAGTGGTATACATCATAGACATGAATCACATGATGGTAGATAGAGAGTAGGAATTGTCAAATAACCATGTCGGTTGGCATAGTCTGAAGTATGAACTCTAAGACTGATGTGGTCTTTTTCTTATATACGGAGGATACATTTACAATCCACATCAAGTCCAAGTCTTCCACCTCAACCACCAATGACCAAACCGAGTGACCATTTTTCTCGACCTCTTAGGCTTTATATACTGTTTTCTTTGGTTCTCAACTAGAAATAATAATATGCCAAGGGCTAACTCTACTATTTAAGTAGTAAGTGCTAAATAACAATTTTCATTTTATGAAATTTACATATATAAATAAATATATATATATATAGTTGAAAAAGAAAAACAAAAGTCGAGAGCATCAGAAAAATCAACTATATAGCATCAAAACATCAGCTATCTTGAAGGGCCTACTTTGTTTCATTTCTTGGCTTCTGCTTTATGGAGACATGCATGTATTAGATATTGGTTGTTGCAAAGTTCATATGTAGTGGTATGTTTTAGGGGTAAGCATGGGATGGGATTAGGGTCATCCCACGGCCTGTCCCAAACGTTGCACACGGGACGAGATCGGGACGGGCCTTATATTTTTAAGACTTGATCCCAAACAAGTCCCGTCCGGGATGATATACCGGGACGGGAAGGGCTCAATCCCGCCATCCTGGCCCAATACTCTATGAACTATCTCAATTATCTTCCCCTCCACATCTTTCACTCTCTCAATTTTCTCATACTCTTTGAAATGCTCTCAAACATGACTAGTACGTTTCGTACCTGATTAAGCAGGACCATCACCATCCTCACCTACAGATGCAGCAGCAGAAGCCAGACCACCCTCGCCTACAGATGCAATAGCAGAAGCCACACCACCCTCACCTACAAATGCAACAACTTGACCAACTTCAGTTCTGGGTTCACTTGAAGGAGCCTGACATGAAGTTGGGTTTGTAGCTTCGAGCAGAAGGACTGATGTAACTGGAGGAGATGGTGGTGCTATTGATGTTGCCATTGACGAATTCTAAAGGTCAGAAGCAGAACGGTTGGGTCGCACAATTACTTTTTTCCTCTCCCCATCGTTTTTGAGTAATTCCTTTACTCAACAGGGCGAGACGAGGCGAGGAGGAAGTGGGCGAGGAGAGGCGAGGAGGATGAGGGCAAGGAAAGGCGAGGAGGAGGCGGGCGAGGCGAGGCGAGGAGGAGGGGGGCGTCGAGGGTAGGAGGAGGCGGGCGCCAAGGTGAGGAGGAGGCGGGTGGTGAGGTTAGGCGGTGGAGAACTGGCCGAGGCGAGGTGGGATTGAAAGACTGCGACAGAGGTGGGATTTCAAGCATCATCGATTTCAAGGAGCAGAAAGAGTGAAAGACTGCGACACTGAGTACATAGCAGTGAAGCAGTCTGATTAGGTTAAAAAAATGTAAGGCTGAGATCAAAACATCTAAAAAACCAATGGCTCAGATTAGTCTATATTTTTATACGGGATGAGACTGGTCTGACGAGCCTCAACCTTTCAGTCTCACGTCTCGTCCAGTTGTTTCTCTACGAGACACGACGGGACTGGACGGGACGGGCCTTGTGTTTTTAGAATTAGATCCCGTCTCATCCTGTCAACTTTCAGGACGAGATCGGGACGGGACCGGGATTTAGCTTTTTTATGCCCACCCTTAGTATGTTTAACTAATATTAAAGAGATGCATTTAACTAATTGTACAAGGGCCGCTTGCAGAAAAGTCTAAGAATGAAATGATAACAAAAAGATACAGAAAGAAATTATCCATCCAGCCAATGATCTTTTCATTTTATAGAAATAGATAGTGGCAGGGGGAGACTTAATTTGTATAAAGTTTTCTTCTTTCAGTGTTCTAATCTTAAACAAAAATAAAAATAAACGTTGCAATCGTAGGGCTGACGTATCAAATTGTGTCTTCCATACGTGATTACATGTTTGAAATCAATAATGTATAAACAATTGTGATAATAAAACCAGAGAAAGAGGAAACGTAGGATGAAACCATGGGAGGGATGGTATCAGTTGTTTGGCACACCTAACAGTGTACCTATAGGATCATGATGATTTCAAGAGTAGTCATGAGAGGTGATGTTTAGTAATTCATTAAGCAAGAAAAAATGGCGATGCGTTTTTCATTTCAGTTAGATATCCATCCAGCCAACCCAACCGCACCGTTTGGGTTGTCTTTCTTTTTGTAGCTTCCCTTAGAATGTAGTAGAAAAGGTCTAGTGGTAGATTCGCTTTTCAAAAGGGTCTTCTTTCATTCAGCATTTGCACTGATTTCTATGCTGATTCTATGATTCTTATCCTCGATCAGTTTCGCACTTGCTTATGTCCCTACAAGTATCTTCTTCGAACCACCAAATCCCGTTTCAATTTTTTATATATCTCTAACTGTTGTGTGTCAAGGTTTTTTCTTTTTGATTGTTTTCTATTTTCGTAACAAATAAAATGTTATACAGGAGTAATGCTCGGTGAATTATATTATTAGAAAAGCTACAATTTGATGATAATCTTAATATGTAAGCTTATATGACATATACACAATCATGTGACCAAACAATGCTCGATTATGAGTGAGGTAACAAAAAGACGCATCAACTTGTGTCGGTTAATGTGGTAAAATAGACGTTAAGCAATACTTGATCATGCATGTTGTCCTTTTTTTTTTTTTCTTCGAGAATTTAATTTATGTTTCCCTTATGCGAATGGATAGCAGCATCAAGTCGCAACTTGCATACTAGGGATGGGTCGCGTCTCCATCTAATTTGCTGCTAAAATCTGAAAACAAGGATGTGCTGGCCCTGCTTCACTTTTCTTCTCTAAGAAAAGGTTCAATGTAAGAGACAAAAACAAAAAGGGGTGGAATAAAGAAAAGGGAAGAGATGAGAGAACCCTTGAATCCTTGATTGGTGGGTCATTCGCTAATAGAGAAAAAAGAGAAGCTATGGAAGTGAAAGAAAGGGATCTCCATGGTACCACACTTCCTCCACACAACTACAAAATGTTCACTTTAGGTTAATTTTGGTGAGCTAATTAGGGTGATCGTTCCTTCAAATGTTTCTGAGCCGATTAATCAATTAGTGGGGGAGTTGAGCCAATGCCTTCGAAACGTGTGGATGCATCGACTAGTTTATTTATTGGGTAAAATACTGTAAAGTCTTTATGGTTTGAAGTCGATATATGTTCAGTCATTGTGGTTTTATTTTAATCTGAATGATCCTTAAAGTCACGATTTTTCATCCAAATGGTCATTCTGTAAATTTTTTCAGTTAAGTTGTTGACGTGGCCGTTACAAATTATAATGTCTTTAATGACCACGTCAGCATTATAATAGAAAAAATTGGCGGAAAAACCATTTATATGAAAAATCGTGACTTGAATGACCATTCATATTAAAATAAAACTACAAGAACTGAACAGATGTCGACTTCAAACCGCAAGGACTAAACAAATTTCAATTCTTATTTATTTTTTAGTAATTTGAGAAAGGGTGAAAGACAATGATGGAGATTGAATAGACTTGAAATCAATTAAAGTTTTGACAAGAAAAAGGGATGCAAGCAATGGTGCAAAGGAAATGAACATTTATATATTACTCCTAGAGGTAGGATGAAGGATGATGAAGACACCTAAGCATAAGCGAGTCTAGCCTATTAACTACGACTTACCTAGCATAGTAACAAGACCGTTCACCTGTGGAAGAGTTTTTACGGGACAAAAGGGACATGCCACTTGTGACCTTTAGATTTAAACTATGTTGCCCGGATACTTCACTAGGGTGGAGTGTCGGAATGTCCGACACTCCGACACGGCACCCGACACGGCAAAATACGTGTCCGACACGCCATATCATCTTTGACATGCCACATCATCATTTATCAAATTTTTTTAATTGAAAAAAAAGGAAAAAAAAAAGAAAGGGAACCAAACCTAAATAAAGCTAATGTTCACTTTTAAAAGTAAGCTACTGCCCAGTTTTGTTAACAACCTACTGCAGATTTGATTTTTTTAATGTTATGTTTTAAGTTAGAAGTCTGCTACTTCTAATATTATTAAGGATTAAATTCAGTATGCTACTCTGAACTTTAGGTCACTTATCAGTTGTGTCCCTGACTTTTTTTTTTCATCACGTGTACCCTTGTGCTTTCTAAATCAATCAGAATCAGACAAAATTTCAAAATCGCTACAACCATGACGTAAGAATCCGTCGTGGAGGAGGCAAAACAGACCCACCATTCAGTTTATAAGCCCACATGGAGGGCAAAAATGTTATTTTGTAATTTTAATTATAATTTCATTTGTTTTTTCTTTTCCTTTTCTTCTCCTTCTCTCTTTTTTCTCTGTCCCTCTGTCTACCTCTCTCGTCTTCTTCCTCTCATACTCTCATCATCTCTCTCCAACCCAATTTCAAAGCAATAAACCATGGCTGCCACACTAGGTACTCTTTACACCGCAAACACCTCTATCTTCCCTTCTCACACTTCAATTCCCCTTCAACCCTAAAACAACCTACCTTCTCCCGCCGCGCAATCCAACTCCGCGTTCTGGTTGAGCTCTTGGTGATGTAGTGAGTCTTGGTTTGGTGTCGGAGAGTATGTGAGGGTGCTACGGCCTCGGCAGGGGTTGTCTCCAGCGACAGTGGTGGCGGGAGAGGGGGAGGGGGGTTCTGGGCAGAGTTTGGTGGTGGGTGTAATTGAAATTGGTGGTGGCTGGATTGTGGGATTTTTGTGAGGCTTTGGTGGTAGGTGTGGTTGAGTTCGGTGGAAGAAGGTATTGGAGCCTTTGGAGAAGGTGAAGATTGAAGTTTTAAGGTTTGATTCATTTGCAGACGGGGGAGTGAGAAGAAAATTGGGGTTTGGAAAGTTGAGAGAGAGAGAGAGAGAGGGGGGGGAAGAAGGAAAAATAAAAATAAGAATTGAAGACAAATTAAAAATATGGAAAAAAGAAAATGGACTTAAAATGACGTTTTGGCCCATCATGTGGGCTCAAAAACTGAACGGTGGGTCCGTTTTGCCTCCTCCACGACGGATTCTTACATCATGGTTAGAGCGATTTTGAAATTTTGTCTGATCCTGATCGATTTAAAAAACACAAGGGTACACGTGATAAAAAAAAAGGATCAAGAACACAACTGATAAATGATCTAAAGTTCAGGGTAGCATACTGTATTTAATCATATTATTAATTATGCACTTTTATCATTTACATTAACTCTCTTTAATGTTATTTCTTATGGTTATGCAAAAAATTAAATTTAGAACATTATTTTGGTAATGTAATGTATATTGTAGTATATTTTTATTTATTAAAAACAATAAATATATAATTTTATTTGTCATGTCCAAACCGTGTCGGATATTCAGTTTTTGAGTTTTGCCTTGTTGGCGTGTCGCGCCGTGTCATGTTGCCATGTCTGTGTCCATGTCTGTGCAACATAGGATTTAAATGAAGCTGATCTGATGGCTGAAAGAAACTTCACCCGAATTTGTGTGCCACACCAAATAACTTACCCATCATTCTTTATTCTCCTCTCTCTATCTATCTATCTCTCTCTCTCTCTCTCTCTCTCTCTCTCTCTCTCTCTACCTATCTATCTATTTGTAAACCCAAGCGAGAGATGCACAACAACAACACCATAACATATCACCGATGAAGAGCAACGACGCCATTCCCATCGAATCAGACCTCAGTTTCCATAAGTTGAAATAAAAAAGCAATAATCTTGGGGGATATTCTTAATTTGAAAAGAATGAATCTGAGATTTCATTTAGGAAAATTCTACAATGTGTTAATGCATGTGAATGATGTGATGTATCAACTTTGTAAATTGACTCCTCAAACTAGTAATATTAGTTCTCGAAGTTGTAATATGAGTCCTTAAAGTTGTGAAATTTTCTAGTTACAACATTAGTAATTATGTGTCTATCAAGTAGTAAACTGTGTGCTTAAAGTGGTAATTGAGTTCTCAAAGTGATTAAAAAAAGTTGTTACAACTTTGAGGACTCAATTACAACTGTTTACGTCCAAATTAATATTTTACTGGACAGTAAATGTCTATGTGAATATTAATTAAATTCTTAGTCTGTGTCATATTGGCTAGCCCAAATTCTTTGGGTTTACAAGTAATGGCCCGCCAGTGAGGCCACGCGAACTGAATTACACAGTTCGCGTGCGGAATGGACCACACGAACTGAATTATACAATCTCTGCACGCGAAATTACTTGTTGACTCCGCGTAGGCGAGGTGAGAGACACTTCGCATAGGCGGAGTCCACGTGCACCACTTTTATCGTTGAAGACTCTTACAAGTTTTTGACATGCTTTGGGCCAATCCATGTGACCCTTTTTAATATAAAAAGCCCTTTTAAAGCTCGCGAGCTGCAATAGTCCGCGAAATGAAAGCAATGCCCTATGCGGAATGAAGTGTGCGAACTGGACATGTGTCATAAGTTGATTGGCCCGCGTTGGGAAAACCGTGTCCTTGTGAGATTAGAGTTTTGGAATCCGACTTGAACTATGATATCTTTCTTCTTCCGCAAGTCGAACTACTATATAAAGGGGTCGACAACACACAATCTCTACGGACAATCAAATCTCTCAACAGACAAAAAAAGAAAACAACAACTCTCTCAAGTTGAACCCATTCGAGCTACTCGAAAACCCTAACCTTAAGCGCACCGTTGCCTAGGTTTTCTCAGAGCCCTCCTGGACTCGCCCTTGATCACCCTTGATTCCTTTTTGTTGCTCTGATCGCGTCTTACGGTGAGTATCGAAATGCCTTGTGCTCGTAAATTCCTCATCTGAGGTGGCACCTAGAAACCCCATTCGCCTAATTAGAAGTCAAGCTTGCATACAACTCTTTCCTTGTCCACGAGGTGGCACGCCCGCAACACATCTCATTTTCCTTGTTCCCTAGTTACCTCTCGCCCGCGCGCTGAGGATAGTGGCCAAAACATTGGCACACCTGGTGGGACCGGGAGTACAAGCGATTCACCATAGGGAAACCAGGAGAATCGCCATACAGGAAGCTTGTCTCAAGCACAGATCGCTACGGTACAAGCCCCATAATAGCGCAGCTTGCCGTTCTCTCACCCAAGAACATGTTCTTGCTTAGTTTGGTGACCCAAACTTTAACGAGATCACCATGGTAGGCTCTCAACTGACCCAAGACACAGGTTCTTCTATGTCTATGGAGCAAATCTTCCAGATGTTCGAGCAGTTGACGAGTCAGGGTTTGGCTACTCAACAGAGCGTTGCAGGCCTCTCTGAACAAGTCAAACAAGATAGAGACCTACTGCAGGCCACCCATGACAAACTCACCATGCTCGGTGAGGATTACGGCCACCTCGACGCCAAGTTCATTGAAACTAAGGGCTTGGTCGAAGGTAGCCTTCAACGAATCCGGACGGATTTGGACCAGAACATGGAGACCGTGAAGCAGAATGCGGAGACCGTGAAGCAGCATGCGATGATCCTGTCGCTCACTCACGCGACAGTAGATGAACGGACTCGCCACTTGGACGACCACGATACCAAGCTGCATGACCAGCAGAATGCTTCTTTCTTTGGAAGCAAGAACAGTATGGAAAAACTAGACGAATTCAAGGAAAAACAGGACCGGCTAAGCTTACGGGTCCTTGAAGTTGAAGAATAGATAAGGGCACAAGCACCAAAGAATCTTGCCCTAGATCCTACTGTCGCAAGCGCGAATGGATCAGCCAAGTATATCCCGCCTAATGAGCGTGCTAGGGTAAACCCTAAGGTTAGGGGTCAAACGAGCCCGCAGTTTGAGCTAGGGGCTGGAACTTCAAAGAATCTGCCCCCGCACGGCTCTGCTGCTCCCTTCAAGGGAGTTAACAACTTGCTACGCCAGGGAGCCGGGACACCAGATGATCCGTTTATAGCCCAATCCAGCCCCGCTCCCAAGAGTGTTGGACAGGCCGCCAGTTTCTCTGTATGGCCAAACCATGAGGAGGGAGCAGTGACGACAGCCGACTGGCGCCAGCTTATCTCCTCCATAGTTGAGCAAACCGGAAAAGGTGATGCTGACTTGCAATATCGCGACCCCGACCCTAATAGTGTGGTGCAATACCCTTTCCCCATGGGTTCAAGAACATCATCTTCACCACTTTCTCCAGGGAGACAAGGGAGGATGCAGCAACCCATATGACCCGCTTCAAAGTCTAGTGCGGCCAATATGGGAATAATGATATTCTCAAGCTCAAGCTCTTCGGGACTTCTCTGTCCGGAGCTGCTTTCAGTTGGAACTCCAGGTTGAAGCCAAGATCCATTGCGGACTGGCCTACCATGGAGAGACTATTCCGGGAAACCTATGGTACCATTGAGCCTAAAGTTGGCCTTGACTCCCTCACCCAAATGAGCCAGCAAAGCATGGAGTTTGGAGTCTCATTCCTCCACCACTTCAAGATCCAGCAAGTCAAGTGTGATTACCTGCTACCTGAGCAGGAAGCCATTAAGTTGGCTGTCCGTGGCCTCGAGCATCGCCAGCGGATGAACCACCATGGGGAGCGTTTCACATCTATGGGCGACCTGATCAACAAGGTCGGTAGTTATGAGCTGATCCTCAATGAAATTGATTAGAAGGTGAATGCCTCCAAAGGGATGTACGTACCAGGGAGAAACACAAGACAGTGGGGGCACTAAGCCTCCAACCCCCCACGTTTGATCCTTACTATCAAAGGCAGGAAGAAACTGAGGCCGCGCCGGATTATGATGATGTCGGAGCAGTCGAACTGAATGGGAAACCATTGGCTCACAAACTGAAGAATCTCAAAATAACTCGCGAGCCAATCATCGTTCAGTCTTTGCATGGACCAAGCCCGAATACGAGTCATACACGTATGACGCGAAAAACGCCCATCTTGTCTTTAATGTGATCGAGGCGAAGTACGTACGCTTGGATCACAAGATTCTGTCCAAGGAAGGGCTAAAGGACAAGAAGTATTGTAACTTCCACAATGTCTACAATCATGACAGCAAAGACTGTGTTAAGGTCCGCGACAACTGCAAACCTGGTTGAACTCTGGCGCCTTGAAAATGAAGACGCCGGAGAGCACAGCCTCTATGGTGGATGTGGACCCCTTCCCAGCCGTGGTTGGTATGGTCAAGGTGAACTGGAACGACCAGGCAGAGGAGAACAGCCGCCGCCGCGCACCGAAGCCAGGCCAGCCGAGAGTCACCTTAGACTTGTCGGACCACCCAGAGGATGACAATCCATGCCGTGCATCTAAGAGAAGCTGCGAGAAATACAATGTTGATGCAGTTCGGCCATCTCGCCAATATACCTATAACGTCAACCTCGCACACGAGGTTCTAGACGACCTTATTGATGACAGACTCGTCATAGTGGTGAGGGTCTTACCTTACATCGAATATAAGGAAGGTCGCGTACACTGCAAGTTACATGATAGCTGGGGCCACCAAACTCGCAAATGCTACCAGCTCCGTGAACAAGTTTAGGACTGGCTTGACCTCAAGTACATTCACTTTGAGGACAAAGGCGGTTCAATGATTGCAACTGCTAACATTGCTTAGCCTCGTATCGGCCAGCGTGCGATCACATCAGACATTTCTCCAAACGCAAACTCGCGTGAACTGCCGGGTCGAAACCGCAAGAGACCGGCGAATGATTATACCATGCTGGTGAACCGAAGTAGAAACCATGAACCGGCAAGGCAGCTAGTCACCAGATTGCAGCCCGATCGCCCATCAAGGAAAGATAAGGGCAAAACTTTCATACGGGATGATACACCGCCCCCCTCTGAAAATTACCAATCCGTGAACCCCAGAACTCGCGAAGAGCTAAAACAGAGGATCAAGTGCCTCGAGACGGTCGTCCAATCACACTGGATAGAAGAAGTACATTTGTCTCCAACCTCAAGCGAGATGGACATATCCGGCTCCAGCAAGGGTATCAGGAAAACGAGGCTTCAAGCCCTCACCAAGGTATTTTGACCGACCCTTACATTCCCCTGACATCCAAATAAGCGATCAAGGAGGGGATATGGTACACGCAGTAAGGGGGCAGGCCAGTCACTATCACCAGATCCAAGAAGCGGAAGCTCCAGAAGAAGTATGGCAGCATCCTGCGTGCCCTGCGAGCTATCGATGATGGCATCATCCGACCATCGCAGCTCGCACAGACACCTGAGAGGATGTGGAGAGAAGCTGAAGGCTTGCGTGCTCTACTCCAAAAGCCACCTATCACGTCTTCATGAGTGTGTGCGTAGGTAGCAGATGACCCCATTCTAAAAGCAAATGGATCCCCGCCCTTCTAGGCATAGGCCATCTCCGGAGTCGGAAAGAAGAAGAGATCCACAACCTTCCTAGCGTAGACCCTTATTAGAGCCTGACTAAGGGAACCGCTTCCTCAACCAAGGCGCCTGCAATCATTGAAGGATGAACGGAGAAGGGAACCACCCCTTCCAGCAAAGTGAAGACTATTTGCGATACCGGAACCAAAGCCAAGGCGCGAGCCACCTTGGCCATCATGGCCCCGGGATGCTCCTCACCAAGACCCCGAGGCAAGAAGGGAACCACCACAGACACATCGGCCCCGACCACAACCTAACCCTGAGCTGAAGGCCAAGCAGGAGCTTCGAATCTCAGCCTTTCCTCTGTCAAAGGAAAATGACAACGCCAAGGTCCCTCTAGCCGCGGATAAGCAGCCAGCTGAAGACGAACAGCCCTTGACCAAACTCGTGTGGCGACCATGGCGGATGGAGACTGACGCATTGCCAGGTGTTGAAAGTGTTACCTCCAGTCCTAACCTCGCGAAGCTGATTGCCTAGTTTCCGAGCCTCGCATTAATACCGTGTATTTTACCAACCGGGGATGACTTTGATGTCTCGAATATATGATCTAACAATCAGTAATATCTTACCACTTGTACCTCTTTTGTTAGTCGTCTTGTTATACTCATGGTCTCCCGATCCGCAACCCGATAGATCGTTTTATGGATATCCGCCATCGAAAGAGCATACTTTCCCTGCATTTGTGCATGTATGGGCTAATCATAGATCCCGAGGACAACCCAAGAGGAAACTCAACTACACAAAATGTATATTTCCTTTAAATCTCATTCACACCTCTCCATAATCACCAATCTCACTAATCTCACGATTCCTCACAATGTGTTATGTATGTAATCGAATATCAATACTCAGATTTCAATATCGAACACATACTTTTATGGAAAGAGATAACAACAATCATATAAACCAACGATTACACATGCTTTATCGAATACGATAACAATCAACAATTAACCAATCAATGCCACACAAAACACTCATTTCAATTATAATCTAATTATCAATTTAAAAACGGTTCCGCGAGAAAGACCCTATCTAGAATCCAAGCTTTAGCTCTGACGCTAAACGAAATTAGTAACTCAACGACACGCGTTCTAAAATCCTTATCCTTCTGCTTTTGGAATTGCTACTACTTGCATTTGATCCTTGTACCGAATCTTAAATTGCTAAGGACACCCACATTGCCTTATCAACCAAATCCTCGTAATTGCTTTGGGCACCCGAAATAAGTTTCCAACAGTTTTCTAATTCCATCATCGAATCTCTATTGCGATCCTAATGTAGATCCAAACCTCCAAAGTTATTATAGGCACCCCAAATTCTCAAGCTTTCCAAAATAGCTTCAATTAAACGTTTTCTTGATCATTAGTAAGTACCCTTACTTACCAAAATGAATCAACTAGCTTTGTATTCTCCCTTGAACCATATCTTCTTTATAATCAAAATGAAGTTGTAAACGACAAAAGCCACCTACTAACATCATCCCCACCTTAATCAACTTCAAAAGTATGACTTCGGATCATTACCAACTTTCCAGCTTTCTAGTGTCCAAGTATAGCAATACTAATTACACAGTAAAACATGGACTTGGCATTTGCTGCACCCTGCCAACACCACTTCAATAGTCACTTTCAATATCTAACTTCCAACTTCAAGAACAACAATTTCTTTTCTCAAATATTGCTGCAAAACCAACATAAACCAAACTTTTTAAAACTGCTAAGGACACCCAAAATCACGATAAAATCAATGAACTCAAACTGAGCTGTAAACCCCAAATCATCAATTTTGTCGGACCTCAACCAATTTCAAAACTCAAAACCAAGCAATTAGAATCACTCATTCACATCAGTATATCAACAAAACCCAAAAACCTCAAGAACAACTACTTGCCGCAGCCGTACACAGCGGCACGCACGGCAGTCCTCCACTGCCAAAACCTCACTTCTTCAAATCCCAACCAATCTCAATTCCAATTATATGAAAATGTAAAGCTCATGGAATAGACCAACTTTAATACCTGAGTTAACATCAAAGCTCGCCGGAAAACTCAGAAGCTTCCCTTCTTCCATTCTCCTTCACCGGAGCTCTTTTGCTGAAAGCAAGACAACAGGGAGGATGGGAAGGACGAGAAAAAGCTTTGGCTACCGGTGAGAGGCGTCGACGTTGCCGGAATCGGGAGTTGGCCGGCGAACCCAGCCTCTCTCTTTCTCCCCTTCGATTCTCTCTCACCCGACCTCTTCTGAAGAAACTGAGGACATAGGGAAGACTACGAGGACGAGAGGAAGCTTCCGCTACCCGCCTTGATCCTCGCCGTTGCCGGAGGACGAAGACGTTGCCGGGTCGACCACCGCTGCTACACGGGTCGAGGCTGACCGGTCTGGGTCTGAAGTGATCTGTTTCCAATCTCTCTCCTATACATATAAACAATCCCACGGTTGAGATTCAGCGGTCTAGTAGATCCAACGACCCAGATCATGCCATCCTAAAAATCTATTTTTAATAAAATTTTGGTTAATACCAATTTTCAAAATCTATTAAAAATAGCTCCGATATTCAAACGATGTTCCGAAAATCCTACAAACTCGTAACGACATCTAGTTTAATTTTATGGGCTCAAAAGACAAAATTTGATAAACCGAAAATTTAAATGATTTTTAAAAACTACAAAGAATTGAAAGAATAATAAAAATCGATATAAAAATAACTTGAAATATAATTTTTCTTCTAAAAAATAGAAAACTGAAATTCCGGGATATTATAGATATTAACAGGTCCAAATATCCTTATTTATTTAAAAGGTACGGATTTTCTTAATTAACCAACTTTTAAATCATATTTTCTCATCTTAACCGTTCATATTGTAGGTATATATGAGTAGATCATCTCTACAAAATTTCAGCTAAATTGATAATCGTTAAGGTATCGAAACTATATGATTACAATGAAAAAACTAAATCTGTTCAACATGAACCGTTCATGTAATTCTCAATTTTGAATACCTTAAGGATTATCAATTTGGCTAAAATTTTGTAGAGATGATCTACTCATATATACCTAAAAGTTGAATGGTTGAGATGAGAAAATATGATCGAAAAGTATGTTAATTAAGGAAATCCGTAACTTTTGAATAAATAATCGTTATTTATTCAAAAGGTACGTATTTTCTTAATTGACCCACTTTTATATCATATTTTCTCATTTTAACCGTTTACATTGTAGGTATATATGAGTAAATCATCTGTACAAATTTTCAGCCAAATTGATAATCGTTAAGGCATTCAAAGATATGATTTAGAACTACAAACATGAACGGTTCAGGTTGAACAGTTTCAATTCGTTCATTGATTTAATTCATTTTCAATACCTTAACGATCTCCAAATTAGCTGAAAATATGTAGACATAATCTACTCATATATATCTACAATGTGAACGGTTAAGATGAGAAAATATAATCGAAAAATGGGTCAAATTAAGAAAATCCGTACCTTTTGAATAAATAAGGATGTTAGTATCTGAAAAGACCTTATATATATATACACAGTCTGGATCAGAGGTAGACGTCTGCACGCCCTTAAAGTGTGGGCGTCCTTCCGTTCTCTACCGGATGGCTCCGACGATGGTGCACCTCCACCCTAGCGGACTCCAGCGGCGTCTCCGATCACTTTATCTTCCCAGTGAGATCGATTTGAAGGTTTGGGCAGCAACCTCCACCCAAAACTTCAGACAAGATCGATCTCGCCGGAAAACTAGAGTTCGGCGGACTCGCTGGGGAGAGAAAGTGATCGGGGATGCCACTAGAGTCCGCTCAGGTGGAGGCGTACCGTCGTCGGAGCCGTCCGGTGGAGAACGGAGGTGCGGACGTCCTCTTTGGAAAGGCTCGATTGGTATATATATATATATATATATATATATATATATATATAGAGAGAGAGAGAGAGAGAGAGAGAGAGAGAGGAGAACAAGGAATGTTGGGTACTTTATTTGGTATGGCTCACAAATTGGAGTGAAGTTTTTTTCAACCATCACCCCAAATCACTTTCCATAAAACCAAGTTCGCTAGTAGTGAGCTTGAGCCCTGGAGTCTTCATCTTCTTATGCATATATACTCGCTGCATCCATCACCATTGTACCAAATGCGGTCTTGAGTTTTTTTAGTGGCACATAAGGAGAGACTGAAAGACTAAGAGTAAGGCTGGTGCTTAAGCCGCAATTGGAGTTAGCATCAGTGCCAACGTTTTGGTTAGATTTTCAGGAGGCTGCATTTGCTACATACGGATGATGATAGGCTTTTTGTACTTCACTTGGTCTTTTGGTTGAAACCAACCCTTGATGGGAGGTAAATTAGGGTTTTAATCTCCCTAAAATTTGAACACTCTGTCCAATAATCCCATGCCTGCAAAACCAAAAGACTTGTTCAACACAAACTTGAAGGTTGCTGCAAGGCGAGGTACCTTGAGACACACATCATTCTCATGCTGGATGTGATTGCAGTGGTTACGAACATCCACCAAATTATCAAAGAAAAACTCAATCTCAGCCTCAATCACTATAATTATTTTCAGGGTATGTTTTTCTTTCTAAAAAAAATAGCGACAGAGAGGCCGTGAAATCTGAACTTGTACATGCTAAAAGGTTGCGAAGAGTTTGTCGTCCGTGTGGAAAAATTGGCCAACCATTGAGGCCACATTCTTTATGATTTTTGGTCTTTCTCTAGTTTTGGTGGGATACTATTAATGTTCCTACGTCTTCTGCACAAATCAAGCATAATTCCAATCAATCTTGATCTCCTGAGATTGATTGTGGAATCATTTGTTTATATTTGTATTTATTGCTATGCTTAATTTTAGCTATTCCTAGAATGTCAACAGTATGATCTGTATATATATAGAGAATGTAAAATCAATTTACTCAATGAAATTCAGTTTCTACATTGTATCAGTTTAGCCTCCAGATCCTTACCTGTGTTTTCCTCTCCCTTCTTTTATGCGTCTTCCTTTATTTGCCTTCCCTCCTCTTCTCTGTTCCTCCATGGCTTCTTCTTCCTCCTCCATCTCCCATGACAGTTCCTCTTTTCCTAAACTAACTGAATCCAACTATTTGGTTTGGATCTTTCCAATTCAATCTTACCTCAACGGTGCTGATTTATGGGGATATATGGATGGCTCAATCCCAAAACCATCTTGCACCATCACTGTTCCGGCCAGTGGTGCCACTCCGGTCTCTACAAAACCCAATCCGGCATACAAAACCTGGTACATCAAGGATCAAAAGATAATCAGTATTCTCACTACCTCTCTCACCGAACCTGTTGCTCGGATCTATCTTGGCCACAAAACTTCCAAAGGCATTTGGGACTATCTGGCAAATTTCTTCAATTAAAAATCTACTGCTAGGGCCACCAGCTTAAAGCTTCAACTGTATGAACTTCAGAAAGGCAACTAATCTGTTGATGCTTATCTCCAACATGCCAAGTCCATTGCAGACGCACTTGCCTCAATCGATCAACCTGTTTTTGATGTCGATCTAGTAATTGCTACTCTTCATGGTCTTGCTTCTGATTATCTCATGCTTCGTACTGCCATGTCCCAGACTACTCTTCAAAAATTTTCTGATCTTCGCGCTAGGATTCTTGCGTTTGACGCCCAACAGCCACCATCCCCTACTATACCTACCACTGCCATCTACCACAACGTCAGCTTCTCCTCAAATTAGGCCGCCAACCGCTCTAGTCGCCGTCCGGCTACTGGAAACAATGGCGCTGGACGTTCCTTTGGCAAGAACCGTCGTTCATATAGCCAGCCATCTTATCGTTCTGGAGGATATAATCATCAGTCTTATCACCCACCTTTTATGAGTTACCCTCAGCCAAATCCATGGGCCCAGCAGCAGCTTATGCTTCCTAATTCTCAACAAGGCCTCCTTGGCCCTCCTCTTGGACAGCAATGGTGTCCAACCTGTATGTCCTCTCTGTATGGGCCTACTCAATGTCCTCATTGTTTCTCTAGACCTGCCCCTATTCATCCCTTTTTCGGAGCCCATTTTGCCCCCCTGATGATCCATTTTGGTACCTGACACTGGAGCCACCCATCACATGACTTCCATGCCGGTTCAGAATCCTTAACATTATGGAGGTCCTCACAATGTTTATATGGGTAACGGTGACTCCATGCCTATATCTCATACGGGTACCCTCCCATTATCTTTGGGAGATTCCAGATTCACTCTAAACAATGTTTTTCAAATTCCTTCTATTCGTAAAAATCTCCTCTCTGTAGCAAAATTTACGAATGATAATCTTGTTTTTTTCCTTTTTGCTCCAGATTTCTATCAAATATATTTCTTACGTTCTGATCGTTTATTATTTCAGGGCCCATGTAAAGATGGTCTCTATCCTCTTCCAGTTTCCGGCTTGCCTTCCCAGCCTCCTCAAGCACTAGTTTCTGTGTCGTCCTCCCTTTGGCACAATCGTCTTGGTCATCCGTCGTCATCAGTCATGTCTCGTCTTGTGTCGTCTATTGGTTCCAAGTCTTCTATTCCTTCGTTTTGTAATGAATGTGTGCTTAGTAAGTCACACCAGTTACCATTTCCATCCAATAAAGAATTTGCTTCATCTCTTTTTGATATAATTCACAGTGATGTTTGGATGTCCCCAACCACTTATGTTAGTGGATTTAAATATTATGTAATTTTTACAAATGAGTACTCTCGTTATAGTTAGATTTACCCCATGTGACGGAAAAATGAAGTTCTAACGCATTTTCAAAATCTTGTGGCACTAATTCAAAATCTTTTTCAGGGGTCCGTAAAAAATCTTCAAAGTGACAATGCTACTGAATTTGTAAACAAAGCCTTTTCTCACTTCTGCTCTAGTAAGGGAATCAAACAACGTTTTTCTTGCCCTCATACTCCCCAACAAAATGGCCTTGCTGAGCGTAAGCATCGTCACATTATTTATACTATTCGTACTCTTCTTATCACTTCTCATGCTCCCCAAGAACTTTGGGTTGAAGCTGCCCTTACAGCTGTCTATCTAATTAATCTTCTCCCTACATCTACTCTCCAGTGGGACACCCTTTATTTTTGTCTCCACAACCGTCAACCATCCTACTCTTCTCTCCGTGTCTTTGGTTGTTCATGTTTTCCTCACCTCAATCCTTATGTTTCAAATAAGTTGGATGCCCATAGTATTGAATGTGTCTTTATCGGTTACAGTCCTCATCATAAAGGCTACAAATGCCTTGATCCTTCCTCTGGTCGTGTCTATGTCTCTCGTCATGTTTTATTTAACGAAACACATTTTCCTTATAAATATTTGCAGGTATCTTCCTCAACCAGTTTGGATTTCACCAAATTTACACAAGTGCTCACACCATCTTCATCAGTTTCTTCCCCGGCCCAAAACCCGAGCCCAGGCCCATCCTCCAATACGGGTCCAAGCCTAGCCTCACTACAAGAATCCATTCCTGCAGTTGATACCACACTCACCACAGTCTCCCACTCCCTCGCGATCCCATCCTCACCACCAAACTCTGCTCCAACTCCGCCCTCCTCCTTACCGGTGCTCCCCACCGCTGCACCCGTCATCAACACTTACCAACGTCATGCTCGATCAATCCCACCACCACCTCCTCCCCTTCCGCCAGCCCTTCCTCACACATACAGCCGCCGTGCGCCACCACCACTACCAGCATCCCCGCCTGCTCCTTCACCCTCACCGGAACTCTCTCTGTTGCCGGACCCGAACCCCACTGCTCCGCCTCCTTCTCTGGCTGCTCCGTCTCCCTCCAGTGCCGCTCCGCTTCCTGTCATGCTCACCAGATCGTGCGCTACCATCTCTAAGCCCAAAGTCCGCTCTGATGGTACAGTAAGGTACCTGGTTCCTCGTGCCCTCCTTTTGGTTATTACTAATTCTGAACCTACTTGTTACTCTCAGGCATCTCAGTCCAAGGAATAGCGCACCGCCATGGCTGAAGAGATCAACGCTCTTTTAAAAACCAAACCTGGACCTTGTTCCGCCCTCCCCTACCCAAAATACTGTTGGATGCAAGTGGGTTTTCCGAATCAAACATAATCAAGATGGCTCCGTGGATCGCTACAAAGCCCGCCTTATAGCCAAAGGCTTTCATCAGAGACAGGGCATTGATTATCATGAAACCTTCAGTCAAGTAATCAAACCTGCAACCATTTGCACAGTCCTTGCTCTTGCAGTGTCTAAAGGCTGGTCTCTTCGTCAACTTGATGTCAAGAATGCCTTCCTCCAAGGATTTCTCCATGAAGATGTCTATATGCATCAGCCCCATAGTTTTGTCGACCCTGATCATCCCTCATATGTGTGTAAACTTCACAAGTCTCTTTATGGCCTCAAGCAAGCTCCCCGTGCTTGGTTTCATCGCATTCGTGTCTTTCCTTTATTGGCTGGGTTTCTCCAAAGTAAGGCTGATCATTCTCTCTTTATATTTCATCATGGGCAACACACCCTCTTTCTGCTTCTCTATGTGGATGACATTGTTGTTACTGGCAGTCATAACCGTACTGTAGAGAGTTTCATTCATGCTCTTGGCCGTGGTTTTGATATAAAAGATTTGGGTCCTCTACACTATTTCCTTGGATTGCTCGTCTCCCGTTCATCAACTAGTCTCCACATTGACCAGCTTAAATATGCCCATGATGTCCTCCAGAAGTATGGCCTTCTTCTCAGTCAACCTATGAGCACACCATTGGCTGCCAAACCTCCACTCACCGCCTTTGATGGCGAACCACTTGACAATCCGACAGTATTCCGTGAAATGGTTGGGTCTCTTTAATACCTAACCACTACACGCCCGGATATCTCCTTCGCTGTCAATACTGTTGCTCAGTTCATGAGTTAACCCCGCACCACCCACCTGATGGCTGCAAAGCGCATTCTGCATTATGTGAAAGGCACCCTTGACCATGGACTCTCCTTTAGTCCTCAACATCATCCGGTTACACTCTTTGCTTACTCTGATGCCGATTGGGCTGGATGCCCGGATTCTCGCCGCTCTACCTTCGGCTATCTGGTCTACCTTGGCTCGAATTTAATATCATGGTGCTCCAAGAAATAACCAACTGTGGCTCGTTCCAGTGCTAAAGCTAAGTATCGCTCCCTCGCTCATGCCTCCGCTGAAATAACCTGGTTAGGCTATCTACTCTATGAGCTTGGTGTGCAAATTACTCTAATCCGGTATTCCATGCCCGCACTAAGCACATACAACTTGATTACCATTTTGTTCGCAAAAAAGTTGCCCTTGGAAGTCACCGTGTTTGTTACATTCCATTTGTTGACCAGCCCGCTGACCTCCTCACCAAACCTCTTCACAAGCACCGTCATAATGTCTCAAACTGTTCTGCCCAAGGCCGCTCAGTTTACGGGTGGGGGGGGGGGGGTATTAATGTTCCTACGTCTTCTACACAAATCAAGCTAATTCCAATCAATCTTGATCTCCCGAGATTGATTGTGGAATCATCTGTTTATATTTATATTTATTGCTATGTTTAATTTTAGCTATTCTTAGAATGTCAACATTAGGATCTGTATATATACAGAGAATGTAAAATCAATTTACTCAATGAAATTCAGTTTCTACAGATACCAATAACGACGATGTTAACCTAGAAGAACAACATATTCGTTGGGATAGAATTGACTAGTTGGACCATCATTCTCTTAAAACACCACCGGGGCTCACATGAAATACCATGGTCCTCCCCATACCACTCGGTTTTGATTAGAAGACATATCGAAGGTGAAAAAAAATAGACATACATGATCGAGGTTGAACTCTAAAGCTCCGTTGCATCGCGCGGATGAGTCGAAAGTGAGTTTGAAGATCCAAGACACTGAATTGCTTGGAGGTCAGCGGCTTGGCTACAAGATAAGCCCTTACATTAGGTCTTATCTCCTCATCATGATCCCAATGTAAGATATCAATGACATCTCCCATATTATGTTGTCTAGGGAAAAAGATGCGGCAAAATTTACAGTACGTAGCATCTTCGATGGAGGATGACATATTGGACAATGGAAAGGAGGGGAGGGAGCACTCGGGTGGGAGATGCAATTGTTAGGAGGGAGCACTCGGGTTTTTTCCCTTCAAACTTGAGTGTTTTATCATCTTTAGATTTATGGAAACATGTACATTATGCATACGACATCTACATAGTGTAGTATAAGTTTGTGTAACAAATTTTTTCATTTTGATTCAAAAGATAACTCAACATAGACATAACATCATCACTACGCCAATTTTGCAATCATACGACATGTATCAGACGACAGAAGTCGTTTTTACTGTCGTCTAATTAAATTTTACGACAGACATTTAAAATTCTATCGTCTGAATGTAGTAACCCGCAGACAGTTAAAACTAGCGTGTTTATGAGACGACAATCATCTGTCATCTTAAAAACAAGAGAATTTGTATCTGATACCGTGTTTTAAAAGATGACAGAAAACTGACGTATCTAAGAGACATAAATTAAACGATACATCGAGACCGTTTATTTTTTGGTGTAAATGGAGATATTTTTTTTTGACACTTGAAGCTTTTTCATTAACTACCCCGATACACACTTTAACCTAGCAGCCTCACTCTTTTCTCGTTCAATTCTCTCTAGCAGCCTCACTCTGAACACCCAACCTCACTCTTTCGATCTGAACACCCAGCCTCACTCTTTTTCTCTGAAAGATGAATACCTTATTTAGCACCCTCTATCCCCCGCCATAGATTGATGTGAAACTTCTTTCCTGGTAAGTTTTTTTGCTACTACATCTTCTCCCGTCGACTGCCGGGGAGAAATGGGAAACGTGGCGTCGGTTAAACATGAAGAGGTCGGCGCTTTTCGCTAGGAGAGAGGTGGCGAAAGTTTTGAAGCAAATTCTCCAAGGCGACTCTCGATGGCGGTCCGTCGGCTCTATCAAGTCGCTCGTTTACAGGCCGTCGGTGAGGAATAAGATTTGCAGCTCGTTTACGGCTCTGGTCTACAAAACCCTAAAGCGTAAGCTTTACCTTATTCGAAAATGTGCTTATTTGAATTGCTTAGTTTCAGTAATTGTTGTTGAGAAAAGTGATTTTGATTTTGTTGTTTGTTTGTTTTCAAATCTCAAGATAATCAAATAGGTGTTGAATGCTGCAGACATTCTGAATAGCAAGTGGATGGTACTGTGTTGTTCAAATTCGCAATCCAATTCATGTTTGATTTTGTTAATGTGGTGAATTTACTGAAGATTTTACTTGTGGTATTGCAGAAGCAAGATGAGTTGGTTTACATTGTCACCTATGATATTTTTTTTGGCTAGGTGATCCCTTTTCTTTCAAATGCTACTAGGCTTGAGCTCATCTTAATTGTTAAGAGTTATGATTAGTGTTTGAAGATTGATTTTTGAGAGTTCATAATGTCCCATTTTAATCATATGTGCTTGGCCTTGCTTTCTTCTTCTTTTTTTAATGAATTATTATGAATTTGCATCTACAGGTGACTTCGTCGAATGGTGATGCAGAGAGGTTTCTCTTGCTTCGGAAAGGGGCTTTGCAGGCAGCTCTAGATCTCCTTTTAGTGAAGAAAAAAGTGAAGAGTTGTTAGCTCTTGATTAGACTCTGGTTGGTATTCACGTTTCTTGTTTAACCTGCTTTTTAGTTAGGGAACTGCTAAAGTCTAACAAATTAGTTAAATGTTGCAATTGGGTAGTGTGTTAGTGATGTTGAGATTAGTGTGTTTAGTGATGGAGTATGATTTTCGACCTAATGCTTGAAATGATAGGGATAAAGGAGATCATCCTGATTTGTTGAAGATACTTGCTTCATGTATTCCGTAGCTCTCAGTTGTTATGCACAAAGGAAGGTAATTGATGACTGATTTTTTGATTGTGTATATGTTATGAATACTTGATCGAAATTTCAGTTATTAGTCAAATTACAAATCTCTTAGTTTTGTTTATAAGGTCATTGATTTGATTTGATTAGTTGGTTGATGGAATTTGTAATGTAATAGGAACTGCATTTGCGTATGGGCAGACTAACAGTGGCAAGACTTTCACCATGAACGGTTCTGATACAGATTCCGGTATCATTCACTGGGAGGTGAGGGACGTGTTTGAGAAAATCCACATGTTAATGAGCTTTTGTATTGTGGCTTGTTGTGTTTAATGATTGATGATTTTGCATTTTTGCTTAATGTGTTGAGTTTGATACAGATGTCGCATCGGGAGTTTCTGATTTGAGTTTCGTACATGGAGATCTGCAATGAAGAAATTTATGACCTGGCTGTAGAGAACCAGAAGTTGCATATTCATGAGAGTTTGGAGGTTGGTTGCTTGACCACCGTTTGGAGTTAAATATAAAGGTGGCTTATTTAAATAATGAAATCACTTTTTTATTTTGTTTAGCGTGGAATATTTGTTGCTGGCTTAAGAGAGGAGATTGTTAGTAATGCAGAACAGGTTTTGAAGCTGCTTGAATCTGGAAAAGGTTCGCACTTTGAAACCAACACATGAATATTGAGGCTTTTAGGTCATTGTATCTTCTATTGATGGAACTTTCATGCTTATATGTGGCAACAAAATTTCTTTTTACAGTTAATAGACACTTTGGAGAAACAAATATGAATGCTCGAATTAGTAGATCTCACACAATATTCAGAATGGTGCATTCATACTTAGATTTCACCTGTAAAGTTTCAACTAAATACCGGATTTGCTTCTTACTGATCCCAAATATCTTATGCTTTTAGGTAATTGAAAGCAAAGAGAAGGACATTAATGCAAATGCTGATGTTATTCGAGTCTTAATCTTGGTTTGTATTCTTTCTGCCATTTCCTTTTTATGAAAAGTTGACAGAGTTACAGTTATCTTGTGCCTTTTGATATCTTAGTCATGATTGCTGCATGTATTGTAGAATTTGGTTGATTTAGCTGATTTTGAATGAATTGCTAAAATTGGAGCTGGGGAGTAAGTTGGAAAGTAGGAAAGCACATAAACAAGAGCTTAATGAATCTTGGTAATGTGATCAACAAACTAAGTGATGGTACCTAAAACAGGTATTTTCTCCGTTTTAGTAAATCATCTTTAGTTGAATAGAAGATTATTGTTCTAATGTTGACTTTTAATGGAGGGGTCATATTCCTTATCGTGATAGTAAGCTAACCCGTATACTTCAACCTGCACTTGGTGGTAATGCAAAAACTTCAATAATATGCACTATAGCACCAGAAGAGGTAGTCTAGTACTTCCTGCCAGTCTAGTACTTCCTGTTGAAACAATTTATAGCATATTTCAATATTTTGGTGTTTAATGTGTTATAGATGCATTTAGGTACATGTTGAGGAAACAAAGGGAACCCTTCAGTTTGCTAGCAAAGCTTAGCGTATCACTAATTGTGCTCAAGTGAACGAGGTTTGTTTCTTGTTGTGTGGTTTTGTAAATTGTGTTTTTGTAAATTAGTTCATGATCATAGCATATTACATGTGCGTCTTTTTTACTGTGGAATCTTTTTCTATCTCATGTCTTATTTTCTTATAGCTTCTGTAAAAGATAAATCTGTAACTTCTTTATTGCTTTGATCAAAATTTCAGTTATTAGTGAAATTATCATTACGTCAATTTTGCAAATCAAGTAAAAGTACAGCAACCTGAAATTTTATTTTCCTAATTCTCTCTTGTTACTACGATAAGTTGTGTCATCTGAAGCCCTCCATAACCATATTCATCACCCACCATGCGTTGTCATGCATCACTGTTTGCTCTTTATCATTACTTATTATTTGAATGTCTCATTAACAGTTTTTCTTCTGCTAAAATATGCAGGCAGTTAAAAGCCCAAGTCTTGATTATTCTCACTTCATATCACTTCCATTGGCTATACATCTTAAATTAGTTGATAAGCTTGTCAACTTTCAGAACTCCATCCTAGGAATTACTGATTCTTCTTAGAGTGAGAATCTGGAAAGTGGTTCGAATGAAGATGATGATCAAAAGTTAGAGAAATGATCTGATGTTGTAGTTGAACTTAAAGCTGAAAGTGATGGTGAGCGTGTGAAAGTGAACATGACCAACATTTGGCTGTTACTTCTATCTATGAGTTGATTTGTTCTAAAGAAACTAAATCTTTCATATCCTTGCAGAATTGTATGAGAGGTTCTTTTGCGAAAGCTGGTGTCCTGTATGCGCCCGTTGAAGAAATTGGCAGTGAGGGGCGACAAGGGATAGTATGCCCCTTGATGCTCGTGGCATTTATACGCAGTATGGATTGGAGGAATGAGGAGAGTATCTTATCCGTGAAGCTCATCTTTCACAAAGGTTTGTGTTCGATGGCAAGGGATATTATCATTGTTGCGCTTCTATACCTTTTCCAGAAATATGAAATTAAGACTGTTTTGTTTAATTTCTAGATGCACTTTATTTTCTCTCTTAAGTAGGAAACAATGTTAGATGTGAAAGAAGTTATGGTGATAAAATTAGTTTTACTATGCCTCTACGATGAGCAGCTAGATTTTCAGTTTACTATTATTTCATTAATTTGGTCTCATTCATTATTATTTTTTTGGCTCTCTAGGATTACTCAAAGCACCTCAAGTATAGCAAGTAATTACAATTAAGGCATATTTTGATGTAAGTATATACTTTTCAGAGTTCAGACATATGTTTATATCTTTATGATTTATAGCATGTCGATTTCTAATTCTTTGAATTACATAGCATACATTTAATTGTATCTTGAATTTTGATTGATATATCTTGTGCTTGCATTCTGGAATCCATCTGACTGACCTATGTGAGTGCTACTTGAGTTTTACTTGGGTGTTCAAACCTGCCTCAAGTCTTCAGTCGCTGGATATATCCCCCATGACATGATGAACCTCCAGGTATATTAATAAAACTTTAGTTATATCACTTATATGCATCTTTCCGAACAAGATTCATTTCATGAGGTATAGAACCTTACCCGGATTTATGTACTAGCTCATATTGTTATATGAAATAGAACTAGCTCGAATAATTATATGCAACAAGTTGACTAGAGTAGTACTTTTACAAGTTCTTGCAATAACAGTAAAAATGATTTCAACATCTTGTTATAAAGTATTGGTTGATCATAAATTTTCTTGAACATTAGGTGGCAGTTTGATATTCATATGATTGTGTTGATTTCAATTTTTCAACATCCAAAATAGTGAGAATAGCCATATGCTTTTGTAAAGCAGTTAACACTGTCATTACCCATTTGAAGCCAACAATTTAACTGTTCCAAATTGAATCCCTTAATTCGAACTTGTAACAATTGCATGCCTAAAATCAGTTAATTAAGGTGTTGGATATTGATCTTTCAATTCTATTTGGTTTAGGTGTTCTTTAAGTAAAACTTGTTGAAGTTCTGTATCTTCAATTTGGCAGGAGACGCTTGATTAAATGGTGGATACTGAAGGAGGAGGTATCAGAGTACACCACTACAGTTAGGAGGAATTTCTGCCCTCTAGAGTACACCACCAATATTTGGTTTGATGTCTTTTTTTTTCTTTTTTCTTTTTGTAATGATTATGTTATATATGGAATGACCATTGTAGATGTACTGTAGTTCATTTCAAAAATAGTAATTTATTGATGTTATAGCTTATAGGTGTCTTTATAACAAACAACTCTTTGTAAACTTTGTTGGTTTTTGGCAATGAGAATGACTTTGAGATTTATGAATTATGTTGTGCAGATGCAGACTTCTGGTATAGGTCGCTTGATTATATTGTTGTTCATAAAACATTCAAACGACAAACATAAAGAACTTATTACATATTAAAACGACATATAATTGTCTTCTGATACTAATACAGACGATAGATAAGTAAACAAATCTGTCGTCTGAACTGTAAAATCACATAAAACTAAGCATTCATATGACAGAATTATGACGTCTGACCTGATCTCAAACGAGAGACAAATGCAGAGTTTTGTGGTTACAAACTATTTCAATGACAGATAAGTGTAGTAGTACTTTGTCAACACGACGGATAAGTTAAGAAAAGAAATGAAAAAAACATTCAGACGTTAAACAAGTGACGTTAGAATTTGTTTAAGATGAGAAACATATGAAATTATTTGCAGCTTCGGTGTCCTTTCAACGACAATTCACTGGCGTTCTAACGCTTTCTAACTACAGATTTATTTTTTGTGTCACCAACCTGGATTCATAAAGACGACATACAGTAAGTCGTATAACCTTCCTTAGACGACAGATTATGTCTGTCGACTTAATTGTTATCAGATGGTACCTCGATTGACGACACGTAAAAAGGTAATCAGACGACGGGCATTGCCGGTCGTCTGAAGGCAAAATTGGCGTAGTGCATAAAAGGCATGAATGCAAGCTACGACTTCATTCACATGATGAATGTATTATGGAAAGAGCGCACTACTATCAAACTGACATGCCAAGCTAACCAACATATGTTTGTTTTTCTTTACGCAATTCCTACTACAGTTCTACCTCAAGTCTACCGAAACGTCACATATAATTAGATACATATATCATGCATGCAGGGTTTCATCTGACTGATGAGTATCAGATTAAAAAAAAAAAGAAAAGGATTGATTAGTATACATGGTTTTTTTTTTTTGAAAACAAGTATACATGTTCTTTATTGCATGAAAATGTTGAATCTGGTGTCAATTTCCAATTAGAGCCGTAAGATATATGCAGGAAGCCCAAAAAACAAAATTACAAGAAGAGTCGGATATTTTTTTTCTTTCATTTCTGAAATTCATACACAGTATAACAACTGTAGTCCTTAAAATGTTGTTTATCCACTGTGTCCCATCAGGAGGGCAATGAAGATGGAATTTGATAAAGAAATGACAAAGGGCGTGGTCAATTCGTTATATACTAGTAGAAATAAAGCCTTAAGCGACGGGAAAAAATCGTCAGCTAAGTACTCATTTTTGTCGCCTTCGGACTTAAGCGACGAAACTGGTGTCGTTTAAGATTTGTCGCATATGACGCGTCTCATAAGTACTAAAGCGACAAAAACATATAACCTGTCGCTTAAGAAAACAAACCAAGCGACGGGGATTGTTTATGTCGCCACAAACCTAGGCGACAAATAATTCACTTAAGCGACAAAATAATTTCATCGCTTAAGTGTTCCGGTGACGTATAATTTTCCGTCGTTTTACAGTTAAGTGACGAAAAATTTTAGTTTAGCGACACTCCTTTTTTTGTCGATATATTTAATGCGATGAATAATTAACTTAAGCGACGAAAAGTTGTTGTCGCTTAAGTTGTTCGGCGATGTATATTCTCTTGTCGTTTTACAGTTAAGCGACAAACCTGTTTGGTTTAGCGACGAACTTGTTTTTGTCGCTCCATTTAATGCGACGAACTTTTCCGTCGCTATAGCCTATGCGACGAACTTTTCCGTCGCTATAGCCTATGCGACAAAAGACTTTTTAGGCTTCTGTTTTATCTTATGCGACAAAATAAGTATCTTATGAGACAAAAGTTTTGTCGCTTAGGTTTTAGTTTTTTTGAAAAAAAATAATAATTTTTTTATTATTCAAAGAGAGATATTATAATAACTCAAAAATATATTCTTGTAAGTTATAAATAATTAATTCATGTAAAACCAAAATAAATTTACCGAATATTTATATTACTAACAATAATAATAAAGTTATCGTACCAACCAAATAAATACTAGCTAATATTGTTTGTACAATTATTTAAACTAGAAAAATCTACTGATTTCCTAAACTAATTTGAGAAGTGTCAAGGCCCCTATCATCATTGTCGTCTCGAGGTTGTTGGCTTGGGACCGAGGGGGAACACATAGGCTGTAGCCCTATTCGAGCCATGATTTGATCCATTTTCAACTTCAACACGATAATCTGCAGCAGACGTGCCTCAGCCGCCTCCTTTCTAGCAGCCACTATCTCTGTTATCGTCTCATTATTCGGTCGAGAGCATAAAGAGGAAGATGTTGACCTTCTGCTCTTCTCTTGGACGCCTGCTCGTCCAATACCACGAAGGTAAGACCCTTTTGTTTCTCCCATAGCGTTTTGCACAACATTTAGTTGAGTTGGCCAGTCCAAAGGATGCAGCTGATCCGGTGGGATGTCCGGGTGTTGACTGCTCTACAAAGTCTTGGCAATAGCACCATGTTCCTTCAACTTTTCCTACCATCCAAGAATAATATGTACAAGACAACTATTATAACATCATCAAAACATGATAACTGAAGCAGTAATCAGCTTTACCAAATACATATCACATGAAATATGCAACAGGCATCAGCTTTACAATATAATAACAATCAAACACTAAACTCCTATGGACACCCATAATATCATCACACACCACGAAAGCTTCTAATGAGGCTAATAAATCATCCTTGTAATTCTGGAACGTAGCATGGTTCTCTATACACTAGCAACATGCTTATACACACACACACACTTAGCTCAACAGAAAACAAGGAAGCATACTCAAAATTCTGGGACTTTACCAACTGCAAGGTAAACTTTGAAAAATCACCGACTTGTTAATTTACATTGGAATAAGCTGAAACTTTCCAGATCAATAGTTCTCATATAGAAGAACAAGAGTACAAAGTTTCAGACCAAAATGAGTCTTAAATCCTGATCAAATTCAGACTTAACACAACTCCACAGCATAACTCGAATACAATTTTAGCACAAAGCACTTAATTTTAGAAAATCACCATAATTCATCTATCTTATAAAATAACACCAAAATTTGCAGACCAAGAGTAAACATAAGGAAGAACAAGAGAACAAAATTTCAAGCCAAACGAAGACCCAAAACCCAATCAAATACGAAGCAACTTAACTGCTGAACACAAACACAATTTCCAGCGTAGTGTACCCAACTTCAAAAATTCACCATGAATCATCTATCTTATCAAACAACACCAAACTTTCCAGATAAAGGTTAATCACATGGAAGGACAAGAGTACAAAGTTTCAAGCCAAACGAAGTCCTCAATCCTAATGAACTTCGAACTCAAGACAGCTACACCGCATAACACCAAAAGTTTCAGCACAAAACACTTATCAACAATTCACTATAATTTAACTACACTTATTATCAAATGAACATCACATGAAATATGCAACAGGAAAAGTGGCATAGAAACTTTGTTAAGGCATTAGGTATTGATACTTACATAATGCTCAGCAGATTTAGGCTGGTTGATGTCGTATGTCACCGGGTACACGTCAACCACCGGTAATGAAGCACCATTATCCCTTAGCTCGGCCACCCGGTAAATGATAGGTTTCCTCCCTGAGTGGTGCTCTAACTCCTTCTTACCACGGTTGTTGGAGTTGGCAACCGACCGTCTCTGCACAAATTTTCAAGTCATTATGAGTCCTAAATCCCACTCAAATCACAAGTACACAGTAGCAAAACTACACAGCAAATGAAACAAGTAAACAGAAAGCAAAGCAATGACATGTATGCAGGTATTGAGTTTGACACGGTAGAGTAAACCCAGTTTTAAGACTATGCAGGTATGAAGGAAATGCATATATGAGTTTAACTAATATTGCTATATACAAGGGGAAAAAAATAAGTAAACAACAGCAAAACCATCATTTCCGTGCAATAAAGAGTAAAGTAAAAGTGCAGCAGCCTCATCAGTCAAGTACTTGCAGAGGGAGAAAATGAGAAATGCAAAGCGAAAGTTGTACTCCCAGTTTGCATACACTAGATATTGAGCACCATAGCTGTGCATATTGTATTCTGGAAACAATATAGATAAACTCATCTTTTTCGTTTCTTCTAAAAATATATATATATATATACACACACACAACACACATAAACTCATGTGAATATTCATTCTTTTGGTGTCGTACATGAGCTAAATGGCAGCATGACATCCAACAAAAGAATCCATCATCAGGTAAGATACTACCAATATAAATATCCATGCCAATTTATTGTTTCTAAAAACACTTGTTATATCATGATCACTGTTTTGCTATCATGATATAACAATGAGTGGTAGTTAACTTCCCTACCAGGGAAAATCACCACAAATCACCTACCCTATCCAAGAGAGCGGATAGATGTAGATGGCTGTAGAATCACCACAAATCACCTACCCTATCCAAGTTAACTTCCCTACCAGGGAAAATCACCACAAACATACATGTAGATGGCTGCTAGGTAGCTAGAGGTTGAAGAAGAAATGATAGTGACCAAGAGAGCGGAAGCTTGAAAAAGGGAATCAGGGATTCAACTTAATCCTCTACAACCACTAAACTCTTGCAGAAGGGAATCAGTGATCGGGTAACCCGAAAGTCTTGTAACAATGTTTCTTGAGCAGCTTTTTTTTTTTTTTTTTTTTTCTTCACTATTTTATTTCTACCATTGTTCACTCACTTCTTTGTAACTGAGCTGCAGTCAGTTTTCCTCGCACGGCTCATGTCTTCAATTATAAACAATATTGTGGTTAATGTTTGAAAGACTCCGTAATTCACCACAAATTGCAAACTGTAAACTATTATAACCAACAACAATGATTCCACTGAAATTTCTTTGAAAATTTTATAAAAAAAATTATATTCCTCTGAAATCAGTTTAGGTCAAGTCTCGTTAGACATCCAGCAGGAGTATGAGAACGAGAGTAGAAAATAACAATAACAACTATACCACGAATGAAGTGTTAACATTTTCTTCTTTCAAGCTAATAGCTGGAAAGAGTATAGAGCACAATAACTTTGACGAATAACACAAGCTTTACATGTGACAAGTTAAATTGACCTTATATTTAACACCATAGTACAAAAGAATAACAAATTAAAGTGAATGTTAGCGCCTAGTGTTCAAAACAGACTATCTACGGTTTTGATCACCCCAGGTCTTACTCTCAAAAAATTCATTCAGCATGGAGTCAATAGCCTCAGGACTAAACTTGATATACTTCCCTGGGTTTTTCCCATTGTCGATCATCGGTCTGCCACACAAACCATGTCCATATTAATGCCAGAAGAAGAAAAATTACGAACTACAAGAAAACAATTGAGATATAAGAATACCCGAAACGTTTGATGAATGATCTGTAAGCAGGCAAAAGAACTTCGGCTACAGCCAGCCTCAAAGACTCTCGCAACTCGCTGTCAGGAATCGTCCACTGTGATTGCCTGTGATGAAGCTCCTCAAATTGGATGTTAAAGGTCTTGAACCGCTCTTTAACTGTTGCCCTTGATAGTCCACTATCAGATGTACCGCCTGATCCCTGGATAGTAAGACACTGGAGAATCTGCACATTCGATACGAAAAAGAAAAAATGTATTAGAGAAGCTGTGAATGAATGATTTCACTTACATTCCCAGTAGCAGCGATTTAAACTACTCATGTTCAATAACTTTGAATAGAAATCATTAACCATGACCGAGCACATTTACTTCTGTTACCAGTAGTAGGGATAGAAAATTTAGTTGACAGAAGCTTATATAGGACAGAGAATAAGTTTGGTTCACACCGAAAAAAAAAAAAAAACAAAAAAAAGAGAGAGAACAAGTTTGATTAAAGAAATAAAACCTTTGCCCAAGAAACCCTCTTGTACTGATTTGCATGCTGTTGGACAATCCTTCGGTGTATCTGCACCCAGTCATCCCCCAACAAGTCCTTTGCTTCTGATCTGTTGTATATAATTAATTCAAATGGCATACTAGCATGAAAACAGGATCATCATCATTTGAAAAGCAACATAATTTATTAAGAAACAAACCTCCGTACAGATCTCACTATATAGTGAATGTTGTTCATGAGAAATAGTTGAGTTAAAGCAGGATCCTTATACTGCTTAGATTTTCCATCCAGGTTATTCTGAAGAGCTGACATAATCCTTGTAGTTACAGTGGTTAACTGGGAATCAGCATCACCTTCATCAAACTCTTGAAATAGTTGCTTCAGAGTAGACTGATAACTGCGAACAACAAAATTTGTCAGATGTGCACATTAAATGTCAACAATGCTCACACATTTGAAACTGGAGGAAAAGGAACATATAGTAGGCAATAATTCAGCCGATGGTGTTTAGTTAAATAAATGAATGATCATGAACTTGATAAAGTTAAATGCTACCCACATAAACAGTCACCATTGGATATACAATCGAAGTAATACTGATCAAGAATAAATGAATGTTCAAGCTCATGAAACAGGGAATCCAACGTCAGAAAGAAAATAAAGGAATAACTACTTACTCAAAGAGGAACTTCACATAGTTTATCACATAGCTTGTTAATGGATGAACAGTTCCATCAAGAACAGCAGTTTTTGTGGCATCTTTTTCAACCGCTTCTTCAAAATCACCAAAAGTTTCCTGGGCTGTCTGAGCTAGACGCTTTGTCAAACTCACTGCAGCATCCCGCATTTCTATGGAAGGTTTGCTTCCAAAGAGAAGTTCAATCTGAAAAATTATAACCATCAGTTATTTTATTTTGTACTAGTATGAAACCAACATTAGATCAGCATATAATAATATAAACTAGGCCGAGTCCATATCTTGTTCTTAATCCTTGCGAGATAAATCTCCATACAAATTCTACTGTCACTATTAAACCTGACCCAGTTTTTTTAAGTTTTCTACATTCAGGCCTTAGTTTACCCCATTGACTATCTTAGCAACACCTGCTGCACCAAAATCCCTGTTTTCATCAAACTTTTGGAAACTCTACCAATAACCCACTGAAAAAAATGAGGCCAAATGAAAGCAACTAAACATAATGAGTCGAAATGATCAGAAAGCAGCATAAATGTGATCACTTTTTGAGTGTGGAAGCAACTAAACCGTGTGCGTGTGTGTGTGTGAGTGTGTGTGTGTGTCTGGTTTTCTGTGTCTTTGTGTGTTTGTGTGTCTGTCCTCAGAAAATCGAGAACATAATTGCCTGTATTTCCATACCCAACAGGATTTCCATCCCCATAAATTATCTCACAGGATATATTTCAAGCAACCCTAAAAAAGTAGGTATACAAATAAAGTTTTCCAGACAAAATTGTAAATCCTTCATGGTCTATTTCACAACCAAAAGTTGCATACCTCTGACTGAAGTTCTCGCATTATCTCATACATGTCTAAAAGAACAAATAATTTTTCAGGTGACCTCTTGCTTCTGGCAATAGCCTCCCCGAAACTTAGAAGCACAGAAACACTGTTTCCAGTAACTTCAGCAAAACATGGTTCTCTCAGTGACTCGGCACCTTCAAATATTTGATCACATATTTTCTTCTCCCCAGAAAACAGCAGTTTAACCTGTTCAAAGCAGTAGCATTATTTAAAACTGCAACAAAAATTACCAAATACAAACATAATTACAACCAACGGAGCTAGAAAAGTTGCAATTACATACAGCTATTCGCATATAATGTATCCAATTCCCAATCTTAGCCTCTAAAACCTCCCACTGCATTTTCTGGACATCCTCTTTGCTAAGTCTTTCCACACCTAGTTTCCTCAAGCTTTGCTCCAAAGCTGAAGAACGAGTGTCCCTAATACATGTATGAGAACGATGAATGATATATGAAAACAAAGACCAACTTGCGATGCTGCAACACAAGTTAACCCAACAAAACAAAAGGAAAATAAAATTACCTGTAGATCTTAAACAGCTGTTGTTGATGGCCAGCTAGAGCCATTTGTTGGGCTAAATCATGCAGCAACGGCAGAACCCTCGGAGGAATAAGAGTTAATGGCGTGTAGATGACAGGTTGTAACCTTCTCTGCTGTTGCTCAGACTTTCCATTTCCATCACCTTTTGATTGATCCGCTGATGGTCTTAGAGAGTCAGGAAGACAGTCAAACAGACGATCAGGCTCCACCGGCTTGCTAAAACACAAAAGAGCTAAAGTTACTAACACATCACAGTCATTTGTTATCCAACCTCATACCATATCCCACATAAGTTCATCAATACAAGACAGAGTTCAAAATAGCGAAACCTATAATTTGAAAGGAGCTGTCGAAACTCATCTTCGAGCTTAGAGATAGCCTTATTAAGCAAGTTATTGGCATGATTAATGACACCTTCACTACTCTTGAGAGTCTTATTGACCTTGAAAAAGTTGATGGTGCTTCTCAGCTGATCAATTGCTTCCAAATAGCTTTCGAGGTCCTCATGCGGGCCTCTCAGTATTTTAGCCTCTGCCTAAACCAATATCACATTTCACCAATCACATTATGAATCGATGGATGCAGAGAGATAGAGAGAGAAGGTAGGCTAACCTTGCGTGTATGGTCGAATTGGCCCATTATGACCTCAGCTCGCTTCAACGTCTTGTCAATGTTCTCATGCGCCCTCCGAATCGAATGCGTTCTTATCTACCATGCACAAATTTGAATCAGAAACCCTAAATTTCCCCAATTCAAATCAGAAATCGTTAAGCACAAGAAATGTGACAAAACGGCGTCGTTTGGTTGGCACATGATCACAAATGAGAGTAAAAAAGGTGACCTGGGTGGGACGCATGGCGGTTTCGAGGGCGGAGAGGCGGTGGTCGAAGGAGCCGAGAATGGCGACCATGCTGTCGGTGACGGTCTGGCTTTTCTGGAGAGACTCGCGTATGCGCTCGGCCCTGGCTGTCACGACCTCCATTGCCAGAGGAACCCCCATCGTTTTTGACCCGAGAGAAAGAGAGAGAATGCGGTGATATCAAAGAGTGGAGATTTATGTGTTGTTGTGGTGGTGGCGGTGAAGAAATTTGATCAGTTCCTTCATTCTCGTCCGTCGTCGGAAATTAAGGTGACGGTGGAGGGATCCATTTGTGTCAAATAGGTGGAACCCAAGAAACAAAATGATCGCGCTTTATATGAAAGATCGGATTTTTTTGTCTGAAAAACAAAATGTCTGCGACTGTGAGATCCATGGTTCCTGGAAGTGGGCTTGGGTTTTGGGTTCACTTGTTGGGCATTGCCCAAGCTATTTTATTTTGTAATGTTTTTATTTACTTGTTTTTCAGGTTATTTGCGCCATATTCATAGGCGAGTAATAAGCCTTTAAAATAGTTTTGTTGGGCTAGTTGGCCCTCGTGCCGGTGTATGCACTCAATGTATCTTGTCTGCTTTAAATAAGTGGCGAGTTCCTTGTTTTGTCAAATGATCGTTACCGCCTAATGTTAGGATTGTAAACACGAAAATATCTGTAACAAATAACAGAACAATACGTGTACAAAGAATAATATTTAATTTTATCAATGCGAATGCGGGTTACAATCTTTGTGAACTCCTCTGATTCTATCTCCGACGTCAATTTGATCCAAGGGTGACGAGCACTTAATCTTGAATCGAATCGTTGTAATTTGGACTTCTTGTCATGTTGACGATTTGTAGAAGTTGATTGACCAAGGGCCGTAGAGGCTTGTTCTTGATCGGATTTGATCCACGAGTGGTTTCACGTGATGGTTTATTCTTTGTCTTGAAGTTGGTGAAGAAAGAATCGGCTATTTGGCAGCTTGATGATTCTTTGGGATTTGACAACTTCTAAACTTGAGGTTGATGAAGAACCGGCTATTTGGCAGCTTGATGATTCTTCGGGATTTGACAACTTCTAGGCTTAAGGTTGATGAAGAATCGGCTATTTGGCAGCTTGATGATTCTTCAGGATTTGACAACTTCTAGACTTGAGGTTGTCAAATCCCGAAGAATCATCAAGCTGCCAAATAGCCCATTCTTCATCAACCTTAAGCCTAGAAGTTGTCAAATTCCGAAGAATCATCAAGTTGTCAGTCATGTCCCCTACTAAGATGCCTACCCACGGTAGAAGGGCACAAGTTGCTAAAATCGCTTCACAGTGGCGTTTTTGGGAACCATGCAAGGGCCCAAAACCTCATGTTCAAAACGCTTCGAGCCGAGTATTATTGGCCAACATTAGAACAAGATGCCAAGACAATTGTCCAAGCATGCCTTCAATGCCATAAATTTGCCAATTTTGCGCATCATCCTCCAGTACCCATGTCTGTTATCTTTTCGCCAGTCCCTTTCAGCCAATGGGGACTCGATTTCATAGGACAACTCCCAGCAGGCCCGGGACAATTCAAGTATGTCATCATCATTGTGGATTACAACAAAAAATGGACAGAAGTAGAGCCCCTTGCCACAATCACCACTGAAAAGGTGATAAACTTCCTATGGTGAAACTTATACTGTCGATTTGGGGTGCCCTAGGCCATCATCACTGACAATGGAACCTAATTTGACAATGACACATTCCGGGAATTCTTGTCAGACTAGGGAATGGCAATCTTTTATGTCTCCCCAGCACATCCCCAGACCAATGGCCAAGTGGAAGCCATAAATAAGCTCATCAAGCAAAACTTGAAGAAACTCCTGGAAGAGGCCAAAGGGTTGTGGGTAGCTAAGCTTCCGAAAATCCTCTGGACACTCCGCACCACCCCAACAACAGCCACAGGGGAATCCTCATACCTCTTGGCTTATGGCACCGAGGCGGTGATCCTAATGGAAATGGAGGTCCCAAGTGAACGTATCACGGCCTATGACCTTGAAACCAATGTCATGGGGTTACGGCTTAACATGGACCTTCTGGAGGAGCCCCGGGACAAGGCAAACCTCCCGACCATCAACAACAAACAAAAGATAGCCAAGTACTACAACAAAAAAGTCATCCCCCGACCCCTGAAAGTAAGCGATTGGATCATGAAAGAAGTCATCCCCCAACATACTGGCCTCAAGGCAAAGTGGGAAGGCCCACTTGAAATAGTCAATGCCCTAAGACCCGCCACATTTAACCTCAGAGACTGTGATGGTCGGGTGCTACCCCGCCCCTGGAACGCTCGCCACCTTCATCTCTACCCTAGTTAATCAATCTTAAACCCAGCATCATAGCCGATACTTCATTTCTGTGTACTTTAGCCCAGTAGTGGCTCTAACAATATGTACACCTTGCCCATTAGTGGCCAGATCTAAATGAAATGAAGTACTTTATCATCCCAACATGCCGAACTTAGTCCCCACAACACGGGACCACAAACAAACATTTGATCACAAAGGCAAAACAACAAACATAAAAGCATAACGCCAAGCATCAACCTGGACTCCCAAGCAATTCTTATATTCTAAACATGTTCAAAATGGCTAACCACGCCATTTACATTGTTCCAAACAATATTTTTCTTTCACTATGCCTACCAAAAATCAAAGTTACATGTCATTTTTCCCCAGAAAATGAGCCGTTGTACTTGTTGACACCCCCCCACTCTTTGACCCGCTGCCACGACCCCGGGTCTGGCTAATGTTCACCGAAACCCTCTGCCCAAACGGGTGCTTAGAGTGATCCCGCAACATAAGTGGAGGCCTAGCAACAATAGGGCGTACAAGCAAGCTCACTTGTGACACTTCCGGACTAGGAGACTTCTTAGCCGGAGACTTCTGCACTTCGGGGCGGAACGGCGCCACAAACCCAAAAGCTCAAGGATCAGGGGGCGAAACAGACGATGTCACCTGCGACACCACCACTTGGGTGGATACGGACCCCTCGGGGCACACAGCCCTCAATGGTGACGTAGAAAAAATTGCCAGAGGCCGCGACACGCCCATAACAGGAACTTCCTTCTGCACCGTGGGCGACTTCGCACGCCAAGCCTCATGCTGCTTTGCCAAAGACCGCGAGATCTTAGCTTGCTTCCATTGTTCCGGTGTCATCTATTCCCAAGCCTTCTTTGCAGCCTCTTTCTCGGCATACCACTTGCGCATTGCTGGCTCATTAATCCAACCCGCCTGGCAGCCGATTCTGCTCAGGTCATCTTGGCCTTTGTTGTAAGTGCCCCTTAGCTGCTGCTTATATGCCTCACTTTTGTGGAATAACCTTTCCCCTGCCCTGGCAACTCACCCACACTTGGGCCTTCCAGGACACCTCCAGCTCCGCCAGCGACTGAGTCAGCCTCGCCAACTCTCTAGCCTCCACCTGCTCATCCTTCTTCCGCATCGCCTCTTTCAGCCTTGCAACCTGATCTTGGAAGATAGCAATGTTCTGCTCCAACTGCTCCAGACATTGCGCGAAGGCACAGTTGTTCTCTTCTGCCTCCCTCAATTGCTGGCACTTCGCCTCGGCATCCCCCTACAAATGGGTGACCACCCTCTCACTCGAAGCATACATTAACAACGTCGCCTGCAGGAACAGAGCCCAAGTATAAGACCAAGCCCAGATAGCAAAGACAAAACAAAACGTTACAAATGCTTACCTGAGTCAATTTCTCCTTGGCGAGCGCAATGTCAGCCAACGGATCAACCTCATCTAGAGCATGCATGTCGCGGGAGCGATGACGCACGTCGTACGCCATCTGGCCTAAGTATGGCTGTGCCTCCCTTGTCCCCTCCAAGGCTTGAGTGATCCTGTCTAGGCTCCCTGAACCCCCGAAACGCCCTTCCTTATGCGACCTCTTGGATTGGCTCTCACGAGCCGGCTCGACCCTCTCTTTCCACTTCTGAGTCCTCGCCGCGCTAACCTCTCTGATTTTGTCTACCCTCGCGATCGCCATCCTCAATCTGTGTCTCCTCCACATCCACTTCCTAGTCACCCAAGCCCATCGCTTCTGCCACCAAGGGAGGCACGTAGGCATGGTTCTCATCCGCCAGCTTCAACCTCAAAAAATCCTCACAATCGCCCAACTCCACTTCTTTCTCCTCTCCGGTCTCCAAGTCAATGTCATACCGCTTGGCGTGGTCAGCCTCGGCACGCAGCCCCCTCAGCACGTCCTCGTCTGACACCTTGTCGTACGAACCTTTCTTCTTCCGTGACCCGCCGTCCCGTGGCATCGTCACTGCATCAAACATAAAAGAGAAAGTCAGGAAGAGGACAGCAAGCAAAATATGGAATCACTCTAACAATCAAAGTACATACCCGGAACCCTGGAATAACCGAAATGGCTATATATGCCAAGGCGGCATATCCGATACAAGCTCCTACACTCGAACGCCCATGTCACCCAGCGTATCTGACGCTCCATCAGCTAAGTTAGATTATACTCTTGGGGTACTACACAAAACCAGTTGTCAGCAGAGGCAGAACAGAACAAAGTAAAGAAACACAAGACACAAGAACACGGTACCTATTTTCTGGAAAGCCCCAGGAACCCGGAAGGGATGTCCATGTCACTCCTGCCACTGCCCCCCAACTAGAAAGCATTTCTGCCGCCAACTCTCATTTGTTGAAGTGGGCAAATCTTCCACCAAGACCTTAAACTTCCCCCGGGACTTCATTGTCACGTAATCCTTGTAAACACGAAAATGTCTACAATAAATAACAGAACAACACGTGTACAAATAATAATATTTAATTTTATCAATGCGAATGCGGGTTACAATCTTTGTGAACTCCTCTTATTCTATCTCCGAATATAGATTTAACTCAAGGGTGACAAGCACTTAATCTTGAATCGAATTGTTTGTAGTTTGGACTTCTTGTCGTGTTGACGATTTATAGAAGTTTATTGACCAAGGGCCGTAAAGGCTTGTTCTTGATCGGACTTAGGCCACGAGCAGTGTCACGTGGTGCCTGTTCTTCGACTTTGATGGGGGATGAATCGGCTCGTGTGTTTGGTGCTTGTTAATTCTCCACGAGTTTATTGAAGAACTTGGTAGAGGTTTTGATTTGTTGAAGACTTGAAGACAAGGGTTGATCAAGGGCCATGCAGGCTTGATGTTGATTGGTTTAATCCACGAGCGGCTTCACGTGGTGGTTTGTTCTTTGTCTTGAAGTTAGTGAAGATGTCGGCTATTTGGAAGTTTGATGACTCTTCGGTATTTGAAAACTTCTAGGCTTGAGGTTGATGAAGAGTCGGCTATTTGACAGCTTGATGATTCTTCAAGATTTTGGGAGACTTCTGGACTTGAGGATGATAAAGAACCGGCTATTTGGCAGCTTGATGATTCTTCGGGATTTTGGGAGACTTCTGGATTTGAGGTTGATGAAGAACCGGCTATTTGGCAACTTGATGATTATTCAGGATTTTAGGAGACTTCTGGACTTGAGGTTGATGAAGAATCGGCTATTTGGCAGCTTGATGATTCTTCAAGGGTTTTGGGAGACTTCTAGACTCTTGAGAGTAATTTTTCTCTCTCTTTGGTTCGCTCCCTCCTTCTGGTCCTCTGCCCTCTTTTGGTCTGCTCCCCTCTTTTTTGCTCCTTTGTTCGCCCCCTTCTCTTGATATGAGAGGGGATATTTATAGTGTTAACATTCCTCCACTTATGGTATGTAATGAAGATACTGAATCAATAATATTTCCTTAATCGAATCAATGAATCTTGACTGATTGATTTACTTGTCAATTTTACCATAATCAAATCCATCAAATCTTAAGATTTAGATATGCCCAGATCGCTTTGGATTGAATATCATTTTTTGACCAAGATCCTTAGTAAAGGGGCGTGCCATCTCGCGGATATGGAAGGAAGGGCGAGAGGATTCTTGATTTCCAAGCAAGCGGGGAGTTCTGGTGACATACATTTCCGCATGCATGCGAACTCTGCTGACTAGCTCCTTCGTGAAGTCTCCTACACGGGGCCATCTCGCCTCACCTTCATGTACGCGTGTGGAGTCATCTTGCCTCGCCTTTATGTTCATCTACGCGCACGAAGTCATTTCGCTTCGCCTTCATGTACTCGCGCGGAGCCATCTCGCCTCGCCTTTATGTACGCGCGCGGAGCCATCTCGCCTCGCAAACATGTACGCGCGCAGCCATCTCGCCTCACCTTCATGTACCTCTACGGGAAGTCCATTTCTTGATTTCATGTGAAGTCTTTTGGCATGCGAAGTCCTCTATCAAGCTCACCTGACCTTTAGCGCGACATCACTTGTAAACTCAATTATTTTGTTTAAATTTTACATGTCTACAGTCCCGACTGCCCTTCTTCGCACACCAACCCATATGCCAACAGGCATTAAACTCTTCAAAATTAGGGAACTCCTACCCCAGTAAGCAGAAAAAAAAAACCCCCGTCCCCAATATATGCCTCAGCATATTAGGGGTGACTTGCCCCAGGGCAACATGCAGACACGCCAGTGTGTACTACATAAACGGGGTTAGTGGGAACGTCAACCCGCATTTATGTTGGTACTCGTATACCAAAGTGAAATTGCCCGGCGGGTCTCAAAATTTCACCCCCTTGCCAAGCGGCCGCAACAAGACCTCGTCAGGAATACTCCAATTTTATCTAAGTGCTTTAAGCTTTGACAAGGTCATACTGTCGCCAGGAGGTTCCCAGAACGAATAGTCCCCTTCCTGAGATCTCGCCATGCTAAACTCCTCCACCTCCTGCAAGAAAGGGTCAGACGAGGACACGTGAGACCCTGCATCTGTAACAGGAATGCCTTCCTCTAAGTCAAGGGCAATTTCCGCCGCAAGATTATCCAACTCCTTCTCCCACCGGTGCAAGGTGTCCGAGTCAGAATCAGAATCAAGCAAGCTAGAGACAGCCACAATCTCCTCGCTGGACACCCACACTGAATCTGCCATACCCTACATCCTCACGGGTTAGACACTCGCTACCTTAACCCTAACCAGCCCGCTAGCAAACCAACCAATCCCTTACTCTGGAACTCCTACCAACATCGCAAAAATGCGAACAATTCCAATCGACTCCAGATAAACAAAAACAAATCCCAGCAACAAAACAAAAAATTTACAAGTTCATACCTTGAAACAGGGGATTCGTGTAGTGGCAGTGAAGCTGGTTGCAAACAGCCGAGCGCTCGCACCCAACTGATCGAGGATGAATTGGACGTTTCCTAGATTTGATTTCACAGCCTAGCCAAAACCCTCAGCAGAAATTTGCGAATCGCTCTTTCAACCCTGAACTCCCTGATTTCGAAACACAAACTCCGCCCCCCCTTTAGTTTTTTCCAGGTCTATTTATAAACCTCCCAACCAGACCATACCAATCTATACGGTCAAGGAATAGCCACGTCAACCACGATCGTGCGAACGTTTACAACACCCCCTACGACCTCGCGTGCATGCGTTACTACGCGGGTGTTTCAAAAAAAAACAACACAACAAACAGCGCGGACAGTCCCGCAACTAGGGCGAACCGTTACGCCACCAACGCGAACTGTTATGCCCACTAGCGCGGACCGCCCAGCCACCAGGGTGAACTGTTATGCCACCACCGCGAACCGTTACGAATTTTACACTCGCCATGAATGACTACGTGCCCCTCATAAACTGGCAATTTGTGACACATGTGCAACATGGCGAGACAGTCCGTCTCGAATTCTCGGAACTTTCCCCAGCCACCTCGCGACCCTGGCGTAGGGACTTGGAGACTCGACACCATGCCTCCAGCACCCAAGTAGGCATATGGGAAATAACTCCCCACTCAAGAGCTCTCTCGAACTAGGGACTTGGGGAGTTGTTAGTGCGTAGCCAAAATATTTGGCCATGCCGAGAATATGGCACAACCACCCGGTCACCGGAGATCATTCCGGGCAAGGCAGCATCGGTGAGCCCTTCGTGGGAATCCAAAGAGTGAAGGTCTGGCAGCAACACACATGCCAGACCCACTCTCCGGCTGCTAAATACCCCCAAAAAGGGGAGATGCCGTAGAGGACCGCAAACAATCCCACATCAGGGACTGAGGCCACAACGCCCTTGTGTAAGCCTATAAAACAGTCGCAAACTCCCAAAAAAGGTAAGTCCACAATCTCCCTTCGCACTCCCGTACTATACAAGTAACGATCGAACGTTAACTTAAGTATTGGAGAGTCGAAGACTGAGCTACCCCAGTCCTGACTCCTAACGTTTTGTTACTTGTGCCGTTACAGGGCCCGGACCAAGGATTCGACCTCTCATTTTGTGATCTTGGGATAGGTAGAAACAATATATATTACCAAAATTCTCATTAATATTCTCAAAATTCTCATATATATATTACCAAATTCTCATAAAGGTGTACAATCAACCAAAATATTCTCATAAATATATATTACCAAATATTCTCATAAATATTCAACACAAACCTAAATATTCTCATAAATATATATTACCAAAATTCTCATTAATATTCTCAAAATTCTCATATATATTACCAAAATGCAACATTCAGCATGCAATATGAAAAAATGTAATATATAAACAAGAAAACTAATGGGTAACCAAAATTCATCATAAAACCAACACATCTAAAAAATTAGGAACAAAGAATAACAATAATTGACCGGAATACTTCACCGCAAAACTCATCGGAAAAAATGGTAGAAAAGAGGGAGAAAGAGCATGTACCAAACTACAAACTAGTGGATGAAGATGATATCAAGCATCAAATAAGCGAAAGATTTACGAGCTTGATCTGTGCAGATTTTTTTCCGCTGTAGCTCGATCTGTTTTCCTCCAATTTTTCGATTTGGAACTGATGCAGAGGATATAAAGAAGATTTCACTTAAGCGACGAACTATTTCGTCGCTAAAGTCAAAAATACCATTGCTTTAGTGTTAACCTAAGACGACGAAAATTAAATTTCTCGGTTAGGTGCAAGCTATCATGCAACAATCAATTTCGTCACTCAAGAGTCAACATTTGCGTCGCTTTAGATAAACACTAAAGCGACGGAAATCGAATTTGTCACTTAGGTTCAGGATATTATGCGACTAATATTTTTGTCGCTCAAGAGTCAAAATTGTCGTCGCGTTAGTCTAAACTAAAGCGACGACATCTTAATTTGTCAGTTAAGTTCAAGATATCATGCGACAAACATTTTCGTCGCTCAAGAGTCAAAAGTTCCGTCGCTTTAGTTAAAAATTAAAGCGACGAAACGTCAATTTGTCGGTTAAGTTAAGGATATTATGCAACTAAAGTATTCGTCGCTTAAGGGTTAATGTTTCGTCGCTACATAAATAATTTGCGACAAAATCTTTATTGTAGCCTGAGTAGGACCTGTGGTGACGAATCTTAGGCGACAAATCAATTTCATCGCTCCAAAGAATTGTAGCAACAAAAAATGTATCTTTAGCGACAATATGAGTTTTCGTCGCTTAGCTAATTCTTAAATGACAAAATATGAATATACCCGTTGCTTAAGCCTTTTTTTTTTACTAGTAGCATTACCATGTTGCAATAGTGACGCACATGCTTCACACTTTGACATGCTAATTGGTGCGTGATAGAGTACGTAAAATTGGGGTTTAGGTATAATTAATGTCCCCCCCCCCCCTCCCCCTTCCTCATCCTTGTACTCTATAATGGTTATAGCTTACAGCAGCCGTTTTAGTCCTATCTTAAAAAATAAAAAAATAAAAAAATATATACTCCCCCTTAGCTGGGTCAAGACGATTGATTGACCCAAACTTGTTGAGAATTTCAATAACTTGCTGAGACTTGGTGAAAATGTCAGCTAGTTGATCCTCACTCCTGATATAATGAGTTTCAATAACTTTATATTGGATTTGAATTCTGATGTAGTGGTAATTGGCTTCAATGTGCTTAGTACGCTCATGAAACACTAGATTGGAGGCAATATGCATGGCTGCTTAATTATCACATAAAAGAGACATAGGCTGAACACTAGAGAATCCTATTACTTAAGAGACCTTTCAGCCATATCAGTTCACATGCAGTGGAAGCCATGACACGATACTCAACCTTTGCACTTGAACTAGCAACAACACTTTGTTTTACTCTTCCAAGTTACAAGATTCCCACCTACAAAAATGCATAATCATGTTGTGCTCTTTCTATATAGAGCATTTCATGCCCAGTCAGCAACTACAAATCCATGCCAATGATCGTTGTGTGATAATGTTCTTGAGCAAAATATATTTCCCATATGAGCCTTTAAGATATCTAAGAATGTGTTAGACAATGTTCAAGTGATCAACAGTAGGAGCATGCATAAATTGACTAACAATGCTTATTGCATAGGATATATCATATCGAGTGATAGTGAGGTAAATAGGTTTGCCAACTACCCTTTGATAGTAATTCAGGTTCAACATAGATTCTCCTTTAGTAACTAACTGAAACTTACTATCAAGTGGAGTGCGAGCCAGTTTACAGTCCATGATCTTTGCTTCTTCCAAAAGATCAAGCACATATTTTCTTTGATTCAAAAACAGGCATTTGTGAGAAGAGACCATCTCAACGCCATGAAAGATCTTGGTTTGAAAAGCTTGCTTGAGAGATGTAATCTCATCTATATGATCACCAGTACGTGATGGTTAAATCATTAACATAGATGAGAACAACAAGCTTTCCATGAATGCTATTTCGAATAAAGAGGGAAGAATCAACATCTTCAAGAACTAAGCTAAGCTTAGCATACCATGCTCGAGGAGATTGCTTCATACCATAGATTGCTTTGTGAAGCCTGCAAACCATGTCAGGGTCACTGGATTGAGGATGACCAGGAGGGGGAGTTGGAAGTATTCTGCGTGACACTCAAGGAAAAGCTATTGCTGCTTTTTCTCATCATATTCAACATGCAACTTCTACCAAACATGTTGAACTGGAAGTAATTCGTACAGCCTTACAGTGGATTCAGAAAAATGGTTGTCATCAATGCAGTACTGAACTTCATGTTGAGGATTACTTTAGTATGGAACATGCCAATCTCATTGATGACATTCACAGGCTGCAACAACAAACTGATTATGTAGTTGTTTTTGCCCCTAGAACTGTGAATGCGTGAATGCAGTAGCTCATAGACTAGTTAGTTTTGCTTTTGATTCAGTTGGTCATAAGAAATGGCTCTCCTCCATTCTTATTATGCTTGGAGATGCCCCAAGTTATTATTGTACTCATATTACTACTCAATAATACCAAAGTTGCTACTCTCTTTTCCTAAAAAATATTAAAAAAATTAAAAAAATCTAGCGTTTATTCCATCAAATATGAAGAAAAAGACATATTTTCCCATAAACTAATTGTGACTTACATTTCAAAAGGTAAATTCTCCATAAAAAAATTAATAAGGAAAACATGAACTAAGGTAGTCCTTGGCGATCTTGGCTTGATTGGGGTTGGTGACTTCGATGATGGCCAATCACAGATCATCTAGGTAAGGTCGATCTTGAGGCTTTAGGAGTTCAACTTATTCGTGGCGTCGACAACTACACCGCTGGTGTAGACGTGATGGTTTGTGATTTGTGACGATGGGTTGAGGATTAAGAGGATTAATTTTGAGGAATTTTTCTTGGACGAACAACGACGACTCGAGCGTATTTCATTTCATATACCTAATGTAGGGGTCATCATTTGGCTCATCGGCCCAAAGGGCCAAAGCCCGGCCTGGCCCATATAAAAGCCCATCTCGGCCCGGCCCATAAGGCATGAAACCGGGCTAGGGCGGAGGGTTCAAAGCCTCGGTCTGGCCCGCGGCCCGACTCGTTACATGCCCATCAAAGCCTGCCCGGTCCTAAAAAGTCCTCCCCAAAGCCCTATCAATCGTTTATAAATATTTTTTATGGAGTTATTAGTTAAACATGTGAACTAATTAATGCATTAAGTCATGTTTTAATTTGATTTTTTATTACATTTAGTTCAATTATTAACAAATCTTAACTTTTTTATAGTTTTTTTGTTTTATTTAATAAAATTTTATTAGATATATGTATATAATAGGTCTGGCCTGGCCCATCTAAAAAGTTCGGCCAAGCCCGGCCATAATAAACCCGTAGGCTTTGATTTTTTTTGAATAGCCATGCTCGGCCCGACTCTAAATTAAAAAAAAACATGATTGATGCCCGGTCTGAACCCGTAGGGCTTGGATAGGGCCGGGCCGGGCGGGTTTTTTAACAAACCCTAACCTAATGTATGAAATAAATACTTTATTGATGTTATTTTCTTGCACAAACCCATGGAGAGACCTTATTGAAGACCTAATGAGAAAATGAAAGTCAAGCAATATAATTTTTTTTTTCTACGTAGGTTGAGCAATAGAAAAGTTAGTAGAACAATCTTTTCATGTGAGACATTCTAACGAGGACTTTTATAATGAGGATTAGTTAAGGACGTTTTGGTTTATTTTATTTTTTGTTCTTATATCCACATCTTAATAGGTATTTATAAGTAATTATTTCTGCAAATTTTCAGCTATATTGAAAATTGTTAAAACATTCATAACTATGATTTACCAATTATGAGCTTAAACGGTTTATGTTTGACAGATTTGATTCGTCTATTAATAGGATCTAGTTCGTTATATTTACGCTCACTAATTTGACTGAAAATTTATATAAATAATCTACTTATATATACCAAAAAAATAAACCGATAAGATGCCAAAATGTAATTGAAAAACTAAAAAATCATTAACTAATCCTTATTATAGAGCTCATTATTCGAAGGACTCACGTCTGTGTAACATGGAGTTGTTCAAAACAAAAATTAACATGGAGTTTCTACCTCATTTATTAATTTATTTATTTCTACAACGCCCCTTAAGCACACAAAAGGAGAGAAAGAGCAACAACACTCTCTGGGCCCTAACACTTCTTTAACGCTGCTGCACAAAACCCAACAGATAACTGACCTTCTATTCTAGTTTGATGAAACTTTATTCTATCCAGACACTCCAAGACCACTTTGCCTGAGAGAAAGGTACCACCAACTGAGCTCAGTACGTCCACTCCTGAGGTAAAACAACATCAGGACGAAGCTGGTGATGCTCTTCGCCCATACCAGCGCAATTATTCATAGAGTTCCTTTGTTGAATGCCGCTAGTCTCTCGCTTATTTTTCAACCCTGCATTGAACCATTAACCCAAAATGAAACTGTGATTCGAAAATTAAGACAAGATCAGAATAAGAGATAAATCATGTGACTAATATCACTCACAAAGCTGAGTACTCATCATCAGTAAAATACGCATACCGACATGAATAATTGTTAACCATTGTCCATTGATCAATGACAATTACAGGATAAAATTCATTTCAAATTCTCAAAATCAACCTCAATTCCCAAGTAATGACCAAGACATACGGAAGGACATCACCTGTACCCATTTTGCCCTGTGCCAATTATATGCCACCAATATATTTTAGCCACATGGAATTCCACTCACAACGCCGAACTACGTCTAACTGCGGTTAAGTTTGATTAAATTGAGTTTTTTACCGTTGAAAAAATAAACTCAGCCTTTTCTTCTCCGCTCCGGCCTTTTCTTCTTCTTTCCCTGTACATCTCCTCAACTTCATCGTCTGTTTAACCACAAAATTGTGTTCCAAAAAGTTTATTGGTGCAAATCGGAAGGAGAATATGGTGACGGTGCTGGTGTTGAGGACGAATTCGTGCTGGGAGGTGGGGGAGCATTGGTTTGGGGAGGAGGGTGAGGTCTGCGGAGAGGTTGCTGGAGTTGCAGAGGCGGTTGAGGTTTTCAAGTGGGCTGGGTTTGGGTGGAGAGAGAGAAGCTTTTGGAGTGAAACTGTGAAAGTGGAGGGTTTGGGAAGAAGGGGAATATGGCATGATGATTGATGGTATGAGAATGGGAATGGTGGTGCCGTGGTTGTGCCAGTGCTGCCATTTTTTTTCGTCTGGGTTTCTTCGTGAAAAAATAAATGAAAATAAATTTAATATCCTATAACTAACAGTGTTAGATCTTTGTTAGGTGTCATGAGTGGAATTCCATGTGGCAAAATGTTATTGGTGGCACATAATTGGCATAGGGCAAAATGGGTACAGCAGATTTCAATCCAAGACATACAACCATTTGCAAACAAAAGAATTAATAGCTTGTTTGGCTCTAAAACTGTTTCTAGGATTGGATTTTAAACTATAGCAACAATGGAACAATATTCAAGGAATGATTATATTGGACATTTCATTGTTACTCATGCAACCTTAGCTAACTCAATAATGTTGAGTTGAAATAGATTGAGAAGCAATCCCACCAGTCCATATACCAAAACAGAGACTACATCAATGAAGTCCAGCCAAAACTATAAAATACTGGGTTCATCTCTGCAAAGAATTTAATAAAGGATGTACTTGTAAGAGCAAATGAACACCACACTCAACCACCTTTCTGCACTAGGAAAGCAAATGATGAAGTTTCAACTTTACCAAAAATTTAAAACAGCCATGAAAAAAAATAGAAATTTTGGTAGTTTTTGCATAAAACAGTGGTAAAATAAGCCCAGAATAGTCTGCAATTACTCCTAAACGCTCAACCGAAATCTGAAAATATACCTTAAACACAGAGATGTACATATTAACACCCTCACATGTCTTGACAAATATACTCATATAATGACAAATACCCAAATAAACGGCAATACCAAAAACACAGAAAAGTTGAAAAACCAAAACAAACAAAATAAAAATAAAAAAATAAAACAAAAAACAAAAAACAAAAATCAAAAACCTGCAAATGCTATGAAACTACTCACCAGATTTCTTCTTGACCTCAGGACTCATGGTGGTTATGGTGGAAGCCGAAACCCGAGGAATGAAAACACCGGTGCCACCGGAAACCCTCTCAAAAACACCAATTGGGGCAATCCCATTTCCCTGAAACTGGAAAAGGCGGTTTTGGTTTTGGTTTCGGATTTGGGCTTGGTTACGATGCATACTCAAAGACCTAGCTCTAGCTTCCAGAAAGTTACCATCACCAACCTGTAACAAAACCTTCATTTACTCATCATACAGATTTTTTAACAAAACCTTCATTTACTCATCAGGCTGGAAAAAGAGCAAAAAGCTCTGAAAAGAGCCAATAAGACATTTCAAAAAAAAAAATCCGGTTCATTATTGTACCTGAGACTGAACCGGGTTCGGGAACGGGTAGTGGTGATAGAGCTCAGTCCCGGGAAGGTGAGCTCCACTCCCGTTGCAGAAGCCGCAGAGATAACTGCGGCAGTACTGAGAATCAAGATAACCGGTCGTAACCGGCGGACTGAACCGCTGAAAAGACGAAGACGAAGCATGTTAGTTGGTCATGCAAAAGTCCCACACAAAATGCTAGAAAAGCGCGTGCAGGCGCGTGTGATATAGAAACTAAAAGAGTGATTAAACCTGAAGGCCTAGACCGCGACGTTGTTTGAGCAAAGTGAGAGCGGCAAGCCTATGAGTGAGGTCGTCCATGGAGGAAACCCGACTCTGGAGGAGGTTAAACTCAGACGGGACGACGTCGTTGAAGAAAGTATCAGAAGAAAGCCACAGTTGAGCATGGTCTGGAAACTCGGCCATGCCTGAAATAATCTCAAAGACCAGAAAACACAGAGAACACAGAAAAGCAAATCTGGGTTTAAATGCGAGGGGAATTTCAAGGGGTCTGAAAGGCGGGATGGTTTTTTTTTTTTTTTTTGTTCTTTGAGTTTCGTTTACAACTGTGCGAGAGTGTTCCGCTTCTTCCCTCTTTAATGAAGAGAGAGAGAGAGAGAGAGAGAGAGAGAGAGAGAGAGAGAGAGAGAGTTACTAGGGGCCTGTTTGGATTCTCAATGAATACGAGTTTTTTCGGAAATTTAATGTACGAGTCAAGGAGCAAAAGACGGACGCGAGTTTCGAAGTATTTGCTGCGAAATTTAATTTGGCAAAAAAGGATATTGTGGGACCAAACAAGGCCTTAGGTCTGTTTGGGCCTCTTCGCTCCACGACCCGTGACCACTCCGCACGCGCCACTCCGTATTGCTAGGCTCGTCGTGCCTCCACTACTCTGGCCGTATAGCCCCGTCGCGGCTCTAATCAGTTGTAGTCTCGGGAGTGAGAGAGTGGAACCACTCGCGCATATCGACTTGACAAGTGGAATTTGGGGCACGTGGCGGCGGGTTGATGGGAGGTGGAGAACAGGTTTAGGCGGGAGAGTGTGAGGTGGGTACTAAAGAAAAGGCTGATACGTTTGCAGGAGTTGCAGGCACCAAATCGACGCAAGGGATGCTAAGCTGCTAGCTATAAGTATCTGCTAGACTAAGACTGCTACAACTTCCTGATATGATTGAGAAGTGTCATGAGGGGGAAAGGGTATAGTGATATTGGCCTCATCTTATTAAAGTTGCACCTCTTTTGTTTTCAATCCATTTTGCCATTTATTCCTCTCATTTTCTTGACACGAAGGATTGACCTCTAAAGTAAACGGATTCGGGATCGAAATTCGGAGGAACTCTTAGCTGCGCATGTAACGGATAATTTAGAGTTCACGAGTAAAATCGTTAATAACAGTTTAAACAGTTATGTGTAAGACGAACAACATTTTTTTAAAATTGATGTGTTAAATGATGAGTATTAATTCAGAATCACGTGTTAAACGATCATTGTTTTCTATTAAAATTGTTGATATTTATTTAAAATTTAAAATACAGTTTGACTGTATTGTGCATTCTAATTTATTGATATATCTAAAAGATTTACACGACATTTATGATTTCATATGCTTGAATTTCTAAATTTTAGTTTCACTCGGTGTTTAAGAAAACTCATGAGAAAAATGTTAGAACCAACCAAAAGTTTTCAAGGCCATACAAATATGAAGTGAAATTTGTAGAGCTAGAGAAAAGGATCTCAAGCAAAGTCATCAAGGCTAGAGCCTGGCTTTAACATTTACTTAATTATAGATGGATGGGAACTCATCCAAGCAAACGCAAAGAAGTTTTTTTCCATTTCAGGTAGCAACATTGTTTCAATTCCAGCTTGGGGAATCACATTGAGAGCAAGCAATCTCAAAGACTAATTCAAACCTACTAACTTCAAAAGACCCTACACTCTTTCCACTACTGGTTTGGTTCAACCTTCCCCATTACATGCCCATTCTTCACCTGCAAGCGTCAGACAAAAGGACCCAGGTAGGAACCAGGTCAACAAAAACCAACACTTCCACCTCCTGAACGACGCCGTCGAGTAGTTTATTACTTTAGTTACCCTTCTCCACAAGGGTACCCTTGCTCTAAATTAAGGTACACTCTGCTTACCGTATACCACACCGCATAGTATTCACAATTCCACATAACCGTGTCATAAATTAAAAACACCAAGAGGTCCGATCTTTTTCAATTCGGATCCTTTTTTAACGGGTGGTGGGTCGGGAGATTGGACCCGCGGGCGACCTGAACCGGATAGTGACAACAGGATCGTAAGCGCACCAATGGAACCCAACCTCCGTCCCCATCTCCTCAGCTCTGGAACATTCCTCACACACCACCACGCCACCTCCTCCTCCACCGTTACCGCCGCCGCTCTGGCCCAACCCAAACCCGGAAGCCCTCACCAGGCCCATACTCATCAAATACCTCACCTTTTCCATCTGCAACTCCCTGACCCTCTTCTCCCACCCGACCCGACCCACGAAAGGCATACCCGACCCGACGTAGTTGATCTCCATGCCGCGCCTCAGGAACACGGCATTCTCCAGAGGGTTCTCCATGATTGGACCAGGGGAGTAATACGACGCCGTTTTGTAGTCGAGGTGGTGCTGACTGTGTTTTTGCCTGCGACGCTCGCGCTTGATCCGCTTCAGGACGACGATGAAGAAGCAGTTGGTCTCGCGAGAGATGGCGCTGAAGTTGATCTTGCTCGTGACGGGGATTCGACGGCGGGACTTCGGCGAGGAGATGAACACCGAAAACTGGTTCGGAGAGATTCCGATCTTTTGGCTCAGAACCGCCTGGAACCGCTTGAACTCCATCGCCGGATAAACCACGACGTTTCCAATCTCCGACTCGCTCTCGCCGTCGCAGAACACCACCGGGAAAGAGATGGCCCCGATGGCCTCCATCATCTCTGGCACGATCATCGCCGGCGTGATGACGTCAGAACGTGATTGCGTCGAATTCGAGAGGTGGAGAGAAAGAAAGAGCAATTTGATGGTTTTGGGTGGGGAGAGAGCTGAAGAGGGGGGTTTATATAGTGGAGGTGTGGGGGTTTAGGTCTGGAATGGTAAATTCGGTAAACCGGTGAGGGTATTTATGGAATAAATGGATTAAAAGCCAGGCTTTGGAGAAATCTGGTCTTATCTGCCAGAGCGCATGCCTTATATGTGATCAGTGTAAAACTTGGAGCCCAAGCAACTTGAAAAAAAAAAAAAAAACCTTTCATTTTGGTTGGCCTCATCTCATTATTTGTTTCTATTTTCGTCTACGTCTTTAATAAGAAAATACCTAATTAACCCTTGTAAATATATATATCAGGTCTTTCCCGATGTCCGTCATGGTTATTATGGTCATTATAAGGCCAATTGATGAAAAATAGAGAAGACTCTAAATAGGGGAATTATGGGAATCTTGGTAGTCAAGCTGAGTAATTTAGTGTCAGCTCCCAACTCACAAGAAAGTTCTTGGTGAGCAAGTAATTTCTTCAGCATTTAAATCTCATTTTCCGGTAACTTCTTCAAGACGAATGGCCAAGTTAACAAAAGATGAAGTGAAGAAACAGTAGGTCAAAGAATCCACTCCTATCGATTCCAAGCTAGAATCCATGGGAATCTCTTTATTGAATTTTTATTTTAATTTTTTACAACGTTATTTTTTTTTCTTATTAAACAGAAACAGATAAGATAGCAACCTCGTTTGTCTTATATGATATTTCATTCCCCATCGACTTCTCTTTTTCTTGTTCTTTTATTTTCCTTTATATATATATATATATATATATATAAAGGCCCGATCAGAGACGCACGTCCGTACCAGGTTTAAAGTGCGGATGTCCCTCCATTCTCCATCCTCTGGCGCCAACGACGACGCCCTTTCGCCCCATAAGACTCCAGCAGCGTCTTAGACCACCTTCCTTCACCGGCGAGACTGTTCTTTTCCAGTTTTTCGGCAAGATCACCCAAAACTTCAAAAAAGTCGATCTCGCAGGAAACTAGAATTCGGCGGACTCGCCAGGGAGAGAAAGTGGTCGGGGACGCTGTTGGAGTCCGTTGTGGTGGAGGCGCACCGTCGTTGGCGCCAAGGGGTGGAGAACGGAGGGACGCCGTGCGGACGTCCGCTCTCGAACGGCTATGTATATATATATATAGCCGTTCCAAAGAGGACGTCTGCACAGCCCTTAAAGTGCGGACGTTCCTCTATTCTTCACCGGACGGCTCCGACGACTGCGTGTTTACACCCGAGTGGACACCAATGACGTCCCTGATCACTTTCTCTTCCCGGCGAGATCGATTTAAAGGTCTAGGCAGCAACATCCACCCAAAACTTTAGACACGATCGATCTCGCAAGAAAAGTAGAATTCGGCGGACTCGCCGGGGAGAGAAAGTGATCGAGGACGCCTCTGGTGTCCGCTTAGGTGGAGTCACGCCGTCGTCGACGCTGGACGGAGAACGAAGGGATGTCTGCTCTTTAAGAGTGTGCGGACGTCCGCCTCTGATCCGGACTATATATATATCTCATAAATTTTAAGGTTTTTTTTTTTGTTTTTGTAACAATAATGAGAAGTATGTCTTTTACTTGCCCACTTCATTTAGGATCTAGTGAAATTATCCCCCCTTAATAAGTGAGATTGCGAATACGAGAGTCATGAAAAAATTATAGTAAATTATATATTAGTTACTGACCAAATTTCAGTTTACAAATACATCATTTACACATTATCTTATACATTTAAGGACAAAAATTAATAAATTAGGACAAACTAATGTCCATATGTCATTTGTCACTACATATTTTACCAAACTACTATGCACTACATATTCTACTTCTACTATGGACGTGTTACTGACATGTCGACAAGAGACATGTTACTGTCGTGTCGACATGAGACGTGCTACTGCTGTGTCGACATGAGACATGCTACTGTTGTGTCGACATGAGACATGCTACTACCGTGTCGACTGGAGATGTGTTATTGCTGTGTCGACCGCAGACGTGCTACTGCCGTGTCGACCGCAGACGTGCTACTGTTGTGTTGACGAGAGACTTGCTAATGTTGTGTTGACAAGAGAAGTGCTACTACTGTGTCGACCGGAGACGTGCTATTGCCTTGTAGGAAGGTGATACTACAGTGTTGACGAGAGACTTGCTACTGCTGTGTCGATGAGATACTTGCTACTGCCGTGTTGACCGGAGCCATGCTATTGTCCTGTCGACCGCATACGTGCTACTATTGTGTCAATGAGAGACATCCTACTGCCGTGTAGGAAGGTGCTACTACCGTGTCGATGAGAGACGTGTTACTGCTGTGTAGGAAGATGCTACTGCCGTGTCGGTAAAAGACTTGTGTCGACGAGAGACGTGTTACTACCGTGTCATTTTGTGTAAATTTGTTTGAAAAATGAGTATTTTAGTCATTTTGCCTATGAAAGTCTAGTTTAGATCTAGTACCATTGATTTGGGCATGAGCTTATGTCCTAATTTTTACATAAAATATTGTAAGTAAGGTTTTTGTGTTTTTAAATTTAATCATGTGCTATTATGTAATTTTCTAAAAAAATTATTTATAGCATTTGAGTTATTTTATGTCTTGCACCTTTTTTAGATTCCAATAAAAAGTGAGAAGAAATTGTGCTATTTTTTAATCAGCTTGGTTTTACTTAGGAGAGAAAGGAATTTAGAAGGAAGCGCCTCATGTGCGTCCTAAACTATTATCTAAATGACAAGTTGGAAAACAAGAAGAAGGCAGCAAGTTGAGCCAAATCTTAGGCATGGAGAGGCTATACATGACCACAAGAAGTAATAGCATCGGCCGGGAAATGAGCTTCACTAGCTTCACTACGAGCTGGAGTTTGGATAATGTCTCTGATCGTGGATTTTAGACGCTAAGGGGTTCACAGTCACACTTTCCCAAAATGCAGTTGATCACAAGAGCAGAATCCCCTTCCAACGATAGGTAAATTAAGTTGCTCGAACCATAGGGCAGCTCGAATACCGTCCTTCAAAAGCAAAACACTTGGCAACATGAACATAGGCATTGCGGAGACTTCTGGAACCATCCACAAGATGGGAACCAACCGTGGGAACCATTATGGCCCATAATGACAAAGCCGGAGGCAGCACAATTAGCAGCGGAGACTAAACCATCAACATTAAGCTTGGCATAAGAGGGGGGAAGCCAGCTGATCAAGTCAAGAATGTTTCTTGAGCTTCTAGCAGTAGGGTTACGGACTCTGTAGGCAGCACAAATAGAGGAAGATACATGGACTACAGTAGCATTCGACAGATCGAAAAATATGGTTGTTTCGAGCTTTCCAAATCTGACAATAAATATTCTTCAGGTAATCATTAAAACTAGAAAAAGAGGTAGGCTTAGGAAGAGTGCCTGCAAATTCCACACGTTGTTAGATATAGTACAAGAGTGGAACATATGATTGACATCTTCCACAGCAGAAACACCCACACCGAGGACAAATATTGATCAAGTCGTTGATAAATAGATCGAGTTTTGGCACTTTGTTGAGCACATCAAAATTAGGGTGATTAATGAGGTTACATTGTAACCAAGTAGACGAGTAAGACAACAGTCACAACATAATGAAAGAAAGAACCATTTGGGCTGTTCCCCAAACAAATTCATCGTCATTCATCAATAACATAAGCATGTAAGTAAGTGAGCAGCAAATGTGCATTGAAGCACGTTTTTCATTCAACATTTTTCACTTAACAAATGTGTCTAAAATGTTTTTGTTACAATATTTAGTAGGATCTTGACTGTGGGTAGATCTTCCCCAGAAAAGAAAATAAATAAGTTCAGCTCAGACTGCACAACCACTACAACCATTTGTGTGTTTTATGAGGCCACATTGTTTGTGTTGTACACCAATAAATTTCCACCACCAATATAATTTGATACCAGTGCGTTTCCGCCCGATGTTAGTTGAGAGAATGCCAACTGAGAGTGCTCAAGGACAAGTTCCATGCAGAAACTTTTCCTGTGATGGAAAAAGAATTAAGAGACTAACCAAATGCTAATGAAACATGCATTAAGAGAGTAAACCAATCTTCTAGCTTACTGTTGTAAACGGCAGAGATGGACACATATACCACCAGTATTGCAGAAGAGAAAAACATAATATATCCTAGTTCCCAAGGACCTTATTCAGTTTGAGATATCACACAATTGATGGGAATCCTAAAATAAAAATAAAAAGAACTCCATCCCCAAAAGAACACAAATGAGAATTAAGATCAAGAACTTCAGTGTTTAAGTTACCTCAGGGCATCCAGTAACTGGGTGGCTATGTGCTTTCTTCTGTTAGCTGGAGTGACCCAAATGGCTCTAATGCCGCAGACAGCGGGTACTGCTTCCTTTTCACAAATGATAGCACCCGTGAAGTACACATTCAATGGTTCAGGAGCAGAAGGGGCTTTTCTAATGACTTCCCTCTGAAATTTAATTTCCCCAAACTGGAGAGAAGATAACTTTGTTTTATTTGTTGTTGCACTAGCAGAATTTGAACTTCCATCAACTGCAGACGATAGGACTTTGTGTGCTTTTGTTATAGGTTCAGCAACCAGACAGCCTACAATTCTTGCGGACAAAACAAACAGATACACCTGCAAACAAAAGGTGGGCGATAAAATTGCAATGGAGAAGATATCTACTACAATACTAAATCATGTCATACAGAGAAAAACAGATACAAAACCATGCCCATTCTACTAAACTTGTCAAAAAAATGGTTTACCAACTATATATTGCAACAATATAAATGCATAATATGCCAAAAAATAAATAAATAGAAACCATAGCTCAAATGACCTGGCTGAGGATAGCTTAAGTATATAGGAACTACAGCGATTAGCATTGCTTTAGAATTACAGGTCACCACTGGTTTTGTAAACATTCAAGAAAAATTATTGAATACGTTCAAATTTCAACAACTAATGCAGAAATTAATAGTACTTCAAGAACTCTAAGCCATTTGGTGTAACAAAAACTCATATAGCATGTTTCTAACAGACCAATTAACTATTCACAGTCACCTTAAACAACTTGGGCAGAATCCAGCCACTGCCAAGCTCAGTCTCCATCATTGTCACAACCTTCTCAACCTGCCACAATAAAATAATGGTCCTATTAAGCTAATCGCTGAACTTCCTTTGTACTATCAGACTTATCTAAGATACTAATAGTTCCTATATCTTCCTACTCATTAGATCAACTAAAACAATGTGAACCTTGTTCCTCTGAGCAGGAGGATCACTGTCCAACACCAAAAGAATCCGACCACCTCCAACTTTAGGCTCATGAACAGCCCTCTCATTGCACCACCCCTGCAAAACTGAATCATCAAATCTGAGAAAACAAGCACCCAAAATGAACCTTGAAAAAGCTGTCGTAACACACAACGTAGAGCATTTGCACCTTGAATTGTACTCCGCGGGTGTAGTCATTGTGAAATCCCTTGTGAGCCTTCTCATCCTCTTGATCTCCAGTGACATACATGACCCCGCAAACGGCACAAGTGTGCAGAAGAAAATCAGACTGACCCAAGTCTAAATGGTACTGAGCATAGCTTCTCTTCTTGTTCTTGGTCACTGTCTTTCCCAATGCCATCGATTCTGGGTTCGGAGATTCGAAATCTGAAATGGGTGTCTTTGCCAATTGGTTATCCCAACTGCAGTCACTCCCACTCCTTCAACACACAAAAGAGAAGATTGAAAGGGGAAAAATAACAAAAAGGGTAAAAACCACATTAAACCCAATACCCAAGTAGATAAATAATGAATTAAGGTGAAAATAGAAATGGGTTTCGCAAATACCTTTGTGGGTTTGGAGCTCTTCGCTTGTAGGTGGACAACTGTTGGTGTTGCATCTTTTCCCAGATGCTCAACTCATCGTCTTCGTGGAGAATGGGAGGTGGGTCTGCTGGTTTGGGTGAAACAGAAGAAGAAGAAGAAGAAGAGGGTTTGAAGAAGGTACTGATTTTCGATTGCATCGGATCAATGAAACGAGAGGAAGGTGATTTTGTTGAATTGTGGAATTTGGAATTTTGGGTTACACGCTTTTTATTTGTCGCTTAATTTGAGTTGGCGCCCAAAAGTTTTGGGCAGACAGTCAAATCAATTTTCCCGCCTAACCTTACTCGGATTCGGCTTCATCGGGTCGGGTCATTGATTCGGGCACGAGTGCTGTTTTTTGTTTTGTTTTCATACGAAAAAAGACTATAATGTTAAAGGTGGGAGTCTGCCTTCAATCAAAAAAAAAAAAAAAAAAAGGTGGGAGTCTGCCTTTGCAAACCAAGAATTTACCACATCAAATGATCAAATGAAACATCACTACTGCATCATATGGGGAGGGATGGAGCGAAACATGGAGTTAAACTCGAATTGATGTCTCTTTAGCTCATAAAAGAGGCAATTTTAGAGCATTCCACCACATGACATTTGGTTAAATTCGAATTTTGTCTAAACACGCCAAGAGTCAACTTTGTTTTCCAAGATGCTATAACGTTGATCGAACTCAACATTTTGATTGGGACCTCCACCACTACTTGGTTGAAGAGGAACGCATAAATACTAGACCAGGATACTAGTCGGTAATACTGATATCTACTGATATATTGGTATTTCTGATAAATTTATTTTGTTACCGTTGGAATCAAATTAGAGCTAAATTAAACCTGATACAAAATGTTCAAAAGCTCCAAGGGAGAGATTTTGGAGAGGTATTAGTCTGATTCAAGCTATTCCTACTACAAAATTTGACACCCACCATAACTGTACAGAGATTTGAGACTCTAGTTTAGCCTCATACTCTGGGACCCCCAAAATATGCTAGGTGTATGCTGTTCTCCCAGTTGTGTGAAAGACAAGTGCATCATGGTGACATGCACCCATTCAGTACCTTCAACCTAGCTCAGCTGAATCATTGACGCAGATTGGAAAAACCAAAACCACTCTCCAACTACACCCAGGAGGACATTTTCCAACTGTTCTCTTCCAATTTCCTAATCATTCTATCCCAAAATGAATTAATTAAACAAAACGACTTTCAACAAGCATGTGAAAATTGAAGGCAGTCATCAAATAGAAGACTCACAGGCAGGTACTTGGGGTTAGAGGGACATCCTTCTAGACTGACTGTGCACTAGTGGCGTTCTTTAGTCTATCATGTGCGCATTTCACTTTGTGCTTTTCTTGGAGGGTCATGCTGATTTCCTCCGAGGACTGCACAAACAGATATTTAAGATATCAAGACAACAATTCGGAATTGGGTCCCATCATCTTTGTGTCCAACATATACATAAATTTGAGCACATCACATTTAAATAAGATTATTCAAGCATGTAGGTTATGTCAAGGGTGGAAACTCAATACCTGTATAGAGATGATGCTTTGCAAAATACAGTCAATCTCTGCCTTGAACGAAGACATGATTTGCCCAATTTTTTCATCGTTATGCAACAACAGAAGAACAGACACAATCACTTCTACCCTGCTTGAAATGTCTGTTTCATAGTGGGTATGATCACAAGGTAAAATTGATGAATTTTCATTTATCCATGACCCCAACATCTTCAACACGATACCCAGAAGTTTGTGACTCTTAACAAATAAGAAAAAGCAAGGAACAAGATAATAAAAACATGCACTAAAAAAACTGGAACCAGAGGCCTTCTCATCATCATCAGCAATGCACTGCATCAGAAGGTAAAAATTGAAAGAATTATGACCACAACAAGGCAAAGGACCTAATGTTATATAGAGAGAAGTATGCATGCTGGCACAACATGTAGCATGTCACATACAAAAAAACATATAGAAATAAGTCAGCACCACATGGTGCGATAAAATTATATATCACCAAATCGACAACAATTTAATAACAGTTATGCATGTCATCTAAGTTTCCTTCAGCGCTTCTCTTTGGGTTTCACTGTTGTCCTAGTTTAGTGAGAATTCAGTTCCTGCTGTCTTTTCATATGAGATTGCTGCGGTTTATATATGGTTTGTCTTGATATCTTTTTAGAACCTACATCATAAATCCTTGATTCTGTTTTCTGGGTAGTTAGGACAGTTTTTCTCCCACTGGTGGACATCTGGTTCTGTGTTGTAAAATTTCATTTTGTCAAGAGCGTCTTGTTTCTTATCACAATAAAGAAATAAATGATATAATAATGAAACTAAATTCAACTATTTACCCTAGTTTGAATCTGCAAGAAACTTGAACAAAGGAGAGAAAAGAAAGATACCATTAACAAATTCTTTTTCTAAGTAATGAGTCATCTATGTGTGCATGCTTGCTTTCATGGAAGTGTGATGCAGATGTAGCATTTGATGAGAAAGCAAATATAAGAGAATCAATAATATTTGCAACCATTTACACGACGCAAACCAAGTTTTAATACAAATGAGAAAATTTTGTTTCTTCTATGGGCAGGGAGTGTACATTTAACAAAAAAGAAAACTTACATGCACAATGTCAATAAGATATCGCGGAAGGATTTTGACTAAGCTTACAAAAGCTTGTTCAGAAATTCTTGTCTCTTCAGAGTCCAGTGCAATAAGCATCCTAAGCATAGCACAGACATTGTCCAGCGGAAGGGTTTGCGACTGAAGCATAAATACAAACCAGATCAACAAGAAAAGCATATCTTTGAACAAACTGTCAACCAGAGTCAACAATGAGAAATAATAAACCAAGGTTATTGATCAAAAATTTAACCAACTCACCAGTTGATCTAGTACCATCTTTTCTAGTAGTTTAAAAACAAGAGAACTATCACCCATCTGTGACAGGCATGAGCAAACAATGCTGGTGATTGATTTAAAAGTCCCCTGATTTGAGATATTCACATCTTTCTCTTTAACAACATTAACATTTTCTGCAAAGATAAAGCCAGTACAGGTTTAGAACCAACTAGTTTTTCCATACATCTGGCATATAATAAATGATAGGGTAAATAACATTAACAAGTTCAAAATTCCCTCTCCAAATCTTAGAGCAACACATGCATGACATACTTATTCTGAAATGGTTATCCTTGTCTTACATATACAATTTACCTGGTATATAGACAAATAAGCATATTGCTAATAGATAAATGAAAATAGTGAGAGATGAAAGCTGTAAAAATATGCACAACAGAAATAGAAAGAACCCCTATTAGAGTTACCTGGGAGAACTCTGAATCGAGACAGCAAAGTGATGAAGAAACTAATGTGATCCGCAATTTGAATATGCCCAGATTTATAAGCTGAATGCAGGATCTCTATGACTCGAATCACTACAAACTGTTCCAGTTCTGGACCTGTGATGGATAGGTGAGAAAGAATGATTTACAAAAAAAGTATTCCAATATTGCAAGTACCTCTGTAGTTCAACAGTGTTGCTATATTCCCAGAAAGCATAAAAGAGAACAGCTACAATTCCTCCATAGTTTTAGCATACAAGACAATTACACTTCAATGTGTGACCGTATTTTACATACTATACTTTCGCCAAATATCATACATGATAAACTATCAGTAGCATCAAGACTTGAAAGACACATCACTGTTTCCAATTGAAAGGAAATTATACTCAATCTGCCATGAAAGATCCACCAAATTGATGAAGAAAGATTTTCAAATATGGTGTGTTACTTTTGCATTAGATTTTCAAAAAGAAATTTATCTTTCAAACTCATATATTAAAGCGGCGAGGGTTTTTCCTGCTTCTTGCTGTAAGGATAGCTCTACCACCCAATAAAAATCCCATGCAGTGAATAATATATTTGGTACTACTACTACTGCTACTCCGACTGCTACTGCTACTGACAAGTAAGAATAATTTGCACCACGCATGAGAATACAGAACTTTAAATAAATAAAAAACCGAGGAAAATGAAAAACTTACATAGGCAACAATAAGCTATTGACCTCAACGTATGCAAATCAAAATTAGAGATATAACAAAGGCAACAAAGAGAGAGCTCCTGAGATTCTCTGGGCAGCTTTACAAAGGGACCATATATTATATTTCCTACAAGAACAAAAGGAGTACCATAAGAGGCTAATTGTCAGCAAATGGATAACTAATCATTAAAAGCAAGCTCTGTGTGTCAATTGAATGGTTTCTTTACCATCATCTTGATATATGCAGAAAAATCCTTGCAGTGAGAATTGCATGTTGTCATATTCCAAAGCAAAGGAATAGTTCGTGAAAGCACGCTGTCCCAGGCGAAGTAAAAGGTGTAACACAACCTGCAAAAGCATTTATTTCAGAGCAGGACTTTTTTGGCAGGGATGCATAATAAAGGTGATACTGGGATCAGGTCAAGACATACAGATATATGATGCAAACAAAATGGGATAATAAGATAAAGCAGTTGACATTGTCAAAATTCGATTTCTTGTTTCAAACCGCTTAAATGCTATTCTTTCACAAGGTTAAATAATCACCTGGGAATGGGACGTGTTTTTATCACCCAGCAGGATTAGCAACACGGGAAGCTCTCTTATCCAGGCAATCTGAAAGTTTAATATCTCGGGATCCCTGGGATCCAGGTACAGTAAGCCTTGTCTCTATGGTTTGTAAGAAAAAGAAATATCATAATCAATTTTAAAGGAACAATGAGATGCAGAGAAGAGAATACAACTCTGATTTTTTTTTTTTTTCTGGTGCATTAAAATACTATCTGATATACTAAGAACATGCTTGAAGAAATTCAAGGAAATGTTATAGAAAGCTTACAGGAACAACCATCTCCTCCATTGTGGAAAGACAAGCCAATTTTAAAGACGACACAGGATTGCAGTCCTTGAATGCGTTAGTAAAAGCCTGCAACCAAGGACGATTCGTTAAAACCATTTCAAACTTTTCATCGTTGTAACAAGTTAAAGTACAACTTAGGAAACTCTAATTGTGTGAGACCAAAATCTAAGATCAAAACACAATTGAAGCAAACAAATTTGTGAAGAAAAGAATCCATTTGACATAATATAGCCTAATGAGAAGACAGGACACCTGAAGAAGACGAGACTTCCAGTCATTTGGCACTTGCGAGACAAGTTTCGGAACAAAAGGAAGAAGCGAAATTAAATGCTTCTCCTGGATTGCTTTACCAGAGCGTCTGTCACTAAAGATCTGCAAAAAAATTCCCAGTTATTAAAAAGGAGCCATTTAGAGTTATACCAATAGAATAACTTGATAACAAATCAGTGCAGCGAGAGAACTCGTTTTACCTTGCTGTCTACCGGATAAACTAATTATACTCTAGGCATCTTTTTTAAATCAAACTATTGAAGCGAAATTGTACAACAATAATATACATTGAACTTGGATCTTAAAAATAACTATCTACCAATCGCATTACTATATCAAACACTGCGTTCATATTACGTTCTTTTTGTAAGGAAAATTAGACAAGGATCAGTGCAACGAGAGTTCTACCTGATTATTACACATAATCAGTATCTGTATAATGAAAGGACCTAACTTCCCAAGAGCATGGAACTTTATGATTAATATCAAAGATTACAGAGCAAGATCAAACCTTTCCAAGCAGAGCATTCTCTAGAAATTCTAAAAAAATTTCCAACAGGATACCAGGAGGGCAGATCCATTTGCCTAAGTGCAGAAATATTTCTGTCATCACACTGTCTAGGACAAAATATTTAACATCATCCTGCCAATAAGAGATAGAAAAAAAAAATTGATTTAAATCACAAAAGAGAAAGAACAATCGATAAATATCTAGTAAAGAGAAACAGAGATTCCTCACGAGAAGGGAAACGAGCTAGAGAGAAGAATGTTAAAGCACAAATCCTATAACATTCTTCCAATAACTAGGTTTCAACAAAAGGAGAGTTGCCAAAGTGCTGGCCAAATATAATACTCCCACAGCATAATACAAGACTTCTGAATACATGCTACAACCTTTGACTGAAACCTCAACATGAACTGAATAGTAACAGGAATCAAACGTAGAAACAAAAATTGCAAGAGGTACAACAAATAACTCGGATGAATTTAAATGTACATATGTCAAACAGAGAATGTTCTATGCCACCAATATTAATTTTTTTAAAGGCAGATGTTAATGAGGATGATAAAATACAGCTCTATAGTTAAATATATCTCAACATACCCATTTTGAATTAGATAGCAGAAATAACAATTAGGAAAATCTTTATAGCTGAGCACAGAATATAATGAGGATATTATAGATTTTAACACCATTAAAAACAAGAAGGTCAACACTTTGTCATACAACAGATTCAAAAGAAAGTGACACAACAAACCAAGAGACTCTTAGCAGCGGGTTAAACGATGAGTTTTAAAAATTACTTATTGTTTACCTTCTCAGAAAGTTGATTTCTCATGTTCAGGGGAAACAGAACAAGTAACTTCTTCATCAACATTATGGAGATAGTCCCACCCAACATAGCGACATCAAGCTCCCCATGAGAAGGTCGTGATTCCGACATACCCTCATCAGTCATATAAATAAAGAATTGGACTGCATGCTTTATACTGTGAAGTATTGACAACATACAATCATATGATTGCACATCAAGATGAGAACCAGTCTGTACTGCAGGAATAAAATCTTGGAAACAATTGACTAGAACTGGCACCAAGTCTTTTAGTTTTGCGATGATGATAGAAAACCCTACAAAAAGAAAGAGAGAGGATGATAGGCCAATAGAAGGTAAACAGAACACAAATGAAATAAAAGGGAACTGGATTGTTGAATGCCTTGTCCCACAAATTGAACTTACTAAAAATATGTAAGGACTAAACAACAAGCTGATAGATATTAATGTTACAGTGAACTGTGCTATTCATCTTGTGAGAACAGTACCCAAGGCTAGGCTTAAGGAAATCAGAGTCGCAGACTGAGACTAATAAGATCATAGAAATAAAGCACTCTTATGTGAAAGATTTGGCATGTCAGCTCTATGTGCATATTGATTTATATACTAGAGAAAGATATCATCGGCACAACATTATCAATAACACTATAGATATACAAGGCACAAGAGTTTGACATACCAGCAGATTCTGCAGGCACATGAGGCTCAAAACCATGCAGCATCCCTTCTCCAGCATCATTCTACAAAGTAAATAGTCAGGTATTACTTTACTAGAAAGCCATTTGCATAACAAAGGAAACAATTGTAAGCACAATTCAAAGACCCTTTCCCAATGAAAATTGTTCATCCAGCTTTAGAACTCTGATATGAAACCAGCATTTATAAAGCATGACATATACATAGTGAGTATAAAAGACAATTTCAGAACTCTCACCTGTGTCTTTGTATTTCCATATGTCATACAAATTTGTTTTTGACACGTTTAAACAATTTTATTTATTGTTTCAAAAATCTCATTTATTATGGCATCATATCTTGAACAAGATCAACACCTTTTGAAAATATGATTAGATAATAATTTACCTAAAAAATTGGATGCGTACCTACCAGTCCTTCAATTTTAGATAATGCATTAACCTATTTTTCTGGTCAATTAAGTATTACCTTTACAAATAAAAAGTTTCTATCTCGTTAAACCATTTTTAAATGTTTGGCTTAGTTACAAACCAAATGCATTCAACAGTAACACATTAAGACTCGTACAATTTATGGGCATGATCCAGGTGCACGTATATTTAAATGTCATGACAGTCAAATTAATAATTTTTAAACAAGTTATATTGGAAGGGCCTCAGGTCCAATTTAATCTATCCCATGTTTAACATCTCAGCCCACACTCCTTCACCTAAGTCCTAAATACAAGGGAGCAATTGGTGCAATCATTGTTACAGGCATAAAGCTTCCTCACTTCTCATAACAGGCAGACATAAGACAAAGTAAAGTATCAATAGATATAGAATTCATTGGAGAAAATTTTGTAGGATGACTATCAACAATGGTGAGGATAGCAAATCAGCAATACTACTAACAAGTACCAAGTAACAACAAAGCATAGCAGCAGTAATTTCAGAAATAACATGGAATGAAGATATGCCAACATACAAGACAACAAACGGTACATGAAACACACAACTTACAAACACATAAAAGATCACGTGTATTATTTATTGACCAAAGACCAGTAGCATTCAGAATTGGAGGGAGCTAAAAAGTACCTGTTTACATGAGCCAACTTCTTTCTTGTTACATGGAAGCATTAACAAGCATCGCTCCAACCCAGAAAGAGCAGTCTTCAGCTTGCTCTTGTCCTCTAAAAAGAACTGGTTCTTTCGCAAAATATCCTCGAAGTTTTGAAGAATCTGTCAATAAGCAAGCAAAAAGCCAAAAAGTTTCAATAGTTATCGCTCAAGAGAGTTGTGACAAATAGTTATTTCAGTTAATCTCGAACTTTAGATGGAATAGCAGCCATCATAAGAGTTAAAGCATGTAGACTGTAGTGACTAAAAACACAGGGAAAATAAAGAAAGAAACATAGAGGTAAATAAATAAATAAATCATGTGAAGAAAGACTCGAGGAATGCCAAATATTATTATTTCAATATGTGACACCAATTCTACCTTCAATGAAGACCTAATACCTACGTCTATAATCAAAATCCAGTGACCTAATCTCATGGAGCAAACAAGAGCACATGAAACCTAAGGAGAAATGACCAGGAATTAGAAACGGACGTCATAACACCGAACCTTGAAAAAACTGAACATCTAATAAGGCTTCATTCTGCAACACCTTACATATAGTATTGAACCACAAAAGTTGCACTGTTTATTTCTGTCAATAAAGCAGGAGATGGTGTGCTTACTGTGCTATTTCAATACATGATGATCTAAACAAAATCTTTGTCACAGGTAAGAATATACCAAATTTTCATCCTATGAGAACAATATATAAGCATGAGAGCGACAACACATTTAACATTTTACAGTCAATAACCAAAACACGAGCAGTAATTATCAAGTTGCTTTTTTTTTTTTTTTTCCAAATGACACATCAGGAATATCTGATAAAAGCATTATGCTAAACATTTCACAGCAGAATCATACATACCTTTTCAGCATACAAGAAAAAGGAGGTGGATGATACTGGATAACAAGCTCCAAAAATTTGAAAGCCATCAGTCGAACATCAATTGCTAAATTTGTCATTGAGTTAAAAATATAGGCCATCATCAAAGAAACAAAAAGCTCTTGATTATCCTGAACAAGAAAAAAAGAAACAAAAAGTGTCGCACTAAATTCAATGACCACCAAAAGTTAATACTCACAAATCTAACGATCAAGCGATGATGACAAATGAAAAGACATCCATATGTGCTACAAAAGGAGCTGCATATGTTTTGAGCAACTCAGTTGTTGTTCACAGTATGAAGAATCATAACAATAAGAAAAAAAACAATTCCTCATGAGAAAAAAAAACTTTATCATGAGTTGATCAAGATATATTTTGACACGGTTGAGAGAAAATAGCATAACAAATCATCCAAAAGTTTCGCAGTTGGGAACAATGAAATATAAGCACCATTCGTTCACATTTATACATTTTATGCAAAACTAGAACACCATAAAAGTACCTCCTTAAAACCAGGGAAAATCACCAACTTGAAAAGTTGATACAGCGTTTCTCGAACAAGTCTATCATCATCACCAATGCGTTCACGCAGTTTTTCAATAATGGCGTACTTATGCAACCTCAGCTCTTCTGGATGCTTAAGGAATAAATCCTTGATACCCAACAATGCATCTACAGAAAGATTAGAATGTTAGAATCTCAAGTGGATACACTGGAAGAAACATGTGGCAGACATACTTCCTAAAGACATAAGTATTGGAACGAAAGTAACTTGTTGAAATTCAGCACACTACATACCAAATGAATGTGCATAATAATATGATCACCAATCTAGATGCCTTAATGATCCAAGAAAGAGGTTGCAGTGATAGATTCATATCTATGATCTATATCCAAAGACTGCAAACAGAATGACTCCCAAAAGTAGAGAAAACCTTAACTACCAGAATTAGACATATACCAGTGTTAATGATATGCATTCAGTTAGTCCTTGTTCTTAGGATGCCGAAAAGAAAAGAAAACTCAATTGAAACTTATACTGTACATTAACACTGTTGGTTTCTTAACCTTACTTTATTAAGTAGATATTCCCTTGTTGATTCCAAGTGACAGTTATCAAGCAACTGTTGAAGTCTACTTCTTGCACTTTCCGAATGAAGGAGCATATTTTACAATGTACCGTTAATGTTTTACATCAAATGAAATCTTTAACTAATAAATAAATACCTTTACGGACTTTTGAGTTGTAATGAGATGTCTGTTGAAGAAGTTCTTTCAATGTCAAGCCTTTCTTGTTTACTGCTAATCCTGCCTTCTCTGATGCCACACTCTGCTCGGGGAGAACAATTGCTGATCATAATCACCCATATTTAATACGTATCCCAGATACTAGTCCAATACAAGAATTTGAAGTAAAGATTTAGGAGCAACATGGATATATATATATATATATACATATATGTAGACAACGGCCAAAATTTCAGCCTTACTCCCTCTGGATTAAGTTCAACGAACAATAGCTCTATATGTAATCCAAAGACGGATATGTCATTACCTTTTGATTTAATTTCAGTATTTGTAGCATTCTGTGCTGGTGGCAATTTTCTGCCAATCTTTCGCTTTATTTTCTGCAAAAAAAATAAAACAAAACACATAACAAACATAATAACATAGGATTCTAATGTTGAACTTTCAGTGCATTATAAACTTGGATCAACAAACAGTGTTCATTACTTTGAAGTCGATGCCACCGCGCTTCTGCTGCTTCTTTGAAGGATTCTTAGAGCGTGCCATTTTTCCTCTACAGCTCACACAACAAAAAATCAATAAATTAGCCAAAAACCTCTATACTAAAAAAAAAAATTACTACCCAGAACTCCCAGAATCAAATTAAACCCATACAAAAATCATCAAATAAACCAATCCAATCCCTCAAAAAACAACACAAATTCCCAGAAAAAGTAAGACACAATTCCGTATCAGCACTAGTTCACAGAAACTCATTAACATTACCCAACTTAAAAGAAGGAGAAGATAGCCAAACCTATATCAGTATGAGATAGCGAAACAGAAAAAAAAAAAAAAGAAAAAAAAAATCAAACAGTAAGAAGTTCAAACCTGGAAGTGAAGCTCTGCTATTGCTGTGGAGAAGAACACCGTAAAAGAGAGAAGAAGAAGGAGCTCTTCTTGCTCCTCTTGCTCCTCTTGCTCCAGTTGAGTTTAATTTAGGTTTACGGATTATTTAAATCAACACCGTCCATAACATCTGACGGCTGTGGTTAAAAGGTATTAGAGTATATATACTTACGCGGCACCAGGTTCCGGATATGGGTCGGGTCATCCGGGTCGCCCATGGTTTTTCTATATGGACAAATCAGAAGAGTGTGACTTTGATTTGATCGACCTCTCTCTCGGTTCAGACGATGCAACAACAGCCACCGCCGCAGACGACGACTACTCCGCCGCCACCTTCGGTAGGGTCAGCATCGGCGGAGGCGCCGCCGAAGCAGGTGGCTTTGGCGATGGACCGCCTCGGCCAAGCCGGCCGCCTCATCGCTGACATCAGGCTTGGCGCCGACCGCCTCCTGGAAGCGATGTTCGTGGCGGCGTAGCCTCACCAGAGCAGGAAGCCGCTCCACTTGTTCCTCAATGAAGACGCCTCCATGCGCCTGCACCTCCAGGACCTCCGCTCCATAGGTACCTTACCTCTTTTTCTTTTTCTCTCTCGTAGGGTTCCGATGAGCTAGGGTTTGAAAATGTGAGGATTGAATATTTGGTAGGAAGGCAGCTGGAAGAGTCTGGAGTGCTGAACGATGCTCTCCGGTCGCGAAGTAATTCGTGGGGATTGCACATGCCCTTGGTTTGTCCCGACGGCGCCGTCGTCGCTTATGCTTGGAAACGCCAGCTGGCCGGCCAGGCCGGTGCTTCTGCGGTGGACAGGACCAGGTTGGTCTCATTTCTGATAGAATTCAATTTCTTCCCTGTGCACATTGTCAAATACAAAAGCAGTTCGGATTTATAGTCTTTCAGCTAGTTCCTGAGAAGAGGAAATTGTTATAGATTATTATGAATTTTCATTACGAAAGTGTTGTTTTAGTGAGTTTAGAATTCATCTTCTTCCTTGTAGTTAGTCCTTGAAAAGAGAAAATAGTTATTGGTTTTGATGATTTTTCAAATGAGGTTTTAGTAAGTAGAGTGTGTTACTTGGCATTAAGCTATCGATGATAATATGCCATCTGGTTTATTGGTTTGTAGATACCAACTGACTAGTATCTTCATTCGGTTTTTGTTTTTTGTTTTGGTTGGATCGAAGTATTGGACTAAGAAGGCATTTACTGAATGATGTGAATGTTTAGGTTAGCGCTCAAGGCCTTCTCTGATCAGAAGAGAAGATTTTTTCCTCACCTGGATGATGGATTGGACTGTCAGAGCGATGAACCACTTTCTAAGAAACCGTGTGTTTCGCCATCATCGTCTACACACAATCAAGAAGAACTACTAGATTGCAAAACACTGTCAGAGATTTTAATGAGCTTGGAAAGGAAGGTGCCTAGAAAATTTTCACCTATGAACGGTTGGATTGGTTAAAAAGAGCCTCTTCACTGCCAGCAAATGAGAGTCCACTGGAGACAGTAAAGGACCATAGTTTTCATAGTTCAAGCAAGTTACGATCAACTTCATTGGTTGATGTTGCCACAGATAAGGTTGCTGTCATCGAGTTGTTGTTTCCTTCTGTCTTCAGAGCTGTAGTATCATTGCATCCTGCTGGTTCTATTGACCCAGATGCAGTAGCTTTCTTTTCTCCAGAAGAGGTAATTTACGCTACCTGCATGCATATTTTTCCTTAATTGTAGGATTCACTTTTCATATTGTTTGATCTGTTTCAGTTGTTGTCTTGTGCTTAAGTAGTGTTCCAGATCCTATGTATATGAGCATGACTTGACATGCATACGTGTGTAGGTTCCAACCATTGGTCTTAACATCTTCATATCCAGTACAAATAGCATAAAACCAGAATTACTACAATTCCTTTCAGAAAAAGAGAGGGGGGGGGGGTGTTAACTAACGAAAGTGTGACCGTCAGGGATCAAAATGAGACAAAACTCATAAATTCTGCTTCTTGTTAATGTAATAATTTTTATTGGTTTATCCTTATTTTCAAAAGTTTAATCTATTAGATGTCAGCCAACATTTATTTTATACTCCAACCAACCTTACATGTGGGTCTCGAATGCAGTAGCTACCGCTTGATAGAATAGAAACATGTGAGTCTCTCATGCACTATCTACAGCTGGTGTAGAAAAGAAATATCCGCTTTGAAGACCCACGACTACAGCCCATTAGTTGCAGATTCTTGTTGAGTCTTAGGGTAAGTATAATGTCTTTTAATTTAACCAAGGGCCTCTTGTGTTACGAGTCATTTTGTGAGTCTGTCTAAGGAGATGCTCTCTAAAGCCTCTGAAATATGGCTTTCTCTTGTGAGGAAATACAGATTCAAACTGATGAAAATTAGCGTTGTTGAGCATTTGACATCTTGTTATATCCTCTCCTGCTTCGTTGTCGCTATCTTCTACTCCGTTCATTGTTTGCGAGAGCAATAAGAAGACCATTGGTCAGGTGTTTACAACAAGCAGCTCCTTGGAAAAAGTACTTGCTGGTTTGCATAGAAAAAACAGGGCTGGAGAAGGGATATATGTGTTAACAACGACTGTCTAGGCATGAACTAAAAGAGTTCCAAAAAAGGGAACACTACACCTACAGTATCTGAGGCAAAATCAGGTAGCAACTACTGTCTCTGAACAAGAAAAAAGGAACAAGAGGTAACAATGAGGGGCAACATTGTCTGGTTTTCCTTGTTTTCTCACTATGCAGAAGGAATCCAAAGAGCATGATTGACACGGGTGCAACAATTGTTAAGTGCGTCTTCAGTGTAATAAATCCATTGTGTTCCAAGGTTATAGACAATGGAATTGCTGTATTGTTATTTTTGAGCTGATCACTCTAAATCACAGTCAACTCCTTGCCGGATGGCGTTGGTTATTGATAAATAGGCATGTCAAAGTCTGTCAACGTTGAATCTTAAGTATCAATTGGAGAATCGGTTACTGTGAAAAGTGATGTTTTGCAGTACTCTCCTGGATGCCTGAGACGAAGCCCATTGGCCTAGCTCTACAACTAAGTCCATTTTGGTCCACTGAGAAGTATCTATTTAAGAGACCAAGCCAGTAAACTGAATAAACAGATAAAAGAACAGTTAGTCTATGATAATATTAAGTTTTAGCTGTGAAGAGTCTGTTTGAATTGGAGGGTACATACTAGTCTTAAGTTCTTTGAGGACCTCGTCTCTCATATGTCTGCCCAAGGAGTTTTTGATGCCTTGAAATATGGCTTCTTCTTTAAAGGAAAATCCCTATATTATCTATTTCCATGAGGTTTAGTAGATTACGGTAGCTAAAAACATTGTTAGTTTCCGAAAGCGTTATTTCTTAGAATTTCCATCGTTCTAGGTTCTTCCGTAACCATACTCAGCCCCATGCTTGCGTTGTCCTACATTAGTCTCTTCATCATTTAGTCCATTATATAAATTCAACTTATTTGGGAGACTTTGCAATTGCAGGTATTCAAAGTTCGGATCTCCTGCTATCATCTGACATATTTTTGAAAGTAGAGACATTAGCTTGATGTGTTGTATTATTCTTCTTTTACACTATATAGCTGTTATGGGATATAGTCCAAAAGGAAAGTGTAAGAAGTCAGCTAATGAATCCTGATTTAATTGAGCAACCTTGCTACCACTAATTACATAAATTACTACAACATACTGAGCTCAATTTGCTGCTTGGTCAGCCCTAATACAGGCCCAATTTGTTGCTACATTAGATAGTGTATTGTTCTACTCTAAACCCTTTAACAAGCCCTTAGATTTTCACTAGATTTCAGATAACGTGCAACTTTGTTGCTCCACATTTCATTTGGATTTTCCCTTCTTTATTCTAGTTCCCCCCCCCCCCCCCCCCCCCCCCCTTTAATCTCAAAGATAATTTGCATTTCCCTGATGTCCATGTTCCTCATTTCATTCTTGAACAGGGAGGCAGTTACATTCATGCAAGAGGTTTTTCAGTTTATCATGTGTTCAAACATATCACGGTATAAGCATTACTTTCCGTTTGAAGATTTTTCATATGCAACTTAGCCTCGGTTTGAATACTCATCAATTGTTTTTGCAGGAACATGCTGGTTTGGCCTTGCAGTATTTTCTTGGAGTTCAAGCTGAAACAGCTCTATATTCCCTTTTGGTTAGTCTCTATCATGTGCATGTTAACTCCACTGAATTAACTAATTTGCCTGGGGGCAGAATCTACACAATTATGTCTAACTTTCTATATGTATATTATAGCTCTGGATCTGCAGCTATCAAACTCTATTTACAAAAGTTTGCAGGTATAACCATCTCCTTTAGTTTGAATTTTTTAGTGGTTTTGGAGTTACTAATGTCTTTCTATTGTGCACAGTAAGTGTGAACGACTGCTATCTATGGACCGACAATCAGCTTTATTGTTGCCTCCAGTTAATCGTCCTTACCGGCAGTTCTCCACATCAAATATATCCTCCAGTTTAAATCTTACCGAGACTTACCATGTGGGTTGTTTTACAGAGGAAAGGTGATCTCTACAACTGACAGGTAAATTTTCCATCATCATACATAGCGGATTGGAAAGCCAGATGATAATTCATCATTTAAAGTGCTTCCACCTGAATTTTGAATGTTACTCTGCTATAGTGCTATATGGGAATGTAAAGATTGATCATAAAATCAATCAGTTTAGACTTTTACTGAAAGTTGAGGTTTCTCTTTGAATGCTACTATTGGTCTGAATCTGAGACTCCACTCTTATCTCTCTTTCTGGGTTCCTGGATACAGTTTCAACTAATATCTGAATTGTGGTAGATTGTTAGTGTTGCCTGTTATGATCTGTGCCTATCCAGATGGGCGGGTAAAGATTGTCAAGTGTTATCAAGTATCACAATTGTTGAACTTTTAACATGTCCAAAAAAAAGAAACTATCGTGTAATTGTTGGAAACAGAATATGATAAGAAAGATATACAGTAACTGGTCAGAGATCATACTTTTTTTTAACATTTCTTGTTAACTGAATGGCTCCGCTTCCTCTCTTTTCTTTTTCCTTTTACTCTTGTTAGTTTGTTGCAAGTTTGTTGTACATAGTTTTGTGTTTTTGTTTTATGCTAACAAAGTGTTTTCATTTTATTCAGATTACATTTTTAGGTGGGCATATGAGTTCTGCCAGAGGAGGTTTAACTAGTTTTGACGTATAGGCAGAATAACCATAGATTTTGGAAAATTCATGTATTTGATCATATTTTGAACACTAGTAGGTTTGTAATTGTGACTTATGATTCTGTTGTATTTCGGCATTAGAAATCAACATGTAAAATTAGTCCCTATATGGATCTTAAGAATATTATCATCACGATTAGCCTCAACTTAGTCCCTACTTGGCCTTTGTTCTTTCTTTGCTTCATTTTCGGATCCCTTTTGTGCTTTCCTTTGGTTTAGGTTGTTTTTGTTTCGTAGTTTCTTTGCCTTTGCCTTTGATCCAAACACAAAGAATGCAGCATAATTGCATATGCTGGTGTGAGTGTGCCCTTGCCTCATAACACCCCCACCCACCATATGAGAAATCTAAATCGACTCGCACACAGGAGCCCACAAACATGAAGAACAGCTTGAGCCCTTGAGGGGGTCCTTCTGTTCTGTCTATGCAAGCTAGAAAGAGTTAGAACTAAGATGGATGAGGCCGTTCCTGGGAAGAAGCTATTTGATCACACAGTAACGAGTGACATACATGTAAATATGTAATGGAAAGTCACACATCCACAACAAAACAAAGAAAGTGAAGTGGCCGGGATTGCATCCCAATATTTCAAGTAACCAGCACATCTGTCCGATGCTGAGACTAGGATTCTAGATTTATAATCTTCTCAATAATACAAGTCGTCAACAGTCCTCAACTCACACCAAGAGAAGAAAAAGAAAAGATATATGGGGTTCAACAGTTTTGGTTGGTTCAGATATAAACAAAATCGAAGACTACGACATCAGTTGGTGTGGTGTTTAATTTGTTTGTGTTATTATCATTAATCAAAGTAGCTGTTGAGTGTCTATAGACCAAACTCAAAAGATTAATTTCGTTTAATCTATGGTTACCTCTATATGTATGGATTATTTGATTACAGACCCTCAATTTAGTACCCACATCTTGATTCAATATCATAATCTGGGTTCCACCTGTGCAGATACCCATATAAAACTTAAAATGCCAGGGGTTAACCTATGCCAACACAAGTCCAAATAAAATGTTACTTTCAGTACCAATAGCCACAAGTGGGTGTATCCCTCGATCTAAAATGAAGGGTTGCAAAAAAAAATGGAAAAAAGTCTGAGGTGAAAGGGTAACCATGACTTGAGAATTGTTGTAATAAGGTTGAAGCTCCTGGTATAGTGAACAAATAAATTCCTCAAGCCTAAAAGTGTTTCCATTCTAGACTTGATAATTCCCTAATTCTGGGCATGTGGGTAGAAGCAGAGATAAGGAAAAGATTCTGATGAAATTCAGATATATGGAACTAAAACGCACAAATTAAGAAATACGTGGGAACAAGTTCTCATTCATAATTCCTCTCTATCTACATCACTAGTAGAACATAAAGTATAAATTTCATGGCTTAAACTTGAGATCTCTACTGAAATCTGCAACTCAACCACCACACACTAACACCAGAAAACATATGGACATTTAATTCCCAGACAGAAAGAACACACATGCTATCTACACCTACCAAAAGTAAGAAATCAACCTCCGAGATGGAAAGCAACAGGGTACCTCCTTTACCGACCATCAGCTGAAGTAAAAGAGTCCGCAAACCCAGTTGGCCGTGCTGGTATACTGCCCTTGCTATCTTCTAGGTCTATGTAACCAGAGTCCTTTCCTTCTGCTTCCTGCCAACCTTTCACCATCTGGTTAAGCGGGAGGCTGTAGTCAATGCCAGAATATTCATCATCCTCATCATTAAATGGTTTCCATTTTTCAACAAGCGGGGACAATACATTCACAGCATGCCCCATATCTGGTCTTTGGCTGGGTTCTCTTGCAGTGCAGTGACCAGCTAGTTCCGCAATTGTGGCGACGCTCTCATATGTTTCTTCTTTCATGTCTTTTATGTCAAGGGTTGGGTCAATGGCTGCCAACAGTTTCTCCTTGTTTGATTTGATGTGCCAGAACCATGCAGCCAAGTACTGCTTTTCTTCAGGCCTATCATCATCCAGCGCCATCATTCCAGTTAATAGCTCCATTAACACAACCCCGAAACTGAACACATCTACTTTGGTTGTAATTTTTCCCGTCACTGAATCACATGTGAGAAACTAGCATTAGTGGGGGAATATACGCTATCTCCAAAGGAAAACAACAGAAATCAAGAATGTGTACATAGAAAAGTATCTTAATATTGCTATATTTTTTATATTGGTGTCATAATTTCCCATTAATTCATGTTGCATACTATTGTATTGCCCATACAAAGATCAAACACAACTTGGTTGATAGCTCACGCAATCCCTATGCAAGAAGTTGATGGTTCAAACCCCTTTAGCTACTAAATAGAGTATTTTACGATTCTTTTTATTTCTAGAAAAATGCAGCTTAACTAAATGCTGTGGTGACCTTATATACTATGTGCATGAAATTTTAATACTAAGTTTCTAAAACGAAAATTCTTAGAAGGCTTACCAGCATACTCTGGTGCTAAGTAACCAAAAGTTCCAGCAAGCTTGGTCACAACAGATCTTTCACCATTTGGAGCCAGTTTCACCAATCCAAAATCAGATATTTTTGCTTTAAAATCATCACCAAGTAAGATGTTTGATGACTTGAGGTCTCTGTGTATGAAGCTTTGTTGTGCCAAATTATGAAGATACTCGAGCCCCCTAGCGACGTCCAAGGCAATATTTAGCCTCCTCTTCCAAGAGAGAGGTTCTAGTTTAAAGGTTTTCCAATGAAAAAGATGCCTGCTTAGAGCCCCTTGAGGCATATATTCATACACAAGCATTCTCTCATTTCCTGCAACAGAATAACCCAACAGCGATACCAGATGACGGTGTCGGACCTTTGAAAGAACTGCAATTTCAGACTGGAATTCATCCAAGGCTTTGTTGCTGATCACACCTGCCTCCATTCTTTTCACTGCTATTTTTGTCCCATCATCCAACTCTCCCTTATATACGACTCCAAAACCACCACGACCAAGCTCATTTTCGGGGGCAAAATTCTTTGTCACATTCCGAAGAACTTGAACTGATATGACAAGATTTCCAGCTTCAATGACATGAGACTCGCCTATCCCACTGCTGTTTCTGCTTGCAGAACCACTCCCGGTCAGGGTTGAAATGCTTCCATTGGTATTACTGGCAACAACAATCTTAACTGTATTATCTGAATCAGATGGATCTCTTGGGTGAACTACAAGGGAACTTGGAGCCTGGAAGCCAGTTCTCCTCTTCTTACAATAGTAGATGGACAAAGGAATTACAAGCAAAGCAACAACAGCAACACTTGTGACAGGAGCAACAATTGAAACTATGTTGGGCCCTTTTGATCCTTTTGAATCCCCATGAGAACTTGTGTTTGTCAGGGAAGATGGGTTGGTTGATGTAGAATTACTCTCTGGTGCAGGGCCTTGCTCAGATGGATTACCATGAAACAAAGGATTCCCATCAATGACCACTTTAACAGTGTTGACAAATTTCGGCAATGGAGGGGTAATATTATTCCCAGTTAGATCCAGCACCGTCAGGGCTTTCAAGCTAGTCCAGTTTGCAGGAATCGGACCCGTCAAATTGTTACCCTGAAGCTTAATCTGAGTAAGAGAATCTAACTTCGCAACTGAAGGACTCAATGTACCATTGAGCTTAAAGTTGGGTAGATTTATAACAGACACCTTCCCATTGTTGCTACAACTCACTCCCAACCATGACCCTTTGCAAGGATCATTACCAGACCAATCATCAGCAAGCGTTGTAGGGTAATCCAACCCCCCAAGAAACTCAATAAGCGCCATGACCTCCGACGCACAAGGCACCCCCGGAGTGTCTTGGCAAAATGCATTCGACTCATAACTCACATTCTTTGCTTTAAACTTTGGTATAGGACCCATAAAATGGTTATTATTCAAATTCAATGCATCAAGTTCCAAATTAGCCAAACCATCAGGAATCACACCACTAAGTTTATTCCCATTCAAATTAAGATCCTTCAAAGAAACCAAATCACCAATACTCTCCGGAATAGTACCTGTGAACTGATTCCCATGAAGCCACGCCGAGTTGAGCTGCACCATTGTAGTGATCACATCAATACCACCACTCAACCCGGCGCCTTTCGGATTGTTCAACCTCAAGCTCTGCAAGTTCAGCCCCTTAAAACTCGCCGGAATCTCTCCGCTCAATCCATTCCCGGAAAGCTCCAGCACCGTCAGGGAAGTCAAATTCCCGAGAAACTCGGGCAAGGGCCCCACCAAATTGCAGCTCAGACACGTCAGATTCTGCAGCTGCACCGAATTGGATAAGTCTATCGGCAATGTCCAGCCAGTAGAGGCATTCAAATCAAGGCCATCCAATGCCAGAACCTCCAGGGCGTCAAGGCCGACGAAGAAGTCGCCGGGGATTGAAGTGAAGTTGTTGTAATCAAGAAAAGCGTACTTGAGTTTCGACAAGCCTTTGAGAGTGGGCAAGGGACCGGAGAACTGGTTGCGTTGGAGGCCGATGTTGAAGAGCTCAGAGAGCTGGTTGAGGTTTTGGGGGAGAGGGCCTTTGAGCCCTAGGTTTTGGACTTGAATCTGGGAGACTCTGTTGCCGGAGCAGAAGACGTGGTCCCACTTTGGAGGGCCACAGGGGTCGTCACCGGTTGAAGGCCAGTTCAGGAGGTCGGGATTCTCCATGTTTTTACGGAACTGGTTGAGAATGGCCAGGTCATTTGGGTCTGTGGCGGTGAAGGCCACTGAGATGAGGGAGAGGAGGAGGAGGAGAGAGGTTAGGAGGTTAGGGCCGGCCATGGCTGATCTGTGAAGGAGTGGAAAACCCAGAAGCGGTGGTGCAGAAGCTTCATAGAGCCATCAATGGCGGGTTCTGAGGAGAGAGAGAGAGTGTGTGTGAGGAGGTTATGAGGATGGAGGAGTAGTGATAAAAGCCATTAAAGTTTTCTGCTTTTGTTTTGTTTTGTTTTGGTTTTCTTTTTCGCTCTCGAACGAAATCAAAATTGGCTTTTGGACCAAGATTTTCAAGCCAGGCTGGCTGGCAAAAGGTCCTTTTTTTTTCTAATGAGAATTTTTCAGCGCAAGAAAATGCAGATGGGAGAAGTGGAAAAGGGAGAAGGGTGGAGTGCATGTCTTCAAGGAAATTTGGTGTGAAATCCTAATTTTGAAATCAATATTTGCTTGAAAACTCGTTTGACATAGCAAGCTTTCCTATCTTCAACATTTAAAGGTGTTATTATATGTTGTTAATGTATAAATAGACGGGCTATGATAGACTCGTTCTGAATTTATGTATTGAAATTGAGATGATTCGTAATGTTCTATGAATTTGATAGAATGACTATAGATCATATCAGAGTTTGTTTCGTTTAATAGTAAACAGTGTTGGTATACTCACAAATCAAATGTTTTTTTTCTTTTCGATGAAACCTCGTAGGGTTCTAGCATTACTCTCATAACCTAGAAGAAGAAAGAGGTCGTAATAGATAGGCTCTGAGTATATGATTTCTTCTTATGTTTCTGTTTTTGAATACCGAAACCTTGACTTTGATTATAATCTTTTAGTCTGAGTCCGAAGCTTAACGACCGAGCTAGATAAAGATGAAACTACGTATTAGAGTAACGGTTATGTTGTCGTGCACTAGAGGAGTAGAGGTGGATCATTCTATATAGCTTTCTTCAAATATTAATGAAAAGAAAAAACAAATGGTAATTTTGTCCGACACATAAATTGTACGTCTATTGATAGAATTTATAAATGGTTCATCAATTCTAGTTGTAGTCATCAGCAATGAGCAACTTTCCCACCACTAAAAACACCTACGCCTGGCAGATCAGTCCTTTTCCTTTCGACGACCTTATATCCTTGACGATTTTCTCTTCCGCCAGCGCCAAAGAAGACGCCACTTGGTGCCATGACACCAATATCCTCCATCGCGTACAAGAGACGAATGGAGTCATTGCCCTTGGCGAGAGAAGAGGAACGGCATCGTAGTACCTAAATTAAGTGCATCAACTAAAATACGACCTTCACAAAACCAAATCTCACTTCTATCTGTGCAAAATGTAAGTGTAAATAGCTACTCTTAAGACATAATTGTCCAAATCATCTAACTGGAAAATGTCTTTTGTACCAGAGGTACTTCTAATTAAATATGTAGTAACAAACAGCAGGGAAGGAGATGGTTGAGACCGTCGGAGCATCATGACACTTTACTATATGAATTAATAATCTAACCTATCAAACTAATTCCTCATAAATTTTTTAAATCGAATATTTTGATGGGTTTGGACCGGATTAGGGATCCTTGGTTGCTTCTGAATTATGTGACCTGGATTTTATTTGTCTGATAGGATGCTTGATAATGCTACTCTTCAAATTTCTGTCGGATAGAAGCTAGAAGCTATTTTTCAATTTTGTATTTCATTCATAATTTCATTTTTCTGGCCTATCAATGTAGTGCCACGGTTAGAAGAAAGCTGATCATGAAAATGATAAATGGATATAAGATCGATCAACTTGTCTTGCATATTCTTCGGAAATGTTGCAAGAATATCTTATAGGTGTGTGAGCACGTGAGTTACTACAATAATTCAATAACCTTCGTTTCTTTTGCGAGTCTAGCTTTAATTCATCCACAATTACCATATATCATATGGCTACGATTTTCTCTAAATTGACACCGAAGTGTATTGTACTATTGTACTTAAACTGTACGTACTTGATCTTTGCCATTTTCGTAGTATGGAAGTGTTTGACAAAGGCTATACAACGAACTCTACCAAAGAAACAAAAACATAATGATCTCATGTGAAATTAACAATAAAACGCGTGTAAATGATACAAGTAAACGCTAAAATTAAAAGGTCGTATTTCATTCTCGGTTTGTATACCCATATAAATGCACTACTCTTACTATTTTTGTGTCATTTCCACAAAACCAGACCACCATCAAAAGTTCAAAACTAGAGGATTCGTGACTCTCCCTGAAATCAGAAAAACCAAAACCTAGCTAGCTAAACGTTTGGAGAAGTTTTGCTATTTCAAGGAGAAGTTGACTCAGAAAAGAAAAGAAACAAACTCACTCCCACGCGTCCAGAAACGAAGAACATCACAGGAGGAGAATTGCAACACAAGCAACTTAGAAAGAGACAAATAGTTTTTCTTTAAAAAGCCAATAATTGTGGCGGAAAATCCCGATTAATAAGAGAGAGAGAGAGATGGGGCCACGTGGTAGCGATACTTCCGGAGAGATCTCGATCGTAGATTCAGAGGGGAGTGAATTATAGGGTTGGCACGTTGCCATCATTCCTTACTGTTAAGCACGTTTTGTCCCCCTTTTTGGCTGCCGCCGGCGGACCACGTTGTTCAACTATTCGGCCACCGCTGTACTTTGCCTCACATCCTCAATCTTTGACCTCTCACTTTGACTGACTGCCGTGATCGAGCTGATGCATCAAATGAAGCTTCTGATTCCTTTTGTTTCAATCAGCAGGTGAAGTGAAGCTTCTACCATGCGGGTAAAAGAAGCAATGGTTACTGTGCAAAAACCAAGTAACTGCTGAGAGTCTGAGAATCGAGAGCGACTCCCTTTACGTATAAGAAGCCAGAGCATTTGTTCAGACTGGAAAACGATTACCTGATATATGGCTTAGCTTCTGCAATATTAATGCATATATGCAACTGATGCTGCAAGCACACATTTGCCTTTCGTTTTACCAAACCCTACCTAATAATACAGCTGGCCTCTCTCTCTGTATCAACTTAATTTACTGCATTTAGTTCTACTGTAGGTCATCGATAACAACAGTTTTGTATTGTCAAACTGAGAATAATTTTAGGGATTCGACTTTAATTCGACTACGTATTTGGCTATTTCTTTGTCTTATATATGATCCACTTTCCGGGCGTTTCTTGATCGACCTTCCCTTTAGAGTCATTTAAGTAGTTTGTTCATTGGTTTGATACAATGTCATTGTACACTAACAAGGGCAATAATTAACGAAATTGGTTTATAAACAAGGTACAAGTTGAAACCCTAGCAATTTAGAAGGACCAGTTTGACATGTGGCCTATATAATTAACGTCAGTGTTAAACTTCTGGGGCAAATGCAATTGACAAATGGGTTCCAGCATCACAGACACACTAGCCTAATCGTATTCAACATTGAGAGTCACATCGTGCATATATACAAGCCTAACCATATTTAACATAGATATCGAGTCACATCATAAAAGAGTCCGCACAGAATAAGATGCCCAAAACCAATCAGCAGTGACCAAGAATTCCTATATATGCCAAATTAACATTTCTTAATAGGAATTGCTTTCCGGCCGGTTGTATGATGTTGAAGTGTAGAATCCAGTAATGTTTTGCACGAAGGATCGATGAATCGAATCTGCTTATTTAGTTTCAAATGGTACTTAATTAGAGATCAGACCAATTGAACCAAGCAATAAGAAGTGATGAACTTCCCAATAATATATACAAGTTCGATTTTACAGTAGCGTTCACCTGGTCAGTGACTGACTAAGAAAATTATGGTCAATCACCCTTTGATGTAAATTAAATAGTGGGAAGTATTATTTTAAAGTTAAGCTGTTTTGTTTTCAATCATTGGATTTAAATCTAACGGTGGTTGATCATGAATCATTTTATCAGTAACTGACCAGATGAACATGACTACCGATATTATATGTGCCGGTGGATCATATTTTATTATTTTCAAATTACAATTAGGATTTGAGTGATGGAGATTGAAATCCTATATACGTTGTCAAACACAATGTAAATGCACTAAAACTAATTCACCTCTAACATTGGATAAATTATACAAGGGTGCGGCTATTGTCACCCCACCAAATGTTTTGTTCACCCCACATTTCAATTTTAAACTAAATATTTCAATACTAACCCCACAATCAATTTTTTTTTGTGAAAATTTAATATTAAACTAAAATCTATGAAATCCAAATAACATTAATTTTCTACATCTTTACACTAGAAAAAAAATAAAATAAAAAACAATTTTCTACATCTTTCAAATCAAATTTGAGAATCACTTCAATATTCAACAGGGTGGTTATACAGTGTAGTGAGATTGTTCATTCTTATTTTTATTTTATTTATGACTTTAAGTGTAGTCTTTCATATATATATATATATGACTATTCCACTAAGGGATCCTTTTTTTGACATATATGAGGGATGAGGAATTATACCAACTTTTCAGTTATATTTTTGAATCTTCATCGTTCAGTTTGTTTGTCCTTATATATAGATCAATTATGCAAATTTTCATCAAATTTGGTGATCGTTAAGGTGTCGAACAAGATTAAATCAATGAACGAACTAAATTTGTCAAACTTGAACCGTTCATGCTTATAATTATAAATCATAGTTTTGAATGCCTTAATAACGATCACCAAAATTTCTAAAAATTTACATAAGTGATCTAATTATTATATATATAACTACATACTGAACGATGAAGATGTGATTTTGTGATTAAAAAGTTTGTGTAATCCCTCATCCCTCATATATGTCAAAAAAAATGGATCCCTTAGTGGAATGACCCTATATATATATATATATATATATATAATCGTAAATAAGGAACTCAAGAAAGAGATCAAGGAGAACATAGGATGTGGTTTGAGAAGAATGGAGGTCGATCTGCGTCAAATATATTGATGAAATATTTGTAAATATTTTTAGATTTCATCACTTTTATAATTGTAAGTTGAAAAAATGAAAATAAAAACCAGATTTTCTCAAAATTTTAAAGGCAAAGGTCATAAATAAGACGTGGGATGAACTGAACATTTAGTAGGGTACGGAAATAGCCGCACCCATTATACAATCATACTAAATGCACATAAAAAACATTGAAAAATTTACGTACTATAAGAAAAAACACAATAAAAAGTCCACTATACAATCATACAGAATGCACATAAGAAATATTAAAGAATTTCCATACCGTAAGAAAAAAACACAATAAAAAGTCCATCTTCAAGTTTTCTTATCAATAATTTTTTTTTATTTTTTTATAGAATGGTTCTTATTAGTAACATGACACGAGTGTTAAATATACCGATTGTATACTCACCAATTTTTTTCTCCTCTATTTTTTTCTTTTCATTTATAACCATAATAACCTAAAGATCGATCATGTTAAATAATGGTGGTTGATCCAACAACTTTAGCAGACACATATTGGAAGCCTCGTGTATAAATTAAAGACGTACTATACATCAACCCTAATTGGACTAATGATCCTCCATCCACAAACATGCAGACAAACCTTCAGTCACAAAAGGTAGTATCATGCCCTCGTATCTATTCTAACCACCTTTTTTCTTTGTTCGAAAATTCTAATGCAATTTATTATATTTTTTGTGTTGAAATATTCTTTTCCACAATGATTCTGTAAATTTACTTGTGTGGCCCGTAGTGATTCTGTAAATTAGTGAGGCTAGCGGTGCAAAGATAACTTTTGATAGTGTCACAAACCACAGACCAAGATATAGTGAGAGGAAGGGACTTTTTGTCCATAGAGCAAAAAGATTAAGATATGTTTATTGATCAATTAGCGTCATTATAAGATATGTGTTCTCTTAGATCCCTAGCGATAATTTGGTTGGCTCACCCATGTTCTAGTAGAGCCCAAATGGATTATGCAGATAATCATAATTCTATGTATACCTTTTTCTTTTCCTTTTTTATGAACTCACAAAGCATGAAAGAGTAGATCCGATTAATCCTAGCGAGATCAGAAACATACAAGAATCGAATAGGCATTATCGGAAAGGCATTATTAGGATGAGAGGGCAAGCTTGGAGCACCTAAGCGGGTTTGACAGTCATCTTTTAAAACACTACATATAACTAAAGGTTTAAAAACTCGCTAGACGGACTAGACACTATTACGGTGGAAGATCGCTTAAAACACCTAGGTTTTGTCTACACGAGCTAGCCGGCCTTGCTATTAGTACCGACAATGCAAGGATAAACACAACTTGAAAAGTTACAAAACCAAAGAATGCTTCGACATAATTTTAGTTGCAGGAGTAACGATATGAAGCTTTGAGAATTTGGGACTGGACCCTATTCCACTCCCCGAACCCACTTGAATATTTAGGCCCCGTTTGGTTGGCGGAAAGGAAAAATAAGAAAAAGATATATTTTCCTTTCCAGACTAGTATGGAATGGAATAGGTATTGACATTTCCATGTGGGTGTTTGATACATTTAAGAAATCAAATAATGAAATTCAAGTTTTCATTCCTATTGTAGCGTTTGGTAAGTGATAAGAATGAAATATAAAATTATAATTTCCAACAACAGCCTTTTATGAATTTAAAAACACATTAAATTACTTAATCCCCAAAATACAAGTTTAGGTTACTGATACCAAAAAATACGTGCTATTGACTGTGTTCCTTTAAGCGGGAGAATGACTGAGGAGGGTGGTGCCTTACTACTTAACAAATTAATTTAATTCTTTTAAGCATGAGAATGACTGAGGAGGGTGGTGTCTTACTACTTAACAAATTAATTTAAAAGTATCAAACATCATGAGCCTTGTAATTCATACTTGTGCAATAGATTATAATGATATTCATACTTTACAGTTCAAAAAAAGGCGTGGGACTCAACCTCATTGCATCAGCCAAATCAAAAACAACTCATAAACTCAAAAACAACTTGTCATGTAGAAAAGAAGAACAAATATAGTCAAGAAACAATTATTTTATTAAGCAACAGAAGCAACATCGTTGTTTTCAATCCAAGACAATAATTGTCAAGACCCGCCCGAATTTCACCCCGAAACCCGAGATGAGTCCTGCGGGGACCACCTCCAAGGAAAATTTACCGAAGAACTCGGCAAACCTCCCTCGAAACTGGACAACCCTAACTTGAAAAATTAAAGAACCACCTTTAAACCAAATAAAATAACATCATCCGCTACAACCCAAATGTAGCTAGAATAGGTTACTGACTTGAATCATAATCTCGCAAGCGTACGAATCGTGTCAAGTAAAGAAGTTATTTAGACCTTAGTTATCGTACCACGAGGATTAGGTTGGACCTAACCAAGGTAATCGGCTTAGGAGTACTAAAAGACACACAAGAAAAATAAAATAAAGACAAAGAAAATTATAAACAAACACTCAAGGCACCAAGCCTTGGTAATGCTCGGCCTAGCTCGCACTAAGCCTAATCAAGACCACTAACTTGTAACCCCAAGGGTGATTATACACAAATGAGTCGATAGTTGAAAAGAAGTTGAATTGGCATGGGGATTAGCTAAATTAAAACAAACTACAATGAAAACTGAACAACTAACTAACTAACAAGCTAGTAAGTAAATTTGATTTTTTTTTAAATCAATGAGGACATGGGAGTGTCGGGTGATCCACACTAACCCTCTTGCAAATATTGACGCCAATCTCAAAAATGCATGTATTCTCTAATGTGTCAAGTCTCGTATCTAATACCGGTTAGGGCTACTAGACCAATTATCCTTACGGTGTATCGATTATGCCGGTTAAGGCCACAATCAACTCTCTAATTTAGGCACTACGCCGGTTAAGGCCGTAATATCTAGATTAGAGACATAGAGTGCAAGATAATAAAGACCCAAGCAAGCTTAGCTACAGTTAAGCTAGCTAATGGTTACCATGTTTAAATCCTAGATGCCACAAGACTAACAAGTAGTCAACTCATTAATCTACTCATCACAATTGCCCACAACATAATTTCAAAGGGTGACTAATTAAGCCTAGAAACATGCTTCTAAGGACCAATAAATTCGGATTCAAAGCATACACAATGGAAATTGCATATATTAAAATTAAAGCATCAATATCATTACAAGATGAGTTAGGGCTTCACAACCCTAACTCCCAAAATCAAATTACTCACTACCCATTAACAAATACATAATCAAATACATAGGAAATTGATAGAAGGGTTAGAGAAAAGAGGGACACAAGTTAGATTCACAAATTGCTATACGCAATCATGAACCCACTTGATATTAAGTCTCCTCTCTTTACCAAAATCAAAATTCTTTGAGTTGGTGAAGCCTTGATGATGTTGGTGAGAGCTCCTTCTTAATCTCTTTTGAAGATGAAGTGGCCTTGAGGTGAATGGAGTTGAGATGAAAATAAAAGTATGAAAATTGGGAGAGACTGGTGAAAGTGAGGTGAAGTGGTGTGGCTGTGTTTGTACGACTCTCTCTCTATTCTCCTCTGTGTGTCGCTAGTCTTCTCTGTGTCTCCTCGCTTTCCTCTTCTCTTTCTGTCTCTCGCTTTTTTTGTTCTCTTTCTGTCAAAGGAATATATATAGCTCAAGGGTGTGTGGTTCGGCTGCTCTCCACAGAGAGAGGAGAGATGATTTGATGGTGATGTGTCAAGCCATAATTGGCTCAAGTTGTACACCACGTGAGATGAAGAACATGGCTGCACGTTTTTTAGCTTAATTAAGCAATTAAGCTTAATTGTATAATCAACTAATTAAACTTAATTTGCATAATTGAGATCTCCACAGTTTTGTTCTTCTGCTTAAAACTCCAATTTGCTCAACTTCCGCGCGTCTTTTCTTCTCAATTCCGCAACTCCACTTATTTTCTACAAAATAAACAAAATAAGATTAACTATATCATAAATAGCTCGAATATTAGTTTAGTTCATATGTTTGGAATATAATTAAGTGTATTAAAATACACGTAATCAGTTATACAACAATCTCAACAGTATTCAGAGCTACTAAAAATAAATAAAACACAGCGGAAGCTAACAATCTCCTAGTAGATTAAACAGGTAACCTACTGGCAAAATGTAGCGGATAGATGGGTGACTATGCCTCGACGTCTCCTTCTAGACCTCACGCGAACTCTGCAGATTGGGCATTTTAAAACGAAGAGCCTAGGGGAAAATATTCAATTACGTCAGAGTGAGTGGACAAAACAATTCCGAAAACAAATAAATATTTCCCCAAGAAATGCTTTCAAAGAAAACGCTTTATCAGCGATAAAAACAAAAGCTCAACGGAAAATTCTGAACTGGTGTCTAGCCTCGCTAGACTCTCAAACTTTAAGAAATGGTCTCTCAGGATAGGATATTATATATATCAGTATGTATTTACACTCGCCTACTCTTTGTACGATATCTATGAACAACTTGAAAAATATATATTATACAAAACTACTACGCTTACGTCTAACGCTCACGTCACCCCATACTGGAATTGTACCTCAGTATGGGGGAAACGCCCGAGTGGGTATATATACGTACGTGTTTACTTCTTGTACGAAATCTATGAATGAACACGAAAATAGAAAGTTGTACAGGGCTACGACGCTCGCGTCTAACGCTCACGTCACCTCATACTGAAATTGTACTTCAATATGGGGGGGAAATCACGTATAGCTAGTTAGCATTTATTTATATACATACTATTCTCATAATCCTCAATATATGAGTATAATCACCGAAATTCTCAATTTCGGGAAAAATTCCAACAACAGAAAATTATTCAAAACGATAAAGCATTTCGAACACAATAATTAAAACAAAGGTCCACTCACAGATTAGGCCTAAGCCTGTCGGTCGGAGGCTTCTTCTGCTCGAGCCTCCTCGCGTCCTGTTCCAAAGACATAAATCCTTAAATGAAACACCGACACTTAAAGCAAAACAGACATAAATAAATATGCTTCGCGCGCTCAACCAAGTCTAACGCTCCAAAATCTTAAATCCGCTGCCAACCCCACAACTCCACAAATTTTACCGACATCCTCAAAAATCACCTTCCACAAAAAATAATTCAATGGCCGGATTCTAACTTATTAATCAAGCAAAAAATACCAAACTTCAACAATTCTCAAACCTATTCAAAACACCTCCAAAAATTCTAAAACTTATTCCATTAAACTCCTCACATTTTTCCCCACCAAAAATACTTTTTCAGCAGCGGCCGACAGCCAGCTCCGGCGACCTCCAATGCTCACTAAATTTTGATAGCACCTTTCTCTCAACCTCTTCTACAACTTTCCTAACTAGCACAAAACACAATTCCAAGCCTAACTATGCCAATCGAACGAAAACACACAAAAAACCCTAGAATTTCCTTTACCGATTTCTCCTTACCTAGCTCAAGATGGAGGGAGCCCTTTGGAGGGATTGCTGCACGGGAGGGGGGCTTTCTTTTGAGCCACGGCTCACCGAGTATGGCGGCCGGAGGAAGGAGTTCTGACGAAGGGAACCGGCGGACAGCCGAAACTTTTAGGCTGCTTCCCTCCCTCACGGCGGCGCTAGAGGCTGCCACCAGTCTAGAATGGAAGCTGGGTCGGAGACCGATCGATTAGGACCGGCGCGGCGGTCTGGGGCGGCCGGACGGCGGCTGATGGGCGACCGAACGACGGCTAACGGGCGACCGGAAAAACTGGGCAGAAAGCGGGTCGGGGAGAGGGAGAGAGAGAAAGAGAGAGCGCAAGCGGGAGAAAGAGGAAGAAAAAAAAGAATTTTGGGCTTGGCCCGATCTGGTCCAACACCCTCAATTATACTCAAATCCAAAATTCAACACCCCAAAAATAATACTCCAATAAAATTACCTTTTACTAGCAAAAATTACCATTTTTACCATCCTCACATTTTATTCCTTAGAATAATCCTACGAAATAATTGTCCCCTACAACCTCTCTGGGGATCAATTAAATTATACACTTAATGACGAACACGGTAAAATTCTTATTACCACTATGCTAGTAATTAAGATAAAAATTATAGATCGGGGCGTGACAATAATAATATCACTTATAAGTAATAATCTCAATTATAGAAAACCAAAATCAACCAAAATCTCATGTCTTGGTGGCTTAAACCCAGTAAAAGGGTTTATTCAAAACTCAGAATGATTACTGAAGCAATTCCTCCACCCATTCTTTTTTAACATTTTCAGGAAGACTGAGAAGGAGACTGACTTTCATAGAATCAGCCATGATAATTAGACTTACTTTCAGTTTAGACGAGGTACTTAAACCTTCAACTTTTGATACCTCATCATAGACTTGATGCATGAGATCAAATTCTGCAAGACTTCCTATAAGCTTATCCATTGCTTCAGCAGTCTTAGACATTGCACCAATCATTTGTGGCAGCCCTAGTACATATGCAATATGTCTTCTTCCTTTTCCTATTCCTATTTCTTGGAGCTTCATTTAGACCTTCTGCTGCTACAAGTGCTACAGGTGGAGGAGTAGTCATCATTTCAACAATTTCTTCTAGGCCATCATTGTTTAGATCAATCTCATCAACATAATCAGTAGCATTGGCTGCTTGCTTTCCATTTGCACGATCTTTACCAAAGACATTTCCCAAGTTATTAAAATGAGGAAAAAGCTTCATCCACATTTCTTTTGCTGCTAGATGACTCTACCAAATCCATAGATATCATTGTAATTTGTTTATATTTATGTATAGGATAAAGATAACAAAATAAAAAAGCAACTGACCTTCACCCAACCATCATACAGATCTTTTTCGCAAATGATCATTTTCTTCTCATCATTCCATGAAAAACCATTGCTGGCGACAATCATATCTGTTATAGCATTATATTGTTTCTTTAGAGTCTTCACCCGAGACTCAATATGTGGACTGTTGTATGTTTTAATATAGTACTCGCAAGTGCACGAACAACTTATAGAATAGAAGTGCAAGCACGAGGTCGTTCCCTCTATGGATTGATTAGAACAACTTATTATGCCAATTATACTACACCTAATGAAATAACAATATGATTTTATGATGTTTGGATTGAAAACAGAAAATAAAGTAATAAAACTGAAATTAAAGACAAGAGAACAAAGAAATTTCTAAGAGTTTAAGAACAAATTATAAAGATGCTAAAGCATTGAATCCACCACCTAATACGCCTACCCTTCTCTCTAGTTGATAGCAATTGAACTCCCTAGATTGCATGCTAAAAATTTTCGTACATAAGCCTTATTGATCCCGGACATATACCAAAGTTCTTCTAAACAATGAATTCTAACTTATTGATCCCGTATAGAACTCAAGTAGTCAAACTATAATCTACTTCACGTTATGATCAGGTTCAAGTAAAACATGTTCAACTCCATTAAGCACAAAAGAACTAGGAAATCATGTAAACAAGAATATCGACTATGATCAAGCACTTGTATTCTTAACTTACAACTCTCTAATCACAAGATTAAATAAATCCTTTGGAACCCTAGAAAACATCTACTCTCGATCAAGCCTCATGTTTTCAAACCAAATAACTAATAAACAAAACCTAGGTCATATTGATCCAGAGCAAAGATTTTGAATAAAAGTTCTATTAAAACGGTGATTGAGAATTTAACATAGCAATCCATTGAATCAAAGCAATCAACTAAAGAAATAGAGTAACCATACTAGGGGCTTCATCTCAGCCCTAGCTAGAAGTTTAGAAATTCATAGATAAAGAAAACATGACTAGAAATAAAGATAGCATGGAAGAAACAATGGAAGAGATAAGAACTCGGGTTGAGCAATGGTGAAGCTCTGTTCTTCTTTTCCTCTGCGTTCCTTGCTGCCTCCCTGTTCTGCCGTCTCTCCCCTCTTCTCTTTAACGTGCTTAGGGTTCTCTTTTTATTCTTCTTGAAATCCCAATTGATTTGGGCTTTTTAGTCTCCTTGTCCACTATGGAATAGCTTTCTTCTCTCCAAATAACACAAGGTTATTATTGTCAATGCAAGAGTAACCTTCCAAATATGTTAGCCACGTTCAGCCCCTTTACTTGTAGTATTAAGATTGATGGACTTGGACTTCACAAATTGGAATCATGAGAAGAAACACAAAATTCGTCAGAATCTGCCTCCACGCGCTGCGTTCACTCAAACCTTCATAACTTGCTCTAGAAAAATGCAAATTCACTTCCGCACAATTCCTCAGAAAGCTAACATCCGTAGCTTTCCAATGATGTATGGCTCGCTTCCAGATTCCTTGTGAGCAGGTACAGTTTAATCCTCAAAGTTGACGCACAGCAGAGCAGTTTCTGGATCACTTAGCTCCAAATTGTCTTTTTCTCCAACTTAACCTACAAAACATAAAAACCAAGTAAATGACTTACAATTGACAAGAACTAAGCATATAATCATGTATCTAAGGGTATAAAAATGTATGAAATATGAATCTATCAAATACCCCCAAACTTAGATATTGCTAGTCCTCGAGCAAAACAAGAAAACTAAACACAAACCTAACGCTTTCCAAACATATCAGAGAACTATAATGCCCACACATATGGTCAATTAAGATTCAAACAGTCACAATATTAATTCACAACCTCACTTAAAAACTAATCCATTTTGATAACCATCCTGCTCAAAATCTCATGTTTCAACTTGATTCCTCGCAAGGGTGCACTCCAATCTTTTCACTCATGATTTTCTGACTTTTGCACACATCCTATGTACGTGAGAGAGATAATATGTACAAAACAAATAGCTCACGTAAATAACAAGAATGCTCTTTATAAATATAATTGTTTAATCAGATTTCACGAACGATACCAGACATTGACCAAATGAAACCCAAGCCATAGGCTCATCTCCACACACAAATCTCCAACAGACCAGCTGCCATCCCCAATGATCAAATAGGACTTTGTTTCAGGTTGTAATGGGGCCAAAGGGTGTAGGGTTTCATGAAAGAAGGGATAAGGAAACACAAAGATCCTAAGGAAATTTAGTAGAGCACTACAACGATGTCTCCTTGAGGCATTGAACTTGAAATTTCATGAAGCAAGTAATCAGATTTTTCTTCTTCTTCTATGAGGCCAGATGTCACCGTTTTGGGCCTTTGCTTCATTCTAACCTTCCCAAGTACAACCAACAATGAATCAGATTCAAGGAAGCTAACTTTTTACATCTTTTAATTTTTTTTTTCTTCCTTTTCTCTTTGGCTATGCATATTGTTTCTTCTTTTTTTCAACAGCCAACAACTTTATTTTTACTCTTTTCCTTCCTTGAATCGATAAGTAGCTCCCCCAAACTTGCTTACAACAGTACCACCTTAACCACAATGAATCTCCAAATATATTGTGCTCCACTAATTCCTTAGGATAGGGTAAAGATATATCTACACTAAGCTCAAGGTAAAGAATTTGTGGTTTAGAAATAAACGGCTCAATGTAGGCTCAAAGGGTTAATCTAAGGGTAGCACAACTTGTGTGCAACAATAGGACACAAGCTTATTTGGCTTTGACGGTTAATCCTAATGCCTATATCCTTTCAGAGGTTCCAGCATTTAACTGGCATAAAGCTTCGACAGGTGTGAAGACAAGTTCTAGCATTTTCTAGTTTCATTAAAGAGCTGTGGTCAATGACTAGTCAAGATAAAACGAAATGTGAAATCAACAAAACTTCATGTCAAGAAATAAGGATGATCTAAGCAATCACTCAGAAAAGAAAAGCACAAATAGGCTCAATAATCTCACATAAGGTTCAAATCAAGTATTAATGCAAAACAAATCAAGCATGATAATCATAAAAATCCATTAGCAATTATTTAAGGTTATGGATTAACACATGCTTGTTCTCATCTCATGACCATATCATTCCTGTAAAAGTTCTTACTCATCACAATGTTTGGAAGACTCCTAAGACACAACTGAAAATAAACCTAAAACTAGACTTTTTTTATTATTATTAATTAAATTTTTTTTTGTTGAATAAAAGAACTTAAAACAAACCTAGAAATCACACAAACAAAAACAAAACACGAAATCCCCACCCCCAAACTTAAATTGAGCATTGTCCGCAATGTGAAGAAAAATCAGCACAGAACAGGGATTGCAACACAGCTTGCAATCCCGAAAAGTTGCAGAACAATACAGTAACGAAAATAAGGGGATAAAGCATGACCAAAACAACTAAAATCGGAAAAATAACAACAAAAATAGGAGAAAAGAGATAAGAAACGTCCATGGTATGAAGGCAATAGATAGGAGCACACATTAAGAAGCCTTGTTCCATGCTGAACACGCATCCATCTTCTTCCAAAGGTCTTCGGGTTGCCTCCCGGAAAGCGCTAAGTTTATTGTCTTCAGCCAGACCATATTAAGCTCATTGTTGTGGAGGATCATTGAGAGGAACACGTTGCTCATTGGTCTCAAAAGTAGTCTCCAAATAAGGCTTGAGACGTTGACCATTCACCTTGAATGTAGAGTTGTTCCTTAAGTTCTGAATTTCAACTGCTCCATGAGAAAACACCTTTGTAACCACAAAAGGACCCATCCACCTTGACTTCAACTTCTCTGGAAAGAGTCTAAGTCGAGAGTTATATAGCAACACCTTTTGATTTGGCTCGAAAGTCTTTTGACGAATGACTTTGTCATGAAACTTCTTGGTGCGCTCTTTGTAAATCTTGGCATTCTCATAGGACTCATTACGAATTTCCTCCATCTCATTCAGCTGCAATGCTCGTCTTGCACCAGCTACCGTCATATCAAAATTGTAGTGCTTGATTGCCCAATAAGCTCGATGCTCCAACTCTACCGGAAGATGACAAGCCTTCCCAAAAATTAACCGATATGGCGACATGTCTATAGGGGTTTTGTAGGCTGTCCTATATGCCCAAAGAGCATCATTCAAACGTTGAGACCAATCCTTTCTATCCGGGCGAACCGTTTTCTCCAAAATATTCTTAATTTCCCGGTTCGAAATCTCAACTTGACCACTAGTTTGAGGGTGGTATGGTGTAGCCACTTTGTGAGTGATAGAATACTTCTTCATAAGTGCTGCAAATGGCTTGTTACAAAAGTGTGATCCACCATCACTAATAAGAGCTCTTGGAGTACCAAAGCGAGCAAAAATATTATCTTTGAGAAAAGCAAGTACCACCTTGTGATCATTAGTCTTGCAAGCAACTGCCTCAACCCATTTAGATACATAATCTACTGCCACCAAGATGTAGAGATTGCCAAAAGATTGAGGAAAAGGTCCCATGAAGTCTATGCCCCATACATCAAATAATTCAACCACCAAAATATTATTCAAAGGCATCATGTCACGTTTAGAGATATTACCCATTCGTTGGCAGCGATCACATGAAGAGCAAAAGGCAAAAGCATCTCTGAATAAGGTTGGCCAATAGAAACCACATTGAAGAACTTTAGCTTCTGTTTTCTTGGCCCCAAAATGTCCTCCACAAGCATAACTATGACAGAATCGAAGAATGCTTTCAAATTCACTTTCAGGCACACATCTTCTAATCAACTGATCCGGACAATGCTTGAATAGATATGGTTCATCCCAAATATAATGCTTCACTTGAGAAAGAAATTTTTGCCTTTCTTGCTTGCTCCAATGCTCTGGAATTTTCTTAGTAACAATTTACAATATGAGCAAACCAAGGAGGAGAGTCACGTACCATAAACAATTGCTCATCTGGAAAATTTTCATTCAAGGGAAGGCTGCCCACTTCATCTTCTTCATGCACCATTCTGCTCAAGTGGTCTGCCACCACATTCTCACTTCCTCTTTTATCTTTAATCTCCAAATCAAATTCTTGAAGTAAGAGTACCCAACGGATCAGCCTTGGCTTTGCATCTTTCTTGGCAAGTAAATACTTAAGGGCAGCATGATCGGTGTAAACAATGACCTTGGAACCAATCAAATACGATCTGAACTTGTCTAGAGCAAACACAACCGCAAGCAATTCTTTCTCTGTGGTGGAATAATTTAGCTGAGCATCATTCAAAGTCTTTGAAGCATAATAAATAGCATGAGGAAGCCGCTCTATACGCTGCCCCAAAACAGCACCCACCGCATAATCTGATGCATCACACATTAATTCAAACGGTAAGTTCCAATCCGGAGGCTTGATGATAGGAGCTGAAGTGAGGAGTGCCTTGAGCGTGTTGAATGCCTCAAGACATGCTTCATCAAAGATAAATTCTGCATCCTTTGCTAATAAATTGCTCAATGGCCCTGCAATCTTGCTAAAATCCTTTATGAACCGCCGATAAAACCCGGCATGACCAAGGAAAGAACGCACTCCCTTAACTGATGTTGGTGGAGGAAGATTGGTAATCAAATCCACTTTTGCTTTGTCAACTTCAATACCTTTACGTGAAACAACATGACCCAACACAATTCCTTGCTTGACCATAAAATGGCACTTCTCCCAGTTAAGTACAAGGTTGGTCTCTTGACATCTTTTGAGCACTAGAGATAAATGCAGCAAACAATCATCAAAAGAGGAACCAAAAACAGAAAAATCATCCATAAATACCTCAATAAATCTCTCCATCATGTCTGAAAAGATACTCATCATACACCTCTGGAAGGTAGCTGGTGCATTGCATAAACCAAAAGGCATTCTCCGGTAGGCAAAAGTACCAAAAGGGCAAGTAAATGTAGTCTTCTCTTGGTCCTCCGGTGTAATAGGAATTTGATTGTACCCCGAATAACCATCAAGAAAACAATAATAGTTGTGACCGGCCAATCGCTCAAGCATCTGATCAATAAAAGGCAATGGGAAGTGATCCTTGCGTGTGGCACTATTGAGCTTCCGGTAATCAATACAAACTCTCCAACCCGTAGTGACCCTTGTAGGCACCAACTCATCTTTGTCATTCTTCACAACGGTGATTCCTGACTTCTTAGGCACCACTTGAACTGGACTCACCCATTCACTATCAGAAATTAGATATATAACTCCAACATCAAGAAGTTTCAAAATTTCAGCACGCACAACTTCTTTCATTGGTGGATTCAAACGCCTTTGTGCATCACGTGTTGGCTTCACATTGTCTTCAAGATGGATGTGGTGCATACACATTGTAGGACTAATACCTTTAATATCTGCAATGGACCACCCAATGGCTGTTTTGTGATCTTGGAGAACCTGCAACAGCTTCTTTTCATCCTCCTCGCAAAGGTCTGAGGCAATAATCACCGGTAGTGTCTCACTATCACCCAAAAATACATACTTCAAATGTTGGGGTAGCGGTTTGAGCTCTAGCTTTGGTGCTTGCTGAATAGAAGGCACAACTTTGTTTGTAGACAGAGGTAAAGGCTCAAATTGGTTCCACTTCCGTGGTTCAAGAATCGGTGCATCATTAAGAAGCTTTTCCAACTCATCAACTTCTTTCTTGGCATCAAAATCCATTAGCGCTTGTGTTAAGCATACCTCAAGAGGATCTTTATAAGAATTCAAAATAGAAGCTTCATGAGTAATAGGAGAAAAGGACTCAACCATAAAGCATTTACCATTATCTGAAGGACGTCGACTAGCTTCAAAGACTTTATACTCCACGGACATGTCACCAACTTTCATTGATAAACTACCATCCTTCACTCTTATCACCGTATCAGCGGTAGCCATGAATGCACGTCCCAAGATAATAGGCACTTCTGCTCTATCAAAAGCATCTGGTTCAATTTCAAGAATGACAAAGTCTGCAGGCAATATGAACTTATCCACTTTCACCAACACATCTTCCACAATTCCTTTCGGTCGCTTGACTGATCGGTCTGCAAATTGCAAAGTCATGGATGTAGCTAGGTTGCAAGTCACCAAGCTTTAATTTCAGAAACAATGAGTATGGCATCAAGTTGACACTAGCACCCAAATCCATCAAAGCACGCTCAAAGTGATGATCACCAATGGTGCAAGGTATTGTAAAGCTTCCTGGGTCCTTCAACTTTGGAGGGAGTCTCCTTTGAATCACTGCACTAACCTCTTCTGACAACAACACCTTCTCATGATCTTTGAATCTCCTTTTGTTAGTGCATAAATCCTTCAAAAACTTTGCATAAGCTGGAATTTGTTGAATAGCATCAAGCAAAGGAATATTGATCTGCACCTTGCGAAATAATTCCATAATCTCAGACAAGTGACTATCTTTCTTTGGCTTCTTGAGCAACTCTGGATATGGAGGTTTAGGAACAAATTGAGACTCTGTAAATGGCTTCAAATTCGTCACTGGACTGCTGGAAGTTGCTAGTTTCGGATCAGTCTTTCTGCCCGGGATGGAAACAGTCTTTTCAATCCTGGTTTCGGAGCTCTTCTCTGCTGATTCAGTAGCTACGGGGATAGCAGCAGTATCATCAATCCCTGTTTCAAACTCTTCTTGCTGCTCTTCTTCTTGAACATCTTTTGAACCACGAACATTGGTATCAACTTTTTTTCCACTCCTCAACGTGATCACAGCTTTCATAGTCTCATGCTTCTCAAATTGACCCCTCGGATTAACAAGAGGTTGGCTAGGGAAACGCCCTTGTTCTCTCTCATTCAAAGCATTGGCAATCTGTCCAACTTGAACTTCCAACTTAGAAATAGCTTGAGATTGAACTTGCTGCTCTTTCTTGGTCTCTTGAATAGCTTGAAGCATCTGAGCATTGGACTTTTGAAATTCTAGCTGATTTTGTGCAAGTTGCTGCATAGTTTCTTCAAGAGATGGTTTTCTTTGTTCACTTGGCCCTTGATAATTCTGAATAGGAAGATTATTTCTTGGCATCTGCACATGATTGTTGTTGCTATAAGAAAGATTCGGATGTGGCCTCCAACCCGAATTATAGTTATTGCCAGAGAAATTATTCATTGGCCTTCCATAGTTATTCACCATGTTGACTTCCTCATCACCATGAAGTTCTGGACAAGCTTCTGTGGTATGTGAAAAACTTGAACACAAGGCACATGTCTCCTTTGCCGCCTTATTTAATAGCGGAGTAAGGCTCTTCATCTGTCTTGCCAAAGCTGCAACTTGCTCTTCTAGCTTGGTATTTGCACTAACCTCGTAAAGACCTCCTCTTTTAGGACCTGATGCATAAGGCTCATACTGCTGCGAATTCTCACTTATAGTCTCAAAAGCTTGAATTGCTGCTTCTGCTGTCTGTCCCATTAAGCTTCCACCAACTGTAGCATCCACCATACTTCTGTTTTGAGAGTTCAAACCTCTATAGAAAAATTGAGCCTTCTGAGGTTTGGTAAATCCATGGTGAGGACACCTCACAAACAAATCCTTGTAACGCTCCCAACCCTCATAAAAAGGTTCTCCATCAGGTTGACGGAAATTAAAAATTTCTGTTTGGAGAGCATTGGTCTTTGTAGCAGGGAAGAATTTCAACAAGAACTTCTTAAGCAAATCCTCCCAAGTATTGATGGTATTAGGAGGAAGAGAACTCAGCCACTTTCTTGCCTTGTCTTTCAAAGAGAATGGAAAAAGCCTCAAACGAATCTGCTCATTTGATATCCCATACTTGAAAGTTCCACATATGTCTTTGAATTCCTCCACATGGAGATAAGGATCTTCATTTGTCTTCCCGTAAAAATTAGGTAGGCTCTGGATTGTTGCTGGTCTAATCTCAAAACGCACCCCATCAGGAATAGGAGCCACAACGATGCAAGATGATGTTGTGAGTGCAGTAGGAGCAGTGAACTCCTTCAATGCTTTCGTCTCCTCATCTGCCATTGCACCTTGAACTTGAGCTCGCCCTTGCCTCAATAGTCTTCTACGAGTTCGTTCAATCTCTGGATCGTAGACAATGAGCTCTAAATTATGAGATCGACGACCTTACATAAACCAAATTCAAACCTATAAGAAAGACAAACCAACAAAATCAGAAAAAAAAAATAAAAAGAAAAAGAAAACAGAAAATAAACAAAAATTAAGTATTGTACAACTGACAAATCAAATTGAATTAACACAATCCATGGCCGACGGCGCCAAAAACTTGTTGTATGTTTTAATATAGTACTCGCAAGTGCACGAACCACTTATAGAATAGAAGTGCAAGCACGAGGTCGTTCCCTCTATGGATTGATTAGAACAACTTATTATGCCAATTATACTACACCTAATGAAATAACAATATGATTTTATGATGTTTGGATTGAAAACAGAAAATAAAGTAATAAAACTGAAATTAAAGACAAGAGAACAAAGAAATTTCTAAGAGTTTAAGAACAGATTATAAAGATGCTAAAGCATTGAATCCACCACCTAATACGCCTACCCTTCTCTCTAGTTCATAGCAATTGAACTCCCTAGATTGCATGCTAAAGATTTTCGTACATAAGCCTTATTGATCCCGGACATATGCCAAAGTTCTTCTAAACAATGAATTCTAACTTATTGATCCCGTATAGAACTCAAGTAGTCAAACTATAATCTACTTCACGTTATGATCAGGTTCAAGTAAAACATGTTCAACTCCATTAAGCACAAAAGAACTAGGAAATCATGTAAATAAGAATATCGACTATGATCAAGCACTTGTATTCTTAACTTACAACTCTCTAATCACAAGATTAAATAAATCTTTTGGAACCCTAGAAAACATCTACTCTCGATCAAGCCTCATGTTTTCAAACCAAATAACTAATAAACAAAACCTAGGTCTTATTGATCCCGAGCAAAGATTTTGAATAAAAGTTCTATTAAAACGGTGATTGAGAATTTAACATAGCAATCCATTGAATCAAAGCAATCAACTAAAGAAATAGAGTAACCATACTAGGGGCTTCATCTCAGCCCTAGCTAGAAGTTTAGAAATTCATAGATAAAGAAAACATGACTAGAAATAAAGATAGCTTGGAAGAAACAATGGAAGAGATAAGAACTCGGGTTGAGCAATGGTGAAGCTCTGTTCTTCTTTTCCTCTGCGTTCCTTGCTGCCTCCCTGTTCTGCCGTCTCTCCCCTCTTCTCTTTAACGTGCTTAGGGTTCTCTTTTTATTCTTCTTGAAATCTCAATTGATTTGGGCTTTTTAGTCTCCTTGTCCACTATGGAATAGCTTTCTTCTCTCCAAATAACACAAGGTTATTATTGTCAATGCAAGAGTAACCTTCCAAATATGTTAGCCACGTTCAGCCCCTTTACTTGTAGTATTAAGATTGATGGACTTGGACTTCACAAATTGGAATCATGAGAAGAAACACAAAATTCGTCAGAATCTGCCTCCACGCGCTGCGTTCACTCAAACCTTCATAACTTGCTCTAGAAAAATGCAAATTCACTTCCGCAAAATTCCTCAGAAAGCTAACATCCGTAGCTTTCCAATGATGTATGGCTCGCTTCTAGATTCCTTGTGAGCAGGTATAGTTTAATCCTCAAAGTTGACGCACAGCAGAGCAGTTTCTAGATCACTTAGCTCCAAATTGTCTTTTTCTCCAACTTAACCTACAAAACATAAAAACCAAGTAAATGACTTACAATTGACAAGAACTAAGCATATAATCATGTATCTAAGGGTATAAAAATGTATGAAATATGAATCTATCATGGACTGGCTTTGATCCCACGACTTGGCAAATTTTGCTCTAGTAACTTTTCAATTTGAACAAATGTTCTTGGTTTGAAGCCATTTTCACTCTTCATTGAGAGCAAACTCCTACCACATTAGTTGCAATTTCGTTCTTTCTAGTGCGATATCTAGGCTTATCTTTCTCAGGTACATTGACCCTTATATACGTACCATCTAATGCTCTTAGACAATTCTACAAAAGAAATAACATGATATTAGTACAGACTTATAGTAGCATAATATAAGAAATCAAATGAATTTTTTAGTGTCAAATACCTTAAACCATTTCCATCTGTCATCTGTTGAGTTATTGAGGACTGATTCAGGTGATTTAAGTAGGTTGTCACTCAATCGAAGAACAACGTTCAATACTTTAATAAAGCACCTACTAATCGTCTCACCAGATCTTAAAAAATCAAACTTTATCACTATATTCTTTTTATGGTGACCAAGTATGAAAAGAAACATTGCCACAATTTCATCCACCCTCATATTTTTAAAATCTTTTAACTTTTCAGTAGTACGAAGCATTAAACATAACTTGTTGAAGGAATACCTATCCATTCTAAGATTCTTAAAGCAAGTTAAATCATTTGAATATATGAGTCGCCTAAGAGTAACATGTCGTATAACATCTCTATTAGCCTCTGGTTTATTCTTCAGCAATATTTTCTATAATGCTGTTCTAAAGCAAGACACATCATACATATGATATTGAATATATTGATGATGAATGAGAATGCAAGCTTAAATTTTTCCCTTCTTTGCACAATTCTATGTGTCATGCTGCAAATTTAGAAAACATTATCATAATAAGCATAAAGAATATTGTAGACAATCTTTTAAGAAAGCAAGTCATATGAACAATAACTAAAAAACACAAGCTGAGAAGAACTGAAGTACTAAACAGAATTAGTATCCAAAAAAAAGAAGTACTGAATAAAATTACAAAGTGAATCATTTACTATTTCAAAATGAATAGATTAATAGATTAATCTATGATATTGAGCCCTTAGATTTTCAGATCCTACGTACCAATATAGATGATTCATGCACTTATCACTCATACTGTATAATTCGAGCCTAAACAGATGGACAAATTCACTGAAATTGGGTATCCTATATATCATTTAAAACACCAAAATCCCACGAAATCGATCAAAAATATACAGAAAAAATAGATATATAATCGATCTTCAAAGAAAACATCGAACTCTTGTTTGCCCAGATTTGAAGAAGAAGATAATCCTATTATTTGAGTACTATCTCCTTCTTTCAATAGCAAGAGAGAGAGAGATTCAAAGAGAGATAGATATTGAAAAAAAAAATGAACTCGGAAGAAGTACCTTTGTTAGGAGAAGACCTCGCAATCGAACAATTATCTGTTGCTAAAAGACGACGATAGTTGTAGGAAAAAGAAATGTTTTAGTAAAAGTTATATACTGATACAATAGCGGGAAAGATGAGCCTAAAAAGAATTTTGTGAGCGGGAGAATCTAAAATTTATTAGAGAGATAATTTATATAATTTTGGCTTTGACGGTGGGAAATGGAAATAGAATACCACCCATATCCAGGTAATTGAAATCAGACTTTATAAGGGAGTCAATTTACAGTCAGATTGCTTTTTTCCTTTCCTTTCCATGTCTCTATTTACAACCAATCAGCCCCTTGAAAACCAAATCAATTCTTTTTTCATACTATAATTTCCTGCCTACCAAAAGGGGCCTTGGGCTCCCGATGGATAATCCAGAGGTTTCGGAATTTTGGTGTAGAACAGACCTAGAGAATAATTCCCATTTCATTATCATCACTGCCAAAGGTGCAGCAAGTAGCTTATAAAGCCTAAACTAACACAATCTCTTCACCAAAGCTACACATTCTTTTACTTTTTTCCTCAATTCATGCCAAGCTGATTTTTGGTAGAACCAATAGAGATCACCATTCTGGGTTTTATAATTCAAGTGATAAGTCTCATGCAGATAATTAAGAGATAACATCGTTCTGAATAAGATACCCAGACATATGATCATCAAAGATTGCCTGTACGACTGACAGGGAACATTTTCATATAATATAAATTTGAGTGTTCTCCTGGACGATCATGGGAACCTTCAAAATGTTATATACTATTCCCATTTAAATTGATAATCAACTCTCAGAATGGGTCTCTCATTCACATGCCTGAACATCAGCTCTCGGAAATCTCTTGCTATCTGTTGCTGCAAGATCACGTATGTCCTATCCTCTAATATTGATAACCCAATCCCCAATATCCTGGAGATATCATGGGACTGAGAGACATCTGAAGCTTATAGAGCAAGTTTCTCAACGAATACGTAGCGTAGGTGTAAGGGGTATCATACTTCACCTTTCCCTTCAAACTCTCCGGGAGATCTTGGTTAGCCAGGGGCTGTGTTAGGTCAGAGGGACCAAACTAAGAATTTTGTTATTTTGTACCATCGACTCCAAGATTAGTCAGTTTCAAGAGCATTCATCACACTTAATATTGGTTAATTGGTACCATCGATCATCTTAGTTGAAATCTATGTACAACTAAATGTAGTTCACAGCAATAGTTAGACACCTACCTAGCTTATAGATTGGCAGCCATCACCATACATTATCAATTTCACCACAAATTTTCTTGGACCATCACCGCACATCCTATCACAATATTGTCTACCGGCATCATTATCTGTTTGAAACAAATACAAGTACTGCGTGCCCGGTAGGCAACCTACACTGTGTACCACCAATTTTTCCACCGAGGCTACTTCCCACGACGGTATACAATGTCAAAGCCGTTAACAGAGGTACACGACTTTGCCATCCCCTGCATATACTAGAAGCTCCGATAAGTGATTATTTCTGCGTTTACCTGTTCATCTATATGGCTTTGATTACTAATAAGTGGTCTTACACTGAAAATCCTGAACTTGCATTGCATCCAGCAGCAGCTAAGACCATCCACTCCTTGAGACAATTTAGCAATTAACAACATACACAGATAAACAACTGATAAAGAAATAAATATTCTTTCAGATTTCAGTTTCACACACACAGATAGCAAATTAGTAAATCAGTACATATTATGGCTATTTAGGTGAACACACAACAAACCAGTCTATCAAGTGGATGACATAATTAAGGAAAGAACTTAGCAAACCAACTACCGAGTGACAAGGTTGGAAGAACTTCTTGACCAGAAGAATAGGTTTGAAGGACTTCTTGTAGGGGGAGCAGAGATTTGGGACACATGTGCCTGGAGCAAGGGAGCTGAGACTTGGGATTCGGGTGCTTGGAGCAATGGAGCTGAGATTTGGGCCTCCACGACCTGAAGCGAGCCAGCTGCAAGTCTCCTTGTCAAATCCTCCACAGATACCTTCACTACGTCGATCCTCTTGCCAATGTCAGCACTGTACCTACTAGCGCAGTATACTCCAATGCCTACTGCTGCCATCCCATAAAGGTTGGTGGTCACGAGACACAACGGTGTTGCTAAAACAGCTGCAAGAGGTCCCCCTATTATAGATGCTGCTTGACCACTTTGTCCTAATGTTCTTTGATCCATAACAAGTAGCCCAGTTTTGCAATAAATAGCAAAGTCTTCACAATTGTTCTTAAATATGCAATAGCAACCAAAGCCATATTCGAGCAGGTATTGTGCTCGATGAACCACAGTATCATCTGGGTCCGATACTGCAAGAGTGCATGTCCCTCCCCGAGCTTTTGCCAGGAACAAGGCAGGGTTGACAGAATATTCAAAACGATACAAGACACCCCCAGCAAGAAAGCAGTTCAAGCATGAGCAAAGAACACCACTGTTCTCATCCCGTGGAGTGCAGACTTCGCAGGGCTGCTGAGGTCGGGTTGGTCCTGAGCTAACCAAGAGAAGATCCAGCACTGTCCCAGTTCCTACTTCTTGGCCACGTCTGGTGAAATGAATGACTTTGTCATCCCCGATATAGATGCCTGTAGCACAGAAGTATATTAATCAACAAATAAATATGAACAACCATGTAAATAAGAGAAACTACCCCACTTCTAAGATAGAAGTAAACTGCATCACTAAAGCCATCTAGTTCCAAGAGAGAGTTTTGGCTACCATAAAAAAAGTAGATCTTTAATACATCACCATCTCTATGCAACCATAGAGAAAACGAGCAACAATATATCATTAAGAAGAACAATACATGGGCAAGTACCCATTAGCATACAAATCAATCAATAAAAAAGTTTCATCTCATTTGAAGGGGTGACTTTCAGTCCCAAATCAATTTTATAAGGAATGATGTCCTATAGAGTCCAAGTGTCCAACCAGGAGAAATTGGGGGTAGTCACCACACAAATGCTGCAGCCCTTGTTGTGTTATAACTGGCTGTCATCTCCATAGGAGCTTGGGCGCTGCCTTTAACTGGAAATGACATAGAAGTGCCAGTAGCAACACCTATTGGTGGGTTGGGTGGGAATAATATAGGAGCAGCTTCTTTTAAGCAAACATGTGGATGAGGTGAGCAGTTTTAAGATTGGTAATAACACAAAAATGACAGATGGTTAATTAAATATTTGCAAAGGCAGACGTATATGTAATGTATATGGAATTTCAAATGCATTCAGTCATTCGTCAGGAAAAGATGTGGAAGTCACCCTCCACCCTTGTTGTTACAGGTAAAGAAGTGTGATTAGGGCCACACCATACATTGGCTTTGTTAGTGGCCAACTCACCTTCAACTGGACACTAACAAATTAACAAATCCAAAGCTCCCTAGTAAAAATTTCTCAATAACTAAACTACTAAATTAGGCATCGCTGTATTGCCACATCCTCTCGCTGTTGAGCAATCAATTATAAGATATGACAAGAGCTCTTAGGGACCTTCAATATCAAGAGGTGCTACTCCAGGGTGGTGAAACAATAAAAATACTGTATTAACACCTCATCCTCGAATTCCAGGATTTAACCTATAGCTCATATACTTCCTGAGATATACAATTCCAATCAGGTATACAAACAATTGACATCATCTTCATCGCAAAACCACAGAAAATGCTTGCGAAGTTATCACATCCGCACACTTTATCATTTATATTTTCCACTAAATACGGTAAATTGAAACACATAAAAGACAATTGATGACATCAACACTTGTCCCTGCAAGTAACTTAAGTACTCAAGTGTGTGCTTCAATCATAACTCTTATATACAACATGGACAATTTTTATGATTCCTGTAATACAGACTTGAAGACTTTCATACTGAAACTTCACTGTACAACTTGAACCTTAGAAGCCCCATTTTATATGGTAGTTATAGCATGCTTGAGAATGGCTACTCTACTATGAAGGGTCCAGTTCGGATCTACCAGTCTGAAGTAGATGAATTTCTTCTAATTTTATAACCCAAGAGGGAGAGGGAAACTACCTTTCCATATAAAAGGTTCTTTAAATGTCTGCTAAGAGGTCCCTATAGGTAGCCAACACATATATACTACTAAAGTACCGGTCAGAGCACACACTTCCCAAGAACTTATTCAGTCACCTGTGGGCATTGTTCCTTATGCACCAAAGGCATGCTCATGTTTCCAAAAACTCTAGTGAGGATGGCAGCAGACATCGTTGATGATCCACTTGTGTGATTAGGGAGCTTATGAGTAGTATACACACTACTTGGAAGTTGGAACATTACACAGTCACACTATCATTCCTGTTAGATCAGGGAACAAACCTAGTCCTCTCCTCTGCATTCTCTTATTTCTTTTAATGCTCATATTATCCATATAGACAAACTATACGAAGACATGTGGAGATAACATGACTAGTAATGAGAGGGTGATAGGACATTTGTAAGGTGCTGCGGCTCCAACCTTTAGAGAGATCTTTATTCATACAGGTGCTTCAAAGTTTACGACACATTGTAGGTAATTAGGTACTATGACTACCAATCACGTCGGATCTAAACAGTGGGGAAATGTGTTTTCTCTGGGAGACACAACACATGAACTGGGTCACCTCACCCTCACCCCAAACCCCAAACCCCAAACCTCAATCTCCACCCATTCTCTACACCATTGGCCATGACTTAACTTCTGAATTGCTAATCTCTTCCACTACATCAGGCATTCTCCATACTATTTAGCTAGAAAATTACTAACATGACCAAAATCATAGAAGCAGAAGATTGGTAGGGGAAAATAAAGTTAATAAACCATAACAATGCCGTTTAAACATCACATTATCATTCAAAACCATTAAATTTTCTGCAAAACCAGACAAATATCGATAAGCTCAAAGTTACAATCTTTCCCATGCTCAATTACAGCCTATAATTTATGACCTACATCCTATCCTTATCTACTTCCTCAGATTTTAATTAATTAAAGAGAAGCCTTAAGATTGCATTAAAACTTAAACCACCAAAAACCATTATAATCATTTCAACAAATTAAAAAATGGGAAGGTAAAGAGGAAAACCATGATGGGCATAGATATAGGCAGTCCTCCAAGAGTAGATGTGATCCCCTGGCTTGAGGCTTCCCTTAGCCACCCTGCAACACCCATTTCCATTTTTATCGATTATACTTTATTCATAACAAGATCACCCTCATTCAATCAACCCAGAATCAAAATACAAGCAATCAATTAAGAGATGGACGACGACGACGATGATGATACCTGTTGGAGAGCAGCCCCATAATGGTGTTGTGATGTTGTTCTCCTTTCTCAGAAAAGCAAGATGATATGAAACTTTGATTGGTTTGGGAAAGGGAATTTGATTCCTGAAAAAAGCAGCGAGAGGGGCGGTTAATGGTTAAACGGAATAAAGGGGGACGAGTTTTGAAACGAGGGACCCCGACGCGGACCTTACTCGTTAAGGAAAGATTGGGACACCGTTGCAGCATTCCCACGTGTCCGACTGTCTGCTGTCGATGTTCATTTGTTACGTCATAGGGTGTTCTGGATTTTCATCTGACTAGAGCTAGAGGACCCTAAATTTGATACATAATGATGCGGCATATCTCACAGGGTCATTATTTTGCTGGATTTACAGTGACATGGAAGCATACTTGTAATTCCATATTCTATACTTCCAAAATGAACAAAACAATAAAGTTGATTTTTTGGTTTCTCTCTTCTTGTTCCGTAAAACTAGGTTCTAGGGTTTTAAAAGAAATCTTGTTTTTCATCCGATGAAAGTCTAATAATGACATCGTCGGACAGGATTTGTTGTTGGTCGTCTGATGGTCAAGACATGTAGGTTGGTGGCGGTGGAGCGATAAATGAAGGCCTTTCATGGGTTCGGTCTGAGTAATTGTTTGGTGGATCGAGTTGTAGAGTTTGCTCCTGTGGAGATGTTAAATCGTCATTTAAGAGAGGCTAGTAGGCCATATTGGCAGGGTAGCAAGCGGAAGTAGCGATGCAGTGCAAAGGGGGAGAAAGGGGCGGCGTTGGCCTTCTCGGATCTAGGTTATGTCTCCCGCCTCATTTTCGATTAAGATTTTGGAGGGCAGTGCGTGGCCCCTCGGTGGTGACCGCATACGATGTTTCTCTTTGGGTGGCGGTCGACATTGTCTGTGGGGTGGAGGAGCTGCATCCACGCTGCAGCTTTTCTCACTTAAGATCTAAGTGCATGTTTGGTACATGGGATTAGACGGGAGTTGATTGCTTACACAGTCCGAAAAAAAGAATCTCGTGTTTGGTACCAACATGGACTTTGTAAACTGAGCTTGAGGAGTCCTAAAAACCCCAAAACACCTTCTTCCACAACGGCCCCAAAAACCATGGGACTGTAGAAGCCAAAATGTCAAAATCTATTCTTCTGCTCCTACATCTCTCTCCTTCCATCACTTATGCAATTTTTCTTCGAACTGTTATATACATATATATATATAACCATTTATTAATAATTCACACAATCTATGTCAATGAGGTTTGAACTCATGACCTCAAAGTTGTCAGTTCAACACATTAACTAACCAAGTCACGGCTCACCAACGAACTGTTATATATGTTCAATATATTTCATTCCTGCAAAAGACCCAATTGAGTGACCTTCTCTTCCTCGATCGGATCCCTCTTCCATCACCATGAATCTCTTTTTCTTCTTGTTGTCCCGGTTCTACCTCTTCTCTATCTCTTTTCTTCTTGTCGTCTCAATCAAGTTCGTTTTTGGGTTAAGAAGAATTATGATATGGTCTTATTTGGAGGATCAATATTGATTTGATTTTGTAATCTTCTGAAATTCATGGTGCATGTTAGAGAATGATGAGAGGGGAGAAGAGATCTGGAGTTTTTTTGTCCAATTGCAACTCGTCCTTTATCTTAAAAGGCAGCATCAAGCCAATGAGCCCAAATCTGAAGTCTTCCTATTGCTCTTTCTGATTCCATTTCAGGTATGAAATAAAAAGTTGGAGAATTATAGTATGGTCTTAATTGGAGGATCAATTGAGTTTATATTGAGCCTCTTCTTTTCATTGAAATTGATGTGTTAGTTCGTTCATCTGATATTTTAGGTGTTTCTAGGTAAAATACTTTGCTTTCTGTTTTCTTCTTTAGTCCTACAAAATGTACCAAACATGAGTTAGGCTTGTTATAGCATAACCCAAGTCAAAGCAGTCCAGGCTTCTTGTAGAAATTAAGCCCTGCTAAGACAATCATGTGAAACAAATGTGCTATAATAGGTTTAGGTTGGGCTTAAGCCTTTTAGGCCTAGGTTTGTTTTGTTTTTTTGTTTTGTTTTTTATTTTGGTATTTTTTTTCTTTAGTTTAGTTTAGTACTTAAGTGGGAAAGCTTTTAATGAGGAACAATTGAAGACTTTTGAATAAACGGTTACATGTGTGTTTTAAGTTTTAGTTGATGTTTTTAGATTCCAATGTTTAGGTCTTTTCTTTAAGCGAGCGTTTAAGATTTTGGTAGGTTGGTGGAGTTGGTCGTATAGTTGGGTGTGTCATGGTTGGTGTCATTTCCAAAGACTACTATTGGTTTTAACATTGGTTATTTATTATTGTTAATATAATAGGGAAATTGTTTTTACGCGTTGGTTGTTTTGGTATATGGTGTTGGAAGGGGTTATTTCTTTTTGAGGTTAACTATAAAGATGTAACGAGGCTTCTGAAATAAGTTAAGTTATGATTGAACCCCTATCAGTTCTTGTCCACTGTAATCGCTGGTATTTTGACAGTCAACTGATGTAATGGACAAAACTATTGACAAATGAGAGAATAGAGAATTAGGGATATTCCAATTAAACTTGAAAATCAAGGAGCGAACCTGTTTTTAAAGGTAAAGTACAAGATGTTGAAACTATTTAATCCTTTGAAATATCCAACCAAATAAACTTTTACATCCCAAAATGATAAAGGTAGTAAAAGCGGTGACCATAAATCTTGGTTTATTGATAACAAAATGATCTTGAGTCGATCTTAAAACTTCTATTGACACTTAGGAACGTAAAATTTCGAAGAAGATTTTTTCTTTTGGTAAATGGTGTAGCTATTGTCATCTACTATCTTCTTTGTTCACCCTACGAACATTTGAATTATTGAAAAACTTATTACCCAAGTGTAAAATGACTAATAAGTACACTAATTTTGTAATATCCAAATCTAAAAGAAGACTAAATACATAACAAACAAGTTATATTTCATTAAATAACATTAATCATCGCACTTCTCCACCCATATATGAGTCGATTACAACTTTTTTGCTTTCTCATCATCGTTAGTACGTTATTCAATTCATAAACTCATTAGTGTTAACTTGGTCAAAGTCTTTACAATAATATTTTAAACTTAGAAATTAAAAATATAAATATATGTGTGTGATGAAGTGAGAGAGGTTTGAGAATAGAGAATCGTGAAAGATGAATATCTTATTCATTGATAGAAGTCATTTATATAGAGAATTACACAATATCAATATGGTAAGGATAAAAAATACATAGATTTAGTCAAACTACATATCCTATTGACATAAGGCCAAGACACACATAAAGAATATTTAGAAAGATATAGAATATCCTAGAACACTCCCCCTTGTGCCACGCGTTGCTATGCCGATGGTGCAGTTATGTTGCTTCGTCAAAAACCTCGTCAAGTCACAAAAACCCTGTGGGAGAAAAAAAAAATTGAACCTTGATCGTAGGAGAAAAAGAGTACAATGCACCAATCTACTTCATTGAGATGATACTCCCCCTGATGTGAACATTATTCAGAGAGACTTGATAGCCGATGCATGCCTATACTTTTCACATGTTTCTCAAAAGTAGACTTAGGTAAGGACTTAGTAAATAAGTTTGCTACGTTTCCTTCGGAACTAACTTAGTTCACTTAAATGTTAAGAAATGCCTGTTGTTGTTGGTTGTAGAAGAACTTAGGTGAAATGTGCTTTGTATTATCACCCTTGATGTAACCTAACTTTATTTGCTCAATACAAGCTGCATTGTCCTCATAAATGCATTTAGGTCTATCAGTTGTAGAATTTAATCTACTAGTCTCTCTAATGTGTTTAATGATTGATCTCAACCAAACACATTCTCGAACAGCTTCATGTAAAGCAATAATCTTTGCATGATTTGAAGATGTCGCCACTAGAGTCTTCTTTGTAGACCTCCAAGATATTGTCGTATTCCCAATAGTGAACACATAACCAGTTTGAGAACGTCCTTTATGAGGGTTAGATAAATATCCGGTGTCGGCGAAACCTACCAACATATATTGTTGGGTGTCTCAGCATAGGACAAGGCAGCGGTGGCGTGCACGGCGTCGAACCTGTGTCCAACAGTCGTACCGGCGACGTTCATGTCAGCGGTCTGTTCCCTTGGTAGATCGATGCCATGACTTCCATGAGCCATGTGACCATCTTATGTCCTTCTTGAATCAATATAGGGAAAGAACAGTCACAAGTCAATGGTACCCTTAAGATATCGAAAGATATTCTTGACTTTAGTCCAATGACGTTGGGTTGGCGCTGAGCTAAATCTAGCTAACAAGTTGACTGAGAAAGCAATGTTTGGTTGAGTGTATTGAGCTAAGTACAATAATGCACCTATTGCACTAAGGTATGGAACCTCTGCACCCAAGACCTCTTCGTTGTCCTCTTTCAGACGAAATGGATCTTTAGTTATATCCAGATTTCGATCAATCATGGGAGTGCTAATAGGGTACATCTTGTCCATATTAAATCGTCTGAGCATCTTTTGGACATATGCAGACTGGTGGATAAGAATTCCAAAGACTCGGTGCTCTAGTTCAAGACCTAGGAAAAATTGAGTCTTCCTAAGATCTTTCATCTCAAAATCAGATTTTAGATAAGCCGCGGTCTCTTTGATTTCATCAAGAGTACCGATAATGTTCATGTCATCGACATAGACGACCACTATTGCAAATCCGGAACTTGTCTTCTTTATGAACACGCCCGGGCATAGTTCATCGTTCTTATATCCCTTTCTAATCAAGTAGTCACTTAGACAAGTATACCATATTCGTCCGGATTACTTTAATCGGTAAAGTGAGCGTTGCAACCTTATAGCATACGCACTCCACGGTTTAGAGTCACTTGATTTAGATAATGTAATGTCATCGGGCACTTTCATATATATATATATATATATATAAACCCAGATCCCCATAGAGATATGCCGTAACCACATCCATGAGCTACATGTCAAGTTTTTCGGACACTACCAAACAGACTAAGTAGCGAAAAGTTATGACGTCCATGACCAGAGAGTAAGTCTCTTCGTAATCAACCCCAGGGCTTTATGAGAAACCTTGCCCCACAAGGCGGGCCTTATACTAAAGTATCTCATTCTTCTCATTATGCTTTCTAACAAAGACCCATTTATGTCTAACAGGCTTTACACTCGGCGGAGCTAGCACTACTGGGCCGAAGACTTTCTGGAGATGTACAATAAAATTCTAATAAGGAACATAACGTACAATGAATTAGGCACCTATATCACCATAATAAGGACTCACTCCTCAGATGTGTCGGATGGCATCCCTTTTCTGTTTTTGTTTTGGCATTTACGATATGTGTGTCCTGCTTCTCCGCACTCACCACAATGAATGGTTCTCTTTGCTGGTGTTGCAACTGAAGGAGGATCAGTGTTTCTTCCCGCAACATTTTCTTCTGTCTTCTTAGTTTTTTCTTTCTCTTTCCTAACATCACATGTTTAAGTATAGTGACCAGATTGTTTGCAGTAACCACATGATCTCTTTGCAGGTGTTGAAACTGAAGGGTGAGCGTCAGTGTTTCGTTCATCATTTTTGTTGCTCTTGTCAGCCCTTTCTTTCTCCTTCCTAACCTCACAAGTTTGACTATTGTGTCCAGTACCTTGGCAATAACCACAAGTAATCGGACGTCTGGGAGGCTCAGTCTTCTTGTCCGATTTTTCTCTACCTTTGGTCCTGACAAGGATAGGGTCTCTCACAACACTACATTTACTGCTGCTACGTGTGGTCGGAGCTTGAACTTTTTCTTTTTCATTGTCCAAACCTTCGACAATTGCTGAGAGTCTACTAATCTCTTTCTGCAACAAGTTGTAGCCTGCATCTGTCTTTGAAGCAAAAAAACACAATCGATTGCATTCGGCAGTTAAAGCGCCATACCATCTGCTTCCAAGTACTTTCTATCTCTAGTCCCTCCCTTGGAGCAGACTCATTGCCTCCAACGAATCCTACCTTTGGACTCACCCTTGTCATCCCTCCTACATCCAAATTCCACTGCTGCTGAATATGCAAAGTAAAATTTCTCAGTCTCTTCAAATGTTTCGAAGGTCAAGTCTCGCACATCAGCGATCTTCAGACTTCCAAATCCAGGAACATCTACAGCCACATCCTCTACACCCTCATGCGCCTGGTTTTCATTCTCAGAAGCATCCATCGCTTATAGAACCTGTGATTCAAATACAGTACAACTTTATATGTTACTTTCATATTGAGATGTGTACAAAATAACAAGTAAAAAATTCTTATAGAAACTAGTACACTGATTAAGCAATGACAAATAACTGTTAAAAAAAGTACACCTGACCAAATGAAAAGTAGAAGTAGTGCAAATAAAATATACACATTTCTCATAAATCATAGTATGTCATTCTATGTTACTCTCATATTGAGTTGCATATTGAATACAGCGTAGGATATGTTTGAAAAACAAGTAGACCTTAACCTTGTTCGGCAATGAAGAACAGCTCGTGAAATAAGTAGATATGTCATGTTACAAAAGTGGATGCAGTACAACAAAAATGTAAACTTTCTGGAGATTGCAACCAAAATAGGGCTGCAGCCGAAGGCACACAACCGAAATAGGGTTGCAACCGAATACGAGAAAAATATAAAAGAAAAATAAAACGAACAAAGCGAAACCCATGAGAAAAGAGAATTAAAACAAACAAACTGAAATCGACACAAACATAATGTAATAAACTCACCGAAAGAGAAAAAAAACTCACCAACAGAGGAGAAGAATCAGAATGCGTGAGACTTAATATCTGAAAGAATCGATAAAGAGACCGAGTCTCACTCTACCTTTTTAATGATCAAGAGCAAACAAAGTCTAGGTTATATAGAGTCGATGAGATGGAAAGATAGAGAGAAAGAGAGAGAGGTGGAGAGAGACAGAGTTCGCTGAGATAGAAAGATAGAGAGAAAGTGAGTGAGAGAGGTGGAGAGAGAGAGAGAGTCCGCTGAGATAGATTGAGCATGAGAGAGAGAGAGATTGATCGAGAGAGAGGGAGAGAGAGAAAGAGTCGTCGTTGAGAGAGAGAGAGAGCCGTTAAGACTTAGGAGACTGTGTCGTCTCGTCTAGGATTTTGCAAACCTTTTCCGTCCATCATAAACGACGTTCCGTCAAAGATGACGGCTCGTTTCGTCAACCTCCGTCAGTCAAATATAATTGACCGTTAACATCACTAACTGAGAAGAGTTAAGTCAGTTAATGGAGTTAACTGACACATCATTCTTTTTTAATGAGTTGTCACACATGAACCAATACAACAATAACACCTTACAAGGTATGTATATATAAGGCACCTAAGTCTTTCCCTTATAAAATATACATATTCTCAGTTTACTATAATTTGAATTCACTTTAACAAATTTTAGCTTTACACAAGCTGGTGGAGATCTTCTATCTCACCAAATAGTCGATTGAACCGTGTCTCCGTACCAAGTCTCAGTTAGAAATTTCCACACGACTTTACAGGCGTCCGGCACCACTTGCATGAGTTCAAGCACACATCCAACAATTTAGGCTATTTAGCCCACCGAGGCCAACTCCCACCAACCACTACCCGCCACGTGCCGCGTGCAATCCCAAACAGCATATTCCTCCTCCAGAATATTCCCCATCCCGAACCTTACGCACCGAATCCCCTCCACCCAAGTGGACGCCACGTGTATATCCTTGTCCCTTAAACAGGAAACCCCGCATTTCCAACCGTTAATTTCTAAGCGCCCCCACCTCTTTCTCTAATAAGCAATTCGAGTAGAAGAAGAAGATTCACGAATCCGGATCCCAATCCTTTACCCGCGAAAAAACCGAAAGCTTTTCTTTCCCTCTCTTTCTTTCTCAGTCAAAACCCTAGCTCGTTCGGCCATGGCCGGACACGGCCAAACCTCGGCGTCGGCGTCGACGTCGAACGCGTTCTCGTTCATATCCAAGGGGTGGAGAGAAGTGAAGGACTCGGCGGACGCGGATCTCCAATTGATGAAGGACCGAGCCAACTCGTTTAAGAATCTGGCGACCTCGTTCGACCGCGAGCTCGAGAACCTTTTCAACTCCGCGACCGGGATCCGGCCGTCGTCTTCGTCGGAGATCGACTTCGTGAAGAAGCTGCAGCCGAAGCTGGTGGAGATTCGGCGGGCGTACTCGTCGCCGGACTTCAGCAAGAAGGTGCTGGAGAAGTGGACGCCGCGGTCGACGATTCGGATTGATTTGTCGGCGATTAAGAATGCGATAGTGGCGGAGGTGGAGGAGAGGGAGGGGGGGATGAGGGAGTTTGATAGGATTAGGCGGAGGAGGAGTTTGAAGTTTAGTGAGTTTTGGGGGGAGTGGAAGAGAGACGGTGAGGATGAAGAGAAGCAGTCCAGGAAGGATTGGGAGCCGATTCGGGTGTTGAAGACCAGATTGAAAGAGTTTGAGAAGCGTGAGTTTCTTGGTGAGTTTAAGAACAGTGAGTTTGTGGAGAAAGTCAAGTCCAGCTTGGTATGTGCTCTCTTAGCTTCCTTTCGATTTTCTTTTGTGGCAATTGAATATGTGAGCGATGCAATTTCGGTGTCGATTGATTTATTTGGTGTTTGTATGGTCACCTTTTCTTGGCTGAAGTGTTGTTTATAAGTTGGTAGCAAAATTGAATCAAAAGAACAAAATAATCTTATCTGCAAATGCATAGGAAACAGTTTGCTGAGTTGGAAGAAGAAATTACTATTTTCATATAGGTGATTGTGTTTGGGTAGCGAAAACAAAAGTCAAAACATTGTAAAGCAATATGAAATGATAGATGCCTTTGTACGTATCGTGGTGACTGAGGGCTGGTGAGTTCATTGGGATTCCTACTACTAATCACTGAAGTCTGTACCAAATATGTGAGCCAGTATTGGATAAAATCGTTTGTGTATGGTTCTGAATGTTTGAATAAGAAAAAACAATTTATTTTCATTTTTGAAGATCTTTGCTTGGCTGGAACCAGGATGTCATTAGCCTTGGGCTGATTCTTGTTACTCATATAAGATCGCAGTCCAATATCATTCAGAACTACAAGTCTACAACTTGACAATAGTTACCCTCAGTTTGAATTATGTTTTGTGTCTCATCTGAAAGGTGTGCTGTCTTTGGTAAATGAACTGTCGAAGATGTGACTGTTTTGAATTTTTGTTTCTTGCAGTAGATATCTTACTTCTTTCAGATATGTGAGTAGTACATATTCTTATCCTTCAATATTTTCCTTTTCTGTTTTTAGAAATCAGTTTACAAGGATGCTCAGGAGTCACAGGTTTGTATCTACCCAGAATAATTTCATTTTTGTCGTTTGGGTATTGTTTTCTTATTTTTTAGATTGTATTTCATATTTAGCCACTTTGGCATATTAGTGTTTTCGAAGGTAAAATTTAGTCCAAAACCAACCTAAGTTTTATTTAGAGGTTCTTTTAGTGTAGGTGTTGGCTAGGAAAAGGATTCGTGCGTGTAATTGCATTTCACCAAAAAAAAATGATTTTACACATCTTGGCGTCATATGACACCTATTATTGTTCCAAAATTCAAAACTCAACTATTTCCATACAGGAATTTCGTTGCAACATAAGGTGGTGCGTTTGTTTTAAAGATAAGATTTATTGTTGTCGCAAACTGTGATGCTCATATTCTGTAAAATTTTACCATATGGCAATCTCATCATACAAACAAGCGAGTATTATAAATTGGTGATTTGTTTGCCTTCGATTTGTGTCCACATAATATTAAATATCTGTGTTTCAAACCCTTGCCCATAAGTTTAGATAAGCAGATTTCTATTCTTGGTTCTTTTTCTTAAAGATGGCTAAGTAGGTAATTTGCATGCTAATTCTGTCTCCTATGCACGATACAGGCTGTACCACCACTTGATGCGGCAGAACTTTTGGCGAGTTTGGTTAGGCAATCTGAGCCATTTCTGGATCAACTTGGCATTAGAAAAGGTACTTATTTTAAAGTTCTGTTTAAAGCTCTTACACACATAAATTGCTTTGGCATGTTTCCTTTATTTACTTATTTTTGGAATTGTATGCTTCTATTGATAGTTTTATAAATAGTAAAACTTAATGCCTTGTTAATGTAAATATTCGTAAGTATTGGACTGCACATGGTCAAATCCTGGTTGGACAGTTGAAATGATATAGCATGCAGTAAACTCAGTTCAAAACACATATTGGTTGACAAAGTTATCATGAACGTAAATCTTACCTGGAAGAAGTCTAATTAACAATGAGTCCTCCCAAGAATAAAAAGAGAATAGTAGAAAAGTTTATTGCTAGGCAGGTCATACTGATATTTAGGGAAAGAAAAAATATCTTACTTTTCTCTTTAGATTTATTGCTGACTCGATGCGTATTCTATATATTTATGGACTTGTGTATACAAGACAATAAAGCTGAGTTTTTTGGTTTACTGAAACTGAGTGCAGATGTATGTGAGAAATTAGTGGAAAGCTTGTATAGTAAACGCAAGAATTACTTTCTGTTGAACTCCCTTTCTTCCGGAGAGTCATCTGTTCTGGAGGGTGAAAACGTTAATGATGAATTAGATATGAGGATAGCTTCTGTCCTGCAAAGTACAGGGCATTCTTACGATGGTGGATTTTGGACAGACCATAAGCATGACCCATCCGACCAGAAACGGCATGTTGCAATAGTTACAACTGCTAGTCTTCCTTGGATGACAGGAACTGCAGTGAACCCACTTTTTCGAGCTGCATATCTTGCACAGTCTGCAAAACAAAATGTTACACTGTTAGTTCCATGGCTGTGTGCATCAGATCAAGAACTTGTATATCCTGGCAATATCACTTTTACTTCACCAGAAGAGCAGGAAATTTACATCCGTAACTGGCTTGAGGAAAGGATTGGCTTTAAGGCTGACTTTAAGATCTCCTTTTATCCAGGGAAGGTAATTACATTTATGAATCTGATTCTTGCCACTTTGTATTTGATCATATCAATTATGGTTGTTATTCTTTATTTCTTATGTGGTTCATTGTCTTGCTATATATTAGTTTTCCAAAAAAAGGCGAAGCATTTTACCTGCTGGAGACACTTCTCAGTTCATTCCATCCAAGGATGCTGACATTGCTATCCTGGAAGAACCAGAACACCTGAATTGGTACCATCATGGCAAGCGATGGACTGACAAGTTTAACCATGTTGTTGGTGTTGTTCATACAAATTACTTGGAATACATTAAGCGAGAGAAGAATGGAGCTCTTCAAGCATTCTTTGTGAAGCACATAAACAATTGGGTTACAAGAGCATATTGTGACAGGGTAAGAGCCCATTCATTGACTACCTGATGAAAATGTGCAATTGAATTTTGAATATGTTGCATGAACTTTGTGATTCTAACTAAATTGCTTATGATTTTTTCCAGGTTCTTCGCCTTTCAGCTGCCACACAGGATTTACCTAAGTCTGTGATCTGCAATGTTCATGGTGTGAATCCCAAGTTCTTGAAAATTGGTGAGAAGGTAGCTGCAAGAAAGGAAACTGGAGAGAAAGCATTTTCAAATGGAGCATATTTCTTGGGAAAGATGGTTTGGGCAAAGGGATACCGCGAATTGGTAGATTTGTTGGCTAAGCACAAGAGTGACCTTGATGGCTTCAAGGTGGATGTGTATGGGAATGGAGAGGATGCCAATGAAGTTCAGAGTACAGCTAAGAGTTTGGATTTGAATCTGAACTTTTTAAAAGGAAGGGACCATGCTGATGATTCTCTTCACGGGTAAGGAACTATGAATTTCAGCTTCCCAACATTCTTCTTTTTCTTTCTTTTGCCGAGGATTCATGAATCTTTACTTACTCAACTTCACAACTTTCTCAGTTCTGCATGTAAAGAGGATTGTTTTGAAAAGACATTCCATGAATACTAATTCAATGAATAAGCTGTTTAAGTTTGCATTTGGACTAATTTCAGGAGAAAAAAAAAATGAAATGCTTTTGCATTCACCTTCTCAAACCCACATTCACCTTTCTTCATCTCTCATGTTAATAGTATTTCCTTTATTTTGAAGGTACAAAGTCTTCATAAATCCCAGTGTTAGTGATGTGCTGTGTACGGCTACTGCTGAAGCGCTTGCAATGGGAAAATTTGTTATTTGTGCAGACCATCCGTCAAATGAGTTTTTCCGATCATTTCCTAATTGCTTGACGTATCAAACATCTGAGGACTTTGTTGCCAAAGTAAAAGAAGCAATGGAAAATGATCCTCATCCCCTTACTCCAGAGCAAAGATATAATCTTTCATGGGAAGCAGCCACACAGAGATTCATGGAGTATTCTGAGCTGGATAAAGTCTTGGATAAGGAAACAAATGTTGGAAGATCAAGCAGAGGTAAGGGAAAGGGAATCTCAAAGTCTGCATCCATTCATAGCCTATCAGGTATGGTTGATGGAGGATTGGCATTTGCCCACTATTGTCTCACCGGGAATGAATTTCTTAGATTATGCACTGGGGCAACCCCTGGAACCCGTGACTACGACAAGCAACATTGTAAAGACCTCCGTCTCTTGCCTCCTCAGGTTGAAAACCCTATTTACGGCTGGTAATAGTAGATTAGCAGTCCATCAGTATTCCATGTGTATAATAGTAATACCTGGTCTGTTAGGAGCCTGCTATGCTTAGGTAGAAGGCTGGTTTCTTGTCTACATCACAGTGCATCATTTAAGCACATATTTTTGTAGATAGCCAGATCCAAGTTTTGTGGTCTTGTTAGGATATATGCCAGTATATAGTTTTTCATTTTGAAGTTGCACTTGCTAAACTCTGCTGTACTGATGAAGATGCTGGCTAAAAGCCGGAGTAACTTGTTTGAATGTCATCTACTCAATGAATTAGTTCAGTTTGGCATTTTACACTTGTGATATCCTACAATGTTGTCATAATAGGACTCGACAGTTATGTTGATGTAATTATGTAAAGCATCACTCCATCGATCTCAGTAACTTGCTTTAATTTTTAATTTCTATGCACCTTTCAGACTAGTACTTACAAATCCTCTAAATCTCATTCCAGTAGAAGAAATCAGAACCTTGATCTGACGAGCATTTGCTCTATTTATAGTCTTATACAGCAGACATGACACTGACAGTCACAAGTAAATTCACTAATGAAAGAAAGCCTGAGAAATGAACCAGGGCAGACCATACAGAACAGTACAAGAAGTTGCGAAGCAGCTACCAACAAAGAGCAAAAAATTGTAGCACTGGTTAGTCATTTCCATCATCTAGGCTCGCTGAAAAGCCGAGTAGCAATCGGATTTGATTACTATGTTCGTAACCATCGGATTTGATTACTAAGTTCAGTGGTTCCATTCTCTTGAGGACAAGTTACTTGGCATATCTATGCTCATCAAGCACTTGAACCAGCTTCGATTACATCTAGATTTGAGATTTGTCTAGCCGGCGAGCCGTGACGCTTTATGCGCCCTCCAGTGGAAAAATATGAATTCGTACATTTCCAGACAAACCAGTTATACAGTAGATCTAGAAACAAGCATGGGTTTTGGAAGGGCGACGAGAAAGAATGGATCCCCTCTAAAAAGAAACCCTTGTGTATGGCCGGCTAGACACTTTTTGTGTTCTACGTGTGGTGCACCGTGCACATGCCCCCATTAACTAAGAAGTTTACACTGAAGTGAGTTCATAATGGCCAAACTCAAAGTGAAGAAGAATAAAAAAGTAACCAGGTAAGTGACTACTAAAATGTACTAATCGTTCTTCATGTGATTCCCAACTTCCTTGTACTTCTATGAACATTGACTCTTGGGCATGGAGAAGAGCTAAAATATATACTGGAATTTTCTGGGACAGTTTCAGAAAAATTTGGAACCGACCACGTCAAGAAGTTTGCCAAGAACAAATATATGAATAGTTATATACGTTCAAATCCAATCGTACGTACGTTTATAATGCCGTGTAAGAAACGTCACTGGTTGAAATGATCATGTAAAGTCTTGAAGAGCGTCCGCATATCCTCCATACCTGGGATTCCTGGGTTTTAACTATTTTAACAGAGATGCATTTCATGTCAGCGACAAGATCATATGATCTTCATCAAAGAATGTTTTCATTTAAAAAATTTATATAGTGGAAAAGGCCTCCCACATCACCATCAATACACACTGTATTGGTTCCTATGAACCTGACCTATATTCATGGGGGTATACACGAATGTTAATAAAATAAATCCCTTTCTGGGTTCCTTGCAAGAAAGTCAGAAAGAGAAAACAAAACAAGAAAAGGAAAAATCCTTTCTGGGTTTTCAATATTACAGAAAGCTCATTAGTGACATTAGCATGTTTTTAACTCCAATGTGGTTTGTCATCAGTTTAAGCTATGGGGATCGCAGTCAGTCAGTGAGTGCTATGTTAATTGGGACAGAGAAGAAGAAGAACCGGTTGGATCATCATATCTGAGCACTGAACAGATTATTCTCTTCTTCTGCGACGCCATTGGAAAGTGCAGGGTTTCTATATTATGTGACTTTTAGCTGTGGGATTGCAGCCCTTGCTTCGTCTGCTACCTGTATATATACTAACACAAGTCAATCACATGCTGAACCCTAAACCCCTAATTATTTAATTAGCTATATTAATTCGGTAATGGGTAATATTCTATCTGATGGATATATGTTCATTCTGTACGTAGGGGGTATCTTCAGCTATATATACGATTTGTCTTCAGGCCTTTTCCTGATGAGGAATGAAGCATGGAGTTCATATCTGGAGGAACTCTGTCTTTATTTAACTTCCCAGTTTTGTCAATACTAGTTACAAAAAGCTAAGCAAGTTGCAGAGATGGAAAGGGAATTGAACAAACTTAATAAATAGAAATAGTTAGGGTAGATTCATATGTAGTACTGAAAGAAAACCTTAATAATCTTTCTAGCGATCACTGACCATATACAGATCCTGCTCAAGGAATCTTTTGCAGCTAGTGAGTGAAGCACTTCACATATATAAGGGTGAAGATTAGGGTTCACGTGCATATTGATCTATTCATTATCAACAGTTAAATAATCTTCATTGGAGTGTGGCAATTAATTAAAGACAAATTAAAGGATATGAATTTGTATTATTCCATTGCCAAACTTGTATATATCGAACTGAAAAGAGTCTTTGCATGATCAGCTATTCCATTATTGATATGCATCAAAGAGCATACATAGTACGTACTGGATTCTCCAACCAAAACTGAGAAGTTAATTAACCTGATCATAAAACATGCATGATAAATTTAAAGGATCAAGACTACTAGTTCTTTTTGGATGAACCTTGAGCATTACCTAAATTAATACCCTCTGCTACTCTCTAACGGAGATGAAGGTACAATACCAACTTTGCATGGAAGTGGGAAACAACTAATGCTCCCAACAAATGAAATTCTCTTAGTACATGTTCTAATTAAACTAATGATCGAACACGTTTCTAACCCACAAAGATCAAATTTTCATTCCAATGATTAACCAAACTTGTTGAGGTTTCTTATGGTGTTTTCTACTAATGGCAAATTTCTTGCGCATTCATTCCTCACACATGAACTAAATTACAGCCAAAGTTCTGAATGGTTCTTCTTAGGGTCCTTTAGAGTAGCTTCTCTCTTTTCACAGTTGAACAAAAAAAATTGTCTTCCATACAGCTGCTTTATGGTTGTTGAGATATAAATTCTACATGAGGAATATAGGACATTGTCTGTGGGTTTATAAAGGATTAGGTCACTCTATCTAATCCATTGCTAATTGGTTTTAGATATGAACTCATACTGTTTTATTAATGATTAACCCACTTCTAATAAACATGAGAACACAATGAATCATGAAAAATTTAGCTTTGTATTGAACTCCCTGGTTTGACTGTATAAAAATATGACAATCAAAACAAGATATGAGCACCTTTCTACAAGTAGGAAATACATGAAACATATATAGTCCAGCTGATGCAGAAGAATAGTGCTCTGTTCTCTTTTTCGGCCTAATCTACTGAGTGAGTAGTGTCAGCATGTTTCCTCCCCAACAAATCGCACATGGCCACATCTAATTAAAATGAGATTGAGCAGACTTGATCATCATACTCAACTACATAAAGCAAGTTGAGTATTCAATTAATCTGCCCCAAATCACTTGTTAGAGTGACAAATATTTACGCTTCTTCGATTTGTTTTGGACCTTTCGGTGTCTGACGACAAATTTTGTCATCTTCTTGATGAGAACCCATATCTATTTCATCTACTCTAAGCACAACATGGGAATTATCATCACCATCATCCATAAGTATAGGGTTTATGCTTCCTTTGTGCAGTAATTGTGGCTTAATCTCTGGCGAAACAGTTGCTTCCACCACCTTGAAATCTGCTAATTGGGAAAGCTCGTAAACTGACATGGAAATTTTCTCCACACATGTGACAATCTCAACTAGTATTGAAGCAATTGTGGCTGCAGGTATGATTGCAAGGATGTCGGCATCTTCCAGTGATGCTGCTTTCAGTGCAATGTGAAGTTCTTCTACTGCATTTTTGGAATTCTCCAAATGTTGACAGGCAGATTTTGGGTGCTTCATGGTTTTTATTGCTGTGCCTAAAGCTTTTAGGGCTTTGCCAGACTCAGTACTCATTGTTATGCATGAGGCTTGGATTATTTGTAAAAATTCTTGTGGCACCTGCAAGGATTATGATATATTTAAGTTTATCAACCACCAAACCATATAACTAGCTAGATCAATAGCGTACAATAGATTAGATGCAGAAAGAAAAGAAAAAAAAAAAGAATAATGATTGGAAATATTACCTGTACATCTGAGTTGATGTGGCTATGTAGAGTTTCAATCTGATAAGCACATTGCCTGACAAGGGCTCCTGTCTTCAAATATTGCTTCCATGGATGACGAAATTTGAAGCATCCGTGTCCTGGTTCCCATCTTGCAAAGTTTGCCTGCACATGTATATTCAGTATAACATCAATTATATGAGCATACTCTGATACTTAATTACTTATAGGTTTCGGCATATCCAAAAGTTGGTTCTATTTAAATTAATGGTGAGCTAGCCTAGCTAGTAAAGATGTTACTGGCTTTTATGCCATGGTGACATTTAGTGGAAGGAGAGAAAGATGCTGAATTAGTACTCACCCAGGATTCTTCAGTGTTTTTTGAGTTAAGGACACTTTCATATCCATTGTTTTGTGTGACCTTGGTAGACTTTCCATCCTTGGGAAGTTGAAAATATTCACCTCCTCCAATTCCTATAATGATTAATCCCGGCCATATTGTTAGTACGTATTTAATACAAGACATGTGAATTAAACCAGTTTTGTAAACTGTATGATGTGTTTAGGTAACATTTACCGTCAAGGTAGTTAGCAAGCTTGTCTATGTTGGATGCTATAAGATTATGCAAATCTTCACCAGCCCATACTGGACATAAGAAAATTGATAAGATTATGCAGGTTCCTCCACCTATTAAAATTGTAATTAGTCTTTGATCGGCCATCTGCAAGAGCCCCTCAACCCGATAGCCCGATACAGTTACCATACTAAATGTCAGTATGAATATCAACACCCCATAATCATATCTCTCTTTGATCCTTGGGAAAAACCTTGAAAATGTAGATGCTGCAGCTGCAATAATGTAAAACAACTCACATATATTAGTATATAGTGCTTCTTCTGTCAGTTTGTTTTGTTTGTTATTACATTAGTTTTTCAGATTCTGAATCATGATCTTTCTAACCACTAGGGTTCTTAAACTTTGATCATGATGAGTTATTAATATTGGTTTTTGTTTGGGTGAGTAAATATGTATGTACCTAGTAGAAAGACAAGGACACCTAGGATAATGGGTTCTCCTTGCTCTCCGAAGAGACTAGCCAAATGATTTGCTCCAATTCCTAGAGCACCGGCAAGTAATGTTGCAAAGCTTCTGTTTAAACTCTTGCTGAGTGTTGCACCTGAACAAACAGAAAAACAAGTATTGTTCATAAGTAAAGAACAACTTCATATCTTAAATATTTGTTCCTTAATTTTTTTACTTTCTGGAATTACTTACCTACAGTGAATTCAAACACTACTACCACTGTTAGAACCGCCCACATTCCTGCAACCCCAAGACCATCATAAAGGGCTCTCCAATAATACAATAAGGATACTAATGTGAGAGCCATAGCCACTTTCAGAGAGTGAATGACTCTTCTCGGGTCATCTTTTCCTAGCTTGATAGTGTTCTTTGCAACTTTGGTAACCTTGTTTTTGAAGTTTCCCGGCAAGGCCTTAACCCAAGACCAAGCACGTTCAAAAACTCCGGCCTTCCGATGTTCACCTCCGGCTAACTGATCATTGATGATCTCCATGGCTTTAGCAACTTGAAATGGCTAAAGCTTTTGCCACAAGGTTTTCCTTTTCTGGGCGCGTTCTGAGTACTTTGGAAACAGAAGAGACTGGAAGAGAAAATGAAGGAGCTAGCAAGCTTGATGCGTTGTGTTTTTTTTTTTTTTTTTTTTTTTTTTTTTTCACGATAGATCTTGATGAGTTGGTTTGGCTTACTCTGACTTCAATTTATAAGGAGAGAGTTTGCAAATGAAAAGGTATTTTATTGGATACACGTCTTTGTGTCTCTTGTAGGAGGAGAGACATAGATTTTCCTAAAGAGATCGACAGTGCTTCAATGAATGGCGTGGCTGACTAGGCTTTTACTTGGATCTGACAAATGTTATTATAGTAAAAAAGCATAAACTACTACTACTGCAGCGCATAACAGGTATACTGTTTAAAAAATGTTCATAGCGCTATTCCACTATGTTAGAACGTACACAAAAAGGAATAGAGAATTCCAGCCCACTAGCTAGCGGCACAAGTAATTCACCATCTGTGGTTAAAAATCATCCTACAGCTTTTGATCGACTTGTTAAGTGTGCACTGTGGAGATCGATCTGTAGCAGTTTCCATGCGAATGAAACTTGTAGCTCTCTCTCTCTCTCAACGAATTTCCGTACGTAATAGCATGATGGAGATCACTCTATAGCCAGTGACATGCACTGTATCCCACTGTTCAAATCGATCAGCTTCCTTGACCTAATTGTTCAGAGTAGTTTTCCTTTCTTTCTATGCTCAATGACTAATTACGAGGAAGCACTTTATAGACAAATTAAACCAGCTTCAAAAAGTTCAAAAACTTTAAAACACAACGGATCGACAGCTAAGAAGATTCACTAATTGTTCAGAGTTAAACTGATCAGGTAACTTCTCGTACATAAACTAGTCGCTCGATCACGTTACTGATGAGGTTGCATGGAGGCCTATATATATATATACACACACAGTACCGTTCGAGAGCGGACGTCCGTAACTATGTTAAAGTGCGGACGTCGACTCAAATCAACTCCGGCGGCACCGATCGGCAGCTCTTCTTCCATCCTCAAACCTCATTGTCATCAAGTTGAATGCCAAGGTGATCGAATAAGAAGGTCCGGCGCCGGAAAAACTACAGAAACTTGAAGAAGCTCAATCCCGGCTTCAAAACTCATCACCGTCAAGTCTGACGGCGAGAAGAAGCTCAAGATGGACCTCTTGTTTGGAACCAGCAAGAAGAGCCGCCAATCAGTGCCGCCGGAGTTGATTTGAGCCGGCGTCTGCACTTTAATTAACATAGTTACGGACGTCCGCTCTCAAACGACTTTGTGTGTGTATACTAGTTTAAACTTTAAACCATTGCTTTTCAATTAAAGCTAGCGCGCAAGGGTTTGCTGCTCACGAAGAAGCGAATCGAACAACAATAGAAGCAAAAGTGAAACGGGGTTCTATTTATCGATCAGTGCCCTAGCTAGCTAGCCTTACACTTCTTGAAAGAAGTCACGACAAATGGTTAAGCAAGTGCTTAGGCATTTGGGAATTTGGGTGTAAGAAAATGAAAACAAGCAGAAGGAATGTGGTGATGATCATTAAATATTAATTACAACCAACAAAAGTTAGTGTCTTCCTTGAGTTAATCGCAGAAGGAAAGACAAACTAGCTAGTTCATGACCACTATACTAATTAACATCTGCAATGAGTTTTAAGGTACATATATATATGAAGCATCACTGTATTGGGTCATGGTGACGATAGGATGACAAATAAAAAAGGGATATAAACAGCTGAACTATGTATGGAAGAGAAGAGACTCGAATCAAGGTAGAAATGTATTTGCAAATTAGTTTTCATGCCTTGGCTAAGGAAAACCATACCCTTTGGTGATGTGTAACATGAAATATATATATATATATATATATATATATATATATATATATATATATATATATATTATTATCCTGGTTCGATCATAAGCTTGCATGAGAATCTATAACTGAGAAGAAACCAACTCATACATATGGACCTAGCTAGGTATGTCAGCAACCACTAGTTTAGTAGAATCTGACTCAATCTTCTGGCTCCTTTCCTTGTAGCTACCTACCTTAATAGAAAACTACATACCATATTTAATATTAGGGCTGGGCAAAAAACCCGAGGAGGAAAAAAATACCGGACCGGACCGGACGGCCCGACCGGTCTGGGCCGGCTTTTTAACGAACCTTTGTTAGTTTTTGACTTGTTCGGGCCGGGCCTTGTTGTATGTGGGCCGGTCCCGGTCCCTTTAATTGAAAAAATAAGAAAGGCCCGAAAGCCCGGTTCGTGTGATTGTTATGTTTGAATAGGTTTAATTGCTACTAAACCCTTCTTTTTCGTTGTTTCTATTCATCAAACTCTGTGAGTTTGGCAGAGTTTGGTTCTCTGCCTCTCACCTCTCAAATCTATGAGTACGTTTTGTTCTTTTTCTTTCTTTTTGCTTGATCGATTCATCTTAACCTCTCTCAAATCTTCTTCTTCCTACTGGTGAAGAAGAACCTCAACAATAATATCCTGCTACTTTCTCAGTTCAGAGTATATCTTGGTCACGCAATCGGAGTCCCTCGTCGCCTCCGCCGCCCAGGAGCCACCGGAGACCCTCCTCTGCTTCAATCTCCTCTCCAGTCTCATCTCTGCTTTGATATCTTCTCCGGTCTCACCTCTGCTTCGATCTCCTCTCTGATCTCATCTCTGCTTTGAATCCTTGTAGCCCAGCTTTGAATCCTTGTAGCCCAGTGGAAATCTGACACTGATCCCTGCTGGTCTCTAATTAACCCAACAATAACATCTAAGGTATATAGTAGGCCGGGTTGAATTGGCTTTGTCTACAAAAGGCATGTTTGAGGTAATCATTATATTGGAGGTATGGCTGTGGTATCACTGGTATGCAAGTATGGTTGTATCTGAAGGATACATGGGTGCTATGGTCTCTCAGATTCAGAGGATATATGGCAGTTGTGGTCTCCTTCCAGGCTTACCTATTATTGTTTATATGTTACTTTTACACTTTACATTACTTGTATATTAGCGTTGTTATGTAAGAGATTAGTTCAGTTTAAACTAATAATCTAGTTTAAGTTGACTTTAGAGATGTGAGATTTTGTAAGTGTGTAACATCTACTTATGGGCTGTATACAGCTGCTGGTCTCCTCTTCTGCAGCAGCATGGTGGCTGCTCCTGGTCTCTTAAAGCAGCATGGTGTTTTTGGTTTTAGTGCCACAACTGTGCTGCCTTGTTACTTTAGGTTAGTCTTGTATGTGTAAGAGATGTATTGAACCATGCTACTTTAAGAGACCAGCAGCAGCCACCATGTTGCTGAAGAAGAGGAGACCAACAGCTATATACAGCCCATAAGTAGATGTCACACACTTGCACAATCTCACACCTCTAAAGTCAACTTAAACAACTCTAATATACAAGTAATCTCTTACACAACTTAGTTCAAACTGAATTAATCTCTTACACAACAACTCTAATATACAAGTAATGTAAAATGTACAAATAACATATAAACAGTAATAGGTAAGCCTGTAAGGAGACCATAGCAGCCATGTATCCTCTGGATCTGGGAGACTATCCTTCGGATACAACCATACTTGCATACCACAGCTATACCTCCAATATTCCTCCAATACATTATTACCTCGGCGCAGAAGGGTGTGAAGAAAAGAGGGCATCCACGTCGCCGGAGGAACAAGCTTAAACCGGCAAATTGGATGGTTGATCGAAGAACAAAAGAGCCTATGGCTACTAGCTCGATCCATCGGCACTCATGTGGGTGGTGTTGGGCAGGAACCCCTTTTGCTAGGAGGTTAGGGTTAGGTAAAGTAGCTATGCATTGCTCTAGGTCTTAGCTTCTATGGTATGTTGCCCTGTAGAAAGGTACACCAAGATGGTCTTTAGGCTTCAAGCAAGTCAAACAGCTGCTTAGGGTTTAGGGTAGTGCATGAGCGTTATTTATTATATTTCTCTCTAGTTGCAGTTTCTTTTTTTCTTTCTTTTTAGTTTTGCATTTCTAATTAGACTGTGTAGTGAGCAATGATTGTAATTAGAGAGATGCATGTTCGAACATAATATGTATGCATGATCAAATCATGTTGTATAGTTTAGTATTACTGACAACAACCAAAAAAAAAATTATGCTTGATCGATCAAATCCCGTACATCCATCAACATGAGGGTTGCCAATACTTAACGTTTTTATTTACTTTTGATACGATAAAGCTAATACGTAATTTGTGTGAATGTGGTGGATTTCCTACAAGTATACATGGTGGGTGTAGTATAGTGAATGAAAGAAAAGGGGTTATCATTCCCACGAGAATCTTAATTCAATTCAAATTATGAAATACCTAAACTACTACACTAAAACACAAGATCACGATAACAATTTAAAGAAACAAATAAATAAGAAAATAAGTAAACAAACAATGATGAATGAATGTAGGGTGTCAGAATCAACCACAAGCGATCTTATCTATGCCTTGATGCATCTAATGGATTCTATATGATCTCTAGATGACAATCCCCGTATCTAAGTCCTTCTCAGGTACGATCTAGACCATAGTTTTCCTCAAATGTATGATGCTCTCCCTCTCGGGTAAAGGTCATATATCCTAGCTATGCAGTTTATCCTTCTCATGTATAAATTTATCAGGCATGATTCATTACGTACTAGAAAATAGGGGTAAAATTTTAAAACCGAAAACCGAAAAAAACCGAGCCGAAAACCAAACCAAAACCGGAAAAAACCAAATCGAAAAAAAACCAAACCGAATTAAGAAAAACTGAACCGAACCAAATTAGTTTGGTTTGGTTTTTGGTTTCGGCCCATGAAAAACCAAACCGAACCGGCCCATGAAAAACCAAACCGAACCGAGAAACCGAATCTCTCTAAAACGATGTCGTTTTTTGTCTTTATTTTGGTATTAAATATTTGATTTGAACAATATGATTTTAGGTTTTATGTTCTATATAATTATATGTTTGTCTTTTCTAATATTTTGCTTTTTATTTTCGTTTTATGTACATATAGAAATGTTTTAGGTGTCGTGTATGCGAAGTATAGAGAGTGATATGTTACCTCTAAAATCGAAGACCTTATTCTTACGAGTTTTAGATGATAGACTATAATATTTAATTTATTTTTCTCTTCTTTATTCAAATTTATGATTTTTAAGCTTTAAAATTTAAAATTTATTTGGATGGACTTTAAACTATAGAGTCTATATTTTCTGTTCAAGATGAACTTAGAAGTTTTAAAATTATGGTTTCATGGTGTGTTAGTGTGGTCAATTTCCAATACTTTCGAAATTATTGAGTATTAAACTTTCAAAGTATCTATTTTGTTTATAAATTATTGGTTTGTTGAAAAATCATTGTCAAAATTTTTATTGATATTTTTATTTTCGTTTTATGTACATATAGAAATGTTTTAGGTGTTTAGGTGTCGTGTATGCAAAGTATAGAGAGTGATATGTTACCTCTAAAATCGAAGACCTTATTCTTGCGAGCTTTAGATGATAGACTATAATATTTAATTTATTTTTCTCTTCTTTATTCAAATTTATGGTTTTTAAGCTTTAAAATTCAAAATTTATTTGGATGGACTTTAAACTATAGAGTCTATATTTTCTGTTCAAGATGAACTTAGAAGTTTTAAAATTATGGTTTCATGGTGTGTTAGTGTGGTCAATTTCTAATACTTTCGAAATTATTGAGTATTAAACTTTCAAAGTATCTATTTGGTTTATAAATTGTTGGTTTGTTAAAAAATCATTGTCAAAATTTTTATTGATATATTATATGTGCTTATAAAAACAAGTAATGGAAGAAAAAAAATACCTAAAATACAACAATTTTTTATTAAGCCAAAAGCATACAAATTTCAAGAAAAATTATTTTTAAAAAGAAGAAGAAAAACCGAAACCGAACCGAACCACGGTTTGATTTGGTTTCCGGTTTAAGGTCTCAAAAAATGCCAAACCGAACCGAACAAAACCGAATCCTACTAGAAAATAAGGGAATCAAGCAAATCATTATTCTTTCTCAAGAAATAATGTAATTCACTATACTCAATCATAAGAAGCTAAATAAACTATACTTAATAAAAGATATTTTGGTAGAATGATTTCTTGTATTCATATGTCAACAATGATACAATATATATACAACAACTTCCTAACTTGTAGGAGTTTATAAGGAAAAATGCTAAAGCATATCACTGCCTATACAGTTACAAAGTGATGAGGATCACAGTCTTATTCCATAAGGATGTTTTCCTTATGTGTTTCAATACTCCCTCTCAAGTTAGAGTGTATGTTAATTACACTTAACTTGCTTAACAACTCCATGAATTGCTGTGAACTAATCGACTTTGTGAACAAATCCGCCGGTTGATCCTGTGTCCGAATGTAGGCAGTCTTAACCAAACCTCTTTGTATCTTTTCACGAACAACATGACAGTCAATCTCTATGTGCTTTGTTCCTTCATGAAAAACTGGATTAGATGCTATATGCAAAGCTGCCTGGTTGTCTCATAAAAGTAATGATGGTTGCATACTTGTGACATTTAGGTCCTTCAATATGTTTTGCAACCATGTAACTTCACAACAAGTAGAAGCCATGGGTCGATATTCTGCTTCTGCACTTGATCTAGGATTAGTACCTTGCTTCTTTGTTCTCCAAGAAATAGGTGCATTACCGATAAAAATACAATAACCAGTAACTGACCTTCTAGTATCCTTGCAACAAGCTCAATCTGCATCACAATAAGCTCTTAAAAGTAGTGTACCAGTAGAGGGCAGCAGCAAACCTTGCCCTGGTGTTTCCTTCAAGTACCGTAATACTCTATGTGTAGCCTCAAGGTGTGGTTCTCTCGGTTTTGCTATGAATTGGCTGAGGATGGGCACCGCATAGACGAGGTCCGGTCTTGTTATGGTAAGATAGATGAGTCTACCTACTAGTCTTCGATATTGAGCTTGTTCATTGAGCAACTTGCCGCCATCTTGTGTCAAGGCAGTGTTACATTCGACAGGAAACTTTGAGGGTTTTGCTCCGAGAAAGCCTAAATCCTCCAATATCTCAGACGCATACTTTCTTTGGCTCAAAGCAATGCCTTGCTTAGACCTGGCCACTTCGATGCCAAGGAAATATTTCAACACTCCCATGTCTCTTAGCTTGAATTTGCTGGCTAAAAATTGCTTCACTGCCGTGATATCTTCTAGATTGTTGCCTGCGAGAATTATATCATCAACATAAACCAAGAGGACAATGAATCTGCCTTTGTAATTGCGGACAAAAAGAGAGTAGTCCAACCAGCTCCTCTTGTAACCAACTGCCTCTAATTCATTAGACAACTTGATGAACCATTGCTTTGATGCTTGTTTGAGACCATAGAGTGATTTGTGTAATTTGCATATCCGAGTCTCCCCTTTTCGTCCAAATCCAGGAGGAAGTTGCATGTAAACTTCTTTGTACAAATCACCATTTAAGAAGGCATTGCTAATGTCAAGTTGGTGAGATGCCAACCATGCATGGATGCCAAACTGAGGAGAACACATACTGTTGTGAGCTTGGCAACGGGAGCAAATATTTCTCGATAATCAATCTCTTCCACCTGACTATACTCTTTAGCAACAAGACGAGCTTTGTACCTTTCTATACTACCATCGAGGTTATACTTGATCTTGTATACCCATTTGCATCCGATTGGGTGTTTATGAGCAGGTGGTGACACAAGGCTCCAAGTATGATTAGCTTCCAAGGCACAAATTTCATTATGCATGGCCTCTCGCCATTTGGGATCCAGGACGGCCTGAGAATAAGATGTAGGCTCTCGATGCAATGTTAGAGCAACAGTAAATGCTCAGTGAGGAGTAGAAAATCTATCATATGAAATTACATTGGCTAATGTATGAGCCGTACTTGAAGTGGTGACCTCGGTTGAAAAGGACGTTGAAACAGTGCGTGAGGGGAGAGCTGCCTTGATGTGAAAGTCATGCAATTTGGTAGAAACCTTTGTCGAACGAGTGGAGCGACGTGGAGGAATTGATGATGACACTGGTAGATGTGACTCAATGGAGGCAGAAGGACTCGATGTATGTGGTAGAGTTGTGTTTGGAAAAGGAAGTTGTGTTGGATTTGAATCAGAAGATGTGATGGTGGTTGGATTGGAATTTTCAGCGAAAGATAGGATAGGTAGCTGCGTGATATGTGGAGTGCCCGAACTATCAAATGACTCTGCCGAGGAAGGTGGAAGAGAATTTTTTGATGATGTGCACAAGCTAGGACTTTCGGCTGTTTTGAAATTTGAATGTGGATTGCCGAGATCTTCTGTGAGGATAGGATTTGAGGGATATCTTGGATATGAACAAGAAGATTCGGTGACAAGAGTACTGTAAGGAAAACTATCTTCAAAGAAGAACACATCACGTGATACTAGGATTTTCTTGCTTTGCAAGTGATAGACCTTGTAACCCTTTTTACCCTATGGATACCCTTAGAAGATGCATTCAATTGACCAGGGATCAAATTTACTAGGCTTGGAAGGATGTGTAGAAATGAAACATCGACAACCAAAGACTCGTAAATCATAACTGGGCTTCTTTGAGAAAATTCTTTCAAAAGGAGATTGACCTTGCAAGAGAGGAGTTGGTGTCCGATTAATGAGATAACATGCAATTTAATATTGCATCACCCCAAAAACGTTTGGGAAGGTTGGCTTAAAAAAGAAGTGAACGAGAAACGTTCAAAAGATGTCGGTGTTTCCTTTCGGCAACACCATTTTGTTGTGGAGTATTAACACAACTTGTTTGATGTTCTATGCCCTTGGATGAGTAAAAACCAGGCATGACAAATTCGGGACCATTATCACTCCTAACTGTTTTTACTCGTTTATCAAACTGAGTTTCGACCATTTGAATGAAATTGATAAGAAGGGAACGTGCGTCTGATTTGTGTTTCATTAAGTAAACCCATGTGCCCCGAGAATAACCATCAACTATGGTCAAGAAATATTGTGCCTCGGTGAGAGAAGGAACATGGTAACCACCCCATATGTCAACATGAATTAACTCGAAACAAACCTTACTGAAACTAGTACTCACAGAGAAAGGCTGTCTAGTTTGCTTAGCCAAATGGCAAATTAAACAATTATTTGGTGCACAAGATGTGTCTTTGGAAAAGATAAATAATGATAAAACTCGATGAGATGGGTGACCTAGGCGTTGATGCCAGAGACTTGGTGTTCGAACTTGACTCGCATTGCACTTTCCTTTTTGTTGTGTATCAAGGCAGTAAACTCCCTCCCTCTCAATTCCCATCCCAATCGTCCTCCCTGATCGAAGGTCCTGTATGACACAAATTTGTCTTAGAAATATTGTTACAAAGAATGAATCTCGTGCCAACTTGCTTACAAATATCAAATTGAGATAAAATGATGGGACACATAATACGTTCTCAACTTTAAAACATGTTGAGAACATTATTGTCCCTATATGTGTCACAGCAACAGATGAACCAGATGGGATCTTCACTGTATAGTTGATGGCAGGCCGCATATTAGTAAAAAACTGAGTGTTACAAACGATGTGATCGCTTGCACCACTGTCTATGAGCCATGTTGGTGTTTCACAACAATTATTAGCTAGGATTACAGCCTTACCAGAAAGTTCCTCATAGTTTGAGATGTTACCAGCTTGATTTGAGGATCCTGTTCTGGTTTGATGCCACAACTCCATAAGACGCACACAATCTTCCTTTGAGAATGGAAAACTGGCGTTGATTCCTGCTCATGCTTATGCATCACAAACTGCTGCAACATGATTGCTTGTGGCTTGGTTTGTACCTTCTCCATTCATAGCAGCCTTTCTTCTCCGACAATTGTCATATGTATGACCCTTCAAGTTGCAATAGGTGCAACGTATGTGTGCTTTGCAGTTCTTTGTTGTGTGATTGGTGCGATCACACTTCTCGCATCAGATCTTTTCTTCAGTGTTGGTACGATGTTCTGTCTTGCACACGTAAGAAGTCGTGCTTTCAACAGCCTGTGATGCAACATGAAACGTTGTCACTGATTCGGGAGAGGAAGCAACCTTGCCAGTAGCAACTATAGCCTGTTTTTCATTTCAAAGAGCAAGAGAGTAAGTCTTGTTCATAAAGGGTAATGGATCCATACCGATGACATTGCTTCGCACAGTTGCCAACTCTTCTGTTAATCCCATCAGAAACTTCATAGTTTTTTTAGTCTTAAGATAGGTTTTCACTTCTATCGCAGCCTCACATGTGCAAGGAGGGAATGCACAAAGAGACTCCTTCTCATCCCAAAGTCCTTTGAGTTTTGTGAAAAATGAGGTGACCGAAGAAGATCCCTGCACACAATCATGAATTGCGTTTTCTATGTGAAACAATTGAACGGTGTTAGTCTGGCCAAACCTCTCATACAATTCCAGCCAAATGGTTCTTGCATCTTTGCAGTGTGAGAAACTCTTAGCAATCTCCCTCAACATTGAAGCAAGTAGCCATGTCTTCACTAATATGTTACATCGGTCCCATTGCACTTGTTCATCCGGGTTTATGGCCGGCTTGGTTAGAGTTTCGTTTACAAACCCTGTTTTGTTCTTGATTTGCAGCGCCATGTTCATGCCTTCAATCCATTGTGTGAAATTGTCTTCCATCAATGGTTAAGCGACAAGAATCGCGCCTGGTTGATCAGAATGATGAAGGTATAAAGGATGGTTTGGGTTCTCCCATGTCGGTGCTTTCAGAGACGATGTTGCGTTCGGTTGGGGTTTTGCATCAGTGCTTACAAGCTCTCATGTCTTTGTGTTTGTAGGGTTTTTGTCGATCTAGGATTTGTGGAAAAAGGGAGGTCTCAAGAGCACGAAGGCTCTGATACCATAATAAAAGATATTTTGGTAGAATGATTTCTTGTATTCATATGTCAACAATGATACAATATATATACAACATCTTCCTAACTTGTAGGAGTTTATAAGGAAAAATGCTAAAGCATATCACTGCCTATACGGTTACAAAGTTATGAGGATCACAGTCTTATTCCATAAGGATGCTTTCCTTACGTGTTTCAATAATACTGCATCTCTGCTTCAAATTTATCTTCAAGTTATTAAATGCAAAGTCCTATGGTGATCAATCAAAGAACTTAAACATAAAACATATATTCAAACAATGATTAAATATTCATCATTAAGAAACTATAAATCTATTAATTAATCATTAAAAACATAAACAATCATGCTAGAGCATCATCCCAACCCTAGAAAATGTTTAACAAAATATAACTAAGTAAAACATAACGAAAACATAAAAAGAATAGAAAGGTGAAGGGAGGTGAAGATGGATGGATGGTCTCTGCTCCTTTAGGCGTCTACAATGTGCTTTCGAGACCTCTCTTTAATGTGAAATTCGTGCTCCCTTAAATAGAGAAGTTTCCTGCTCATCTTTGACTTCAAGTTTCCTTGCAGAAATTGGATTCAGACTCCTTTCTTGATATGGAATGGGAAAACCTTGAGATATCTCTTGTAGAACTAGGAATACATGTACTCCTTGAATCCTCATCTGCATTATTGTCCTTGAAGCATTAGGGTTGACAATCTTATGACACGGAACTTGAGTTCTCCACAAAAGCTTGCAAATTTCGAGCATATTTTCTGATCTGACCTATCTTCACTCAAACGATCATAACTCGGTCCATATGTATCGAAATTGAGATCCGTAAATTTCTACAGAAAGTAGACTTCCGTAGTTTTCCAATTGTATAAGGCTCATGGTCTAATTTGATCTGAGTAATTCTCAGTAAATCGGCAAGTTGACTGTTCTGTATAGGCAGATTCTTGCATATGGATTGTAGTCGTCTTTCAATCCTTATTTGCGCATTTTAGCTCATTTTCTTCTTTATATGATAGAAACCTACAAAAATAATAGATTAATGTAAATAAGTCATAAAAAAGAGAACTAAACACAAATATCAAGCATAAGAGGTTTAGAAATATAGAATAATATGAGCACATCAGAAGGTACTTAATCAAGAGACAAATAGGGTTTTTATGTATGCCTTCAAATCATGTGTGTCTGCAAACCTTTTCCATTTTGAAGAAAGGGGGAAAATCCGAAAATGTTATCAAAATGGAAACATTTTTTCTCTTTACTACTTACACCCAAATTTGCCAAATTATCGAACAACTTGGCACTTGCAATAACGATATATGCAGAGGCAGGCATCGACAAATAGATATTTTGAAGAGGGAAACAGCAAAGCAAAGGCCAAGCGTGATCGAGTACTCCCATATTGTTTCTATGTATGCCTTATCCACCAATTTGATCTTTTTTGATTCTACATTCAGTGTGTGTAGCTATGAAAATCATTGAATGGTTGGAAATTCACTATGATGCGGTTGCAAGATTTTTGGTTATTTGTTGGTACTTCCATTTTAGCTGATTACGATTGCTGCAGTATTGAGGGCTTCACATTCGAATACTGCGGGACAGTTAGAATATATGATTTTTCGATATAAATTAAAACTATATATTCCATGCTATTTTTGAGCTTCAATGATCTTCAAGGAACCGTATTCGATCAAAGCAACATTGCCACCATTGTCTTTAATCCAGGTTTAGAGAGAATTGGATTACAAGAATACAAGATATGTTGTCGTACATTTCTGAGTTCTAGCTATTTGAAATGAAAAACAAAAAACAAAATATTTTCCAGCACATAGCTTTCAGCCTTTCACAGTTTCACGCACATACAGAAATCCAAGATATCAAAATTTATATTGTCTTTTGAGAAGGCATTGGTAACCTCGTGTTTATCCACATAAAATCCCTAGAATGAGGGATAGAGGTTAAAGTCCCTATGTTATTTCTCAAAAAAAAAAAAAAAAAACTGATTAATTAGTAAATTACACCTAGGGTTAGGTTTCTTTTGGTTAAAGAGACTTAATCTATAACGTACTGTAAGTGTACAAAATATATATATATATATATATATATATATATATATATATATATATATATAGAACAACACTGATATTTAATTTAGAATCATCATGAACATCACTGATATTTAAAAAAGTAGGCATATGCAAGTGAGTTGCAATTACAATATATAAGATGAAGGACACACGCACAGACAAATAATTACAAAAATAAATTGGTGGAGACGTAAACAAATTGCAAAACACTGATATACCCGCATAATAAAGTCATCGTTCATGTACAATTCTGTTGTTGTTAAGCTACCCTAATGCCAAACATTTCTTATTTGATATGTGTATTTGATCAAATTGTCAAAAACTTGTTATAATTGAGTGATTCTTCAGTTTCATTGATTTTTTTAATTACTGTGTTGATATTTAAATAGGTAATTAATTTACAAAATGAACATTTTGGTTATGAAAGTGTGAAGTGAAAATTAATGATCCCAACTTGGTGACAGAGCACATAGATAGACGACTATGAGAGCAACTGAACATGAGGATCAACTTTTGGTAATTTGAATATGAAATACGCAAACTATACTTCTACTTTAGGGCTTAGGCATCACATCGATCACCATGTCTGTCAAACACTAATACCTAAAACTTACTACTAAATTATCGTTTGTCCACACAAAACATGCTCCTCGATCGCTATAGCAGATATCACTCTCTATAACATTCTGTGGAAATCAGAGTATGAAACTGTTGCATTGCAGCTGGCATGCATGCTCTCAAAACACAGAATAGATATAGAATATAATTCATGAAAAGCCCTCCACCACTATTGAACACCGATGACCGAACATTTTGAGCTTGCATATCAACGGGCATTCTAAAAACAGCTCAATAACTAGGTAGAACTGATTATTGTATATGCCTACATGGTTTTTCGAAAATTATACAGCGCACCCGGGTGCGCCGCGCACCCGTCCATCTCCGTCGTCCATTTTGAAAAAGTCAAAAGTCCGCGTCAAATGGACGGCGGAGATGGACGGGTGCGCTGAATACGCTCTCATGGTTTTTATTAAATCCTAATTCCATCTAAAGGGCGAGTGTCGTGACAAATTTCGTATCAAGTTCATGATATAATGAGTGATCGATGAGAAAAGCCCTAACTAGTATAAGTTTATAATCTCTGGCTAGCTAGTAGTGGTGTTTTTGAGTGTGGTTCTTACACTTTTCCCATTGTTCTTCAACCATTAATCTCCTTGATTAAGACAAAGCATTAAACCCAAAACTAGCACCTTCTTGTCCTATCTAGCCTTTCTTTAGTGATGCACTTTCCTTGTACGTTGTTTTGTACGTGTTTTAAAGTGAAAAGGGATAGATCTCTCAATCTTCCAGGACTTTTAATGAACTTTCAGTACAAATTTATGATAATATATCGAGCTTACGTATAAATAAACATCACTAAGGAACTCAAGCTGCGGCTGCTGATCGATCACCATCTAGCTTGCCATTAGTTGGGCCAAATTTGTCATTAAAAAAGCGTTTAACGGAAACTCATTGACCGATGACTCTCTGCGATCACCTGGATTTCTTTTTGGCCGAAGATTTTCACTAGGATATGAAGAACTACATGCATATAATGTACAATGTTATAAAGCCCGGAGAACTGCATACGTATAAGAGCAGTAAGCTCACACACAAAGGCATACGTAGCTAGCTAAGTTGAGAAGCGTCGAATAACTCGGCCTCGAATTCTAACTCTGGTTTTACATGAATGATCCTACAGCCTCCTCCTAATTCATCGGTTTTCCATGATTTCCGATGCTCAAAATACCACTACCAGTTAGCACGGCAAGAAAGTAGAACAGTAAGAGAAAATGATTACTAACAACTATCAAGATGTGGAATATGCGAAGAACATATTCCTAAACAACCATAGAAAATCAAACTATGGAAGGCAACGTGACATAAAACAAATACTAGCTAGCTTCCTCTGTTATGCTAGCTGTTCGTGGTGGGAGCCTAACGCACATTCTTTTTTGGCTTTTTAGCCAAATTGTTACCCTACCTTTCATCCTAATGTCAATTTGTTGTCCTACTTTTTATTTTAGCTAACTTGCTACCCTAACTTTTCATAATTAGCCAATTTACTTTCGTAACTATTATTTTTGCCAATTTGTTATCTTATGTATTCAAAATTAGCCAACTTACTACTTTTTTGTCATTTTATTTTGTTCATTTCTTCATTCAAACATGAATTAATTTTGAAAATCAAATGTAAAAGTTGGTCGATATTGAAATTTTAATAAGTAAATTGGTCAATCTTGAAAGCCGAAAGTAGCAAATTTGATGGAAGGGTAGCAAATTGGCAAATATAATAGTTGTGGTAGCAAATTGCCTAATTATGAAAAAGTAGGGTAGCAAATTGGCTGAAATGAAAGTTATGGTAGCAAATTGACATTAAGGTGAAAGTTAGGGTAGCAAATTGGTAATTATGCTTTTTTTTTTAGAACAAATCTAAGTGTCTTTTTTTTTTCTTTTTCTTTTTTTGAACAGGAAACAAGTCTCTAAGTGTCTAACACACAGTCTATGATTTAATGAATTTCAGATGAATTAAAAAGTCACAACTTACAACGATCGACGTCCACCCGATCTTTGATTTGGCAAATTTTTTGCAGTCTAGTTCCATATCCAGTACTCAATGAATTACTTGTACGTTTGACTCACCCAGTAAATTTCATCGAATTCACCTAACTAACAATTGAAAGTGAAACATGATACGTACGTTGTAACTTATATGATCAAAGTGTTATATCCATTACTTTTTAGACCAGGAAAAATGCTGAAGACCAACAATGGAATCGTACGGTTGGATACTTGGACTAGTACAGCCGCAACAGAATTACCAACACAATTAGCTACCATCCATATCGATACAGCATAGTATTTTGACACACAGGAAGTTTGGTAGATTATAGAAAGTGCACTAATTATTTGGAGCTTTGGAGTTGGAGATCAATGGAGGCCAGTCAAAAGACCATATATGGATAACGTACATTAAGAAAAGTTTGGAAGATAAAGACCCTTTACAAAACTACTTGATTAAGGGGGAAGAAACAGATGGTCATCAATTGATCGAGATTGGTACGCAGACTTGCCAACAAATAAGATTGTGTTACAAATAGTGTTGTGTTTGCTTTGTTACTTGTTGCTTGACCATATGAAAGAGCTAAAGCCAAATAAGAAGTGAAAAGAAAAAAGGAACAGAGAATAGAGACTATCCTTCTAACGATTTGAGTAATCTAGCTCAGTTTATATTACTTATTCTAGTTGTTTCTATTTGAATCAAAACGTTTGTAACCTTAAAATCTACCATTATTTATTAATTGCATATTGAGATTTGGGAAATGATCATGAAATTTCTAAAGTAGAGAATTTGTTGGAGTTGTAGAAGAAAAATTGCTTAAAGCTTATAGAAAAAGTATAAAAAAGCTGACCTCAACAGGTCCCCTAGATCGAAACATTGTGCTATTTTGGGAAGCGATAATGTACACCATTGAGTCTTAGGTGTCATACTTGTCATGAAAATGGTTTAGCTCTTCGGCTGCGTAGGTAGGTCGGTAGGTGTGAGATGAGTTTATTTTAGTTGGTTGATTTAGTATTGCATTTAGCTTTTAGAATGCCTCTTTGTTTGGACCTTAGTTTTTGCATTTTCTTTGTGAGATTTTAGCCTTTTTTTTCACGACAGGAAATCTCGTCCTAGGTGACAGAAACAACTCGTCGCCTAGGATCTTGGCAGACTAATTATCCGTCGTCTAAGTTTTATCGCCTAAATGTCGTGAGGTAGACACTTAGGCGACAGAACTAAAGTTAGTCGTCGATTATATCCTTTCCTGCCTTGTCGATAAAATGGTTCATCGTTAAGAATCTTTGTCGATGGAACGTTTGTGTCTGAAGGATTCTTAGCCGACGAATATGAAATTGTTCTTAGCTGTCGAAATTGTCGTCTGTATGTATGTTTACTGACAAATATTTCATCGTTCTTAAGCGACAGAATATTCGTCGGCAGAGTTTTAAACCGACGAATTCATAACAGTTCTTAATCGATGATCGATCTTTGTATTCGTCGGATAGGTGGTTTATCTTAGGCGACGAATATTACTGTTTCCGTCGCCTAAGTGATTTTTATTTTTTTAAAATTGTAACTTTTTTTTACCTTATTCACTGTTTCCAAAAATTACAAATCAGTAACAATAATCAGGCAGGAAGCACTGGATTTGGTAAACATATTCATATATTAATTGATCATGATAACTAGATGGACAAATATTGTTCATATATACAAAATAATTAATGAACTAGGTAGAAAATTGTTCATACAATATAGCTGCTAAACTATGAATGTACTACAAAATCAATAATGTCAATTTTCATTCTCGTCCAATCCGATGTTGTCGCCTCTATCATTATTGTTCTGTGGGGAAACTTGTGGAGGAGGAGAAGATTGTGGAGGAGGAGGAGGAAATTATGGAGGAGGAGGAGGTGGCATACATAGGTGCTCATATATGGCTGCAACTTGGGACTGCACAACACTATACATAGACTCAGCACGCAAGGCACGTTACTGGACCTCTTGGATTTGATGTTGGGCATGTTCCTTTGATTCCTTTAGTCTCTGCTCATAGCGCTCCTACACCTCTTGGAGTTGTTGCTCATCAACTCTAAGAAGACGACTAAGTGAAGTGGAACCATTTGAAGAATGGCTCATGTCTCGCTCGCCTCCTCGTCCGAGTTTTAAGCACCTTACCCAACACCTCAATTTGTTGGGACTGAACACTTTCCATAATCTTCTCCTCCATCGCGTCAGGGTGTTGTTCCTTAAATGCATCATTTCGTTTATTGACCTCATCAACCATATCATTCTGCATTTAAAATACATCAATTAATAAACAAGTTTGCTCAACATTTCCATTAGCACCTAAAACAGTAATCAGTAGCAAAGAAAATTATTTGCTAAGTAGTAAGCAGTAAGCAGTATCATACCAAGAAAATTATTTCCCTTGAAGCAGTAATCAGTAGCCAAGAAAATTATTTTCTATTCTTCATGCCACACCTCTCAATAAACTAAATAAGAAGAAAACAAAAATAAGAGACAACAAAAATGCAGGCACCTCTGACATGCCATGGGCGCGCTGCTGGCACCCCGGGGCGTGCATGCAGGCACCTCGGGGCGTGTTGCTAGTACCCCAGGGCGTGTTGCTAGTACCCCGGGGCGTGCATGCAGGCACCCCAGGGCGCACTACTAGTACCCCGAGGTGCGCATGCCCGCACCCCTGCAAGAAAAAGGCATAAACTCCCTTGATGGATTCTGCATAACTCCATGCTAACTCTAGTACTAATCCATACAGATACAAACCTAATATTGGTTCAGCACAGTCATTATACTAAAAGTCATCTAAGTACAATTTCATAACATCATTACACATTTCAAATGAAGCTACTGCAAACACAACTTATCAAACTTAAAACACATCTACAATTCTTAATTGTACTTAGACTTCTACAATTCCCCATAGAAATTCACTACAATTCACCTAAATTATCAAAGCACACCAAACTCTCACTATAATTCAACTGCCCTACCAAAACACTTGTTCAAAACAATTTTGTTTTAACAGTTCCTGTTTAAGAGAAAAGAGAAAATCAAAACACTTTATTCATTATGCCAATAAATAGAATCAAGCAACTCAGTCATGCAAGAGGCTGCTAATGAAGTTGCTAATTTGATCATATATATACCAACTTAAAAATACAATTTGAGGGTCTTCTAAAATAGTGAAATATTTATTTATTTTACTGTTACTCAATCATACATGCATTTTTATATATGCATAACAGAAACCATAAAACTGCTAAAAAGAAAAGATGTTGAAAAGATTTATTTTACTGCTGAAAACATGTTGTAATAATTATTCACCCCTAATCAAATAGTAAAAGGTATATATATGATCAATAGTAAAAGGAGAGACACTTATATAATGCTTGGTTGTAACTTCATCACCTTCCCTGACATAGGTCTTCTCAAAACCTTTGATTATTGGAAGCTGCTCCCCTTATATTCTGAGTTCCTCCATTGTGTAGATGATAGGAGAAGACCCCGTGTGGTGGTGCATAGTCTTCTCCTCACGGTTCCGCTTATTTACCAAGGAGAATCTCTAATACATAAAAAAATATTAAATAGATTAGTAAAATACAAGGGAAACAATGAAGGTAATTTAAAAAAATACAAGGGAAACGATGAAGGTAATTTAAAAAAATCACTTTGAACGCATCTGACTAGAAGTGCTCGCATAGAAACTCTCACTGGTCCTCTATCCCAATGAAATCAGAAGGCATGCTAGAGGACCCTTCCTTTAGATAAGCTTTGTGACACTGATACTTCCAGTCCTTATACCTCTTTTGTGCCCTCTTCAGTATCCAATTCAACATTGGCTCATTATTTTCATCTCACTCGTACTTTGGCTAAGTAACAAATAAAAAAATCTCATGTTAAACACTGAAAAGAAAAAATGTAATTAAGTAAATTTACTTTTCAAACTGTTTTTAGTTACTTACTGACATTGCATTCCACACCTTCCACTTCTCCTCCTGATCAAGGTCGTAGAACGTCCTTGCCCTCATTCCCACCAGACTCCGTATGGCACAATCGATATCATGGCCGGGCCACCAAGCTGTTATCCCCTTCACGTTATGACCTTTTACACGAGGGCAATACTCCAGCTTGATCTTCTGCCCTGTTTGTGCAATGATATCCTCCGTCTTCTATCTAGAACATAAACCCCGCTTCTTTTTCAGGGCCGGAGCTACAATTAATATGTGAGAAAACATTAGGATACTTAATGCTATAAGAAAAATTCTAATAAATTAATACAAGTATAAGAGGAATTAATAAGTAACTTGTTGGGCTTCTAACTTTCAAACGAGCGCTGCCGACGATGCGTCTTGCAGATTTGGATATGGTTGTAGACGCCGATGGAGATCCTGTTGAACTACTGTCAACGGTAGGGGGGCACACGATCAAGGGGGAGCCCCTGGTGGTATTGTCACAACTACATGGGGTAGGGTGGCTGCTACTACTAGCGGCTCGGTCCTTCCTCTTCCCTATGATCACTATCTTGCACATCAATAACACACAATTATTAGTAAATGAGTTAGTAATAGATAAAGATTATGAAAAATAGTTCATAGAAAAGCATACAGGTTGATCAAACCACTTGTCTTTCTTCACCTTTTTTTTTTTTTGACTTGATGCATTGTGGATACAGAAAACACTAACAAAAACTATTACCCATTTAAGCAGAAGATACAATGTGATATTAGTTTTTTTTAGATAATTAAAAAAACAAGAAAAACATAGGCATAAGAGAAAGGTGCATACATATATGATAGAACAAACAAGCATAGACTTAATGTATATGCCTTCAGCAACATATGCAGATGGATTTAAAGCATCCTACATTACACATCATTCTTTTCCTTTGATTTATCTCGCTGCATGTACTTGGTTATAAATAAAAAATAAAAAAAAGTAGACATAGTTCACAGTACTAATTTAATTCATCTTGTTCAACGTGTAAATTAGGACTTCTCACCCCAAAAAAAGAAAAGAAAAAATTAGGACTTCATCTACTCTCATGTTTGCCCACCAAAGAAGGAAATTTTAAAATAATTCATGATCTCTCTATTAAAATGATGAGATGCTAAAGAAATAAAGAAAGAATGCTAGACAAACCAATATAAAGAATATGATATAGTTTTCTAGTACTATGATATGTAAGTGTTACTTGTATGTATGGCAAGATGTAATGGTGATGAACAACTGCATGCACATTGCTAAGAAAACAAATAGTTTTGAAGACTTGGACTTTGCAACATGAAGCATAAGACAAAAGCCAAAGGGTATGCTTGTATGTATACATCGAGAAAAACAAATCAACTACTATATATGCTTTGCCTATGTGTTGAATTCTATTTTGAAGAATAGTTTTGGATGAGGAAAGGTAACTCAACTGCCTTTTAAGTGCTATGATGACTTCTATCCTTGTTTGGAGCGGAAAATCATTTCTAATACAACTAGTGTATGGTAAGGACTAAAGAAGCAATTCACATTACTACATCATTCTTTTTGAAATAAGAAACACAAACCTTTGAGAACTAATTCATTCTAGACCGACAAAAAAGACTTAAGCTAGCCTAGTTGATAAAGTTAAAAGAAGGCTTAATAGCTGGAAGCACAAAACTCCTAGCCTGGTAAGCCTGGCAGAGTGACCCTATTCCAACCTGTTAGAGCCTCTAATCATCTACCAACTTTGCTAAACAGCTCAAAATAGATTCAACATTGCTAACATTGCTATACATATCTATGAATACAACAAGAAACACAGTTGTACGTACATGGGATCGATTCTATATAAAGAAGATAAATCATAGATTACTTTCCAAACAGAAATCACAGGTATAAACCATTAGAACTGGAGAATAACTATCTTTAAACAGCTGAGAGAATAACTATTATGAGAGAATACAGACTTCAATATAGGGGATTTAGGATTGATGAGGTGGCGAGACTGGAGGCGGTGATAAACACGAAGAAGCGAGACCAGAGCGGAGGCGATGAGTGGAGGAGGTAGGTGGTGTCGATGCAGATGCGATGACTTCTCGGGTCAATGTAATTGCTGATCGGTGGATGGCAGAGGGGTGGAGGCGGTGGGTTCCGGAGGTCGCGCAGCTCTGGATGATAGGAAATTGGGTTTTAGAGTTTTAGGGATCGGTTTAGTGTGTATCAGAATAAGAGTGAGTGTTTATCGATTTTATCTTACCGATAGAAGATTTTCGTCGGCTAAGACAAATATTCGTCGCCTAAAACAAATTAAATTTTGGCCCAAAAAACGCGCAAAATTCACCCGCCTAATATTTCGAAAACCTAGGCGACGGAAAGTTTACTTTCCTTCACCTTAGTACTACTAAGGCGACGACAACAACAATTTTCGTTGCCCAAGTCTTAAATGACGGAAATTTTCTGTAGGCTAAGACAAGTATTCGTTGCCTAAAATAGATTAAATTTTGGCTAAAAAAAAGCTCAAAATTTACCCGCCTAATATTTGGGACCCTAGGCGACGGAAAATGTATTTTCTGTCGCCTTAGTAGTATACTCATGCGATGACTACTTCATTTTTCGTTGCCTAAGTAGATGTTTAAAAATTTAGGATTTTTTATTAATGAACAATCCAAGCATTTTCGGGTAGATTTTCAATGTAAACCCAACTGAAATTTCAACCAAAACTCCAAATACGCATCGAAAAACAAAAAACACTTAATTTACAACCGAAAATTACATGTAGAAAAATTCAAAGTCGCATGAATAATAAATGGTGCATAGAGAGAGATATAAATTTAAAAATACATATATATCCGAAGTTACATCAAATTAATACAAGTAGATTACTTCTTTTTCGAAATCCATAATAATGGCTATATTAATCGTACTCATGATAATCTAAGTCGTCCGAATCATCCTCCTTCTCAATTTGGTTAGAATACTCATCATCCTCTATGTATTCGTCATCTATGAAGCCGTCATCAGCATGATTGGGGTTGCGCTATAGTGAGTTCAGTTCAGATGGTGTAATTGGAATGTAACCTATGATAGTCGGAACGTGTTAGTTGTTGACACGAATATCCTCAGTATCGGGGACTACATATGGAGATTCCCCTTGATATGATTTATTCGTTGATTAGTTGTTGTTTCACTAGGCCCACTCTCATCATCCTCTCCCGATGTAGCTGCACTCCAAATATTCATATGTGACATCACCTGCACCATTTTCCAACCCTCACCCATAGCCGGATCATCAAGATAAAACACTTCATTCGCCATGGTGGCAAGAATAAACGGTTCATTATCATACTATACACTATTTGAGTCCACTGATAATAAGCCACGATCCAAAATTGTACTCCTTCGTCTGGTTGGGTCAGTATTGAACCATTTGCAATTGAATAACACGACTAACATACCCTTGCCATAGATTAGTTTGATGACACTGACAAGAACCCCGTAGTAGTTGAAACCCAGACCCTCAACCATGACTCCATTGTTTTGGGTGACATGGTCTTCATCCCGTTCTGACGTCACAAACTTAAAACCGTATACAAAACATCCAGCACGAACTCTGTGGCTTTGGGGTCCTCCAGCCAACAAATGCAACTCTGGGTCGTAAGAAGCAGGAAACTGTTGTTGAATGTGCATCATCTGTAACAATTTTAAAAGCAACATTGTTACATTATGTAACATAAAAAAACAACAAATATTTAATTTATGTAACATCATATATAGAGATAGAAGGTACCCAAATAGGGAAGTAATCAGGAAAATCTCTCTTGTGTATGGCTTCATTACCATCATGCCTTTCCAAAAGGGACTTCAAGTATCGCTCGGCTTCGTCGCAATGTTGAAGGACAGACCAATGAGCCTCTTTGATCTCAGCATTACTTAATCTTTTAGAATTACTTAACCTACCATACGGTTGAACATCCTTGGAAACAACTGATAGATTGAATTTCTGGCTATTACCCGCTCCAGATGATTCCCCCACTGTGTATTTATCATTGAGATATGTGCTGCAATAAGTTATGCACTCAGCCTGAATGTATGCCGCCGTGATCGACCCTTCAAGAAAATGTTCATTTTTGTTTGACTTCTTGAAAGCCCCCAGTTGCCTGCAAAACAGATATTTATTCTCTTACAATAAATATTTAAAAAAAATTATCTTAATTTGAAATGATGATTAATTAGAAAATGAGTGCATACCTCTCATTTGGATAGCACCAGGTATACTGTACTAGACTAGTAAGCAACACTTGTTCGGGAAGGTGGATCATGAGGTGTATCATGATGTCAAAGAAAGTTGGGGGAAAGATCCTCTCCAGCTTGCACATGATGTACACAATGTCTTCTTGCAATGACTGAATATCAGATTTTTTTAAGCTCTTTAGCGCATATCCTATAAAAGAACTTTGACAAAGCCACTAACATGTCAACCACATCAATCTGCAAATACGGTTTAATGACCACGGGAAGAAGACGTTGCAGCAAAACATGACAGTCATAAGTCTTCAACCCAGTAATCTTATTTTCCTCGTCTTAACACATCGAGCGATATTCCCTGCATACCCGTGAGGATACTAAAGGTCATGAAGCCACTGAAACATTTTCGCCTTCTTCTGAGGATGGTATGTGTAGCCTACTTGAGGCATTATGGTTTTTTTTTGTTCTCTACTAGCCATAGTTTAGCCTGCTTATGGCGTATACCCATTTTCTTTAGATCAACACGAGCTTTGGGGGTGTCCTTGTTCTTATATTTGAGATTCAGAATTGTTCTAAGAACGTTGTCACAAACATTCTTCTCTATGTGCATGACGTCCAAGTTGTGTCTGATTTTCAATGTCGACTAGTAAGCCAATTTAAAGAATACACTTTTGTGCGTCCAATACTTCAACTCATCAGGCATGGGAGGATTCAAGTCGGTTACTTCTTTACTGGTGCTCAAATATCCAAACCAATGTTTGTTAAGCCTCTCTAAAATCCACTCATCAGACCTCCCTAGGGGTTTCGAATTATGCTCCTCACCCATAAAATGTTTTAACATCCCACCGCCACTCGTGATCCTTGTCAAGGTATCTATGAGATCCCAAGAAACAAATTTTGTCGGCGTGGCGACTAGAATTGATGTCATCTAAGCATACCGGGCAAGCCTTGTACACTTTAGTTTGTTGGCCAGATAACATCCCGTAAGCTGGATAATCACTGATGGTAAAAATATCAACTGTTTTCATCATGAATGAAGTTTGACAATGCCTGTCAAAAGTAGGGAGTCCATTTTCCCATAACTCATACAGCTCATCAATTAATGGTCTCATGTACACATCCAAACACTTTCTTAGAGAATACAGCCCTGGAATCATAAGCGTAAGAAAATTGTACTTCTTCCTCATACACATGTTGGGAGGTAGCTTGTACATAAATACTATCACAAGCCAAATGCTATAAGACAAATTAATGTTTCCAGTAGGATTGAATCCGTCTGTTGCAAGTCCGAGTCTGACATTTCGACAGTCTCCAGCAAATTCGGGAAAAGAACGGTCAAAGTGCTTCCAAGCCGCCCCATCTGCGAGGTGTGTGTGATTATCCGAATCTATCCTCTCCTCTCCCTGGTGCCTTGCCTGGTGCCATCTCATATGCTTGGCCACATGTGAAAATATGTACAGATGCTGCAAACGAGGACCTAACGGGAAGTAACGAATAACCTTTCTAGGAATAGGCGGGTTTTTCTGTTTAAATGAAGTGGAAGCTTTATACCTTGGCTCGTAGCAGTGTGGGCACTCAACTTCATTCTTGTTTTCTTTGTAAAACAAGATGTAGTTATTGACACAAGTTTCTATCTTCTGGTGATCAAGACCGAGGTCAACCAACATGTTTTTTACCTGGTCAAAATTTTCTAGACAACTCTTACCTTTGGGAAGCACTTTCTTCATAAGTGCAATATCCTTATCAAAATATACATTAGTCTTTCCCCGTTTGTTTTTTATCTTCATTTGTTTCATGACGATACCTAATACAGTATACTCACTGCCAGAATTCAATGGGGTTTGTACTTACCGTAGAAGTATGTTGTACTTATCATAATTAATGTTGTAGTCAACGTAGGAGACATTAAGGAAGATGTTAGGGGCGTTGTCATAAACAACATTTTTCTGATATCCTGAGCCGGTGAACGGGAAGGCATCGTTTAAGATGTTCATCACAGTAGGGTCCCCGTAACTAGCATTGCAAGATCCTGCCTACTAATTATGTTGTGCTTGAATTTCTGCAAGTATAGGCATTTGAACTTGATTTTTTCCGTGCCATGTCCATGTGGTATAACTAGGACAAATACTGTTTATTGTCAAGTGAGAACACATGTCTTCATATGTTACTGGTTTCCGATTGACACATTTGTTGTACGGACATATGTGAATAACGTTGTCTGGAGGACTATGTAGACACACGAACTCAAGAAAATCAAAAATGCCTCTCATATAAAGAGAGGACTCCCTCCCTAATTGCATCCAGCTCTTGTTCATGTTGTACACTATAATAACAGAAAACAGAAATATATAATCAAAAATCGTGAATAATAAACAGGAAATATTTATATATCTACTTAACTATTATATATATAAGATATATTAATGTACGTTGTTCATACCTACAATCTTCACCTTATGCCTCCGGTTAGAGCCCTAATCCCGTTTGAGAGCACATGACATTGTGATTTTGTTTGTTGTTGAGGCGTTTCAAATTTGCGTATGTGAGAATATTTTGGCAGCATCTCCCTACAGTTCCCCAAGTGCACGAATATCTATACCTAATATGCACTCGAGGAATAATAAAGGAAGATCCTGTCGAAATATATATACTCACAACCGAAAACAAAACGCACCAACAACAAACGGAATCTCAATGTCATATATGTTTTCAAACTGTCCAAATATAGGACAATTCGAAAACTATTTTGTTAGACACACAGTCGTAACATAATAGTTCTTGAACGAGATTTCTCAGGGTAACAATATATTGATGAATGTACGTATAAGAATATTACAATTATTAATTACATGATTCATCATTTTATTTTTTATCATTTGAATACACAAATGATTTGCATGAAAACGAAAATTTGATAAACATATCATTCACATATAATTATTAATCATTTACATATATATATACAAAAACATAATATTATATACACATATTATACACACATATATACAAACATATATTATACAAACATATTATTCGTATTCACACAGATTATACATACAAATTAACATATGATACACACAAAACATATACGTACAAACATATATTATACAAACATATTATTCATATTCATACAGATTATACACTACCAGAAAATGGGTCTTGGGCGACGAAACCAAAAACACCGGGCGACGATTTTTTTTTTCGTCGCCTAAGAGGGAACTTAGGCGACGATTTTTTTTTTCGTCGCCCAAGGGAAAAAAATCGTCGCCTAAAGTCCAACTTTAGGCGACGAAAATAAAATCGTCGCCTAAGAATACATTTCGTCGGCCAAGAGAGAAACTAGGGCGACGAAACAATATTTCGTCGCCTAAGATATTTATTTCGTCGCCTAAGTTTTTATCCTTAGGCGACGAAACTGAGATATTTCGTCGCCCAAGATTTTTCATTCTTAGGCGACGAAACTCAAATATTTCGTCGCCCAAGATTCTTCTATATATTGTGAGGCAGGATAGAAGAATGAGAACTTTGAAAATTTTAAACATAAATTTCTCTAGTTCTTCAAATCGTTCGGTGTTGTGGAAATTTGTCCATACATAGTTTGTGGAGCTACTCCCAGGTACGTACATATGCATTATATATGTGCATATATATATATTGATTTAAGTGTCATTTGAGTTGAATTAATGATATATATATATATATGCATAGAGTTTGTTCCAAGCTGAGTAAGGGGCCGTTCTGTCATAGATATGGTTCACAGGTTTGTTTAACTGGATCTCAAGATCACAAACTGACCACTCTTCTCGGTGAAGGGGTCGATAGGGGTTCGCCTCCGTGATCACAAACGAGTCCTGCCTGGTTCCTGTAGGGGGTTCGCCCTCCGTGACATTGACACTTGCCTTCTGAAACCACGGAATCCGCTCGAACTAGATATATATAATTAATAATTAGTATGTTGTATTACATTAATATATATATATATATATATATAAAACATATGTTCATTAAATATTGATATATATATATGTGTTATTTTCAGGATATGGATAAGAGTTGGATTTCTCTTCCAAGATATCACAGAAAATATGCTGAAGGAGTTTGGGATTTTATGCAATATGCGCAGGGCAATGCTGACGGGAGTGGCATGTTCTATTGCCCGTGCAAGATGTGTAAGTGTCGCAGTGATATGCATCGATTTCCGTTGGGGACAGTATGGGACCACCTGAAGAGTAACGGATTCTGGGAACGTTACACATGTTGGATATATCACGGTGAAACCTCATCACGCCCGCATGATCATGGACAGTTTGATGAGACGGGCAGTACATCCAACGATCCAACAACGACCTTCATCAACGACATGTTTCCTCATGACAGCGGTGTATGCCCTGAACGACAGCACATTCCTCAGGCGCCGATGCAGGCCGTCCCTAGAGGTGTCAACACTGCCGGTATAGCCAAGTACAACAGACTTATTGCTTTCCAACAGACCCCTCTGTGCCCAGGTCATGAGAAGACCGTTCTTCAGTGTGTGATGGAGGTGATGCATATCAAGGTTGACACAAAATCGACCGTGACGGCTGTTGATAGGTATCTACAGTACGCTGCTTCGCTCCTGCCCGACGGTCATCGTCATCCCACCACGCATCATAAGGTCCGTCGTATCTTGAGAGATCTCGGGCTTTCCTACATCAAGATCCATGCATGCAGATATGACTGCGTTCTATTCTGGGGTAAAGATGCAGACGGTAATGACCTTGAAGGCCTTCATCGTTGTCCGGTATGTGGGACCGACAGGTATAAGCGGACTCCCGCAGGCAACAGGAAACCTGTTAAGGTACTTCGCTATTTCCCGTTGAGGGATAGGCTGGAGCGGTTGTATATGTCTTCAAAGACGGCCGAAGCTATGAGATGGCACGCTGTGAGGGAGGTGCATGACGAAGACCTCATGGTACACCCTGCTGACGGGGAGGCGTGGAAGCATATAGACAGAGAGTTTCCTCATTTTGCTTCAGAGGTGAGGAATGTGAGGCTTGGGCTGTCATCCGACGGGTTCAACCCTTTTGGGACCATGAGTCTTTCGTACAGTATATGGCCGGTCATTTTGGTGCCTTACAACCTTCCTCCATGGATGTGCATGAAGAAGGAATACAACATGTTGACCTTGTTGATTCCGGGGCCCGGTTATCCAGGTATCTACTTTCCCTTCATATTGTATATATTGCTGTTGGTTCAACACCTCTCCATTTATTGTTTTTGTTCTATATTGTTGGTCATATATAGTCGTTATCTGAATTTGTTGTGGTTGTTGTTGTTATCTAGGGAAGTGTCTCGATGTGTATATGAGACCGCTGATTGAAGAGTGTAAATTGCTTTGGGAGGTTGGTCATCCCACTTATGACTCCCACAAAAAGGAGATGTTCCAGATGCATGCCATGATTGTTGGTACCATCAGTGATTTTCCTGCACGTGGGATGTTGTCCGGCAACGTTGTTAGGGGATACAAGGCTTGTCCTGAGTGCCTTAGCTCCCAGGGGTGCAGCAATCATTGCAACAAGATAGTCCGGATGGGTCACCGTGCTTACCTACCACATGATCACCCCTGGCGGATAGATACCGGGGCATTTGATGGGACCGAAGAGAGAGGTGTGGAGCCGCATAGATGGTCGGGGGAAGAGATTTTAGCAGTGCTGGATGAGTATGATTTTGGGCAGCTCAGCAATCATCCCGATATTGTGGCCAGAATACCTGAAAGACCAGACAGGTACAAATTCTGGACACATAAGAGCATATTTTGGGAACTCCCGTACTGGAGTACGCTGTTGATCAGGCACTACCTAGATGTGATGCACATAGAGAAGAATGTCTGCGACAGTGTGGTAGGTACAGTGCTCAACTTGGAGGGGAAGACGAAAGACGGTCCTAAGGCACGCGTTGATCTTAAGAAAATGGGAATCAGAAAACATCTTTGGCTGAAAGAGGGGAAGAAAAAGATGCCTTGGGCTCCTTACACCGTGAAGCCTGATCAGAAGACCCAGATCTTCAGGTGGATGAGTTGTGTGACGTATCCCTCAGGCGTTGCAGGAAATATAGCCCGGTGTGTGAACTTGCGGGAGAATAAGATATACGGCTTGAAGAGTCATGACTGTCATATTCTGCTACAACGTCTCTTCCCTGTTTTCATTCTACCGTTCCTTCACCGTCAGGTAAATTTGTGGTTAAAATTACGGTTAACCTGTCGTAAATAGATTTTATATTAAATTTGTGATGTGTGGTTGGCCAGGTTGTGGAGCCGTTAGTAGCGCTGTCAAGATTCTTCATGAAGTTGTGCACAAGGGAAGTGAGAAAATCCGATCTCCGGGAAATGCAGGCAGACATCATATACATCATGTGTAAATTCGAGAGGATATTTCCGCCAAATTTTTTCGATATCATGCCTCACCTGATGATCCATCTTCCCCAGCAATTGTTGCTTACCGGTCCAGTACACTTCACTTGGATGTATCCCATGGAAAGGTATGTTTTATTCACTTACATCTCCAGAATACATATATGTACGTACATGTTCAATAATTGTAACGTATAGTTTGCAATCTTATATTTACAGGCAACTTGGTGAGTACAAAGATTATGTCACTAATAAATCCGCGCCTGAAGGATGTATAGCTGAAGCATATATTGCGCATGAATGCGTCACCTACATGAAGTTGTATTTAGGAGCGTCGTTGGGAGCTCCGCAAGCCATGGAGGAACATGCGCCGCGGTTCAATCTCTCTATAGTTTCCAGTGATGTCGAAGTTGGTGGAGCACGACTGTCCGCCGAGTATGCATTGTCGGATGAAGAGATAGCCATAGCGCACTGGTGGGTACTAATCAATTGTGAAGAAGTTAAATATTGGAAAGAGTTGCACCTAAATTTTCCGGAAGTTGATGGTGATCTCGAGTACCACAACATGACGTTCGCAAATTATTTTCGCACCTGGGTACGTAATTTAATCTTCCCTGTTATATATATATATATATATATATATATATATATATATCTAATTATTTTCTATTACGAGCCTCATCGGATGACTCAGATTACGAGCCTTAGCTTACGAGCCTTAGCTTAGTTATAATTGAGCCTTAGCTTTGTAATTGTTTGTATATTAAAAGAATATGTTTGTACTAAAATAAATAAAGTACATTTAAATTTCATTGTAAAGGAATTTTTATTTTTACTCTTGGGCGACGATTTTAACAAATATCGTCGCCCAAGTATTATCTTGGCCGACGAATTAACCCAATTTCGTCGGCCAAGATTAATCCGAATAATTAAAATAAAATAAAGCACATTTAAATTTCATTATATTAAATTTTTATTTTTACTCTTGGGCGACGATTTTAACAAATATCGTCGCCCAAGTATTATCTTGGCCGACGAATTACCCTACTTTCGTCGGCCAAGAGTAATCCGAATAATTAAAATAAAATAAAGTACATTTAAATTTCATTGTAAAGGAATTTTTATTTTTACTCTTGGGCGACGATTTTAACAAATATCGTCGCCCAAGTATTATCTTGGCCGACGAATTACCCTACTTTCGTCGGCCAAGAGTAATCCGAATAATTAAAATAAAATAAAGTACATTTAAATTTCATTGTAAAGGAATTTTTATTTTTACTCTTGGGCGACGATTTTAACAAATATCGTCGCCCAAGTATTATCTTGGCCGACGAATTAACCCAATTTCGTCGGCCAAGATTAATCCGAATAATTAAAATAAAACAAAACACATTTAAATTTCATTATATTAAATTTTTATTTTTACTCTTGGGCGACGATTTTAACAAATATCGTCGCCCAAGTACTATCTTGGCCGACGAATTAGCCTAATTTCGTCGGCCAAGATTAATCCGAATAATTAAAATAAAATGAAACACATTTAAATTTCATTTGAATAATTAAAATAAATATCCCGGGTATTTATTTTTTACCAAATTTTTATAGTCCCGTAAGCGTCTCGTTGATTGGAAACTATTCTCAGTTGAAGATCCGGCCAGATTACGTGATTTGGAGGGTCGAATAGCCGTTTCCGTCCGTTTAGGGGTTTGACCGCGCCGATTGACCGGACGGATCGAGCCCTTATCTTTGTCAGATGGAGCTGACTTTTTTTCCACCTACGTAATTCGTTATGCTGGTCAAATCTGACGGTCGGTTTTCAGTTCCTCTTCTCCGATCAATAAACTCACGTTATATGTACTAATGTTGTATAACTTTTTTATATAAGTGTTTAGTTTAAGTGTCGTTTTGAAGACAACGTATACGTAGAGGCCTCAAACGCAAAAAAGTCGTGAAATAAGATATGACCGGAACGGTGAAATACGTCAACCCGTGAAAAATGAAGATATTCCGGTAAAGTTTCGGTGCCGGTTGTTCCGGTCGCACGAAACACATTTATTTCTGCCTAGTGGTAGCCCTATCCCGGTTATTTATTTTTTACCAAATTTTTATATCCCCGTAAGAGTCTCGTCGATTGGAAACTATTCTCAGTTGAAGGTCCGGCTAGATTACGTGATTTGGAGGGTCGAATAGCCGTTTCCGTCCGTTTAGGGGTTTGACCGCGCCGATTGACCGGACGGATCGAGCCCTTATCTTTGTCAGATGGAGCTGAATTTTTTCCCACCTACGTAATTCGTTATGCTGGTCAAATCTAACGGTCGGTTTTCAGTTCCTCTTCTCCAATCAATAAACTCACGTTATATGTACTAATGTTGTATAACTTTTTTATATAAGTGTTTAGTTTAAGTGTCGTTTTGAAGACAACGTATACGTAGAGGCCTCAAACGCAAAAAAGTCGTGAAATAAGATATGACCGGAACGGTGAAATACGTCAACCCGTGAAAAATGAAGATATTCCGGTAAATTTTCGGTGCCGGTTGTTCCATGCGCACGAAACACATATATTTCTGCCTAGTGGTAGCCCTATCCCGGTTATTTATTTTTTACCAAATTTTTATAGCCCCGTAAGAGTCTCGTCGATTGGAAACTATTCTCAGTTGAAGGTCCGGCCAGATTACGTGATTTGGATGGTCAAATAGTCTGAATTTTATGATAGAACTCTTGGCCGACGATTTTCTTCATCTTGGGCGACGAAATTTATAATGAAGAATGTCGTCGCCCAAGTATACCATCTTGGCCGACGATTTTCTTCATCTTGGGCGACGATATTTATAGTGAAGAATGTCGTCGCCCAAATATACTATCTTGGCCGACGATTTTTAAAAAAACAGGGCGACGATTTCAAAAATCGTCGGCCAAGAGTCTCTTGGCCGACGATTTTTACAAAACAGGCCGACGATTTTTCCAGAATCGTCGCCCAAGAACGCCAGTATAAAAGGCAAAAATTCGGAAACCCTAACCATTTCTTCAGCCGCCAAGCATACTCTCTCTCTCTCTCTCCGAAAATCCTCTCTCTGCCCTCTCTCTCTCCCTCTCTCCGACCCCGACCCCGACCCCAATTCGGAACCCCGACCCCGACGTCGACCCACAATTTAAGGTATAACCCTAAAACCCTAAATTGGTTTTAATTGTTTTTGTTGTTGTAATAATTGTAAATTGTTGTTGTTGTTGTTGTTGTGATAATTGTAAATTGTAAATTGTTGTTGTTGTGATAATTGTAAATTGTTGTTGTTGTGATAATTGTAAATGTTTGTTGTTGTGATAATTGTAAATTGTGATGTACGGTTTAGGGTTTACGGTTTACGGTTTAGGGTATAGGGTTTAGGATTGTAAATGATTAAATAATTTAGGGTTTATTTAGGGTTTAGGGTTTACGGTTTAGGGTTTATTTAGGGTTTAGGGTTTGTAAGAAATAATGGATTATTTTTTAGTAAGGATGTAAATATTCGTAAATTAATTTTTGTGATATAGTAAGCCCTTATTAATGTAAATAATTTGTTATGTGAATAAAAAAAATAATAAATCCTATAATAATTATTAAATTATTATAAGACGGTAAAATATTTTTAATAAATTTATGGTTATTTTAAGACGGTAAAATATTTTTATTAAATTTATGGTTATTTTAAACAGGATGGCCAAGAGAAGAACTTCTGGACAAGACGGCTCGGACGGTACCTCAAACAACCCGTCGGAATCACCGTCGATCGGGTTTCCGTGGCAGTTGACGGCCCGACATGCGCAACTGATGGGTGGCGCGAGCGGCTCGGGTTCTGCTGGGCAGTCGGGTCCCGCAGCGACGGCTCCTCGTCATCCACCCATACTTCGCCGGTCGCGATCCCGCAGCGACGCCCCCACACAGTCGTCCCCGACCGACGGTGATGGCGGGTCATCCGGGGTCCCTATGGTGCCGTCCGGCCTCTTCCTTCCTCCGACGATACCGGCGATACCTCGCGTCGATGAGGAGGGTCGACCGATTCGGGAGCAGCTCCCGCATGTGGCACCGCACGAGGCCTATATCTACCGGGAGTTTCCCGGGCCTCTTCATCCCGTGAGGGTCTCCGAGCAGACGGACATAGACGAATCCGTCGGCTCAGCCTCATCCTCAGGTAATTTATTATTACTTTTTTTTCGATTTACATTTTTTTATTGTAAAAATGTATTATTAATATTAAATTTGATTCACAATGTCACAGCCGCCGGAACGAGAAGGCGGAACAGGAGAGGCACCGTCAGCAACAAGGGACTCGATAGGGCGGTCGAGTCCGCTGGACGGATCGCCATCCCGTTTTCCAACGGGAAACCGGTGGACGCCGCGTTGAGAAACCGGTACACGCGCGCCGCGGGAGGCACCATCCGCTCCAGACTTCCTATGTTGTGGGGAGTCTGGAGCCAGGTTCCTGATGGAGTGAAGGAGATGCTCCATCAGTCGATGTCGGTGAGTTTACTCAATCAATTACCTTTTTTTTAACTATTTTTTTAACTAATAAATTATTTCATTATCGAAATAAATACTAACAAGTGGTAATGCAGCAATGGTTTGTGGTTCCCGAGGAGGGACGTGACTGGGCAGACAAGACACATAGGGAGAGGTACCTCTAGCTATTTAATAATTTATTAAATTTTATTTTTTTAATAAAATTATTAAAAAAATTTTTGTATATGTAGGTTCAAGGAGTGGAAGCACGACCTCCGGGAACACTGGAAGAAGTACGGGAGCGACCGTTCGGGTACCCCGAAGGAGTTCGAGTATCGGGAGTACGAGTGGCGGTGGCTTCTTGTCACGCAGTTCAACGACCCTCACAAACAGGTAATTCGTAAACAAATTTGAATATTTAATTAGTGAATTAATTATAATTGTATGTTTTTAAATATTTACTAACGATAATTTTTTTTTAAAAAAGCACCTCGCCCGGGTGAACGCTGAGAACCGGCAACAGAACACAACCAACCATCGTGCCGGTTCGAGGCCGTTTTCGGCCATCATGGACGACGTGCGGCGAGAGCGGCCAGAGGAGAACCCCTATGTGGGGACCTTTCAGAGGGCATATCCTCATTCTGAGGAGGATCTTGTAAGTTCCTTATATTTACTAATTTTTAATTTTAATTACATTTTATTAAATGTATATTAATATATTTTTATAATATATCCATTTAGGCGAGGGTGAGGGAGGCGGAGCAAGAGGTCATCAGAGGCATGGTGAACGACACATGGCCGGGCACGGCAGAGGATGACATGTCAGAGGCCATGTCCAGGATCGACACTTCAGATCCTACCGTTGGGGCGCGGATTATGGCCACTGCCTTCGCGCAGCGCTCCAACACCTACTACTGCCGGGGTATGGGAGACGCTGGAAAGGGGATCCTGAAGACGACGCCAGGATTTCAGCGCAAGGGAGCCGCCGGAGCCTCAAGCAGCAACAGCCAGACCACTCGGCTACAGGATCAGTTCGCAAGCCTACAGTCTGAGCTGGAAGCCCAAAGAGCGAGAGAGTCTGAGCTGGAAGCCCAAAGAGCGAGGGAGACGGCGGCGATGGCGGAATCATATGCGGCTTCCAATGCTGCGCATATGGAGCGGGTGAATGAAGTCACCAATGCCAACCAGGCGGCTATGGGACAGTGGATGACTGCCTGCATGTCTGCACTTGCGGCCGGACAGCCGTTTCCGCCCATGCCTACGCCTATACCATTACCTCAGTGGCATCCTCAGTGGCCCCAGCCTCAGCAGCAGCCTCCTCAGCCTGACCAGCCGCCGCCTCAGGACCCTCTGAACGGGAATGATGAGTTAGATTTTGGGTTTCTCGATCCATAGGCAGAATTTTTGTAATAAATTATTTATAAATTTATAAATTTGTGTTATTTTTAATTAAATTTTAGTATTAGAAAACTTTAAAGAAATGCCGAAAAAAAAAATAATGACAAAAATTAAAAAAACATTATTTATATATTTAAAATAATTATTTAATTATTTTTTTTAAAAAAATTTAAATATATCTTAGGCGACGAAATCTATAAATCGTCGCCCAAGATTTAACACCTTGGCCGACGAAAAATAATATCGTCGCCTAAGATGTAGTGATCTTAGGCGACGAAATATTTATTTTCGTCGCCCAAGGTCAGAAGATCTTAAGCGACGAAAAAAAATTTCGTCGGCCAAGGTGTTAAATCTTGGGCGACGAATATTTTTGGGCGACGAGAGGTATATTTTAGGCGACGAAATTAGTATCGTCGCCTAAGAATTACTCTTAGGCGACGACGGAATTAAATTTCGTCGCCCAAGTTCTTCACCGACGGACTTCTGGCGACGACTTCTTGGCCGACGACATGTCGTCGCCTAAGTACTTAGGCGACGAAATTTTTAAACAGGGCGACGATTTTTTTTCGTCGGCCAAGAACTATTTTCTGGTAGTGATACATACAAATTAACATATTATACACATAAAAACATATACGTACAAACATATTCAACATGTATACACACTATCAAAGTTATACATATATCATGCATGCATCAAGGAATCCGGTAATTGGACCGCCGGTAAAGTCATCAGAAAATATGTCTGAATTAAGAAAGTAGATAAAATAAAGTAGTTACATACCAATTAGGAGAGAAACAGCTCTTGAAGATCGATCAAATTCATGAAGAAAAGATTCCAAAACTAGATTTTCGCTAGGATGAATTCTGTGAGGAGGGGGGAGAAAGTTTGGGTTCAGGTGTGTTCTCTTCTGGGTAGAAGTTGTATAAATGATGTGTTTACTTAGCTGACGGAATATTCCGTCACCTAAGACAAAAGTTGTCAGCCAAAATTTATTCGTTATGCGTTGTGTCAGACAATAATATCATTTCTTAGTCGAAGGAACAAATCGTCGGCTAAGAAAGACATATTCATCGCCCAAAACTTACTTAGTCGACGGAACAGTATTCGACGCTCAGGACTAACTACGCCGACGGAAAATGATTCGTCGCCCAAGACTAGCTTTACTAACAGAAATTTGTAGTCGCCTAGGAAGATCTTAGTCAACGGAGGGTGTCGAAAGTCAATTTCTGTAGCCTAAGACTTACTAAGCCGATGAAAGTTTTCCGACAAAAAAGATTCATTGCCTAGGATTTACTAAGCAGACGGAACTTAGATGACGAATGTTATTTCGTCGGATAGGAATATCTTAGTCGATGGAAGTCCTTGACAAACATTTTCTGTCGCCTAAATAGATCCTAGGCGATGGTTATGATGTCCTATACGATGATTATGTTTTTGTCGACGAAGAACTTAGCCGACTGAATTTAAAAAATTTCGTCGGCTAAGACGATATTTCATGTAGTGTTTGGATGATAGTCTGACTCTAGTAATCAATTGAACCTCGAATGTATGGTGTGATCCTTAGATCCACTAGCTTGACCTTATACAATTGTTATGGTCTTTTGATCTATGGAATGTAACCATTTTTCTCATAATATTAAAAGGAGTTACCAATTTATCAACCGTACTAACTCCCTAAAGACTAAAAACATGTGAAACTAATTTGCTGAAAAGTAAACTAACACCCTAAAATCAGAGTTTACAAATTGCATTTTGTGCCCAAAAGTAAACCAAACCCGAGCCGGCATGGTTTTACTTACAAAACAAAAGCAAAGCCAATAGGTAAAGACTAAAGAACAGGCCACAAGTATATATTGTTGGAGAGGAGAGATCTCACATTAGAATAGTGACAAATAAAAATATAACTTATAAGTGAGTGGATCATTCCTAATTAGACCAAGGCCTTTTGTGATTAAAACTCAACCACCTTAAAGGTGGTTAAGTTGTGACAGTATTGGTACAAAGATGATCTACGAGCCACGTTTGTCACTGTTTGACATGGTATTAAGAGCGGGTTTCTCTCTAGTTGCGTCTCCATGAGCCCAGGTTAGCTCTTTCAAGGGTCATGGCCCAGGTTAGCTCTTTCAGTTGTAATGGGGAGTTTGGGGTTCTTTCTGTTGTCATGGGGCCCAGGTTCAGTTTGTTAATCAGTTTCATGTGCAGACCTAAAAGTTATTGGACCGATGCCTTTTGTTATTAAAACAAAACACCTTAAAGGTGGTTAAGTTGTGATAATATCGGTACAAAGATGATATACAGGCCACGCTTGTTGCTGTTTGACATATATGTAGTCTTTAACTAGATTTCTAGCTCATTGCAAATGTTTATCTTTACTATGATTTGTTGTTTTTGTTAGGTCACGTCTGACTTTGTGATCGTTCCAGTTGTAAAGATCAAATATATAATAAGGCCTAATCATTGGTTAGCCGGGACTAATCATATTCATTAAGCTTCATATGGAGTTTGAATGGGCCGGGCTCAACACATGAATAAAACATGGTCGGTTCACTGCGTGCTTGTGAATTATATATTTTGAACCATGTTTGTTTACAACAAAATTTCATATGTGAAAAAGAAAATCAAACTGCAGTAGTGTATGCCTAAGGCGAAATTGCACGAATCAATTGTTTCTCTACTAAGATTCGAACCAAAACAGCATATTAAGCAGACCAAAAAAAATAAAAAATTAAATCAGAAACTACATCTCCTAACTAGTTCTTAGAAAGAACACAAACTATAGAAACAGCACTTGTCCAACCCATAAATGGCAGCAATCACAATTCAGCTAGTACCAGTGGAGGCAGCAGCAGCTCCAGTGTTGGAAACAACAGCAGCAGTACCAATAGCATTGGCATGTGATGACGAACCAGCACCAAACTTTCTTTTCCTGATCGAGAAAATACCAAGCATGTTATGCAAGAGCAGCAGATAGATATAATGCAGACACATAGAGAGAGAGAGAGAGAGAGAGAGAGAGAGAGAGAGAGAGAGTCACAGAGACAAAAAGAAATACCAATAATCCTTGATTGGATCCTTGGCACTGAGAACAAGTATGGCAGTGATGCAGAGAGCATTATAGTGCTGAAGGGTGATCCTTGGGAACGCGATCGGCATTTTGCTTCAACTATTATTGGACTTTAACTCAAGCGAAAACTACTGGTACGTACATTCTACATGCCAAGAGACTAGCCTCTTAATATAGGGGAGGCTTGACCTGCATTGGGATATAAGAAAATTTGCGAAACAAGTTAACTTGGGAAGAAAGAATGTACGCAAAAATAACGATCAAGTTATATGAGAAGGACCTACAAGATAGGCTGATTCTATCCTACAAGTGAATTATTCCTCTACTTATTTTGGTTATGTTGGTTTTGTTTTGCTAAAAACTGTTTAAGAAAATCACATATACATTCTCTAAAAGGATTTGAAACACAAATAAATCCACTTGTGTTGTTTTTAAACAAATAAAGACGATCTTTTCTCTGCATGTAATGTGTCATGATTTAATTTACCAAACTAACCCTGCATTAATTAAATATGCTTTTAGAAGAGAAAAGTTTCTCATTTTGAGATTTTTCAGTAAATGGAATACAGTAGCAGGTTTTCAATAACTTAGTATAGTAACAGTTAATTCCAGTAGAAGTAGTAGCAGGGGGTTAGCATTCCAGTAGAAGTAGTATTAGGGGTTAACATCTCAGTAGTAGTAGCAGTTAATTCCAGTAGAAGTAGTAGCATGAGTTAACATTACAGTATAAAGTATTAGCAGAGGTTAACATTCCAGTAGAAGTAGTAACAGGTTTTTAGTGGCTTAGCTAATGTAGTAACATGTTTTGTTGGAAAGCTACACTTCCAACATATGTAGTAGCAGGGTTTTAGTGGTTCAGTTAGTGCAGTAGCAGGTTTTCAGTGGCTCGGCTAATGTAGTAGCATGTTTTACTAGAAAGCTACACTTCCAACAGATGTAGTAGCAGGGTTTTAGTGGTTCAGTTAGTGTAGTAGCAACTTCAGTAAGTATAATACTAAGTTTTCAGTGGCTCAGCTAATGTAGTATCAACTATTTTTAGTGCGTGCAATAACAACAGGTTTTTAGTGGTTTAGCTAGTGTAGTAGCATGTTAGCCCTGCCCTACTACTACATATTACTAAAATTTGGGGGTAAACAAAACGTCCAAATATTGTTGCTACTGTATTGGTCGTTTAATCTCGCTGCTACTGCGTTGTCTAATCTTGCTGCTACTGACAAAGGCAAAGCTAGCTACTATTGCTCACTATGAAGTTAGCAAAATTCGCCCTTAGCTGCTACTATACTTTCACTTTCAGATCTTTGATCTATCTAGTTGCTACTGTCTGATCATCTGTGTAGATAGCTGTTATTGCTCATCTCTTAGCTGCTACTGTCCTCATCCAAAGCATGGTACCTAGAACAGATCTAAAGATACTTAATCTAATTGCTAATATGAAATGAAGTTTCGTATGTCCTTAAACTACATATTTAGCTATTTTGCAGAAGAATCGAATTTGAATTTAAGCATTGCAACTCAATCAACCTATATATTTCAATATAATTAATTTGAATTCCCAATCTGAAACTCTAACAAGTGAAAAAGGATTTTAATAGCGTACTTTGTAAGGAGATTTTCCAAAAGTTCTGACCATGCTCTCCTACGGCGAGGCTTGAGACAAAGGACAAGATCTGATGGGTTTGTGAAGGATTGCGTTCATCAAACAGCAAGGCTTGGGACAAACGACGGCAGCTTATCTCAAATTCCTCATCTCTTCGCACACGTTATTCTGCTGAATCACACAATGGTGGAGTTGTGTTATCGAACGATGAACATCGCCATGGAAGGAGAGAGAGAGTATCAAATCTAATGAATAAAGACGTAATGGCAGGGGTTCGTAATTTTTGTTTTATAAATTAACATTTTGGTCATTGTATAGTTAAAATTTAGGTCAGACATGTTACTATTAGTTTTAGATTTGGGCTCATGTCCTTATTTATCTAAATCTTTTAAAATGTGGGTTTGTTGTGTTTTGCTAATATTTAGGGTAGTAGTTTGTCATTCTCTATATCTAATTGCAACATTCCTTGAAGGGGACTGAAATTCACGCAATCTCGTCATTCCTTGATAATCAAGTTTCGTGCTTAGGTATTTCTCCTTTCCTACATAAATTAATCACGTCTCTTCCAAAATGACAAGTGAAAATAATTTAACATGGGCTTACCTTACAACACTAATCGATTGTTGACCGATTAATAGGCTTCATCGTTGCATAGCCCAAAGCAAAGATAAACCAGCAGAATTGCTGCTACATATCTCCAATGTTTCTCCCTCTTGTCATATCAGTCTCACAACGTTTGGATTTCAAGTTTAGATTCACCAGATCAAAGAGCTAATTTTTATCACTTATCTTTTAGGACTGGATAACATATTAAAGAAACCTATATAGCTTGATCCTAATATTAAAATCATGAAATGTCATACAGCAAGCTTGCTTGTCAATTAGTGAGATTGTTCGTACTTTGTGAGGCACCGAACCTCCAATATCCAAGCATCAAATTCAAAAGATGACTAAAATTCTCAATTATATATAAATCAATAGCTGCTACCATTGTCAATTAGTGACAAGACTGATCGAGAATCAAAAAAGCAAAGGAATTCATAATTAAACTTGACTTAACTAGTACTCTAAAATAGACTAGCTGCTCTATATATAATTAACGTACAGCTAGAAGAACAGATCGTTGTAGTTTCGTTTACGTAAACAAACCTTCAATTGCATTTAGGGTTTTCTAGCCAATTTTGTGGACTTGATGCCTGCAACAAAATCCAGCAGCTCCAACAATTAATGTCACTGGACTACTGCTTACAAATTAAACCCTATCGAACTTAAATTCATTAATTTCTGCTCTTCAGGTCTTGCGCTTCAATTCCATCAAAACATAAAGTGCCAAACTATTGGTTTTACCAAGGTTTGATTTGTTAGAAACTAGCTAGCTAAATTTCCCTATTTAATTACTAGTTGATAATTAATAACCTATGTAGATCAATTAATCAAATAATGTACAGAGAAAGGGTAGCATTAGTCCAAAGGACTCCATGATCAAATTTGGCAAAAGCTTTATTATATGAACTATATATACGGTATACCTAGCTATCAAGATTTAAATAATTTGTAGGGCAGTTCAATATATTCTATCAAATTTTGGGCTACTGGGTTAGTGCTGTCTATCGTTTTGATAAAAAAAAAAAAACAATATTTTCTTGCCAAGTTTACCAATGGATAGCATCATCCATGTCACAATCCAATCCTTTTAAAACATGATGATGATGATATCTGGAAATCTTTCTGTGTAGTTTCCATAGAGTATAGAAATATCAAAATCATTGATTGCAATTGCATAAAGTAGAGAATAGATGATCTCAACCAGAACAGTTTGGCAAGTACAAATATTATAGAATCAGCCATATGTTGAAGACCCTCCCTCCCTCCCCTCCAGTAGTGTTCTTGAAAATGCAATAATGCTTGTCAAGGACTCGAGAGGAAGAAGAAGAAGAAGAGGCCAATATACCTACGTACTTGCCTCTGTTGACATATCTGCTTGAAGTACCTAACAAATCAACTGTTGGTACGTAGTCCCTGGACATAGAAAAGCCACGTACCTTGTTATTAAGACTTTCTCTCAGATTTAATGTCTCATGAATTATTGTGTTTAAAGAAGAAAATATGGAGCGAGCGAGCTAGCTATAAATTTAAATGTTCTCTTTCAAGAATTATTGATTTTGAAGAATTATATCATACAAAGTTTTACATGTGAAAACCCAGAAGCTGAAGTTATATCACATCATGAATCAGATTCAGTTTTCTTAGTCAGTAAACCTGGATTTAACTATCAAAAAAGAAAAGAAAAAACAATGCAGACTAACCTGTCACGCGTGCATTCAACAATTGACCAACCAAGAAAAAACAAAAACTATTCCATCCAACTTAATCTGACATTTCAAATCGTAGAATGAGCTAGCAGCTATTTTAAATCATGCATACCAAACAAGTGAGTTTTATAATGAGCTAACAGTATCACCATGCATGGTGAAACTTTGTCAAGTTAATGTCTATAAATATCTGAGTGTGTGTGTGTGCATGACTAAATCATCATATGCGTCTTCAACTTGAAGAAGGGCAATGATATGCAATGACACACCGAATAATGAAAGCTGAAGGGCATGATTTAAAAGGGAGCACCCGCCAAGCTCAGCGACATTTGTTGGGTCATATTATTGGTGAGCGAGAGAGATCAACACGACCTAACTACTCCTCCTTTATCTTTTCTTTCTTCTTACTTTCTTTCTATGCGTGGTGGCCTTGTTTGGCTTCAAGCACTTCAAGCACTTAGGCCGATACATATAGGTGGTCCTTGCCATGGTTCAAGCAAATCTGGTATACAAAATAGAGGGCTATCAGCTCAGAAAAGTGGACAGAAGTCTTATGCTTATCAGCTCAGAAACCATTACTGCTGTAGCCAGTCGAAATTGGGTTCAAGGTTTTGACCTAGATTGAGCAACAGTGTTATCCAAGGCGGTAATTTATCTAGTATTCTTACGACTCATTCGATGGTTATAGTTCAAATTCCATTTTTCATCAGGTTTAATTAACCTCCTTTTCCGTGTATAACAAACTACTTAAGGGATTGTTAAGTACGTTTCTTACTATGTGTTGTGCAGTCATTTCCGTTTTACCTTGTAGCCTTCAAATTTAGTATGCCAGAAGTTCATAGTTCTAGAATTGTAACAATTCTACCTCCGTCACTATTAGTTCACAGTCTAATTACAGTGCAAACATGTTTTGCAGGCCTAATCATGCTTTCCGGATCATTACAAACTAGATGAATATAATCGTTTCCCGAGAGTAGTAGTAGTGCAGTTCTATTACATATATAGTTTCTTTGATATCATGCATCAGTTAAATAGTTAAACTAAATGGCAAAGTGTCTGAGCGAGGTTGTAGACTTAAACTAGGAGATCACAATGCGAGCGTGAAATCTAAAAACCTAAGGCTGAATTAATAGAACAAATCTAATGCAGGACATAATTAACCTTTGGATTGCAATTTCACAAACTAAAATAAATAGACTAGTTGCGATTTGCTAACCAATCGACTAGGTGGCCCTAAAACTTCTTTTAGTGTCTGCAATGTCCCTTGATTATCACCTTCATGTTTATGCGTCTAAGGAATAACACATACAAATTAAGGTGAGGGTCCAACAACGTACAAGATTAGACATCAAATTTAATCAAGTGTCTAGCTGGATCCCTAATTCGATTGAGGGGGAGATTTCACCCTCTTGCTAGTAGCTACAGAAACCCTTAATGCGTACTAAGGATGTGATATTGAATCAACTATCTCATCCACTATAAATTGTTCACCAGTGAGATCTCATGTGATTGATCTAGCTCTACATATATGGATTATGATAATGTCCTTGCAATTTTTTACCCAATTGGACGATTCTCGCGACCGCTGTACATCATATAATTGGTTTCTTCAATTAGCAAAAGACATTAACGTACTAAGTGAGACTAGCCAGTTTTTCTATACTGTTTGTCCTAGCTAGTGACCAAGCTCGAGTACAAATTGGTTATATATGATGACAGTAGTGTGACTTGTGATTTCATTGATAATTGATCATATATATATGGTCTCCCTAGCTACAATTCAATTATTGAACACAAGACCCCAATTCATTGTAGGTGTTCTATTCACCACACTTTCTGCTTCTCTCCCCAATTCCTTGCCAAATGGAGAGGATGATCGAGCAGCTACATATATATCCAGGCAGTCAATACAAACGGCGAGGCCCTCGACCCTCGTGTGTTTTACTGTTTGGTTCTAAAATGTTATCAATTTTTGGTTTGTAAAGTACCCGATCTCGGCTTCTTTTAGCCAATTTACTCATGACCGGCCAGGAAAAAAATCCCTAAGCATAAGCTGTCCATCGATCATCGACTTAGACTTGTCGAGCCAAATGACAAAAATAAATACAAATTAAAGATGTACAATGTTTAGGAAACTCTCACACGTACGTACAAGAGAATTTTTTTTTTTTTTTTTTTTTGATAGATCTACTACTTTATAGGGTGCATGAATCCATCACATCCAATTTTAGATATAAGAGAATGAAGTGAAGATGTGTGCTCGATTACTTGTCTTTTGAAAAGAAAAGATATTGCAATAGACGAACTTTTCCAAGAGAATGTTGAAAAGAAAGAAAGCAATTGTTAGAACTCGCAAAACCATTATATTTGTAAGAAACCGATGATCGAGAATGGAAAAAGTGAGATTACGATTACGTTTTATATTCGAGCGATCCAACCAGCTTAACCCAAATACTCAGTTTTGCTAAACGATCGCAGAAACCTCTTTATTACTTGTGAAGAACATGCATGTTGTTACTGTGATGTGCGATTTTCCTTTTTATTTCTCATCAGATCCTCAAAATTATGAGCCTTAGTCAAACGATTTCATTCGTTTTCCTCACAGCATGAATGATCATCACGTTTCTCTGCCCTAGTTTCCAGAATTCCAGTCTGAGGGCGTGATCTTAACGCGCTGCCACCCGCGTCTTGGTTAAGTGGTACGAGCAGAGGCACTGAATCAGAATGATCATGATCGTTCAAATTGGAGATGATATCGTTGTTGGAACTTTTGTCCTCTTCCGAGACGCAGACACTGGCGTACGGGTTACGTCACCATCCAATAAGGTACCGACACGCAACCCAAGCCCAGGATAATCACAGTTAACTTTTTCTGGTTCGTACCCTTTCAATCTCCTTCGAGTACTGACCAGTTGATTCTGACAGTGACTGACGTAATAAAAGAAAACGTTTACCAGAGTGACGGGGTCTTAACGGTAATTTCCGATGAGATGATAGATTACGTGGCGGGGGGACAGGTTAAAATGACGGGAGGGGTAGATGGTTAAGTGCGATGAGGGGTCGCCACGTGTCCTCAATCATCCCAGCCGAATACGACAAGCTGGGAGATATATCCGCAATTAAAGAAAAAAGCAGTTGCGTTGCGGAGAGACCCAGCTCTCCTACCATTGGCTCGTTCCTTGACTTACTAGACACGTGGGGCCTGCCAATTCGTGGAAATACACGCCCCCAAAAAAATTGTACGCACTGTGGGAGAGGAGTGTTGGTTTTTTTTCTCCTGTGGGGGTCCACCTGGCGCGAATCTTCGTTAAAGCGCTCCCAAAGGCGCCAAAAAGGCAAGTAGGGGAGGGGTAGGGTAGGCGTGCTCTTCTGTTGACGCGTGTACAGTGGTGGTGGGGCCGAAGACCACCCCTATCTTTTGGCCCAGAAAGTCCAACCCCAACCTTCAACCAGAATTTTTATATAATTTCCGAATTTTGCCTCAACACCTAGGCACGTGGGTTACACGCGTTGGGGTGTGGGACCCGCTTTGGTGCCTAACTCTTTTCCTCCAAGTGCTCTATGGTGACGTGCCGCTCTCTCCACCCTTTCACCCTGTGCCTCTTTCTTTCATAGCTTTTGTCCTTAATGGGAAATACATTTGACCATTTTTTTTTTTTTGAATTAATGAAAACTTCATTAATAGTTTGGTAAGGGATGAAACTTAACGGAGAAGCCAAAAAAATTCATAGTTCAATAATAATAGGGATATGGTAAGTGAGGATAAACCCTAAAAACAAAACTAAAATTACAAATCTTTTCTACTCTAACATAGCCGCCAACATCATCAAGATCAAACCAAACTGCACCATAGATGCCGAATCGAAAAGATGAGTACCAATAAGCTATTGCCGAAATAATCTCAAACTGCAAATCCATTGAAACCAAGGATGAAAGGGATGGAAGAATGGAACTAATACAACAAAATAGCCATCTCTTCTTCACCAGAGAGACTTGATCCGGTTTTCTCTTATCTGGCGGCACTACTTGCTCGGACAACTGGCCGAGGAGAGAGAGGAGGTGGCGGGGGTCCGTTCTGGGCTGGAACGGCGGCCCGTCGCTGGCTGGACGGCGGCAGCTGGTGGCAGGAAGTCAGGCGAAGAGAAAGCTCGGGGAGAGCTCGGGGAAGAAAGAGAGAAGAGAAAGAAAAGAAAAGAGAAGAAAGAAATGGGCTTGGGCTCTTCCCCCCTACCCGGTCCATCTCTAATATCCAACCAAAAATTTACCCACTAAAATTTTTTTTACCTCTTTTTACCAACATAAAAATCTCCTTCTTAGTGGATAACTTTTCTATACTAACTCTGATTTTAACGCGTAGCATGTCTACGAACTCGTAACAACATCCTTTACAACTTCCATGAAGAAAGTTTTCCTAAATTCCAAACGGAATAAAAAGTCAACTTTAAGGTCCTTAACAGTAAACGGTTAATTAATACGGTAAAATACCGAAATAATACCGAAATAAATAAGCGTAAAATAACTTAAGGACCGGGGTGTGACTTGGAGGTTGAATTTCTCACACAGTTCATTATATAGTCCACGATTGTTGTAGATAATGACTCACGAGAGCTGATAATAATCTGAAATAAGATTGGCAATCAAACGACTAACAGATACAAAGTTGATCCTATTTGTGTGATGTGAAGCAAGTTTCTTTTGGTACTGCAATAACATGTGTTGGTAATTGGAGGCTAGTGAATGATGTTGCTCCAAAAGTCATGAAGTTCTTTATGTCGATAAGTTTGCTTATTATATCAAGCTTACCCCTAACTTGTAATGAGTTTATTTTTTCTTAAAATATTGTTTCTGTTGTAGAGTATGAGAATACTAGAGAAAAATGTTTACTTATTCATTGATAGATTGGCTTTTATATAGACATTACATAGAGAACCTCTGTAAATCAGGGATAGATATATAAGAGATATTCTAGTTTAATAAGGAGAAGATTCGGTCAAGACACATCATCAAGGATAAGAATGTAAATTCCTTCAATACTTCCCCTTGTGTCGCGTACCAGAATCACTTGGCGTATGAATGTTGCCTTGGTAAAAACCTTGCCAAGTAAAACAAAAACCTCTTGGGTAAAAACAAAAGACTTTGCCGAAGGGAAAAGAGCACAACACGTGAACTACAACTTGAAATGTTAAACATGTGTCGTAGACTCCCCCTGATGTCTATATAATCAACTCCCTGATAATCAATCAATCATGGAGATCAGATATGCGACGCATACAAATACTTTGCATATGCTTCTCAATAATAGATTTGGGTAGAGACTTGGTAAACAAATAATCTGCTACATTATCCTCGGAACTCACTTGATTCACCTGGATATTCAAAAGCTGTTGCTGATTGTAGAAGAACTTAGGCGAGATATGTTTAGTATTATCACCCTTGATGAATCCCAACTTCATTTGTTCAATGCATGCCGCATTGTCTTCATAGATGCAAGTTGGTGCTTCAGTGGTAGATGTCAATCCACTGGACTCTCGAATATGATTTATTACATAGAGAAGTCAAATACATTCTTTGACTGCTTGATGTAGTACAATAATCTCTGAATGATTCGAGGAAACAAGGGTTTGCTTGGTAGATCTCTAAGAAATCGCCGTAGTTTTCATGGTAAACACATACCCAGTTTGGGAACATCATTTGTGTGGGTCTCACAAATACCCAGCATCAACAAAACTGACTAACACATCATTCTGTGTCTCAACATAGGGGACAATGCCACATTGAGTCAATTTTGAGCTAGAAGGAGCTTTGGAAGCTTGATTTTGGTTAGGAGCCAAAATCTGCTTAGTTACGGCATTGGAAGCCCTCGAGGACGCGTAGGGGCCCTGTAGGGGCTCAGTCGTACGTAGCAGGGGCTCAGTTTCAACATTATACGTGCAGGGGCGCGGCTGCTGCACAACAGCATCGGCAGATGCGTGTAGGGGCGCTGCCAAGCTACTGCCCGACATGGCAAGGGCCTTTGGGGGCTCGGCCAAACTGCCTGAAATGCAATCTTCAATTGAAACATCAACACTCATGTTCTCAACTTCGGTTTTTTAAGGGAAAAACAAGCCCAAATTGGTTGAACCCTTCAAGTACCTAAAGATGTGCTTAACACCAGTCTAAAGACATTGTGTTAGCACAGAGCTAAACCTAGCTAACAAGTTTACTGAGAATGCAATATCTGGTCTTTTGCATTATGCCAAGTATAGGAGAGCTCCGTTAGCGCTTAAGTACAGAATTTCTGCTCCAATTAAGGACTTCCTCATCATCCTCTTTAGGACGAAATGGGGTTTTTTGATATCTAGACTTTGCGTGAACATGGGCGTCCCAAGTGGACGAGCTTTGTCCATATTAAAGGGCCTGAGCATCTGTGAATCAATATTCCAGTCTCTCGATGCCCTAGGCCTAGGCAAAATCGAGTTTTCCCAAGATTCTTCATCTCAAACTCGGATTTCAAGTAGGTCATGGTCTCATCAATTTCCTTGAGATTACCGATGATATTCATGTCATCAACATAGACAGCTACTATAGCAAATTCGGTACTTGCTCTTTTAATGAACACGTACGGGGCAATGATTGTCATTCTAATATCTCTTCCCAATCAAGTAGTCACTTAGACGATTATACCATATTCGTCTGGATTGTTTCAATCTATATAGTGAACGCCGCAATTTTAATGCAAAGGCACTTCGTGGCTTAGAGTCATTTGACTTGGATAGTGAAAGTCCATTATATATCACTGAATCAAGATCCCTATAAAGATATGCAGTAACCACATCTATAAGTTGCATGCTCAGTTTTTCGGACACTACTAAATTGACTAAGAAACGAAAGGTAATGACGTCCATAACGGAGAATATGTCTCCTTATAGTCAATTCCAAGGCATTGAGAAAATTCATGCACCACGAGTCGCGCTTTATAGCACATGACTTCATGTTTCTCCTTCCGCTTCCGAACAAAGACTCATTTATGTCCAACAGGCTTCACATTCGGTGGGCATACCATTATCAGACCGAAAACTTCCTTTTCGCTAAAGAGTGATTGCTTCGTTTCATTTTGGCCAATCTATTCGACGTTGACATTCTGCAACGGAGCGTGGTCCAATCTTATGGTTGTCGATAATCACTTGAGCGACGAAATAGGCAAAATCATCATCAATAGTCATGGAACTTCTTTCCATCATACCGTGCGCATTGGTAAACATTAGTGAGATTACTTTGTTCTGCAACATCAACATTAGATTTGAGGCGTCCCCCAGATACACTAACATTGATTCTTAGACATAACTATAGTCAGAGACAATCTAATGTGAAGGATTCACAGTGTTGATGATGAGTGGATCATTTTGTGCCTTACTGTCACGCCTTTTACGTGGCTTAGAATCTGTTGAACTAATAGGTCTCCCCCTCTTCCTGGTGGGGGCCGAAACCGCTGCCACACCGCCACCATGAGCGTCCAGCGCGTCCAAGACGCATTGCCAAGCCCGGGTACGGTCGGTAAAGTTCTTCTTGTGGAGACTTCTAACCTTGCAAGAACATTTGCAGTAGGTATAATTGATCTTGTCACTTTCGCGATATCGGTAAATGAGTCAGGCATCGAATCTGCAACTTTACCAAGATCGAGAATATGCTGAACTTCTAAATCACTGTCAGAAGTGCGGGATCATAATGAGATATAGTGGGGTCAGACCACGTTAATTCTCGACATTCAATTGGAACAGAAACAGTCATGTCTACACCTAACGATGAGAAGAATGTCTCGTCAAAGCGACAATATGCGAATCTCGCAGTAAATAGATCTCCTGTCAAAAGTTCTAAATAGCATGCGGTGGAGGCGTAATAGGCACATAAACCGTGTAATCAAATATGAGTAAGTGTGAAATATCATGCTCATATCCAGTTACCAACTGGTACACACTAAATTGTTGGGTTGCAATGGGTCTAAATCGAATAAGTGCAGCTGCATACAAAATTGCATAACCCCAGGCAAAAACAGGCAAGTTGGTGCGCATCACCAAGGCCCGTGCAATCAATTGTAAGCATTTAATTGTAGCTTCTGCAAGACCGTTTTGTGAATGCACATGGGGTACGGGATGTTCTACTTCAATCCCGATAGACATGCAATAATCATCAAAAGACTTAGACGTAAACTCTCCAGCATTGTCCAATAGAATAGACTTGATTGAATGATCAGGGTGGTGAGCCCGGAGCTTAATAATTTGAGCTAGGAGTTTAGCAAATGCAATATTTCTTGTCGATAGCAAAACAACGTGTGACCAACGCGTTGATGTATCAACTAGAACCACGAAATATCTAAATGGCCCGCACTCTGATTTGATAGGTCCACAAATTTCACATTGGATTCTTTATAGGAATGAAATATTTTGTTTAGAATCACTAGCAAAAGATAGTCTTGCAGTCAATTTGGCTAGTGAACAAGCTTTGTGAAACAAGCGATGAACATTAGAGATAGCCATAGAGGAATTTGAAGTCTCGGCAATGGCCTTGGAGACTACTGAGCCTATGGCAGGTGCATCATGCACGGCCGCATCACCTATTTTGATGGAAGAAGGAGCTCCAACACGCTTCAGTGCTCGGAAAAGTTAATGTCCATGTGAATTCTTAAGAATTCGGATCATCATGTCACGTCCGGGATGTCCCAAATGGTTATGCTAAAGCTTGTAAGAGTTAGAGTCACAAAAACTACGAGAAACAGCATAGGATACAAAAATCCTGATGGTTGTTAGATACAACCCACTTTTTATTGACTCTTGAGCTTCTCTAAGATGCATTTACGACCGCATTCATTAGAGATAATAAACAAAAACTCTTGTCCATTCTCTTCAAACGTTTCCAGGTGAAATCTGTTAGCACAAATGTCCCTAAATGATAGCAAAGTTTGATTACTCTTAGGTGCGTAAAGCACGTTAGTGACATTTGGCAACAAGAATTGCGCATTGCCTCTGCCTTAAATTACAGGCGAGGAACCAATCATGGTTGTCATTGAGGATTTATGAGGCACAAAGTCCGTAAATAATAGCCTATTCTCCGAATTGTGTGGTTAGTCCCACTGTCAGCTAGATACTCAATTTTGCCACAAGACATCTACACAAATATATGAAATTAATTAGTCTTGGATCTAGACAAGGCGAACACTCTAATTAAACATAGCATGTGGCAGGCCTAAAGGCTCAGCAGCAGCACCAAAAGTGCGCTAGCAACACTGGCAGACGACAAGGGCCCATTAGGGGCTCGACAGCGCACGTGGCAATGCAGCAGGGCACGTGCAAAGGCGCGACAGGGCGCAGCCGAGGGAATGTCAATACACGGTAGCTTGTTGACTTGATGTATTTTCACCAATTTTTCGCAATTGTTCTCATGTTTTGTCATTCTTTATGCCATAATCAATTGAAGGACTACAAACACATGTGGATTTAGCATGTTTGCCATGTAATGAAGCGTTTAGTTTTGTGCAATTCAAACCAATCATAAGGGAATACAATTCTCAATCCATTCCAACACATTTGAACATAAATGAGAGATTTTATTAATGCCAACTGAAAAATACATCAAAGGATGTCTAATTCAATAAAAACTGATTGCAAAGTCGAAAATAACTGTGGCTAAACAAGTGCCAAACAGATAATAGTAGAGAAAAAACATCTAATCAAAAGAGTTTAATCAAAATCCGCAGCATCCATGTGCGCAGGAAATCTACTATGGTGAGATTGGTGGAAGACTCAACACCAATGTTATCTTCCCCAGTAAAGTTAGCTTCTTCAGCCAAATACTGCTTGTGTCTTCTGTAGGTATCTCTAGCATCCTCGCTAACACGACAATCTTTGTGCATATGGGCATTATAGCCGCAATGAAAGTAAGGAAGACCATTAAGCTGAGTTGAATGCAATAGAAGTTGGCGGATGGTTTGCCATCCTGTCAGCAATGCTGGAAACTGTACATCATGTACGTAATCAAAGCAGAGCTCCAAGTCATCTCACAGTTCTTTAGGATTCATTATCATCAGATATTGCATCTTCAGTTCCTTATGGATATAGCGCCTCAGCAACATGAGGGCTTGGGCTTTGATCATCTCACTGGGAACCGCATCTGGGCCATCAGGGGGAAAAATAGTATAAGTAAATCATTTTCCTACGAATAATCGTTTAACATCGAAATTGAAGAATTCATCCCAGCAAAAATCTAGTTTTGAAAGATTTTCTTCATGAATTTGATCAATCTTTAAGAGCTGCTTCTCTCTTAATTGGTATATAACTACTTTAATTCATCTACTTTCTTCATTTATACAGAAGATATGCCTAATTTAAATGAAGTAGCTTCGATTATACAATTGAATACAGTGGCTTCACAATCATATATGTGATTAGTGATTAGTTAAGCTTGGATTGGAGCTGTTTTTCTTTTGTACATTCAGAAACTCTAAAAATCAAGAAGCTAGCAGTTATGGCTGTGATGACATTGGTACACTATCGGTTAAATTTTTTTCAATGCATATATAATGAGGAAATTTATTTTTTTGATGGAGTGCCTAGCTATATATTAAGGTTGATGAATGCTTTTCATATATGTGAAAAAAAAATCTTATATTGATTTTATATATTTTAGATGATCCATTTTTACAATATGGTTTTGCTGCTTAGATGCATTTTCAGTTGTTATTCAGCTCAGTTCTATATGCTACCAAATTGCAGAACATGATCAATTTAGAAAGGTTCTCCATCAAACCAATTAAATGTCAATTATATTACAATTTTGAAACAATCTTATTAGTTATTGCTTAGTTCATAACCAAAACCATATATACCCTTATGCTGAGTTAGCTAGCTTATTTGAAATAAAATTTAGTTTGAGTTCTGCTGAGCTTATACTGGGATTGATACATTAAAATTTATTGTAAGTTATATGTTGAGATTTAGGGGAAATGAATGGTGAAGGTAATGTTAGCTTGTGGCCTAAAATACATATGCAGTGAACAGTTTTTTGAGGTTTTGAACCAGTTAACTTCTTTCTGAAAACTGTGCAATTCGGTTGATTGTTTGAACTTGGTATCTTTATGAAAGTTACAGTAGACATGTTAAAGAACGTCTCAGAATTGGAATTTTTTGAAAACGCCTATATTTAGTTATGATTTTTGAAAGTTGATAGTTTGCATCAAGAAATTCTGAAATCTTCACTTAATTCTTGTTTGTTTTATCATATATGTATGCACCTTTCTCTCATGTCTATGTTTTCTTTGTTTGTTCTATCATATATGTATGCACTGTACCTTTCTCTCATGCCTACGATTTCCTTCTTCTTCTTTTTTTCTTTAAATTATCCAAAAAAAATAATACCAATATCACATTGTATTTTCTGCTTAAGTGGCTCACAGCTTTTGTTAGTGTTTTCTGTATCCACAATGCATCAAGTCTAAAAAAAAAAAAATTAGGGGCTGAAAAAGGACAAGTGGTTTGTTATTCATTTATTTCTATGGATATATTTTTTATAATCTTATTTATTACTCACTCATTTACTGTGGACTAACAATTGTGTGTTATTCATATGCAAGATGGTGATCATGGAGAAGAGGAAGGACCAAGCCACTAAAGCCAATGCTTTGATGAAGTCTATACAGCAGAGCATCGACTCAGTTAGCAGTAGCAGCCACCCTACCTCCATGCCGGTTGGGACAGTATCACAAGAAGCTCCCCCTTGATCGTGCGGCCCCTCTACCGTTGACAATAGTTCAACGGGATCTCCATCATCTAGACCGGCACCCGAATCTGCACGACGCATCGTCGGCAGCGCTAGTTGGAAAGTTAGAAGCCTAATAGGTTACTTATTAATTCCTCTTATACTTGTATTAATTTATTAGAATTTGTCTTATAGCATTAAGTATCCTAATGTTTTCTCACATATTAATTGTAGCTCCGACCTCAAAAAAGAAGCAGGGTTTACATGCTGGAAAGAAAGTGGATGATATCATTACACAAACGGGGTAGAAGATCAAGCTGGAGTGTTGCCCCTGTGTAAAAGGCCCAAGCGTGAGGGGGATAAACAACTTGGTAGCACATGATATCGGTTGTGCCATATAGAGTCTGGTGGGAATGAGGGCAATGACGTTCTACGACTTTGATCAGGAGGAAAAATGGAAGGTGTGGAATGCAATGTCAGTAAGTAATTGAAAACAGTTTGAAAAGTAAATTTACTTAATTACATTTTTTTTCAGTTCTTAACATGAGATTTTTTTTTATTTGTTATTTAGCCGAAGTACGAGTGGGATAAAAATGATGAGCCAATGTTGAATTGGATACTGAAGAGGACACAAGAGAGGTATAAGGACTGGAAGTACCATTGTCACAAAACTTATCTCATGGAAGGGCCCTCTAGCATGCCTTCAGATTTCATTAGGAGAGAGGACCAATGAGAGTTTTTATACGAGCATTTCGAGTCAGATGCGTTCAAGGTGATTTTGTTTAAAATTACCTTCATTGTTTCCCTTGTATTTTACTAATCTATTTAATACTTTTTTCGTGAATTAGAGACTCTCCTTGGCAAATAAGCGGAACTGTGGGAAAAAGACTATGCACCACCACACAGGGTTTTCTCTTATCATCTACACAATGGAGGAACTTAGAATACAAGGGGAGCAACTTTCAATAATCAAAGGTTTTAAGAAGACCTATGTCAGGGAGGGTGATAAAGTTACAACCAAACATTATGTAAGTGTTTCTTCTTTGATTTTCTCTTTTCTCTTAAAAAAGAACTATTAAAACAAAATTTGGTGTGCTACTTTTATGTGTTATTGGTAGGGCAGTTGAATTTGGTGTTCTACTGGTAGGGCAGTTGAATTTGGTGTGCTACTATTACGGCAGTTGAATTATTTGGTGTGCTACTGGTAGGGCAGTTGAATTCACAACAAGAATATAGAGCAAAGGCCACACAAGAAGTGTGGCCTTTAGAGGTGTTGCATTCTTCATTATGTGTGGCAAGTGTGGGTTAATGTGAAGATGATGGAAAAATTACCACACAAGAGTGGATTGCAACACCTCTAAAGGCCACACTCTTTGTGTGGTCTTTGCTCCATATTCTTGTGGTGATTATGTGCTACTGTTATGCAAAATTTGGTGTGTTTTGATAATCTAGGTGAATTATAGTGAATTTCTAAAGTGAATTGTAGAAGTCTAAGTGCAATTAAGAATTGTAGCTGTGTTTTAAGTTTGATCAGTTGTGTTTTAAAAACAACTTTGGATTTTCAGCAGATGGAAATCAATTGTTGTTTTTAGATTTTCAAATATGTAAGTGACCCCAAGGGTGTCTGCATGCGCGCCCCGAGGTGACAGCATCGCGCCTATAGCATGCTAGAGTGACCTGCATGCGCGCCCCAGGGTGCACCCCTAGGCGCGTATGCAGGCACCCTGGGGCTCACTTACATATCTGAAAATCCATCTGAAAACAACAACTGAGGGAAAGACCATTAGCTGAAAATCCAAAGTCACACTTACATATGTATGAAAAAAACAAAATCAAGCCTTCATCTATAAGGTAGAATTCTTGTATTCTCCTAACGTGATATTGTTTATTATGCAAAATTTCAAGTTTATTATGGAAATGTTGAGCTGCATGTTTTGTTTATTAATTGATATATTTTAAATGCAGAATGACATGGTTGATGAGGTCAATAAACGAAAGAATGCATTTAAGGAATAACACTGTCCACAAAAGTACATCGGAGATAAATCAATTTTTTTAATAGATATTCTTTAATATATATCGTAGATTATCGTAAATTTCTTAAATATCGGAGATATTTGACGGTATCTGAGAAATATCGGGGATATGGTGGAAAATAAGATATTTACCCCTCTAGAAAAATAGATACCGAGGGATATATCGGATAGTGCGGCTATTGGGACCTTTAAACTTGCTCAGTATACCTCTCATGCTATTTGCACATATTTTTTAATTTTAATCACAAGCATTTGCTCACTAGACATCATTTCAAATTCCTAAAATAACCTTAGCTAGGTATGTTATTCACGTATATTTTGATAATTTACTCATTACACATCTTATTTATTCTCTAGATCTCTCATTCTTATAATTTTTTTCTTTTTGCATGCTATCATCGAGATCTCTATTCCTTAACTTTTTTTTTTCGTTCAAACCTCTTTCACGACCTTAATTCCTTGATATTTTTATTTCTCATAGAATGTCACCAAACCTCCATTATTTGATCAATTTGTAAGAAATTTTTTTCAAACGTCAATTTTTCTGTTAAAAATCAAATAACACAAAGTATTGGGTTTTAAAAACTTATATTTACCAGCTCAGTACCTCATTATAAGTGAGAGGTCGTGAGTTCGACTAACAGTAGACTCGTTGTATTATATTAGTTATTTATCTGAAGAAAAAAAACTTATATTTACTAACAAGAAAATATTCTAACATAAATTAGCTTTTCTTTTTCTATTTTACTTGTGCTAAACAACAATCAAGGATAACAATTGTATACTATGTATGTTCTTTTTTTCCATCTATTTTATGTACATCATGAAATTATTTTGTTTTTGCATATATATTCCTTCACCTTGTATATATATATATATATATATATATATATATATATATATATATATATATGCTTTCAACATGTATGATAGTAGAAAATTTTATGTCACACAACTGATATTGATCATAGTTTTAGTTTTAATTAAATATATATATATAGTAAAATTTAGAAAATAGTAAATTAAAAATTAAAAATATATAAGGAAAATAATAAATAATTCAATCAATTAATTATCAAATTGTAAAGTTTAGAGAGAATAAATATACTTCTTTTTGTATGACCATTGTCCTTAATAGACATTACGTAAGAGGAGATAATTGTCATTCAATAACTCATAACAAAGAGAGGTTAAGTGAGCAAATTTAGAGATCCCAATAGCCGCACTCATATCGGATATATCGCATAGATTTTAATCTTTGGTCATGACTACCTACTTTTATATCTATATTTACTCACCCACTTATGATGGTAATTTCACAGCACGTGAGACGCGCGGTTAGTCATTGCGCACGTTTTTTTAAAGGAACCATTAAAATTGTTAATTGAGTATTTATAATTATAATGATTACGTAATCATGTCGCCCTTTCATTGCTGACATTTATCGTTGTATTAAGATCGAGTTAATTGTCAATGATGAGTCTTGAGTAATTGACCACCCACGAATAAAAAGGTAAAACCAATGTTGAAATGGCGAAAGCGTGAGGCGAGGCGAGGCGAGGCGTCGAGTCGTGCCACAAGCCTTGAAGCCTTGTGGCTAAAAGGCGAAGCCTTTCATGTATTCTAAATGTCTAATATTTTAACTAAAATTAAATTAGTTATAGATATACAATCATTACAAATACATTCATATATACATTTAAAATTAAAATTTGAGTAGCTATTGAAGAAACGAGAGTAAAAGTATTAGATTTAATTAAAAAAAATTACTTTTAGAGTAAATTTTGTATTGTAAATGAAATTGTAATACATTTATTACACTAATCTAATATTTCTTGACTAATTCATTTATGTAAAAACATATATTTACCGTATTGGGTAAGGTTGGGCCTGGCCGGCCCTAAATTATACCATATGGGTAGGGTCGACATGGGCCGGCCCAAGGCTTCAAAAGTGTTGCCCATACCCTACCTATTTTAAAATGAGTCGAGCAAAGCCTGCCCGTTGGCTTGGGCTGGGCCAGCCCACAACCCAAAAAATTAGGTTAAGTTTGGGCGTGCCCGTCGGCCCTGGGCTGAGATTACAAGCCTAGTCTAAGATTTTTATTTGCGAACACAACAAAATAAGGTACCTACCATACCTCCACACAAAAAATACGTTGAGTAGCGGGTAATCTTTGGTACCGACCATGTTAAAGTATAGTACCTCAGCTATAAGGCAATCTCACATGAGAGAATCTTACAACAATTGTGAAGAACAAGTGAATTTAACGGTTAAAAATACAATATTCAATTTCTATATTCAATTTTTTATGTTAATGTATTTATTTCTTACGGTGCTTTAAATTTGCATGCCCCTCTGCACCAATATTATCCAATTTTTTAGAAGTTACAACATTTGTACACTTCACTAATGTAGTTTTGTATGCTATTCAGGGAGGACGGGTTGTGAATGCATTGATATTTGGTGATGATGATGATGATGATGATGATGATGATGATGCTACTGAATCCATGCATTTCGACGATTCAAACTCTTGCACGTCTGCTTTGTGCTTGTATCTCCATATACCGACTCCATTTCACCTTTCTAAACTTATTTCGTGCCTCTTGGAGTTGTTTAAGTAACAAATCCAAGCTTTTTCAATGTTTTCTTCATTTCTAGTAATTTTGTTATAAAAATAAACCAAGAGTTTTTTTTTTTTTAAGAGAATTGAATAATTCATTAAGGGACAAACCCAATTACACAGCCTACAAAAGCACAACCGAAAAACTTCTAAAATAAAGAGCATAAGTCTTCAACTTGATCAAACTAGAAAGAGTGAGAGGAAACCGATAACTCGCTAATCTATGAGCAAAAAACCCTACATCTGAAAACATAAATGCAACATAACTACCAAATCTACTACATCCACCGCCCAAGCTCGCTAACATTACCGTCGCCAACGCCGGCAACAGCTGTGAGGTAGTGAAGGGTGCTAAATCAAAGCAATGATTTCCGAGTAATTGATGCCAAACGAACCCCAACGCATAAATAATATGGAAACCCCCGACTCAGAAGAGAGACTCCTTCAAACCAACACGTATAATCCACCACCAAACCCAAGTCATGAAGAAGCTGAGACTGACAAGAGAGAACCACGAGAATTTTAGGAAGTAACAAGTAGCAGGAATCTCGTGACAACGGTGGTGTGTGTTAGTGTGTATATATATATGTGTATTGAAATGAATATATAGACCAAACAGATCGAAGGGGCCGTTCCATTTCTGATAATTTTATAATAAGCTAAGACATTTTTTGGGAGGGACAGTGCACAGTATTATGGCAGAGATCGCAGTTTCGGATTTAGGGTACTTTTGAGATGTGATATGTGCACTTGTATGATTCAAACTAACTAATTAGAAGCCATATGTTTAATAAATTACCAATTAATTTACAATGATAGTGATTTACATTGTGTATGTCGGATGATTTATAGTGATGTATAGCAATTTAGCAACTATCAAATTTCATTAAAAATATTCTATTTAATGGTGTCTCTGTAAGTTAATCTGATTCCATGAATAATTGGCCACCGAAATCCTCTAAAATGCTTAGTTATTCATATAAAGTTCTGGGTTCTTGACTGATGAGCTTTTCTATAAACAGCTTAATAGGACCAGGTGACCAACTACCAGGTGACCAACTACGTTGTAGATACCAAAGAAACACTGTCATGATTGTTCACTCTTCATCCACTACTTTGAAGTTTGATGAATTTAAGGGTAAATGACAAGTTTTGTGAAAACAGTTGGAGAAAGATGGATGTTTCTGAGCAAACTGGGATACTTTTCCATTTATTCCATGAAGAAGAAAATGGGGTACGAACGTATGATGGTGTAGAAATAGTATGGGTTTGAGGTTGATGGAGGTAACTCTAGCTAGTATGTATATAAGGGAGGTAGGTAATAGTTGTTCTATCTGTTTGTGAATTTTTGTTTAATCAGATGTAGATGGAGTGTTATTATCCGTCGAAGGTTGAATGACTGGCCCTTTCCCAAAGACGACTACCGTTTTGATTGTCCTACGTGAAGGGTGGTACTAGACCAATCGGGTACTTCGGATGATCGAGTGACATAATATAAGTTAAAGCACACTTTTTATGACTGGCATTTTGTTTCAGCTAGCTAGCTAGCTCAGTTAGGAAAAAGAGTTAACTGGTGTCATATTCCTGCAGATAGATACATACAGCTGGTTTTAGAAGTTAGTTCCTACGAGTTTTGATGATTCAATCATAGGAAAAGTAGGACGAAAAATTGATCTATTGATATCGATTTGGAGAGATGACAGTCGATCCCCAGAAAGCCTGCAACTCTCACTAATACTCCAGAAAGGCAGAAACCCTGTATTATTATATGTTGAAGAGATTCTGATGTTATCAAAAATAAATATATGAATGGTGCTGTCCTTTTAATATCAGCAACTTCAGGCCATGTTTGGTTCATGGAATGAAGGTCTCGGGAAAGGAAACTCAATCCTTTCCTTTGTTTGGAAGCTAACAGGAAAAAGGTAGAAAAGGAAACTGGTTCCAAGGTGAAAGGAAAGTTGGAGGGAAAATGCTTCCCTCTGCCTACCCTAAGAAATCTCATTCCCAGCCACATTCATACAATTATTTATTATTTTTTGACCAAATTGTTGCTGTTAAAAATTGATCTTGTATCCTTCTCACTCATTCCAGCCACATTCCTTTATTTGGAACTCTGTGCGGATTGAGCTCGTGACCGAGAGCGACGAACCGCCGACCCAGAATAAGTCCATCTCCGGTGGCTTTTCAACAGTGAACCACCACCAATAGGACCTTCTCGACATCGTCAACACATCACTTGTCTTGTTTTCTTCCATCGACGGATGTAAAAGGAGAACCGAAGGCGAAAAATTTCAAAGCTTCTGCCGATTTCTGCTATTTCCGGCGACTTGTTTGGGCTGCCTATGGCTTGCTAGGTGGTGGTCTTCGAATCATCAATCTCAGCTATAGGTTTGGATGGAATTTGGAGATGGGTTCGAACACCACACAGATTATGAAATGAGAATTTTCAAAGGTAAAAATCTTGAATTGAAGTTATGTTATATGGAAATTGTAGTAGTTGGGTGTTTGTTGATGGATATGGCTGAAAATTCTTGATTATGTATTGATTGTTTTCTGGATTTTAGCTGATTGTGATGAAATGAGTTTGTGTTTGCTGTGGGTTTTGTAATTGAGAAGTTGTTATGGAAGTTAAAATTGCAATGGAATCAAAAGGATAAATTTCATATTGTTTTCCTGGTTCTGCCAAACACCAAAAAGGAAAATGGAAAGGAGTCAATTTCCCGTGGCAAAGGAAAATTCAAGGAACAAATTTCCTTTCCTTTCCTTTCTATGAACCAAACTAGGCCTCAGAGTTTCGTCAGTTGATTCTAATAGCTTCATTGTTACAGATGGTGATGGAAAATTTCTGGGGAATTAAGGTTTGGGAAATCAAAAATGGGGATTGTGTAGGTGCCAATATTTAATTAAGCAGTAATTTTCTGTCCTTTCAGGGTGTACTGCCTGCAATTACTTACTGAGTGAAGAGGTAATTATTTGAACTTATTAATTTGTTATTACTGTTCTGTGTACCCTTCCCTGTTAGGGTTTTCTTGGACTGGTCAATATGAGTATTTATTTTGAATGAATGTCGCAATTTTCTGCTTCTTTTTTATTGTTGTCTAACTCGAACGAGTATTTGATGAGCATTTAATAAGGAGCCTTTCCTATAAAAGACATTTCATAAAGTCAGGTCGGAGATTCTATCATTTTATTTAACCATTTCACTGTGCTGCGATTTGGAGAGTTCTCTAGCCACTTTGATAACTTCAAGACAAACTCAATTTGGAGAGTTCTCTACCTGACGCTCTACGTCTAAGCCACTTGCAGTGGTTTCGATTATTACAAATGTAACAAAATAATATGTTCAATAGTCATGAATCACAATAATAACCGTCCCTTCTAGGTCAAGAAAAAGCCCTAACTAGCTAGCTAGGTCACTACCATGCCAAATTGCCAATAATCCTAACCTTCATTTCTAGGGTTTTACCGCTCTTCTTTTCAACTTGATAAACAATGCTCTTCTGATTACACATCCAATAAAGAAGAACTACGTACGCCTCTTGTTCCATTTCAGTCGTTTACAACTTCTTAAACTCCAAAACATGATAGGTAATAATCTAGATTCAACCCCTTCGTGCCCGGCCAGATCACTGGACGTTAGTTTCTTTGGTTTTAGTCTTTGCACGCACCAGTCGATCTCTAACTAGGTTGATAGGGTTACTTTGATCGTAGCTCGTACGTAGCTGCCGTGCTATGTCATGTTGGGGGTAGTGGTGCGGGTTTGCATCTGATGAGACCAGCCTTTGGTAGCTCAGGCATCCTCTCCCATCAAAATGATCATTTGATATTTCATGTACAATAACTAAAACTTCAAATTTTTACTAATTTGCTCATTGAGTTAGTCAGCTAGTCATCCTCCCGAAACACTAAGATGAAATTCCACACCCTTAACTGACATTCTGACCTTTTGTACACTAGATTGATTAAACTTGACCAAATAAAATAACAGATAAAAAGATCGATCTAACATGTTATATATTCGAGGTTTGTCTTATTAGCAATGTTTTAAAAAATGCGCCTCGGGCGCGCCATGAGGCTTAAAAGGCGCGAGGCGCATGAAAAATTCATTGTGTTTTGCTGGTTAGGCGTAGAGGCGCCAAAGGCGCAAAAATCCCTTCCAGAGGCGTCAAAAGTGGACGCTCTAAAAAACAACAACTGAAGAACACCAAATCCAAAACCAAGATACAGAGAGAAAGAGAGCACATACAGATTCAAACCTGGTGAGGTAGATGAGTGAACCCCTTGGCTGAATCAAACTGAAAGCAAGAACTTAATATGCAGAAACTTATAGAGACGAGAGAAGAGAATAAGACTAATTTACTCCTTGATCTTGCAAACCACTATAAGCGTATGACATTGACATTAAGATTTGGAAAACTTTCTTTCTGTAGAATGAATCGATGTGAATGAAAAAGAAATACTGGTTTTTTGTTTTGTAAAATACTAAATAAATAGTTAATAGAGTTTGCGTTTGTCTGGGCTGTTATAGTAGTGATTAATCAAGTGTCAAATAGAATTTAGGATCAAGTGATCTTCTCCCATATTTGAAATATTTATAGATAATAACTAGTTAAAAAAAAAATACCGGAAGACTTACCCCTTATGCTTCAAGGCTATCACGTGAATAACACGGTTATGCCTTAGCCATTTAAAACATTGCTTATTAGTTTAAAGTGTTTGTGTAAAAACAAAACATTCAAGATTATAATCAAAAGAACTGCATAAGAACTAATTAACATCCATTTCTTAACATAAGATCATCCAAATTAGTTTTGATTAAATTGGATTACACATGGATTAATATTTAAAATGGTAATTGCTAGAATCCTCCAAATTTTCTGTACTCATGCATATATAGAGAGGTATGCTTTATATATGTCGGGTAAACAATAAAGGCAAACACGCCTTACCTTCATAAGAATTAAAGTGGGTGTTATGGTGGTTGGTTCTGTGTTCCTTGGCAATTTAATTGCTTTATCTTGAAACTCTGGAATCCAACCACAAAAAATATCACAAATAAAAACGTTATTAAAAAGAATTATATACAGTATGAAAAAAGACAAGCAGATATTTATTATTGAATTGAAGGATAGGACCCCTTCACACCTCTCTTCTTCATCATCTTCCTCGCTCGCTCGCTCGCTCCCTCTCTCTTTTATTTTTATTAAGCTTTGGTGTGGAAGGAGACGTTTCCTCGTTTTTAAGCTGTTTGTGTCTTCTGACAGACAGACTTTGATGAAATAAAATAAATCTTTCTTCATATTTTTTATACACGATTTTGGTTAAAACAGCACACCCATTTCCATCCATCTCTCTCTCTCTCTCTCTCTCTGAAAAAGTTCTTTGTTAATTTCTCATCAGAGGGTGCCTGCCTGCATCAAATGATTTGAAAAGGAGGGTAGTCAAATCACAAGCTCTCTCTCCAGTGTTGATCAATTCGCAGGTACTTCACCCAACAAAGTGAGAGAGATTAAAAACTAATACTGATTATAATTTTCATAGAATTCAATAAACCAGATTTTCATTTTTTTTTGTTCTAAGAAGAAAAAATGGCAGTCATGATCATGAATGTGTGGATAATGAGGTAGTGAAAAATAAAGATGGGTCTCTTTTTTCTCTATCAGCTGCCTTTTTAACCCCATCTCTCCCTTTACTTCCTTTTTTTTCCTTTTTAGTGGGGGAAGTTGCAGAGATTTTGAGTCTGACAGAGTTTTCTCTCTCTCTCTCTCTCTGAATTATGTTTGTGAGTTGAAGGGACTGATAAATCATAATCCCCAATATTCCATAGATAGATATACAGATCACACATGGTTATAGACAGGTAGGTTTGTTTGGTGCTTGAATTCTCTTTTCATGTTACATGTCAATCCCTTCCATATCTATCTACCTCTCATGTTTTGTAGCCATAACTGCTCATACTCACCAGTCGATCTCTCTCTCTAGCTCCCTCCCTCCCTTCTTCCTTCTCTCTCGAAAACTTTCATGGATTTTGTGTCACTGTTAGTGAAATTCTTGTTTCCCTTGCAGTGCAGAGATTGTGATCATGAAGCACGTGTATGCTGATCCTCATCAGATTTCAATCACACCAGCAGGTACTAATATTTTTTATTCAACATATACTATAATCAATTCTCTCTCTCTCTCTCTCTCTCTCTTTCTCAATCACCCGCCCTCCCCCCCCCCCCCTCTCTCTCTCTCTCTCTCTCTCTCTCTCTCTTTCCATATCTCTTTATCTCCATATAAAGCCAACGCAGCTCCATATCCTACTCTCCCTTTCTCTTACTACTTTTCAAGCTAGCTGCTTGATGATCAAGAAACAAAACCCAGAAGCCGAAACCCTCTGAGCTTTTTGTTCCGATCTGTTTTGGTTTACGACTGAGGTCAAACGAGAGGAGGATATTCGAACTCTGACCTTGAGTAGTATCCGATCAGTGTATGTCCTGATCAGATATTGGCTCTCCCTTTTCCCACCAATCCCCTCACCTCCTCAATCCATGGATATAATTGACTTGCTCAGATTCACAAGTTACGAATCGTTTCAGTACTCCAACTACATGTACATACAGAAATACCTATATTTATATGCATGGTAGAAAAAGAAGAGAGAAAGAGAGAAAGAGCGAGTGGCGTGTTTGTTTGGTTGTGTGTTGTGTTGTTTGTTAATTTCCATGGGGTTAGTTGGGTGTGTGTATGATGATGTGATCAACCCTTATTAGACTAACGTAGTCTCTTTTCAGTGAAGTAAACCTCAACAACAACACCAATATCAACAACAGAAACATACCAATCTCCACTGATCAGCAACACAAGATCAACTTTCGATGGCGACCTACTATCATGGCAACTCGGAAATCCAATCCCCCGACGGCGGCTTGCAGACTCTCGTCCTCATGAACCACGGCGGTTACGTCCCCTACTCGGATGCTACTCAACAGCAACAGTCACCGTCGGCAGCAGCGACTAACCAGCAGCTTGTCTTCCTCAACTCAGCTGGGGCCAATAATCAACTCGCTCAGGGCTCCACTCTCCCCCACGCGCCTCCCTCCCACACCCAGAAATTTGTCGGCATACCGCTCCCTACGGTGTCGACTCAAGACCCTAGCAACTCGCAGGCCATGCATCCCCACCACGACATGGCAGCTCTCCACGCCTTCATGCCGCGCATACAGACTCAGTACGCGCTCTGGAACTCAATCGACCCTTCCGCGCGTGACACCCCACGCGCCCAGCAGGGTTTGTCACTGAGTCTGTCGTCCCAGCAGCCCGGGTTCGGGTCCTTCCGTGGGGCTGACCGGGAAGTCCCGACTGGTGAGGATATTCGGGTTTCGAGCGGGTCGACCTCTTCGGCTTCCGGTGTGACTAATGGGGTTTCGGGTATGCAGAGCGTGTTGCTGAGCTCAAAGTACTTGAAGGCTGCACAGGAGCTTCTTGATGAGGTTGTGAACGTTGGAAATGGGATGAGGACTGAGTTTCCTAAGAAGGGTAATGGTAACCAGAGTAACGCCATGGCCGAGTCTTCTATGGCGGCCGCCGGAGATGGTTCTGTCGGCGGTGATCAAGATAGTGGGAAGCGTGCTGTAGAGCTAAGCACTGCAGAGAGGCAGGAGATTCAGATGAAGAAGGGAAAGCTCATCACCATGCTTGATGAGGTATGCATATTATTAGTATTTAATTTGTAGCATATTACAGTACTGATAGTTGATGATGATTGGGGCGTTTCTTAATTCTTGTGGAGGGTTTTTATTTTTTATTTTATTTTATCTCTTTTGAGATATTTGACATGTTATGTTGTTGACGGTTAATTTTGTGTAGTTGTACTAGTTCTTACATGCTATCTAGGAACAGAGAGGGTAATTAACATTTTGTTTGTTGATTGAATTAGGTGGATCAAAGGTACAGACAGTACCATCGCCAGATGCAAATGGTGATTGCTTCGTTTGAGCAAGCGGCCGGGATTGGTTCAGCAAGAACATACACTGCTCTTGCACTTCAAACAATCTCAAAGCAATTCAGGTGCTTGAAAGATGCAATAACAAACCAAATCCGAGCCGCCAATAAGAGCTTAGGCGAAGAGGATTGCAGTGGGGGGAAGATTGAAGGTTCAAGGCTCAAATATGTTGACCACCAGCTCAGACAACAAAGAGCTCTCCAACAATTGGGAATGATCCAGCACAATGCTTGGAGACCCCAAAGAGGATTGCCTGAAAGATCTGTTTCTGTTCTTCGTGCTTGGCTTTTCGAACACTTCCTACACCCGTAAGCGCTCTCATAAATTATCTCTCAGAATTAGTCTCAATTGTCTGTCACATTCATATTTCAGTACTAAGCGATTGAATTTTTGGTTACAGCTATCCAAAGGATTCAGACAAGCACTTGCTTGCAAAGCAAACAGGGCTTACTAGGAGCCAGGTAAAGCCTTTGTACATTTCAAATGTTTGCTCATTTACGTCAGAATTATTTCCTTCAGCAGTGTATTGTCATTCTTTCACAAAAAGTGATCATGTGACTAGTACACAAGAGTTCTGGATGCCAGAGAGGGGTTTGTATACAGTGTTTGCATGCAAGAATTTTTAATTCCAGGGACATTGTATTCATAAGTTTGAGAACTGATTATTATGCAGGTTTCAAACTGGTTTATAAATGCTCGAGTTCGTTTGTGGAAGCCGATGGTAGAAGAAATGTACTTGGAGGAAATCAAGGAGAATGAGCTCAATGGATCATCTGAGAAGATAAGCAAGAGCAATGAGGATTCTGCATCAAAGTCCACACCTCCACAAGAGAGAAGTCCTGCTACTGATCAGAACCAAACCAATAGTACTTTCAATTCCAAACAAGAGACTTCCACAAATCATATTGCTGCTCCTCCATCAATGTCAATGTCGATGTCCTCAGCTTCTACATCTCCTACAAACATGGTTCGGAACCAGTCCGGATTCAGTCTCATCGGGTCATCAGAATTGGATGGCATCACACAGGGTAGTCCAAAGAAGCCAAGGAGCACTGAAATAATGCATTCACCAAATAGTATGATGAACCATATGGACGTCAAGCCTCAAGAGGTGAGCAATGAGCAAGTTTCTATGAAATTTGGGGATGAGAGGCAGAGCAGAGATGGGTACTCATTCATGGGAGGACAGACCAATTTTATTGGGAATTTCGGGCAATATCCAATTGGTGAAATCGGGAGGTTTGATACAGACCAATTCACTCCAAGGTTCTCAGGCAATAGTGTCTCTCTCAGTCTTGGTCTTCCTCATTGTGAAAACCTCTCCTTATCAGGTGCCCATCACCAAACATTTCTTCCAAACCAAAACATTCAATTGGGAAGAAGAGTTGATCACATTGGAGAACCAAATGATCAGTTTGGAACCATGAACACTTCAGCTCCTCACTCTTCTGCTGGATTCGAAAGCATCGACATTCAGAATCGAAAAAGGTTTGTAGCGCAATTGTTGCCAGACTTTGTGGCCTGATATCTCAAATAAGAAGACCACCTTGAAGAAGCTTGGCAGGGGACATACATTCATGCCATAGCCTTTGGTCTTCCCACTATTTATTTCTTTCTATGATGCCTTCTAAATACTTTGGGAACAAGGGAATGCATATGGTAGTGTATAGAAAGAAGAATTTACTTTGTATAGGTATATAATTCTGCATATAACCATTTCAGATCTTAGACAGCTTAGGATTTGAGAGCATATGGTTGAGGATTGTATATTATTTTGTAAGTTTTGGTGATGGATAGATGGATTGGTGTAAAATCTTAGTTAAGTGATATGGGTATACCAATATATATTGATAATTTGATGTTAAGTAATCGGGCATGTATGCTAATGTCCCTTTTCTTTTCTTCTCTTTTCTGTTTCAGTTGAAGTGTCAGCTAAACTAAAATAGTGCAGACATGAGACATGAGCATGTAACTTATAATTATAAGCCTGCTTCTCCAGATGCTGCAATTTATATGCCCCTCAATCAATCCACCCTACTTCTCAAATTTTAGGCCAATCTAAAGTAGACAGTTTCTACTTTCTAGAACCTGCAAGTCTGCAACTATAATATATAAGGAAAACCTTGTACTTGGAAAGCAATATCACAGTGCATATCCCTCAAACCAGAAAAAAGTATAAAAATAGGGTATTGGTAGCAATATTTTAGTGTGAGATATATAATGCATTAACGAGGATTGACGTGTATCTTCTGCTTATAGAAAATAGAAAGAAGTCTTGAGATGCAAAGAGGTACAACCGTGGGAAGAAAAGTGTACATGGAGAAACTGTAGTGCAAGCTCCATACAAAAAGCAAGAATGACAAACCTCTATCATCCAATTATTTGGAAGCAACATATTGTTTATAAAACACAACGTATTTGCTTTTCTATACGCTGTTTTAGGATTGCTTATATGCCAAGGCTTCCCAATATCATAATGGTGAATCAAGTCAAGTTCTACTTGTATGAGATATTTGAAGTGCGGGTTAGAAAAGCACAGTAGTCTTGATGCTCAAGTCTAAATTTAATTTTCCTATCAAATATCCAGGAAAGATGAGTCTGCAGAAGAATCGCATCTGAACCCAAGTACCCAACAGAGCATAACAAAACGTTTCTAACGAGCAGAGACGAAAATAAGGTATCCATACTCGCAATCAGATTCAACAAGGGAATCATGAATAAACACCTAAATACCTTGATTTTCATTGCCTGGTAACTTTCAGAATCCATCAATTACAATTTTTACAATTAATCAGGAGTTACAGGACCAAAATCACATGACATGACACCCTAAACCACAATTTACACGGAACTGTTCAAAACAGGGCTACTTAGCTTAAAACATAGTGACTAGCAAGAAGACTAGCTAAACATTGTCATATTTAGATTTTGCAAATATATTTGTTTAGGGTAAGGATGTCCAAAAATTAGATTTCCTACTAAAGATGAAAAAAAATCAATAGAAGAGATTACTTAATGGGGATCGATCTTGTCATGGTTCACAGCTATCACTGATAGTCTTCTTTTTGCAACCTTGGATCTGTAACACCACACCTCAAATGCTTCAGTCAGGTCAGGATATTCAATATGCTCATTCCCTAACCATTCAGTCAATATCTCTGCCTGCTCAGTGGATGGCAGTGCAAGAATTAGGGAAACAAACGTGGATTCTAAGGATTGCCACAGTTCACCATCCATTTTAAATGCCGACGCATCATCACCAGTAGTTGCCACCGCAGAATCGATAAGAGGTTTTGTAACCCTCACAAACGGAAGCCATACATTGACCATATGAAGCCGTTTTGCTGTTGACAAAACCACATTGCCATAACCAATTGCCTCGAGAACCTTTGCTGCAACTTCGATAACCTTCAGCTTCGTTTCAATTAACTCAGATGTGGGACTTGCTTGCTTGATGACCATAACTATTTTATCTGATGCATCTGTCCAATTGCAGACAAAATCTCTCATAATTTCTAACTTAGTCAAAATCTGGCATGCCCATGACAAATCTGATAAAAGTGATTGAAATGATAGTATCTTTCCCCCACCAGAAAATAATTCCATTTCGCATAACAAAGCTTCTAACTGAATATTAAATCTTTCAAAGAGTCTCTTTGCACATTCTTTTACCTCAGTTTTTATCTCATCATCAGCTGCCAAGAGAGGGGAATCGTCATCTTCTGTTAGCATGTACTCAAGCTGCTCCTGTGCTGAAGTCTTGAGATCATTCATGATTGGAGGAGGGGAAGATGTGGCAAACCGGATGGTTGAGAAAAATATTCCCATGATGGCGGATTGAGTGACTGGTTGGAGGCGGGCTAGAATAGGTTCAGCTTGTGGGCCCATGCGCGGTATGATTTTTAAAATCTCCTCCTCCTCAGACTCTTCCCAGGAAACTGCTTCCAAGTACTTCACACAAGCAGTGATGATTTGGGGACATTCAAGTTTGACAGCCACCTGGAGACTGCCAAGGGCATTTTTAACACCATGCCACATGTCATCAACCGAGCCATCTACTATGACATAGAGAAGACGGAGAACACTGACATGGTAGTCAAAATCTGAATCCTGGCAGTAAACCTCAACACAGTTGCGTGAGTCAAGAATTTGACAAGTTGGCCAACTATCAGATAGGCGATTAGCGAAATACTTGCTCTTTTCTATGAGGATGTAGGAGTGACAATAAAACCATTCATCCCGAGTATCCTGTGTTCGTATCCTCACCACAACATCACTGTTTGATCTGTCCCCAATCCTGCTAGGAGTTCTTCTTTCACAATCCTGAAACAAATGAAACTGTTAATTAAATATTCAAAATTACAGGTTTACAATATAAATACGGAAAAAGGACAACAAACTAACAAAACATTTTGAACACAGAGAACTTCTAAGTCGTTTAATTCTATGTACAAATTCATCAAAAGTATACTGTTGATTTTTATAGGAATCAAATGTGTTAATGTGTAATTGCAATATACCAAGTGGAAAAAGCAAGTTATGTCTACCCTTTGTCCCAAGTATGACATAATACACAAATCGGACACACAAAAGAAAGAAAAATCTATAAACAAAAATAAAAAAAGAGCTTCAGGAAGCTTACAGGAGACTTCGTGGAAGCTTTAGACTCCATTGAAGCATTACACACAATCGTATCTCGAACACATCATGTTATCTGCAGATGGACATTATAAACCAAATTGTCAGCACCATGAAATTGTAATAGATACGGGATTCTATACCAATTGGGTAATAATATAGTTGATATGCACCTACCAAGTCCACATTTTCACGCCATAACAGAGAAGCTACTGTCAAAATGAAATAAGCAAATTTCCTGGGTGCTGGGATTCATGTTATGTGAAGGACTAAGGTGCTAGGTTTGAAATAAAATGCAACCAAATATCCAGATTGAGATCATAGATTCATCATGCAAAAATGAAATATACCAGAAGAAAGACGAAAATGAAATTGAGGGGCCTGGGGGGAGCACCGGCGTGGACAGAGCGGTGCCCGTTCTGGCGCTCCTATCGATCGAGATCGGAGGCGAGGGCGAACAAATCGAATTCGGAGAAGAAGGGACAATTGAATCTTTTATGGGGTGTTGAGAGGAAGTGGGAAGAGGACTGACTGATTGAGAAGCCCAGTGCCCAAAGGAAGTTCAGAGCGAAGTGAGAGAATTTAATGAAGAGTGAGAGATTTGAGAGAGTAGAACGGTTAAAGATGTTTATTATTTATTGATAAGAGTCATTTATATAAGGAATGATATAATATATATGGTAAAGATAATGAATATATAGATTTAGTCAAACTACATATCCTATTGATATAAGGTAAAAACACATATAAAAATTATCTAGAAAGATACAGAATATCCTAGCCTCTTGTGCCGCACGCTGATATACCGATGATGCAGATTTGTTGCCTAGTCAAAAACCTTGTCAAGTCACAAAAACCCTGTGGGAGATAAACTGAACTTTGATCGTAGGAGAAAAAGAGTACAACGCACAAGCCTACTTTATTGACATGATACTCCCTCTGATGTGAACAATATTCAAAGAGACTTGATAGCTAGGGGTGGGCATAAAAACCGGACCGGACCGACCGGCCCGACAGGGTCGGGCCGGGCTTTTTAACGGTCCCTTGAATGTATTTGTCATGTTCGAGCCGTGCCTTGTTATACACGGGCCGGTCCCGGTCCCTCAAATGTAGAAAATGTTAAGGCCCGAAAGCTCGAAGTCCTACAATTATTGTATAGTTACAGCTATCTTATATTCCAATTTCGACACTCAACCGCACAGAATCAAAACCTTAAAGAATAAAGACTAAACACCTAAACCTAAACATCTCAGATCGACCTCAACCATAGAATTAGAACTACCTCAAAGTCGCCGGCCTCACACTCTTTCTCAGACTTGGGTAATTCCAAGTCTCCCCAACCTCTCTAGCTTATACATCGTCATATTCGTTGCCTCTACCTCTCTAGTCTATCTCTACGCCGTCGCCTCTTCCTCGCCATCGACACCTCACCATCGTCCGCCTCCGGTATGATTTTGGATCTCTCATTCCCTCTCCGCTTCAGTTTCCCTCCGGTATGGTGATGGATCTCTCAGCTTCCATCTCCTTTGTGGTGGCCTTCCATCTCCTCTGTAGTTTGTTTGATTTCAATTATTAGTGGCGAGGAAGGAGAGGGTTGGATATGAAGAGATGGAGCTTTCAATCAATCATATCGATCAACTTGAGATGGTGTTTGGAAAGCTCGATTTTTGTTTGGAAAGCCTGAACGTCGATGAGTCGCACTTCATCGAAAGAAAAACCGAAAACTAGAAAGACCGGCCCGATTTATGGCGGTCTGGGCTTTTGCCGGTCCCAAAAATTTTTGAGGCTGAGACCGGCCCGTCTTCACACTTGCCTGTCTGGGCCCGGGCTTCGACATATGGGTGCCGGTTTGGGACAGTGCCCAGCCTTATTAATAGTTGACGCATGCCTTTACTTTTCACATGTTTCTCAAAAGTAGACTTAGGTAAAAACTTAGTAAATAAGTCTGCTGCGTTTTTTTTAGAACTAACTTGGTTCACTTGAATGTTGAGAAACGCATGTTGTTATTGTTGGTTGTAGATGAACTTATGTGAAATGTGCTTTGTATTATCACCCTTGATGTAACCTAACTTCATTTGCTCAATACAAGCTGCATTGTCCTCATAAATACATGTAAGTCTGTCAGTTGTAGAATTTAATCCACTAGTCCCTGTAATGTGTTTAATGATGATATCAACCAAACACATTCCCGAACAGCTTCATGCAAAGTTATAATCTCTACCTGATTTAAAGATGTCGCCACTAGAGTCTGCTTAGTAGACCTCCAAGATATCGTTGTATTCCTAATGGTGAACACATAACCAGTTTGAAAACGTCCTTTATGAGGATCAGATAAATATCTGGCATCAGTGAAACCCACCAATGTATTGTTGGGTGTCTCAGCATTGGACAAGGCTTGGGTGTCTCGGCATTGGACAAGGCGGCTTGGGTGTCTCGGCATTGGACCCGTGTCTAATAGCCGCATCGGCGGCGTCCATGGCGACGGTTCGGTCCCTTGGTGGATCGGTGCCGTGTCTTCCATGAGTGATAGGACCATCTTCTGTCCTTCTTGAATCAATGTAGGAAAAGAACAGTCCCAAGTCAATGGTACCCTTAAGTTATCGAAAGATGTTCTTAACTCTGGTCTAATGACGTTGGGTTGGTGCTGAGCTAAATCAAGCTAACAAATTGACTGAGAATGCAATGTCTGGTCGAGTGCATTGAGCTAAGTACAATAATGCATCTATTGCACTAAGATATTGTTTCTGCACGATCCCGGACGGGATATGCGGAAGCTAATGGTGGGATATGAACAGTATGAACAGTGAAAAACACGGACGTATAGTGGTTCACCATGCCTCGAGGGACATGGCTACGTCCACTTAGAATCAAGTATCATTCTCTGAGGTTACAATGGGATCCATCCCGGTGGAACACTATCTTTCCAGTCCAGATTAGATAAGTTTCCTGATCCAGATTATCAGATCCTATATCTAGAGGGGGAGCCTTCCTTTTATAGATAAGGAAGGTTCCCTCTTACATTACATTTCCGATGTGGGATACTGTACATATTTATACTCTCATGGTGTCTTCTTGTGGAGCTTGGAGATGCACCTTCTCGATGTCGCATTGATGATATTTTACCATGGCGAGGTAGCCTGGACGTCGGTCTACAAGTTCCATGACTGATTTATGGGTAGTGGAGGTAGTTTACCGACTACCGACTACAAGTCCCCCCCAAGTTCCCGTTCAAGACACTTCTTGAGTGGGGACTTAATATACAAAATGCCCATAGACCAGTCAAATGTCCCCAACACGGACCCAGTCCCAGTCCCCCCAAGTCCGCACTCAAGACGTGTGTTGAACGGGTCTTGCTCTTCTTGACTTCTTCAAGGGCGAGCTGAGGTGTCCGCCTACAAGATAAGAAATGCCCCTCCCGGTCCCCGGCCTCAAAACTTACTCGGCTGGGCGAGGATTGGTGTACCTTCACAATGAACAAATGATCGACGAGCATTGACATAACAATTATAATATTTATCGAAAAGCACAATGGTTCATGCAATTGTGTAACACTCTTGTGGAATGTCAATCTTTCAATCCAAGTGGAATGCCAATCACTCGGGCGAGCTGTGGTTTTCGCTCCGCGACCAAATTTTGACACTCGGGCGAGCTGTGGATTTCGCTCCGCGACCGAGGAACTTTCATGGCCAAGGGTAGCATGCCCTTCCCATCTCCGGTGTTACTACTCGAGTGACGGGGTGTTAACGCCGTCCGTGGGCTATCAAGCCACTTGCTCCGTTTTTAAAAAGGAAGATAGAAGATTTCAAAGCTATGATCCCGCCCGGGCTTACTGCGGATCTCAATGTCTCTCGGTTGATTTCTCATCCCGCCCGGTTTTCCTGGGGATTTCATTGTCTCTCGGTCGGATGCCAATCTCTTGGTGGAATGGGGGAAAATTTTGCCTCCCGGTCGAATGCCAATCCCGCCCGGTCTTACTGGGGGAAAATTCTACCTCTCGGTCGAATGCCAATCCCGCCCGGTCTTACTGGGGGAAAATTTTACCTCTCGGTTAAGTGTCAATCTTTCAGTCTTGGTCGAATGCCTATCTCCCGGTGGAATACCTATCTCCCGATGGAATGCTTATCTCGGACGATTACCAATCTCGGTGGAATACCTATCTCTCAGCGGAATGCCTATCTCTTGGTGGAATGCCTATCTCCCGGTTAAATACCTATCTCCCGATGGAATGCTTATCTCGGACGAATACCAATCTTGGTGGAATACCTATCTCTCAGCGGAATGCCTATCTCTTGGTGGAATGCCTATCTCGATAGAATGCTTATCTCGGTCGAATGTCAATCTCTGGCGGTTTCTTAATCTAACATCCTGATTGTGTTTCCAATCTAATCATGAAGACTTGGAACTCCCATATGTTACGTCTGAGGCAAAATAAGATATCAACACATATAGTATGTACAATTTCCTCAAACAAATTTGAATGGACAATAGTTGATCACGAACAACATGTGATATAATCCATATTAGTTTCAACAATGCATGTTGGACCAACGACATTATGACTTAATTGTGAAACCTAATCAACAATAAATTTCAAATTGAAATGTGGAGCAGCAATACATAAATAATGTTATGTTCCTCATTAGTGTTATACTGGCAGTATGTCATAACCTGCCTGCATGCTTCCCCAAACTCATATTCACACACATTTAATCAAACATGTCCATACAACCATTTCAAGGCCTCACATACAACTTTAGAATCATACCACAAATAGGTCTAGCATAGCATGCTAGCAAATAAGAACCATACCAAGGATTCAATTAAGTTATTAATTCCTCAAGTCACAGTAGCTCAACAAAACAACCAATTGCACTTACAATATAACAATGAAACACCAAATTACTATGGACACCCATAGTATCGTCGCACACCATAAAAGCTTCTAATGAGGCTAGTAAATCATCCTCGTAATTCTGGAACATAGCATGGTTCTCTATACACTAGCAACATGCTTACACACACACACCTAAAGCTCAACAGAAAACAAGGAAGCATGCTCAAAATTCTGGGACTTTACCAACTGCAGGGTAAACTTTGAAAAATCACTGACTTTTCAATTTACATTGGAATAAACTGAAACTTTCCAGATCTCTTGTAGGCTAACAAGGAAGCAACGTGTAAAAGTTTCAGAAAATTTGGACATTTAAAAGTTAGCTAAAGGAATTGCCAAAGTGACTGCAGAACCAAACAGTTTCTGCAGAATTTTCAGAATTTCTTTACAGCAGCATTAGAGTACTGATGAGTTCAAAACAGTTTCAAAACCAATATACTTAACTCATACAATTGATCTGACCCACCTTATATATACTTCCAACTTTCCAGCACTAATCACAATTACCACTACAACTCCAACTATATTTGTACAGCAAAGAAGTCTTGCAAGATATATCAATCATCTATGAACTTGTATAAAACCATGTCATGACCTCCATTTATTTACACTACTGCATAAATTCCACTTCACAATCGATTGGCCCATGAACTTCAAAAGTGCTTCTACTACAGAGATGCATTGCCAATTCTATATATAGTAAAATTTCTTGAAACTAATAAACCCTACTGAACAGAGCACTCCAAATGCTAGGCTAAATGGCTAATGCCTTATGGTCTGCTGCCCGTCAATTCTAACATATAGAACTGAATCTATGCACATGCATAAAAGACTAGAATAAAACCAAACTAATGATAGCACAATCATATCACGAATATAAGCATGAAGGCTAGAATAAAACCACCCAATAAATCAGCAAATCCATGGAACCATCTACTTTCCCCTTTGCTTATGAATTATCTCGATAGAATGCTTATCTCCCCAATAATATAGAATCCCAAAAATTATTGATATAATCATGTAATCCCGGACAGTTTTGAATAGACTTAGGAGTAAGAAAACTTAGCTTGTCTGTCTGGCATGCCTTGCTATTGATGGGAGCTTTACCAGAATTCAGTCATCTGTTTCCAGAATAGGGGCTGCCATAGGGTGGCCAAATTTGATGTCTGGGTGTACATAGCGAACTATTTTTTCTTTTTCTTTTTTTCCTCTTGTACTCCGGTGAGCTCCAGCGTCGGGACCCCGACTGGTCTCACCGATCCATGATGGATCATTCTGATTGCTATGAATACAAATGCAACTTTGATCCTCTTGCTGACCTTGCCGGGCAACACGGACCAATCCCGGACGATTCCAATCGGGAAGCCAAAGCGATGATCCAAGGCGCTTACAATCGGGAAGCTGATGAGATGTTCCCGGTCGCTTGCAATCGGGAAGCAGAAATCCTTCAGACTGAGGAGCCGGGACGTGCTCGGACTCCATGTCCCGGACGCTGCCAACCGGGATGGGTGTCCAGAGCAATACCATTTTGCTTCAGTTAGGATTTGCAGGAGACCAGAGGCTTTGGACTGAGGACAGGGGGCCGGGAGGAGGGTGGACATAGGTCCCGAACGTTTCCAATCGGGAAGCCGGAGAGATGATCCATACCGACCGAGAGCTTCCAATCGGGATGGGTGTCCATAACAAATCCAGACAGCGCCAAACCGAACTTTCCTGCCCGAACATGGATCATGGCGCTTCCAATCGGGAACCCGATCACCAGGAGAGGAACCACTGGCCTCATGCTTGGCTCAAGCGACATCTGGACCGAGTTTTGGAGTCTCCGGGAGAGGAGTCATCAGACCCGGTCGGGCACCTCCAACCCCTGCATCCCGGGAGGAGTATACTGGCGGTACCTTCAAATGATGCCGGATGGCGTCGCGGGTCTCGGCAGCTCGACCGAGCGATGGCTAGAGGGGTCGGGAGAAGAACGGGACGGGATATGCCGAGAGAAGAACCATCAGCAATGCTAAACTCCCGATCGTTTAAATGTTCTTCCTGAACTGGACCTGTTGACCGACTTGGGCCAGATGGCTTTTTGGGTCTGGCCGGGCATTTACTGGCTCGCTGGCTAGCTTGCTCTTTGCTTGGCTATACACCTCCTGATGGACCTGTTGCTCATGGAATTAAAAGAACTGCCTCTCGGGTGAAATGTCTCTCGGGCGGTAGAGCAACATAACTTTTTGTAATGATTCCCACAGACGGCGCCAAATGTTTCTGCACGATCCCGGACGGGATATGTGGAAGCTAATGGTGGGATATGAACAGTATGAACAGTGAAAAACACGAACGTATAGTGGTTCACCATGCCTCGGGGGACATGGCTACGTCCACTTAGAATCAAGTATCATTCTCTGAGGTTACAATGGGATCCATCCCGGTGGAACACTATCTTTCCAGTCCAGATTAGATAAGTTTCCTGATCCAGATTATCAGATCCTATATCTAGAGGGGGAGCCTTCCTTTTATAGATAAGGAAGGTTCCCTCTTACATTACATTTCCGATGTGGAATATTGTACATATTTATACTCTCATGGTGTCTTCTTGTGGAGCTTGGAGATGCACCTTCCCGATGTCGCATTGATGATATTTCACCATGGCGAGGTAGCCTGGACGTCGGTCTACAAGTTCCATGACTGGTCTATAGGCAGTGGAGGTAGTTTACCGACTACCGACTATAGGTATGAAACCTCTGCACCCAATACCTCTTCATCGTCCCCTTTCGGACGGAATGGATCTTTAGTTATATCCAGACTTCGACCAATCATGGGAGTGCTAACAAGGTGCATCTTGTCTAAATTAAATCGCCTAAGCATCTTTTGAATATATGCAGACTGGTGGATAAGAATTCCACAAGCTCGGTGCTTAGTTCAAGACCTAGGCAAAATCGAGTCTTCCCAAGATCTTTCATCTCAAACTCGGATTTTAGATAAGCAGCGATTTCTTTGATTTCATCAAGAGTACCAATAATGTTCATGTCATCGACATAAACGACCACTATTGCAAATCCAGAACTTGTCTTATTTATGAACACGCACTGACATAGTTCATCGTTCTTATATCCTTCCCTAATCAAGTAGTCACTTAGACGAGTATACCACATTCGCCCGGATTGCTTTAATCCGTAAAGTGAGCGTTGCAACCTTATAGCATACGCACTCTGTGGTTTAGAGTCACTTGATTTAGGTAACGTAATACCATTAGACACTTTCATATATATCTCTGAATCCAGATCCCCATAGAGATATGTTGTAACCACATCTATGAGCTACATGTCAAGTTTTTCGGATACTACCAAATTGACTAAGTAGCGGAAAGTTATGACATCCATGACCGGAGAGTAAGTCTCTTCGTAATCGATCCCAGGACGTTGTGAGAAACCTTGTGCCACAAGGTGGGCCTTATACCAAAGTACCTCATTCTTCTTATTACGCTTTCTAACAAAGACCCATTTATGTCCAACATGCTTTACACTTGACGGAGTTAGCACTACTGAGCCAAAGACCTGTCTCTTTGTTAGAGAGTCCAATTCTACCTGGATTGCATCTTTTCATTTAGGCCAATCTGCTCTATTTTGACATTCTACAACAGAGCGTGGTTCGATGTCATCGTGCTCAATGATTTCATGAGCCATGGAATAAGCAAATATATCATCGATATGGGTTGATGACCGGTTCATCAATTCATAAGTGTTATTATAGCACATCGTGCTCAATGATTTCATAGGCTTTTCTACAATTTAGGGTTTCTAAAATAAAACCCACAAATTTTTCTAATTTACCCAATCCAAAAATCAACTCTAAACTTTGACTGATCATAACTTTTTCGTACGACATCTGTTTTACGTGTGTCACATATCTACGAACCCGTATCGCTAAACTCTACAACTTTTATGAAAAACGTTTTTGAAAATAACTTACGGATAAGAAAGTCAACTTTTGGTCTCTTAAAAATCAAAGCACCTTAATAAAATTAACTCCAGAAACTTCAACTTCATAAAAATAAATAAGAATTTCTACAAATAATCTTTCATTAATTTTAGAAATAATACAAGAAAATTGATATGAAAATCTGGGGTATTACATTATTAAATTTTATCCCATATTATACCTCTCGGTAACGTTATACATACCTACACAAAGAAAGAAAGTTGAAATTTTCACATTACTTTAGTCGAGATGAGGTTATTTTTTTTTATAAAAAAATAAAATAATAAGAGATGAGGTGATTTCTAGGTGCATAAGAGAACTACAATGATAACTAACGCTCTTTCATATTTTTCAGTTGTCATAAATCAACATCTTTTCCTTTTGAAAAAAAGGATGGTGCGGCTGCCATTAAACATCGATTAATAATCAAATCAAAAAAAACATTGATTAATAAAATTGCTAAATATAAAAAGGGAGGGACATTGACTCTAAACTCATGATTATGAAGACCTAAACTAATATCAAGAGCATGCACTCAATCAGACACTAATAGCAAATAGTGCTATATTGACTACTTTATTTGACATGTAACACGATTACATATCATATTGTCTAATAAATGAGTTTCCTAGGGAGGATAAACCCGACACGCTTAACTTCATCCTACCATTAGATGACAATGACCATCTTACAAAGCATGCAACTAGTCGCCAACCTAGAGCAGACAAGACACTTTGAGTGTGCACACACAAGCGCACAGATAGCCCTACTCATCCTACATAACTATGTAATGACTTCTTGCTCGCATAAAATGCATTAATACATACTAATCAACAACAACAAAAAAAACTTTTAATTACCTAAAAACTAAGGCAAGGCCAAAAACATGAGCCCAAACCTTAGAAAAAACAATGAGATCAGTTGCTTGTTAGGCACAACCCAATTCCAGCATAGTCGTTGTCTACTCATCGCCGCACTTTCATTAGCGTCGGATCTCAACCTCCACCCTACCATCGACCTGGTTAATCCAAGGTGGTTGCTTGAACGTTTGTCCACGCTATACCAAATCAACATATTCACTTTCAGCGCTTCACGGCCCAATATTGAGTCGGTACTTGAACCATTCCCAAACTAAAAGCGAACCACACTGTCCCATGTTATTTTGATCAACCACCAAGAACCTCTCCTTGCCATGACTCACCCCAAATATCACCTTGTAATGCAAAGTAAATCTTGTGGGGACCACTTACAAGGAAAATTTACCGAAAATTCGGCATAACCTCTCTTGAAAATAGACAACTTTTCCTTGTAAAACACATGCAAACATTTCTAAAAATCCAAATCCAACCTTAAACTCCTGGAGCCTTCGTGCTCCCCTGTTAGTACATAGTAGAACATCGGTCATACTCGCCTAAGAAGACGCGTGTCGCCATATAAAATGGGCTTGGGCCTTAGCTAAGCCCATTTTACCTACACTATTCTTTGAGGGCATAATGGTAATACACCCTCTAATAAGGGCAAAGTGGTATTTTTAGGGTGCATCCACCATATCTCTATAAATACCACTCTTCACCCCTCATTTGCTCTCTCTCCATCTTCACCCCATTCTCACCTTATTTCTACTCACGCTGACTTAGGCATCGGAGGGTCGAAGGCCGGAACACCCGGTCTTCCCTATGACGCTGTTCATTCATGATTGAGAGGTTTTGGGAGCTTGAAGATAACGTTCCTACATCTGCGTGATCCACCCCCCTCAGAGATCTCGTCGAAACAATGACGCTAGAAGGAGGGTCCTCACGTGGAAACCCTCACATAGCTCACCATGAGCATATCCATAATCTGCCTAGATTTCCCTCTGGAAATTTTCTTTTTCCGGTCGCCAACCTCCTCCTTTTCTCGAGCTTCTCCCTGCCCGCGTACAAGGAGCTCACCCCATTAATTTTCGCTTTGTGATAGTCCTTCTGGCTTGGTTTTAGAGAAATCCTGAGGAGAGAGAAAGTAGATCTGACTTTTCCTCTCTCCTTCGCTTGTGCGTGCCACAGCAAGGTAGCTTACCTTCCCAGCCATCATACTCACTGTCTTCCAATGAATCCAGCGTGGCCTCCCCGACCTCCGGCCAAGGCCGACGCACCGGTGAGCAGCGCCCAAAAAAACTGATCTGGACACCCAGCTTCCCTCAACCGAAGCAGGGATACGCTCTCGGTCTCACGACCCCAATCTCGGAACCGACCTCTTGGGACATGCCTTCGCCTTTGGCACCCTCTTGATACTTCTCTCCAGGGGACGCCCACCCATGTCTCGATGCCTCTCTCCGGAGACCCCCGCAGACTCCGCTGGTTTCGCCAGACCCTCGCAGACTCCGCTGGTCTCGACAGCCCCTCGCGGACTCCCCTGGTTACGCCAGTCCTCGCGGACTCCGCTTGTCTCGCCAGCCCCTCGCGGACTCGGACTCCCCTGATCTCGCCAGCGCCTCGAGGACTACCATGCTCTCGCCAGTCACCGCGGACTCTCCTGGTCTCGCCAGCGCCTCGCGAACTCCACTGGTTTCGCCAGACCCACGCGGACTCCCCTAGTCACACCAGTCTTCGCGGACTCCTGTTGTCTCGCCAGACCCTCGCGGACTCCCCTGGTCTCACCAGCTCATCGCAGACTCTCCTTGTCTCGCCAGCCCCTCGCGGACACACATTGTCGCGGACTCCGCTTGTCTCGCCAGCCCCTCGTGGCCTCCCCTGGTCTCAACCCTCACGTGGGGACTTCCCTGGTAGTTCCCCTGACGGACACCCACACAGCTCTCCATCCCGACCTCCCGGGACTCCTCTATCCCCGGCAGAAGGACAAAAAAAAAACACATCTCACCCGGCACCTCCCCTTCCTGGTTCCCGCCACAACAACTCAAACACTCAACAACCCAATAGCCTGCTCCCGGCACCTCCTCTTCCTGAGACTGAGTTACACGTCCTCCACAATCAACCAAGGGTTGAATGCAGAGCTCACAAGCAGCCACATATATTATGTGCTACATGTATTGACACATCTATGACTTTGGGCTCTGGCTGAATACTTCTTTCCGAGACCGCGTGAGCAGCCCGTTATTTGGTAAGTTCGTATCCAATCCAGTTCCATGAGCAGCCCTCCACCCAGAACTGATCTGGACACCCAGAACCTCCACGGCCTCCCGGGACTCCTCTCTCCCGGTCGTAGGATACAAATTCTGGACGCCCATCCCAGTAGCGAGAACAGTCGCGACGGCGACATGGTCTAGGCAGGGGTATGCTCTTGGTCTCGCGACCAATTTCAAAACCCTCCTCTCGGGTCCTTGCCACGGGGACATGAAATCACCTTTGGGGCCCGCTTGGCACCCCTCTCCCAGGGACACCCTCCCATGTTAGCGCCAGTCCCCATAGACTCTCCTGGTCCCGCGAGTTCCCCTGCGGACTCCCCTGGTCACCCCAGTTTCCCTAGTACAGAACTTGGAACCAAGGATCCGACCTCCCGACTCGTGGTCTCCTCCTGACTCGTGATATTGTCCCGACTCGTGACCTTCCCCCATGGCCCCCCGAGCTCGCAAGGCCCCCCCCACCCCTCACTTGCTTACCTTGCTCTCGGAACATGCCAGCACAAGTGACCCGCTTGACACCCTTCTTTCGGGTCTCAGTGCCTCTCCCGAGGCCATACCTCTCTTCCTCCGTCCCGGGACCATCCGTACAGCCCCACCCACTCTGGGAACCTGAGACCACTCTAACACAGTGCTGGCCTCGGCACCCAGCCACTTACTCTTGGCACCCACAGTTCAACTCAATATATCGCCAATTCTCAGGCAATTGGTTACAATCCCATATCTTAGCAGCAACTCCAGCTACTTATAATGGACTATCACGGCCTCGCCTATGGCCTATATTATCTAAATTACTACTCCCCCAGCAACGGCAGCAGCGCACGCACTACCAAAGAGCCAAAATACTTGGTCAATCTCGCAAGAGTCACCGCGGACTCCACTTGTCTCGCCAGTCTCCGCGAACTCCGCTTGTATCGCCAACCACTCGCGGACTCCTCTTGTCTCGCCAGAGTCCTTGCGGACTCCGCTGGTCTCGCCAGAGTCCCCGCGCACTCCGCTCAACTGAGCTAGCCCTATTCTCGGCTCAGCCAAGTATTTTGGCTGTGTATCTCAAGGCTCAACCTTCAACCCCTTGATTGATACTTCAGTTCGAACTCGCTTCACTCATGAAGTTCGCCATGTATATACTACACAAGATCATGTTCTATTACCACCAACTTGATCCTACAACGCATGGAAGAGGTTGTTACATCTTCGACACATGTTCACACAGCTTGACCAATTGCTATGCCTAGCTCGCTACCTAGCTCAATGTCTTCAATTGTCATGCCCTTGGAACTATATAATCATATCAAGCCAAGCTCCAACAAGTTGCCAACAACACTTCGCCTGCAGTTATACATACATCTCTATGATTTATCAGTGGGCAACATAACAATAAACTCTCATGAGTCATGCCCCTATCAATGGCCACGCCTCGTCTACCTATCTACTTGTCAAATATGACAGGCACAAGCTACAGACTATCATATTTGTCATCATGGCTTCTCTTCCTTACCTCGGTACATATACATTACTCCTTGGTCAAGTAATATTATTTTCAATAATGCACTCCAATATTATCTTCTTGGCCACCATGACTACTCCATTGAGATTCTTATACCATGCTCGTTTGTCGACATCGAGCCTTATATCAACAACTCCAATTTTTCTACAATGTCTATAGCGGCTCTACACGGCTCCAGATAAGTCTTACTTCACATTATTCAATTGAGTTATTATCATACAAATAACATGTCTCATACATCATAATATATTCTCATGACATAGAGTTAGCAAACATTCTCTATCACATGTTATATATATTCTCATGTACATGCTAAACACACATACTTGTAAACCATGTGCAAACCATATGACACTTGCTTCATATGATTACAAGCCAAACATTGCTATACATCTATCTATATCTATCTCGACTACGCCATCTCAAGCTACACACAACATGTGTAAACAAGCAGCATTCAAACATGCAATCTCAGGCTATGCACAACATGTGTAAACAGCCAGCACTCAAACATGCAATCTCAGGCTACGCACAACATGTGTAAACAGCCAGCACTCAAACATGCAATCTCAGGCTACGCACAACATGTGTAAACAACCAGCATTCAAACATGCAATCTCAGGCTACGCACAACGTGTGTAAACAACCAGCATTCAAACATGCAATCTCAGGCTACGCACAACGTGTGTAAACAACTAGCATTCAAACATGCAATCTCAGGCTATGCACAACATGTGTAAACAGCCAGCATTCAAACATGCAATCTCTAGCTATACACGCCACAAGCGTATACAACAACCCTTACCTTGAGGAAAGGTACCTCATCATGATCTTTCAGGGAACCACTTCCGCCATGATAACATCTCATGACAACTCCATACGATTTATATAGTTCCACCATGATGTTTCAAAGTCCTCTATTATAGTCACGACATATTCTCAAAAGTCGCCCTTGTCAGTCACTCCACGTAGTGACCCTTTGTGATTGCTCTCCAGAATCGCTTCTCCAAGTGTGAGGTTCCGACACCTCGTTATGCCGCTAGCGCGAACTGTTACGCCATTAGCGTAAACGAACACGCCACTAGCGCGGCCCATCACGCCACTAACGCAGCCAATTCAGCCTGCTAACGCGCACTGTTTACGCCCCAAGAGCGACCCGTTACGCCACCAGTGCGAACCATTCTGCTCAATAGCGCGGACTATCACACCACTAGCGAGAACTATCACACCACTAGCGCAGATCGTTACGACCTTAACTCGGTACTTTCCCCTGTCACCTCGCGACCCTCGCGTGGGGACTTGGGGACTCGACGTAGCGACTCTCTGTGATTGCTCTCCAGAATCGGTTCTCCAAGTGTGAGTTTCGACACCTTATTACTCCAAAAACAGAGTCACAGAGGTTCCGACACCTCGTTTTGCCATTAGCGCAAACCGTTACGCCACGTGCCCCTCATAAGGTGAGGTTCCGACACCTTGTGACGAGCAGCACTCTTGGCTCACGACATCTACCATCTATCAGCCACTCGGGACCAGTCAATAAACACTCCCCGACGCGTGACACCTAAATCACCAAAGTGTTTAAGACACTTTCGGACACATGATATTATCCTTACCTCTCGAACACGCCATATGAAATCCCCCATGCCAACCCAATCCTCGTTTTGGTGTCCCGCCACCATAATCTCTCCCGACACCGGGGTACTTGAGCAACAGCCTTATAGGTCGGCATTTACCACGCCTCATGACGTGCCCTCGATACACTTTGGCACCACCCGCCTTGCCCCATCGGCATCTTGGCTACGCTCCCTAGCGTGCCTTTTGACAGCTCCACACAAGCCCTATCGGCAACATCATTATGCCCTAGCGACACCCATCGTCATGACTCAGCGGCACTCCTCGCCACACCTTGATGGCACACTTGCCTCGATGGCGAAACGGTGAACTACGTTTAGTTTGATCCCATAAACGGGTACGTAGGCACTCTAGCACTCACCTAGAGGCAACCACAAAATATGTCACCACATTCTCCCCCTCGAACGTATGCTGGAATAACTCAGCTAGCTCAAGCATATAGCTGGTACATATCAAAGGCTACTAAAACGCCAATGCATACAAACATGCCGGTACCCGTGGCCCTCGCGAAACGCTCGCCAGCGGTACCTCAACTTCGACTCCCGATCGCCCTGTAATTTCTAAACACTACATGGGAGCAACGACCCAGTGTCTCAATCATATATAGCGACACACGGCATACCCCACTCGGAGGGAGCCGGTCCATCCCCTCCCTTGCGTGGGGACTTGGGGGACTGGGGACTGGTTATGTCGCCACTAGTAAAACTCATACTCTCAATATTCTATCAGATAAAGTCCCCACCCAAGAGAGTCTCTTGACCGCGGACTTGGGGACTTGTTAGTACATAGTAGAACATCGGTCATACTCGACTAAGAAGACGCGTGTCGCCACATAAAATGGGCTTGGGCCTTAGCGAAGCCCATTTTACCTACACTATTCTTTGAGGGCATAATGGTAATACACCCTCTAATAAGGGCAAAGTAGTATTTTTAGGGTGCATCCACCATAGCCCTATAAATACCACTCTTCACCCCTCATTTGCTCTCTCTCCATCTTCACCCCATTCTCACCTTATTTCTACTCACACTGACTTAGGCATCGGAGGGTCGAAGGCCGGAACACCCGGTCTTCCCTCTGACGCTGTTCATTCATGATTGACAGGTTATGGGAGCTTGAAGATAACGTTCCTGCATCCACCCCCCTCAGAGATCTCACCGAAACAATCCCCAAAGTCACAACACTTCCCAATCTATTTACTAATCTAATAATAATCCCATAACCAACCATTCATAAGTTCAAAGCAATTCTAACAGCGAATGGAAGATAAATATAAAACATAAATGGAAGCTAATCAAGCTATATAATGTACTATGTCTCGACTCTATGTACGCTCAACCTTAACTATACTAACTTACAAACTGGGCATTTACAACCGAAGGGTCCAGGGGAGAAGCAATTTAAAAACGTTAGAGTGAGTGGACAAAAAAAAAGTTTAAAAGAAATAAGTCTTTATGCTTTCCCAAATTTATCTCTTCAGAAAACTGTGCTGCATGCAAAAATAATAAAACTCATAACTCAGAAAATTGGCAAATTCTGAAATACGCGACTAACCCTGCTAGTCTCAAATACTTTATATTATAGAGCCTCCCAGGATATAGTATATATGTATGTATTTACACACATCATACTCGTATGAATTCTTATGAAAATAAAACAAAAACAAAAAATTCATACAAACCTACAACGCTTGCGTCCCACTCTCACGTCACACCATAATAGAATTTCAAACGCTACATCATTATGACGGAAAAGACAGGTGTATATACGTGCATATCCCCTATATGAATTCCTACTTTCATATAGAGCTACGACGCTTGTGTCCCACGCTCATATCACACCATAATGGCGGCTAATTGCCACCATTATGGTGGAAAAGCACATATGGCTAGCTAGCATTTATATACATATTATGCTCATAATTATTCATATATATATATATATATTCACCGAAAATCTCATTTTCAGTAACTTTCCAAATAGCGAAGTTAACAAATAAAATAAGAATATTCACTTCCGAAAATACTTTGCAGAAATAATTCATAAAAGGAAATTTATTCCAGAAATTAAGATTCAATAAATTAAACTCAATCATTAATATGAAACCATCACATGCATTAAATTTAAAATAAACGTCGAATCACAAATTTAGGTATAAGTTCAACGAAATCCGAATCGCCACTCAAGTGAGGTATACTTTTATCCTGGCACAATAACCATTGTAACGCTCCGGACCTTATTTGACCATTTACCGTCACTTAGATCATAAATGAGCATCACGTTTTTACTTTTACCTTTGTATTCAAGCTTTTAGTGGCTCTAAAATTTGAATTTTTTTTTTTTCATTCGAAATTTGAGAAAACTTCTTCATGAAAGTCATAAACGACGTTAAACCGAGTTCGTGGATTTGTGGCACGTTTTAATCCGAGTTTGTACGAAAAAGTTATAAGGGTTTAAATTTAGGGGCAGATTGGTAATTTTGCAAGAAACTCAAGTTCTATGAATAGCAAATCAGACCCCCATTTTGGATAATTTCAAAAATTACCCAGAATTTCTAGAATTGCTACCGGAACTTCATCGCCTCCGTCCACCACCTTCCGGCTGAGTTAGGGGGCGAGCTAGGTATCAAATCAAAGCTTGGAGCATCGTCTACAAATCTAGGTCGGTGGTAGCTTGTGCCGCGCCGCCATGAAGGAGAAATCAGTCCCGAAAGCCACGTTGTGCTTGGTGGAGTTTCGCCGAAAAATACCTTCTCCGGCCACCATAGCCGGAATTTCTTGTCCCTTTTGGAAGCTCTCATCTTGTGTAGCAAAACCTCAAAAGGTTTTGACTTAACTCGAGCTAGGTAAGGAGAATCAAAGGTTTGAAATTTTAGGGTTCTTGATTTGAGATTTTTATGTTTTGATTCGATTGACATGTTTCGGCTTGAAATAGTTCAATGTGGTAATTATGAAAGTTGTTTAGAATATTGAGAGGAAGATTGTGTCAAAATTTGGTAAATATTGGAGGTGGCCGGAATAGTGGCTAGCCGCCGCTGTTGGCGGAGCTACCTCTTAAGTGTTGTTTTGCATGTTTTTGAGTTTATTTTAATGAGAGGTGTTTAATGATGAGAAGTTTGAAATTTTTGGAGTTTTGGTTAGGTTTGAGATTTTATTCTTCAAAGATTGAAGATTTTGACGGTTGTTAGAATAAAGATCGAACCATTGGATTTCCTTGGTATCTATTCTAAAATGTTAGAATTGATGATTTAAGGTTGTGGTGGAGTTTGTTGTGAATCCGGTAAGCTTAACCTTAGCAAGGGTAATGCGTTAAGCGGAAGAGATTTAGGTGTTTATATTTAAGTATTTATTTTTCCGGAATTGAAGTTTGGTCTTAAGCATGGTTATTATGCCAGGATTCGAAGAGACCTTACTTGAGTGGCGATTCGGATTTCATCGGGCTTATGCCTAAAGTTATGAGTAGACATTTTGGTTTTAAATAAATATGCATGCAAGATTTTATAATTTATTATTTTATTTTCCGAGTTTATATTATAATTTCGGTTTATGAGATGATCTTGAAAATTATTTGAGTTTGAAGCATTGATTAATGATTGGTCCTGATTTATGGATTTAAGCTTGGATTATTAATTTGGTATTTGAGTGTGGATATTCTTTATAAATTTCGGATTTCATTATGATTGTTTCATTTGTGGACTTTGAGATTTAGAAAAGATTTCTGAAAATGGGATATTCGGTAGTTCACTATTTATAATTTTCGCATTTATTTGTGGAATATCGATCTTGACCTTGAGAATATTTTAGCGAGTGTTTTAGATTGAGATATTATTTACTATTTTTACTTGTTAATTAACTCTCGCTTATATGATGGTTTTGAGAATAATTTGACGTGCGAGACACGTCATTGGGTTTTATTTTAATTTCTTATAATAATTTTCAAGTACAATTGGGAATCGTACCATTCGCATGATCTTGGGGAAGTTTTATGGATTTAAGCAATTTCGTATGCTTTTAATCACCATACTAGGGTCCTTATTATTCATTACTAGTTAGCCTTTATTAGCGGTCCTCACCATAGGTGAGTCGAGCACTTAGCGTGAGACGCTACTATAGCCTGGGAGGCACCGATCCAATATTATTATTTATTGCTAGCTAGCCTTATTAGCGATCCTCACCATAGGTGAGTCGAGTGCTTAGAGTGAGACGCTACTATAACCTGAGAGGCACCGACCCAAGCCTTAGAGGCTCCTCTTACATGGTGATATCTCTCTCCCTTGTCTTATTTTTCTTATTTATATAATTGATTAACCAGCGGTGATGGTTTATCTCTTCTGGCGAGATTTCTGTATTTGATTAACTAGCGAGACTTGTTTGTCCATTTTTATGTGATTCTGGATTTAAACTTAAATGTTATATTAAGTTGCGTGCATCGAGGTTTAAAAGTTTAAACGTGGGAAATTATTTAAATTACGTTTTTGTTAAATTGTTTAATTTATTTTTGTTCACTCACTCTAACGTTTTTAAATTACTTTCTTCTGGGCCCTTCGGTTTTCAAATGCCCAATTTGCTAGCTAAGTTTATTTGAGGTCGAGCATACATGGAGTCGAGGCATATTCAGAGGCTGCTTCCGCTTATTCTTTATTTATTGTTTTTCTTTCATTATAGATATGCTCTAATAACCATTTGAGATTGTTATTAGTGATTAAGGCTTGATGTATTTTGGGAGATGTGGTGAACTTGGGGAGCAAGAAGGCTCTAAGAGTTCAGGATGGATGATTTATAATAGAAGTGTTTATCTAGGATTTTTTAGGTAAGAGTTGTCCATTTTCAAGGTAGATTATGCAAAATTTTCGGTAAATTTTCCTTGGAGGTGGACCCCGCAGAATTTATTTCGGGTTTCAGGGTGAAATTCGGGGTAGGTCCTGACAACCATGCTTAGGACTAAACTTCAATTCCGGAAAATAAATACTTAAATATAAACACCAAAACTCTTCTGCTTAACCCACTACCCTTACTAGAGTTAAGCTTACCGGATCACATAAAACTCAACCACAACCTTGATTCATCGATTCTAACATTCTAGAATTGATACAAAGGAAATCCAACGGTTGGATCTTCTTAAATTACATACCGATAAAATCAACTTTGAAAATTCACAAATTTTAACCAACTTTAACCCAACATCCACCAACTTAACATCAATGGACTTTTCCTATCGTATTCTACCTAGATAGCTTGAAAAAAACAACCACCCAACAGAGGCGCCGCCGTCGTCTGCTCTTCCGGTAGGGCGGCCGGTCAACCACTATTTCGTCCACCTCCAATGCTTACCAAATTTTAGCATAATCAACCTCTCAACATTCTAAACAATTTTCATATCTACCACATTGAACAATTTCAAACCGAAACATGCCAATTGAATCAAAACATAAAAATCCCAAATTCAAAACCCTAGAATTTCAAAACTTCAAATCACCTTACCTAGATTGAAATAGGTTGAACCCTTTTAAAGGTTTGCTACCCGAAAGGAGTGCTTCAGGTTGGTATAAGGATCTCGACGATGCATGGTGGCCAGAGGAGGAAGTTTCCGGCGAAACTCCACCACGCACAACCATGACTTCATGGCGAGCTTGCTCTCTCACAGCGGCACGACACAGCCTGCCACCTACCTAGACTTGTAGAGGATGCTCCAAGCTTTAATTTGATACCAAGCTTGCCGCCTATCTTGGTCGGACGACGGCGGGGAATCTAGCGAGGTCGAGAGAGCACGCGGGAGAGGAGAGAGAGAGAGAAAGATGGGTTTGATTTTTTGACTAAACCCATAGTAGAAAGTCTCCTTTAAAAACTCCCACCTGAAAATAGAAACTTTACATTTTTACACCATCTCTTTTACATACGAACTCCAATTTTAACGTATGGCATGTCCACGGATTCGTAATAACGTCCTCTACGACTTCCTTACAGAAATTTTCCCAAAATAATTTTCCTACAAAAAGTCAACTCTATGGTCCTTTAACACTAAACGGTAAATGGTCAGTAAATAAAAACAAATTAACTTAAAAGCCGGGATGTGACACTCCTCCCCAAATCCAATGACAAGCGCTAGTCACCACCAAAAATAAAGTTTTAGGCGACGAAACTTAAAAAATCGTCGCCTAAAGTTCCACTTTAAGCGACGAAATCAAAAATCGTGGCCTAAGGCTAAATTTCGTCGCCTAATATAGAAACTAGGGCGACGAAACAATATTTCGTCGTGACGAGGCCAAAAGTTGACCTGTGCAATTAAAAACCCTATCGTGTAGTATTAGTAAGTAGGGTATCGTTCTAGCCGGGGACACTAGGGAAGGATTATATCTGCATTAAAATAAGTTAGTAATATTCACAAATGTAAAATAAGCATACAAGTACAATTCTGTCACAACTATTCAAGTATAACACACATATATAATTATAAACATATATACATATTTACAATTTTAAATGGGGGACGTATAAGGTGGTTCGAAACATAAAAATATTTACATACATCGGTCAATCAATACTCAAGCACAAAATATAGCAAACACCGATTAGAAAACACATAAGTTTTATGAAAGATCAAGTTATTACGTTTATGTTATCATAGATGCAAATTAATTCCAACTTTTTACGACTTCTCATGTAACTTAGAACTTACGACGCGCATCATCCTAAGTTTATGTGTCATCTTGTTTAATGCTTACGACGCGCATCACATTAACACAAAATACACTTACCGTTCACGAGTCGTGGGAGACATGATCCTAGGTATGTTGTCACTCATCCTATTAGCATGTAAATCACTTACCCTACCACCCTATGCAGCAACTAAAATCGAGAGCCCGACGCGGTGAACTCAACCCTAGATTACTACGGCATATTAAACTCCCCCCTTAGAAACATCCGTGCACAAGACTATCTTTAGGTTCGATTATGTGATCAGGTAAGCAATTAATCAATTTGACATCTACTAAACACACAAACATAAACAACTTAAACTAAATCATAATCCTAACATGCAATCTAAATCGTTACATAACAAACATATTCATATGCAAATCACAAAGAAGAGTTCATAAACATGCTTATTATGCAAAACCGAAAACCAATACATATATATATCAATAAGAACTGTCTTTACACAGAAAATACATACACAAACCATGAAAGTATTCATCCTTAACCAACCTATGCAGTTCGGCAAGGATGAAGGATGAAATTGGTGGAAGAGTGCGGTCGGTAGTGGATGGAAACGGGGGCGGCAGCAGCTTGTGTTTTCTGTGTTTGAGAGGTTTTTGGGTAGAGTTTGGCTATACTACGTTTTGAGCAATTGAAAGACACGAAATTAAGAGCTATACATGTCTATTTATACAGAAAAATCGAAGAGAAACCCTAGAGAATTCGGAAGCTTCAAGGAGACACAACCCTTGTTGGACTTGAAATCCTTCTTGGACTTGGTTTCTTCTTTCTTCTTTGACAAGGATTTCGACTTGGACCTTGGATTTCTGATTTCTTGGACTCCTCTACATGTTATTAGATCCATGTAGGCCTTATACACACGTTCTTGGGCTCATAGGCAGCCGAAATCATGGACAAACTCGGCAAGGACAGACTTTCCCGGTTTGACCGGAAAAGCTCCATACTTGGTTGTTTCGGCTGCCATGATGCATTCTTCGAATCTTCTTCTTCAATGCAGCTTCCCATGACTTCATTAAGCTTCTCTTAAGTCCTTTGACATGCTTGGGAAGAATTTTGGTGAAGAAACATCCTCCCAAACTCGTGTGACAACTTAGGCAGAAACTGGCCAGTTTTGCAGCTTGACCTCCGTCATTTGTTTTGATCATAACTCCTTCCTCAGAATTCGATTGCTGCGATTCCAAAATATTTAGAAACTAGACATCCACAGCTTTTCATCCATATATGGCACGTTCCCTGGTTCCTCCTGGATCGTCCTAGGGAAATCTTTGACGTTGAGTTATGGTTTCTGGAAATTTCTGCTCGGATCAAAACTTGTGTTTCGGAGTTTCTTCTTTTCCATGGCCTCTCTTGTTGTCCTCCGTGAATCCAATCTTCATGATTCTTGTTCTCATATGCTCATTTACATGTCATCTACACATTAAACCAAATTTCTCAAAAATGACAATGTAAAGGTACGATGAATCATGATAAAATTACTAAGTGTTATCCAAAATCGGTTTTACAATACTTAAGCTCAAATTTCTGTATAAATACATGTTTTAGCCATTGCTCTACAAAAAAACCCTTTTGACTTAAAATAAGTAAACAACATTACTTAAGGAATAAACAAGGTACAAATGAGGGTAAAAACACATTAAAAACATAGCGTAAAATGCACTTATCACGTCGCCTAAGATATTAATATCGTCACCTAAGTTTTTATTCTTCGGCGACAACTATATTTTGTCGTCGCCTAAGCCTAAGTGTTTTTTAATCCTTAGGCGACGAAACTCAAATATATCGTCGCCTAAGTGTCTTATTTTTTTATTTTTTCTTGGCCGACGAAATAAAAGCATTTCGTCGGCCTAATAACATCTTGACTGACGAATTAGGGTAATTCGTCGGCCAAGATAATCCGAATAATTAAAATAAATAAAGCACATTTAAATTTCATTGTACAGGATTTTTTATTTTTACCCTTGCACTACCAGAAAATGGGTCTTGGGCGACGAAACAAAAAAAACCGGGCGACGATTTTTTTTTCGTCGCCTAAGAGGAAACTTAGGCGACGAAAAAAAAAATCGTCGCCTAAAAATAAATTTCGTCGGCCAAGATAGAAACTAGGGCGACGAAATATTTCGTCGGCCAAGATAAAAACTAGGGCGACGAAACAATATTTCGTCGCCTAAGATATTTATATTGTCGCCTAAGTTTTTTATCCTTAGGCGACGACAGTCAAATATTTCGTCGCCCAAGAGTTTTTAATTCTTAGGCGACGAAACTCAAATATTTCGTCGCCCAAGATTCTTCTATATATTGAAGAATGAGAACTTTGAAAATTTGAAACATAAATTTCTCTAGTTCTTCAAATCGTTCGGTGTTGTGGAAATCTGTCCATACATAGTTTGTGGAGCTACTCCCAGGTACGTACATATGCATATATATGCACATATATATATGCATATATATATATTGATTTTCAGTTTTATTTTATATTAAATTTGTGATGTGTGGTTGGCCAGGTTGTGGAGCCGTTAGTAGCGCTGTCAAGATTCTTCATGAAGTTATGCACAAGGGAAGTGAGAAAATCCGATCTCCGGGAAATGCAGGCAGACATCATATACATCATGTGTAAATTCGAGAGGATCTTTCCGCCAAATTTTTTCGATATCATGCCTCACCTGATGATCCATCTTCCCCAGCAATTGTTGCTTACCGGTCCAGTACACTTCACTTGGATGTATCCCATGGAAAGGTATGTTTTATTCACTTACATCTCCAGAATACATATATGTACGTACATGTTCAATAACCATAACGTATAGTTTGCAATCTTATATTTACAGGCAACTTGGTGAGTACAAAGATTATGTCACTAATAAATCCGCGCCTGAAGGATGTATAGCTGAAGCATATATTGCGCATGAATGCGTCACCTACATGAAGTTGTAGTTAGGAGCGTCGTTGGGAGCTCCGCAAGCCATGGAGGAACATGCGCCGCGGTTCAATCTCTCTATAGTTTCCAGTGATGTCGAAGTTGGTGGAGCAAGACTGTCCGCCGAGTATGCATTGTCGGATGAAGAGATAGCCATAGCGCACTGGTGGGTACTAATCAATTGTGAAGAAGTTAAATATTAGAAAGAGTTGCACCTAAATTTTTCGGAAGTTGATGGTGATCTCGAGTACCACAACATGACGTTCGCAAATTATTTTTGCACCTGGGTACGTAATTTAATCTTCCCTGTTATATATATATATATATATATATATCTAATTATTTTCTATTGCATATATTTTCGGATATTTACAGTTCAATATCCGTTACAGATGGACATGATTAAATCTGATGATAATCCAAACTGGTCGCACGAACTATTACTTCTTGCGATGCAACCGCAACGGGCTAGAGTTTATCCCACTTGCACAGTGAATGGCGTCAAATTTGTATCTGAAGAGAGAGACAGCAGACGAAGAACACAGAATTCTGGGGTGATGGCGAAAGGTCATGGCCTTGACTATTACGGTGTTCTCCATTCAGTGGTCGAACTGGTTTATGAGGAAGACATGAAAGTGCATCTGTTCAAGTGTAGATGGTTTGATACAGGCGCACAGAGCATGAAGATGGATCAGTACGGCAATTTATCGGTCAACACTGCTACAAGCGCCTACGAAGATGACCCGTTTGTTTTTGCGACATCGGTAAAACAAGTGTTTTATCTTGATGACCTTGCCAGGGGTGACGCGTGGAAAATAGCGAACATTGTGCATCCTCGAAACATTTACCGGGCGGCTACACTTGGAGTGACCATTCCAGGGCCAGAGGCTGATGCGTATCAGGAGCCAAACGTAGTAGGTATTCATGATGTAGCTACTGTTTTTGAAAATAATGTTAAACATGGTCGAGTGCTCAGAATTCGTGACGAAGATTCAACCTTTATTGATGTTGATCCAAATGAAGAAACAGACGACGACTCTGACGACGAATTAAGGCATAGATTACCAGATATTAATTCCGATACCGAAGAAGACTCATCGGATGACTCAGATTACGAGCCTTAGCTAGCTTAGTTATAATTGAGCCTTAGCTTTGTAATTGTTGTCCAAATTAATATAAAGATTTCCGGCCGTGTTTGTGAGCCTTCCATACCGAAGAAGACTCATCGGATGACTCAGAATATGATTGTACTAAAAGAAGATATTTGTACTAAAATAAATAAAGCACATTTCAATTTCATTGTACAGGATTTTTTTTTAACCTTGGGCGACGAATTTAACAAATATCGTCGCCCAAGTATTATCTTGGCCGACGAATTACCCTAATTTCGTCGGCCAAGAGTAATCCGAATAATTAAAATAAAATAAAACACATTTAAATTTCCTTGTACATGATTTTTTATTTTTACTCTTGGGCGACGAATTTAACAAATATCGTCGCCCAATTATTATCTTGGCCGACGAATTACCCTAATTTCGTCGGCCAAGAGTAACCGAATAATTAAAATAAAATAAAACACATTTAAATTTCCTTGTAGAGGATTTTTTATTTTTACTCTTGGGCGACGAATTTAACAAATATCGTCGCCCAAGTATTATCTTGGCCGACGAATTACCCTAATTTCGTCGGCCAAGATAATCCGAATAATTAAAATAAATAAAGCACATTTAAATTGTAAGGAAATGTTTTTTATTTTTATAGCCCCGTAAAAGTCTCGTCGATTGGAAACTATTCTCAGTTGAAGGTCCGGCCAGATTACGTGATTTGGAGGGTCGAATAGCCGTTTCCGTCCGTTTAGGGGTTTGACCGCGCCGATTGACCGGACGGATCGAGCCCTTATCTTTGTCAGATGGAGCTGAATTTTTTCCCACCTACGTAATTCGTTATGCTGGTCATATCTGACGGTCGGTTTTCAGTTCGTCTTCTCCGATCACCAAACTCACGATATATGTACTAATGTTGTATAACTTTTTTATATAAGTGTTGAGTTTAAGTTTTGTTTTGAAGACAACGTATACGTAGAGGACTCAAACGCAAAAAAGTCGTGAAATAAGATATGACCGTAACGGTGAAATACGTCAACCCGTGAAAAATGAAGATATTTCGGTAAAATTTCGGTGCCGGTTGTTCCGGTCAACGAATTTCTCTTATTTCTACCTAGTGGTAGCCCTATCCCGGGTATTTATTTTTTACCAACTTTTTATAACCCCGTAAAAGTCTCGTCGATTGGAAACTATTCTCAGTTGAAGGTCCAGCCAGATTACGTGATTTGGAGGGTCGAATAGCCGTTTCCGTCCGTTTAGGGGTTTGACCGCGCCGATTGACCGGACGGATCGAGCCCTTATCTTTGTCAGATGGAGCTGAATTTTTTCCCACCTACGTAATTCGTTATGCTGGTCATATCTGACGGTGGGTTACAGTTCCTCTTCTCCGATCACCAAAATCACGATATTCTGAATTTTATGGTCGGGGAACTCTTGGCCGACGATTTTCTTCATCTTGGGCGACGAGATTTATAGTGAAGAACATCGTCGCCCAAGTATAGTATCTTAGCCGACGATTTTCAAAAATCGTCGCCCAAGTATAGTATCTTAGCCGACGATTTTCAAAAAACAGGGCGACGATTTTTGCAGAATCGTCGCCCAAGAACGCCAGTATAAAAGGCAAAAATTCGGAACCCTAACCATTTCTTCAGCCGCCAAGCCCTCTCTCTCTCTCAAACCCTAAACACCGAAGCCCTCTCTCTCTCCCTCTCTCCGACCCCGACCCCGACCTCGACCCCGACCCCAATTCGGAACCCCGACCCCGACCCCGACGCCGACCCAAAATTTAAGGTATAACCCTAAAACCCTAAATTGGTTTTAATTGTTGTTGTTGTTGTGATAATTGTAAATTGTTGTTATTGTTGTTGTGATAATTGTAAATTGTAAATTGTTGTTGTTGTTGTTGTGATAATTGTAAATTGTTGTTGTGATAATTGTAAATTGTTGTTGTTGTGATAATTGTAAATTGTGATGTAAATGATAATTGTAAAATATTAGGGTTTACGGTTTAGGGTTTAGGGTTTAGGATTTGTGGAAATAATTTGTAAATATATTGTAAATGATTAAATAATTTTTGATTAAATAATATAAATTATAATTGTAAATATATTGTGGAAATTTTGTAAAAAATAATGGATTATTTTTGAGTAAGGATGTAAATATTCGTAAATTAATTTTTGTGATGTAATAATTGCGAATTAATGTAAATAATTTGTTATGTGAATAAAAAAAATAATAAATCCTATTATTACCAGAATTAATTTTTATTTGTGCTATTATTGTTGATAAATTTTTCAAAATTTATGGTTATTTTTTGTTAAATTAATTATAAGACGGTAAAATATTTTTAATAAATTTATGGTTATTTTAAACAGGATGGCCATGAGGAGAACTTCTGGACAACGTTCTGGTGCGAGGAGCCAAGACGGCTCGGACGGTACCTCAAACAACCCGTCGGAATCACCGTCGATCGGGTTTCCGTGGCAGTTGACGGCCCGACGTGCGGCGCTTACGGGTGGCGCGAGCGGCTCGGGTTCTGCTGGGCAGTCGGGTCCCGCAGCGACGGCTCCTCGTCATCCAGAGAAACTTCGCCGGTCGCGATCCCGCAGCGACGCCCCCACACAGTCGTCCCTGACCGACGGTGATGGCGGGTCATCCGGGGTCCCTATGGTGCCGTCCGGCCTCTTCCTTCCTCCGACGATACCGGCGATACCTCGCGTCGATGAGGAGGGTCGACCGATTCAGGAGCAGCTCCCGCATGTGGCACCGCACGAGGCCTATATCTACAGGGAGTTTCCCACGCCTATTCATCCCGTGAGGGTCTCCGAGCAGGCGGACGGAGACGAATCCGTCGGCTCAGCCTCATCCTCAGGTAATTTATTATTACTTTTTTGTCGATTTTAAATTTTTTTTTGTAAAAATGTATTATTAATATTAAATTTGATTCACAATGTCACAGCCGCCGGAACGAGAAGGCGGAACAGGAGAGGCACCGTCAGCAACAAGGGACTCGATAGGGCGGTCGAGTCCGCTGGACGGATCGCCATCCCGTTTTCCAACGGGAAACCGGTGGACGCCGCGTTGGGAAACCGGTACACGCGCGCCGCGGGAGGCACCATCCGCTCCAGACTCCCTATGTTATGGGGAGTCTGGAGCCAGGTTCCTGATGGAGTGAAGGAGATGCTCCATCAGTCGATGTCGGTGAGTTTACTCGATCAATTACTATTTTTTTAACTAATAAATTATTTAATTATCGAAAAAAATACTAACAAGTGGTAATGCAGCAATGGTTTGTGGTTCCCGAGGAGGGACGTGACAGGGCGGACAAGGCCCATAGGGAGAGGTACCTCTATTTAATAATTTATTAAATTTTATTTTTTTAATAATATATTTAATATTTTTTTTGTATATGTAGGTTCAAGGAGTGGAAGCACGACCTCCGGGAACACTGGAAGAAGTACGGGAGCGACCGTTCGGGTACCCCGAAGGAGTTCGAGTATCGGGAGTACGAGTGGCGGTGGCTTCTTGTCACGCAGTTCAACGACCCACACAAACAGGTAATTCGTAAACAAATTTGAATATTTAATTACTGAATTAATTATAATTGTATGTTTTTAAATATTTACTAACGATAATTTTTTTTTGAAGCACCTCGCCCGGGTGAACGCTGAGAACCGGCAACAGAACACAACCAACCATCTTGCCGGTTCGAGGCCGTTTTCGGCCATCATGGACGACGTGCGGCGAGAGCGGCCAGAGGAGAACCCCTTTGTGGGGACCTTTCAGATGGCATATCCTCATTCTGAGGAGGATCTTGTAAGTTCCTTATATTTTCTAATTTTTAATTTTAATTACATTTTATTAAATGTATATTAATATATTTTTATAATATATCCAATTAGGCGAGGGTGAGGGAGGCGGAGCAAGAGGTCATGAGAGGCATGGTGAACGACACATGGCCGGGCACGGCAGAGGATGACATGTCAGAGGCCATGTCCAGGATCGACACTTCAGATCCTACCGTTGAGGCGCGGATTATGGCCACTGCCTTCGCGCAGCGTTCCAACACCTACTACTGCCGGGGTATGGGAGACGCTGGAAAGGGGATCCTGAAGACGACGCCAGGATTTCAGCGCAAGGGAGCCGCCGGAGCCTCAAGCAGCAACAGTCGGCTACAGGATCAGTTCGCAACTCTACAGTCTGAGCTAGAAGCTCAAAGAGCGAGGGAGTCTGAGCTGGAAGCCCAAAGAGCGAGGGAGATGGCGGCGATGGCGGAATCATATGCGGCTTCCACGGCTGCGCATATGGAGCGGGTGAATGAAGTCACCAATGCCAACCAGGCGGCTATGGGACAGTGGATGACTGCCTGCATCGCTGCACATGCTGCCGGACAGCCGTTTCCGCCCATGCCTACGCCTATACCATTACCTCAGTGGCCCTAGCCTCAGCAGCAGCCTCCTCAGCCTGACCAACCGCCGCCTCAGGACTCTCCGAACGGGAATGATGAGTTAGATTTCGGGTTTCTCGATCCATAGGCAGAATTTTTGTAATAAATTATTTATAAATTTATAAATTTGTGTTATTTTTAATTAAATTTTAGTATTAGAAAAATTTAAAAAAATGCCGAAAAAAAAAATTCCAGCAAAAATAAAAAAACATTATTTATATATTTAAAAAAATTATTTAATTATTTAAAAAAAAATTTTAAATATATCTTAGGCGACGAAATTTCTAAATCGTCGGTCAAGGACTTACCATCTTAGGCGACGAAAAAAAAATATCGTCGCCTAAGATGTAGTGATATTAGGCGACGAAATATTTATTTTCGTCGCCCAAGATTATAAGATCTTAAGCGACGAAAAATTTTTCGTCGGTCAAGGTGTTACATCTTGGGCGACGAATATTTTTGGGCGACGAGAAGTATATTTTATGCGACAAAATTCGTATCGTCGCCTAAGAATTACTCTTAGGCGACGACGGAATGAATTTTCGTCGCCCAAGTTCTTGACCGACGGACTTTTGGCGACGACGTCTTGGCCGACGACATGTCGTCGCCCAAGTACTTAGGCGACGAATTTTTTTAACAGGGCGACGATTTTTTTTCGTCGCCCAAGATCAATTTTCTGGTAGTGTTGGGCGACGAATTTAACAAATATCGTCGCCCAAGTATCATATTGGCCGACGAAATTCGGGTAATTCGTCGGCCAAGATAATCCGAATAATTAAAATAAATAAAGCACATTTAAATTTCATTGTACAGGATTTTTTATTTTTACCCTTGGGCGACGAATTTAACAAATATCGTCGCCCAAGTATCATATTGGCCGACAAAATTTGGGTAATTCGTCGGCCAAGATAATCCGAATAATTAAAATAAATAAAGCACATTTAAATTTCATTGTACATGATTCATCGCCCAATTTTTGGGTAACCGATAACAAATATCGTCGCCCAATTTTTCATTTTTCCCCCTATGAGTAGCCCTATATTCGGTGGTTATTTTGCGTAAAATTTTTATACGAATTGTTGCGTGTCATCGGTTTAAAACTATTTTCAGTTGGAGGTCCGGCCAAAATACGTAATTTAGACAGTCGAACGACTTTTTCCGTGCGTTTAGGGGTTTGACTTACGAGATTGACCGTCCGGATCGAGCCCTTATTCTTTTCGGATCAAGTTGAATTTTTTCCCATACATGTATTTTATCATGATGGTCAGATTTGACGGTTGGATTTCTGTTTCTCAAGTTTGATCATCACAATCACAACATGCCAAATGTATAAAAATACTTTTAGCCGACGAATTTCAAAGGTTTAGCCGACGAATTTATAAAGTTTAGCCGACGAGTTTAGAAGGTTTAGGCGACGAATTTCCAAGTTTTAGCTGACGAAATTGGTACCTTTAGCCGACGAAATTTTCAAAGGACTTTAGCCGACGAAAATATATGAAAAGTCGTCGGCTAAAGTCGAAAAATTTTCGAAATTTTCAACCAAAATTTTCAAAGGACTTTAGCCGACGAAAATATATGAAAAGTCGTCGGCTAAAGTCAAAAAAATTTCAAAATTTTCAATCAAAATTTTTTGGCGGTCAACCAAAGAGTTTAGCCGACGAAAATAAAGAATTTCGTCGGCTAAAGTTCTTTATATAGCCGAAGATGGTAAGAAGTCTATTATCTGCCAGATTTTCTTCTCGGCCTAGCTCCGCCATCAAGCCACCGGAGACCGTCACACTTGTCCCAAAAGCTTCGCCGTCGTCTCTACTTCATTGCTGGATAGGTGGTGCATCGAGTGGCGCCGCCGTGAGGGATAAATCGAGCTCCAAAACTCCGCCGGTTCGGATTCGGTGTCGATCGAATTTCTCCTTCCTTAGATCACCATTTGGTGAGTTCTATATATGGATAAGTTGAGTTTGATTAGTACTACATTCCCCTAGAATTTGGTAGCTCGATTCGGTGTGTGTGAAGAGAATCGAAGATTTGAAGTTTTTAGGGTTTAAAATTAGGGATTTTTATATTTTCAGTCGATTGACCTGTTTAGGCTTAGAATTGAGCTTCGACTTCTTCTAGAAAGTTGTTCGAAATGTTGAGAAGAACATTTTGTCAAATTTTGGTCGTGATCGGAGGTGGCCGAAAGTTTCTGCAGTTTTTTTTTCAAAACCCAGCAATTTTAGCCGACGATATTCAAACACTATATTCGTCGGCTATAGTATTTTTAATTTTTTTATAAGGTTTAGCTGACTAATAACCTAATATTTTGTCGGCTATAGTTATTTTTTAATTTTTTTATAAGGTTTAGCCGACGAAATATTTTATATTTCGTCGGCTATAGTTATTTTTTTATTATTTATTACGCACTTTAGCCGACGAATATTTCGTCGGCTAAAGTCTGGGACTATAGCGGACGACATATTTTTCGTCGGCTAAAGTGGGACTATAGCCGACGAAAAAAAAGATTTCGTCCGCTAAAGTCATCACAGACAGCCTTTTCCCGACGACACTATAGCCGATGAAGGATCGTCGGCTAAGATCTTTGCCGACGAATTTTTTTAACAGGTCGACGAAAATTTTTCGTCGGCTAAAGTACTTTTTCTGGTAGTGATTGTTCATTCTGAATTAATTATCAACCTTATAGTTGAAATTCAACTCCATCACATTTCTCTCTTTCCCATACCATAATCATCACTCCTCCTTTTTGCCCAAAAAGTCCTCAATGAAATATACAAAAACCCCCTCCATGTTTTTGTGTTACACCACCTTTTTCCTACACCATTTTCTCCATAAATTACCTTTTTGTATCACCTTTAAGCCTTGGATTTGGCAAAGTTTGGCAATGTGAACACTCTTCCATTTTGGAAGAATCAGATGGGAAGAGAGGGGAGATGATTTTGTGCTCTCTCCCACTTTTTGCTTCTCTTTCATATATATTTTACTCCCCCATCACCTTTTTGATGAACCATCATCCAGCCATTCACTCATTCTCTACCTTTTTCACTCTATCTCCACCACAAACCTCCATCTCTATCTCCCAAAATTAAAACCCATCTTCTTCCTTTTCCTCCCCCAAACTACTCCATCACCATCACCATCTCTAATCCCAAACCTCCATTAACACCACCACTAGTACACCATTTCTCCACTCTCTTTTCTTTATCATTTTCTCCATCCACTCCACCTATTCACCTAAAGAATAGATCAAGATTCACTACCTTTCATCATCAAATATTCAAGTGCAAGAAGGAGAGGGAATCACACCATCACCACCACCACTAAGACATGAGCTTGGGGACAAATCGACACACCACTAAGCCAACTCTATCCCTTTTACTCTAGATTCAATTTGATGTTTGATTTGGTCATGAAATTTGTTGATGTAATTATGAGTGAGTAGTATCTTGTTGCGGTTAGGGTTGAAAGCCCTAACCAATCTTGTATGGATTGATGCTATTATATGATGTAATTTAATTTTAGTTAACATTCCTACATGCTAGTTCAAGAGTTGAATGCATATGCTTAGAATTTACCACTTTGAATATATGTGTTTACCATGTCATGATATAATAACCTTTGATGTATTTAGAGCTTGATAACCTTTGAATGTTAGAGCATGAAAACACACTAGGTGTGCATGTAGGGGTTATTAATTACAATCAATTAGAGATAAGTTTGGTTGGTTTGCACAGTTTCTTCATCTCCAAACTTTATTCACTTAAGGTAATGCATTAGACGCCTAACCAGATTGCAATGCGTGACTTAAATAGTTAAGTACTACGCCCGAGATGGGTTGCTTGATACCACAAAAAGAGCATGTCCCTTGTCATAGCCGAGAGGGATGCAAGGAGAGAAATTGGTTGATTAGCTTAGCATCATTCATTTTGATTTGCATCAATACTTGCAAGGGGGTGAGTGGTAGACAATTTGAATCCTAACACCATTCATTAGATCACAAATTTAGTTTAAAGTAATTTAGTTTACATTTGAGCATTTAGTTTAGTTTAGTTTAATTAACTACTTCAAAAAACCAAAATCAAATTACTACTCCATGTTGCACATACTCACCATGAGCCTAGATTTCCTTGTGTGTTTAGGTTTGTGATTGTACATTTGCACATTCTAGCTCTCTTAAGGTTAACACCCTAGCTAGTAAAAGGAATTCAATCCTCGTGGGTTCGACAACCTATCTTAATCTCTATACTATTACTTGTACCCCTATACTTGAGGGTGGCTTTTTAGCTAACAGGGATGTAGAAGGTTTGTTCGATTTGGAGCTTTAGGGTTTGGAGGGTGGTGGTTTTCAAGTTGAGATTCAGATTTTGGGTTATGTGGTCTGGGGATGTGATGAACACCATTTTTGTGATTTTTGTGATCCTCAGATGTCATGAAGGCATTCTTGTTTATTTTTTGGGATCAATTCATTTTCATCAATTCATGGTTTCTGCCTTCTGATTAGTTCGTGATTTTCATCATTTCGTGGTTTCTAGAATGATGCTCATTTTTTGACTTAATTTTTACTTTAAAATCAATGGAAAACAAAATTTATTTACTAAATTCTATATTGTTAACCATGGTTTGGTTTAGTTAACAAAAATGACACATGACATGAAATTAGGTGGGTGGGCAACTTAGGGTGGTCGGCAAATTTACACTCCCCTGATCGTGGGAAGCACATGCACTCAAAAACATATCCCATCTGATGACATCGTCCATGAACGCACGGTCATACAAAAGCTAAAGATGTTTTCTGGAAACCCTAGCGCATCCCCTGGGGGTTTGGTGTTTTGATAAAAATAATGAATATAAATCAACATAACTTTTTAAAGATAGCGTGTACATAGTGAGGAAAATAGTTTAATTAGTTCATTTGCAATATGAATAAGGGTCGAGTGATGAATACTTATAGTGAATACATATATATGGTTATGTTAGTACATAGCTAAAATACTTGGCCAAGCCGAGAATAGGACACAATTACCCGGTCGCCGAAGGTCATTCCAAGCGAGACAGCTCCGGCAAGCCTTTCATGGATATCCAAAGAGTGAAGGTCCGGCAACAATCCACCTGCCATACCCACTCTCCGACGGCAAAACACCCCCAAAAAAGGAGATGCCGCAAAGGATTACAAATAGTCCCACATCGGGGACTGAGGCCACATCGCTATAAAACAAGCATAAACTCCCAAAAAAGGTAAGTACAAACAACTCTTCTCACACTCCCGTACACTACAAGTGGAAACCAAAAGCTAACTTAAGCATCAGAGAGTCGAAGGCTGGGCCACCCCAGTCCCGACTTCCTGACGCCTTGCTATTTGTGTAGGTACAGAGCACGGAACCAAGGATTCAACCTCGTCCCGACCCGCGGTCTCTTCTCGACTCGCAGTCTCTTCCCGACTTGCAGTCTTGTCCCAACTCGCGGTCTCGTCCCGAGACAGGTAGAAACAATTGGCGCTAGAAGGAGGGTCCCATCTTGTGGAACTCCCATTCATCTCAGCACAATGGTGGAAATCATTGATGACCCCACCAACCCTGACAATCAGGTAGAGAAAGAACCTTTCCAATATGGAGATATATCCCTTCCCCAAACCAGCAATTCAGCCCCTATTAGCCATCCCGACCCTGCCACGGCCCTCGAAATTCTAAAACGAGATTTTCATTCGTTCCGCGAGCAAGCGGCCAAAGAGAGGGCGGAAGCGGAAGCATACCGAGTTGGCAAAGGAACAATTCTTGCTCCGCGCCACGTTAGACCATCCTAACGTGTACAACGACAGCTTGGACCATGCGGCACGAGTCGCCGGAACCCTGGACTTCGCCACCACTTCTCTTCCTAATCAAGGCCAGGGCGGTTCCATGTTCGCGGGAGGCCCTAACCAGATCATATACGTGACCCATCCTCTTACCAACTCATCATTTCCACTACCAGCCCCTCAACCATCTGCAATCCCCAATGACCCCCCTGCCAAATCAACCTAATCCATCTGCTCAACCTGTCCCCACTCCTACCCCTGCCAACCCCCCTGACCCACCTCTCGACATGCCAACCCGCCTGCTGCTCCAACTTAGCCAATTTGTCACTCAGTTGGCTTCGCGGATTGAAGGCGTCGAGAGTCGCGGGAGCCAGCTACCCTTATTCTCTAGCTATGGACATCGCCTGAGCCTCTTCACACCACAAATGCAGATGGAAAAGTGACCTCCCAAGGCCAAACCCCTCAAGGTGGACAAGTATAAGGGCACTGGGGACCCTCATCTCTACCTCGAGACATTTTTCTCGCTATGTAGCTCCACTCGCTACACCGATGCCATGGCCTACCACTCCTTTTAAGAGACCCTCTCTGACGAAACGCTCAGTTGGTTCCTCAATCTGTTGCTCAACTCCATTGACAACTTTGACCAACTCTCAGAACGCTTCCTCAACCATTTTATACTGTATGTCAGCATTTATCGCAGTGTACATGCCCTGTTCCACATCAAGCAGAAAGACAGCGAAGACCTCCATGAATTGTTGTCCCGGTGGCAATCCGCCACCGCGAGATGCCACAACTTGAAACCTCGCGTGGCGGAGCAGGCTTTCCGCTAGGCCCTTCTCCCTGGCAGTTTTTTAATGGTGATCAATAGGAACCCTCCAGGGTCCTACGATGCCTTGATGGACCTGGTTGTCCAGTGGGCCCGCGTTGAATTTGCCACCTTTAGACATTCTGCCCCCGCCACGTTAGCACTTCCTGCTCCGCCGCCAAAACAACAATCTCCGCAGAAGTATAAGCACTTCGACCGTGGGCAGGATAAGGGCAAACCGCGTGGCTCCTCCCGGGACCAGGGGCGCAGTTTTGACCATTGCCTTGCCGCTCTTCCATTACAGCCCGCTTCCTCATAGTCAATTGTCCCTCGTCCTATAACCTCATCTTAGGCCGGGACATCCTTTGGGGGCTACAGTGTTTCATCGCCGGCCACATGCTTCTCATAAAGGTTCCCACCCCAGGAGGCATCCTGACAATTCAAGGTGATCATGCGGCCATTGAGCATTGTCATCTTAATGCCATCCAGCAGGGGCATGGAGCCTATGAGATGTTGCCTCTCAACCCCTCAGAGCCCATCGATGACCCGCAAGAAGAGCTAGAGGGGAGCGAGAAGAAGAGGGCCCCGTGACCTAATCCAGCAGAAGACACGGAATGGGTGTCCCTATCACCCACCGCCCCGGAAAGACAAGTCTGCATTGGCCCAAGCCTCAGCCCAGAACTCTACCAAAAGCTTATTGCCTTCCTTCAAGAAAAACAAGCAGTTTTCGCTTTGTCCTATGCCGACATGCCAGGTATCTCCCCTGATATCATCACCCATAAGCTCAACATCCTCTGAGACCACCCCCTGTCAGGCAAAAGAGACGTGCCTTTCACCCAGAAAAGTATCGAGCTATCCAAGCCGATGTCCAACGGCCCAAAGAAATCAAATTCATCCGTGAGGTTTCTTACCTAACATGGGTCTCCAACGTCGTCATGGTCCCCAACCCTAGTGGCAAGTGGCGAATGTGCGTTGACTACATGAACCTCAACAAGGCATGCCCCATGGACAACTTCCATTTGCCACAAATCAACCAATTGGTTGATTCCACAGCTGGCTTCAAGATGCTCAGCTTCCTAGATGCCTACTCGGGCTATAACCATATCAAAATGCACCCTGCCGATCAGGCTCACACAACCTTTGTCACCGATAAGGGACTGTATTGTTACGAGGTCATGCCCTCCGGCCTCAAGGGTGCGAGGGCGACTTATCAACGACTAGTTAATGCTTTGTTTGAGGATGAAATTGGAGGGGCCATGGAAGTATATGTCGACGACATGTTGGTCAAGAGTAAGACAGAGGATGACCACATTGCCAACCTCAACAAAGTATTCACTAAGCTCCTAGATCACGGGATGCGCCTCAACCCTCAGAAGTGCATCCTTGCCGTGGGAGGCGGCAAATTCCTCGAATTCATGGTCAGTGAAAGAGGCATTAAGGCCAACCTAGAAAAAGTCTAGGCCATACTTGACATGACTACCCTGACCTCCCAGAGCAAGGTCTAGTGCCTCACAGGACGCTTGGTAGCCCTGACACGTTTTATTTCCTGTCTCATAGACAAGTGCAATCTCTTCTTCCAACTGCTCAAAGCACAGCATAAAAAAGATGTCACTTGGGGTCCGGAACATGACGATGCCTTCAACAATATAAGGGCATACCTTGCTACCGTCCCTCTCTTATTCAAACCAATCACCGGAGAAGTGCTTTACCTCTATCTGACTATTTCCACCACTGCCATCAGTGCGGCGCTAACACGCCATGAGCATGATAACAAGCTCCCGATCTATTATTGTGGCAAAGGACTTGCGGATCTCGAGACTCGCTATCCAGGCATAGAGAAACTTGTTCTCGCCCTCATCACCGCCACCAGGAAACTCAGGCCGTATTTCCAAGCCCACACAATCCATGTGCTAACCAACCAACCCTTACGGCAAATACTACAGAAACCTGAAACCTCAGGCCGCATGGTAAAATGGGCGGTTGAGCTGGGAGAATTTGACTTGCACTACAAGCCGTGAGTGGCTATCAAAGGGCAGACAGCTGCATACTTTATTACTGAGTTTATCCCCTTGGCCAATGACGGTCCCCACCCAGACACCCCCACTAGGAACGCCATCTGGGAACTCCAGGTTGATGGATCCTCTAACAACAGACTCAGCAGAGCAGGAATCATAATCACGGACCCAGAGGGTCACTCGTATGAGTATGCCCTCCGGTTTGAATTCAAAGCCTCCAACAACATCGTTGAATACGAAGCCCTTATAGCAGGCATTCAACTTTGTCGAGAGCTCGGAGCCCAACACCTCCACATCTTCAGTGATTCTCAACTCGTAGTCAGTCAGGTGGTAGGGGACTTCAAGGCCAACCAGCACAACTTGGGATCTTACAAAAGTCTCGCAGACGCTCTTCTGCAACACTTCAGCTCATACAAGCTCACCCAAATCCCGCGAGCAATAAACTGTAAGGCCAATGTCCTTGCGAGACTCACCACAGCTCCTTCCGAGTCCACGCCACCTGATGTACACATCGAGACACTAGACAAGCCTAGCATCTCAAAAGCCTATTCAGAAATTTTTGTCATTGAGCCCATTGAGCAGCCCTCATGGATGGACCCATTCATCAATTTCCTTTCGGTTGGCACCTGCCCCAAGACAAGAATGAAGCACAGCGGATACGCCGCAAAGCCTCCATTTACTTGCTCAGGGGTGGAAAGCTATATCGCCGGGGCCAGTCATGTCCCCTACTTCGATGCCTACCCACGACAGAGGGGCACAAAGTGCTGAAATCACTTCATAGCAGCATCTGTGGGAACCATGCCGAGGCCCGAAACCTCATGTTCAAAGCGCTTCGCGCGGGGTATTGTTGGCCAACCCTAGAGCGCGATGCCAAAGCAGTTGTCTAAGCATGTCTTCAATGCCATAAATTTACAGACTTTGCACATCATCCCCCAATGCCCTCTCTGTCATCATCTCGCCCGTTCCTTTCAGCCAGTGGAGACTCGATTTCATAGGGAAACTCCCCACAGCCCCAAGACAGTTCAAGTATGCCATTGTCATTGTGGATTACAACTTAAAATGGATAGAGGCAAAGCCCCTTGCCACAATCACCACTGACATGGTGATTAACTTCCTTTGGCGAAATTTATACTATCGATTCGGAGTACCCTAGGCCATCGTCACTGACAACGGAACCCAGTTTGACAATGACACATTCCGAGGATTCTTGTCTGACCAAGGAACGACAATCTTTTATGCCTCCCTAACACATCCTTAGACCAACGGCCATGTGGAAGCTATAAACAAGCTCATCAAGCAAAACCTGAAGAAATGCCTGGAAGAGGCCAAGGGTTTGTGGGCAGCTAAACTCCCAGACGTTCTCGGGACACCCCGCACCACCCCCACAACAGCCACAGGGGAATCCCCATACCTCTTGGCTTATGGCACTGAGGCAATGATACCAGTGGAAATGGAGGTCCCGAGTGACCGTGTCACAGCCTATGACCAATGCAATAGGGTTACGACTTAACATGGACCTCCTGGAGGAGCTCCGGGCCCAGGCAAATTAATATAAACCATATTCAAAACCACTCCACTTACATTGTTCCCAACAAAAATTCTTTCCCTACGTCTACCAAAAAGTTATCAAGTACATCTCATTTTCCCCTAGAGGATGAGTCACCAAACCTGTTGACACTCCCCCCGCTCTTCGACCCGCTACTACGCCCACGAACCTGGCTAATATTCACCGATACCCTCTGACCAAACGGGTGCTCCGACTGGTCCCGTGACAAAAATGAAGGCCTCACAGCCGCGCCACGCCACGCCTCATGTTGCTTCACCAGAGACCGTGAAATCTCGGCTTGTTTCCTCTGTTCAGGTGTCATTTGTTCCCACGCCACCTTTTCAGCATTCTTCTCAACATACCACTTACGCATAGCCGACTCATTAATCCAACCCGCCTGGCAGCCAGTTCGGCTCAGATCATCTTGCCCTTTGTTATAGGCAACATTTAGCTGCTGCTTGTACACCTCGCCCTCCCAAAACAGCCTCTCCCCTACCTTGGCAGCCGGCCCACACTTCGCCTTCCAAGACACTTCCAGCTCCGTAAGTGACTGTGTTAGCCTCGCCTCCTCAGCTTCTAAAGATGCTACCTTGGCAACAACCAACTCCCCAGCCTCCACCTGCTCATCCTTCCTCCTTATGGCTTCCTTCAACTCCGCCACCTCTCTACCCGTGGCGGCAGCCTGGTCCTGGAAGACATCATCGTTCTGCTCCACCTGCGCTAGCCACTCTGAAGAAAGAAAAAGAGAAGCGCGAACTGTTATGCCGCTAACGCGAACTGTTTACGCCCCTAGCGCGGCTCGTCACGCCACTAGCGCGATCAATTCCGCCCGCTAACGCAAACTGTTTATGCCCCTAGTGCGGCCCGTCACGCCACTAGTGCGATCTATTCCGCCCGCTAGCGCGAACTGTTACGCCGCTAAAGCAAACTGTTTACGCCCCTAGCACGCCCCGTCACGCCACTAGCGCAGTTCATTCCGCCCGCTAGCATGAACTGTTGCGCCGCTAACGCTAATTGTTTAGGCCCCTAGCGCGAGCGCGAACTGTCACGCTACTAGCACGAATAGCCACACTACTAGCGCGGCCCATTCGCAAGTCGTCACAACCTTAACTAGGTACTTTCCCCCTTCACCTCGCGACCCTCGCGTGGGGACTTGGGGACTCGGCACCATGTCTCCAGCACCCGGGTAAGACATTCTCGGCATTTAGAGAATAACTCCCCACCCAAGTGCTCTCTCGAACTGAGGACTTGGGGACTTGTTAGTACATAGCCAAAATACTTAGCCAAGCTGAGAATATGACACAGTTACCAGGTCACCGAAGGTCATTCCAGGCGTGGTAGCTCCGGTGAGCCTTTCACCGATATCCAAAGAGTGAAGGTCCGGCAACAATCTGCCTGCCAGACCCACTATCCGACGGCAAAACACCCCCAAAAGGGGAGATGCCACAAAAGATTACAAATAGTCCCACATCGGGGACTGAGGCTACAGCGCCTAACATTGGCTTATAAAACAAGCACAAACTCCCAAAAGAGGTAAGTTCAGACAACTCTTCTCACACTCCCGTACACTACAAGTGGCAACCAAAAGCTAACTTAAGCATCGGAGAGTCGAAGGCTGGGTCACCCCAGTCTTGACTTCCTGACGCCTTGCTACTTGTATAGGTACAGAGCACGAAACCAAGGATTCAACCTCGTCTCGACCCACGGTCTTCCCGACTCGCAGTCTCTTCCCGACTCGCAGTCTTGTCCCAACTCGCGGTCTCGTCCCGAGATAGGTAGAAACAGGTTGTTTCGTGATCTAGTTCTTTTGATGATTAGCATGGTTAATGGTTGCTTAACGTACCCAAATATATTTCATTTTAATTGTTCTTTTGTTGGTCATATGTTACCCGAAACATCGTTATAGATTTAGGAATTACTGAAGGGAGGAGGGACTGATCTAAAATTCGTGTGAGATCGGTACATATTAGAGCTTAATTAGCTAGGTGGGAATCACGTACGTTGTTTAAATGAGAATTAAGGCTCACAATCACACTTCACAAATACAAACAAAATATCACGACTTAGAATCGCTAAACATTCAACATGACAAGATTCCACGACCGGCCGAAATATTGGGCCAAGAATTATACAGAGAAGTCAACTAAATGGTAGAACAACTAATGAAAGCCTTCATCCTTCTCGACGTTAGTTTTAGTTGAACTAATGTGAGAGCCTTAATCCTTCTCTACCTTAGATTCCGATGCCAATGACCTAAGAAAACTAGAACAAAAAAACAAAAAACAAAAAATCGTATACTAATAACAAACAACGAACGGTTTAGTCTGCATAAATATATGGGGAATTTGATGTTACACCCAAAATCATAGATCCATTTTAAATTACACCCACATGTTATACTCTTTTGAAAATACACCCAACTTATTAATTAGGTTGATTTAGTAAAAATATTAATATTGTTTATCTAAACAATAGAACTTGTTGTTAAAGGAAATTGCTGAAATGCCACCAACTGAACCATTGCAATTAACAAGCTGTTTGACCGACTCATTAAACATAATTACCCGGCAGCTGAAAAACCGGTTCCACAGACTACGCTCAAACCCTAAACTCTAAACCCTAGTCTAAACCCTAAACCCTAAACCCGGTTCCACAAACCCTAAACCCTAAACCCTAGTCTAAACCCTAATCCCTAATCCCTAAACCCTAGTCTAAACCCTAAACCCTAAACCCTAATCCCTAATCCCTAATCCCTAATCCCTAATCCCTAATCCCTAATCCCTAAACCCTAATCCCTAAACCCTAAACCCTAAACCCTAACCCTATTTAAAATAGAAGAAAGTTAAGAGCCACATTTAGGGAATGTCTTCTCATTCAATCAGAAGGGAAAAATCTTCTCAAGAAAAAACAAAAAAAACGGAAGGGCAAAAGAGTAAAGGAAAAGAGGGATACAAATTCCAAAAATAAAAATAAAACATATAAGACAGGTTCAATAATAGGGTTGAGTGTAAATTAAAATAGAATATGAGCATGGGTTTATTTTAAAAGGGGTTTGGTTTTTTGGGTTTTTGTCTAATTTTCTCTAAATATATAAAGGTTGTACTTGTGTGTGACTCATACGTTATTATATACGGATTCTTAATTATAGTCTACATATATAAAGGTTTATTGCGCACTATTAATATGTGCGATCGATAGTTCGATGCCGAGATTTGTATGCCTCCATGTAACTTCTGATCTTTGAGTCGTGGAAACTCACAATATATTTCTTCTTTGATCAAATAATAATATGGACGTAAGAGACCAAATTCCAAACCTTATTTCGATCTCTTTTACTATTAAACAATCAACAAGCTAGGCTATTCATCTAATTAAAAACCTTGCTCATGAACACTACTAATTAACATCCCATGAACAACATACAATATCAGATGACAAGGTCGAAGCTTATTCTACCAATTTTTTTTTTAATATATAGTTTTTGTCTTGAAGACAAGAGTTTCTAAAGTTGATGAGATTTACTGCCTTTAATAGCAAATTGAAGCCTGCTAGTCAAAGTTTATATATGCCGCAATTTCGCAAAAGAACATGATATTCACAGGTATATATATTTAACTTGTATGTAGTCCAAGACCAGAAAACGTTCTCCTCAATCTGTAAAGAAAGAAACTTCCAGTTTCAGTAGTACTATAGCTAACTTGTATGTATTCACATGCATCTGATATATCCGTTCGTTCATACCAATTTATTGCAGGTCCACAAATTGACTCGTCCTTTTGACTCAAAAAAGGAAGTTCAATAATTTTGTCTCTGGGAAGTTTCGTATGTTCTGCATGCAATAACACTACATGACATAGCGTTATCCAAAACAGCTACGTCCTCAAATCCAATAATATTGATGATTTAGAAACAATATTTGTACGTACCCTTTTTTTTTTTAAGGTCATCATATATAGAAAAGGGATCCCTTTCACATTTCTGTTGGAAAATTGGAGTTGTAGGACTGTATCCCAAAAGATTACACGTTTTCAGATGAAGTAGTTGTTTGGCAACCATGTACTCGAAACATACACACTGGTCTAAGCTACCTTGAAATTTTGTCGAAAAAAAACGTTACCTTGAAGTTAATTGACTCTCAGTCGCTCTTTTTTGTTTTGTTTTTAGACTTGGCTAAATGAAAAGCAAATGTTTTCTTCTTCTAATTTACTCTGGATTTAGAATCCGATCAGTAAGTTTGACCATGCATTCCAAAATTCGATCCAACATCCTGAAGGGCAGTTGTTTGATGGGAGAGTCTTTCTAATGAGAACCTCTATAATAAGGTAGTTGAGGACTTCTTTGTTTCACTCATATTTCAATCTTAGATCTACATCTTCACCGTTTAGTTTATAGGTATTTATGAGTAGATCATTTATGCAAATTTTCAGCCATATTGACAGACTATGAAAACTTGAACATTTATGTTGGACAGATTTAGTTCGTCAATTAATTTGATCTACTTCGTTATCCGCCTTCGAATAACTCAATTTTATCGTAGCTCTCTGATACAAAGAACCATGAACCCAGATGCAACAGAGGATTCGCCGCATTAATTGAAGAAGCTGATGAGTTTCGATGAACAATCACTATTGATCTTTGAGCTTCTAAGCCTTGAAGTTATGAGATCTTTAATAATTATCTTTATTATTCAAGATTTAAATAAGTAGTCTTTTCGTATCTCTTCCTTAAGTTATAAAAGGAAGTTTTCTTTTCGTTTGTAATCAGATTTTAGTCTTGAGTTTATCAAAAGTTTATACAATTTGGTGAAGGTTTTCTTCTCATTTGTTATTCAAACTTTTATCTCTTAGGTGGATTCTTAGAGTGACGAGTTTTGCTCTTATCTTCTTGATAGATTCCTTGAAGTGGCGAGCTTGCTGTTATCTCCTTGGTGGATTCCTCGGAGTGGCGAGCCTATCAATTCTAGATACATGATCCCCCACATCAATCTCTATTTTAGTCTCTCACCACAGTGATTTTCTCGGTATCACCCTCTTTGGGTGAGCTATTTTTATACATGTAACTTTCATTATTCTAATAGACTAACGCCTCCTTTCAAAAAAAAAATTATTCAAGTTGTTTACCAATTGAGCAGGACTCTCAATCATCAAATTGCCGCATGAGCGAGCTAAGGGATAATCTTCTCTCGTAGTTGAAATTTTATTGATAAAAGAAAATGTATAAGGGGTGGAGGACTTAGCCAAGATCATTCCCACAAAGAAAAGATACAAAGAACCAAGCTATGCAAAAGCAATGAGGGGGACTAAACCAAAAACCACAAATCTTGAGAACAAGAACACAAATACAATAAAAGAGCCTAAACAAATGAAAAGAAATGAACTACAAATGCTTAAGACATATTGTCTTGTAGTCACAACATCGATCCATACTTGCATTCTGGACTCACATCTAATATGATTTTGATATTTAATACATATTTTTTCGATATTTGAGTGAGTTTTTTTTGTTTTTGTTTTTTTTTTGTTAAGAAAGTTGGAATCACTCCATTAGGCATATAGCCAATCAACAATGGTAGAACGATCAATGCCTGAATAATCCGAAGATTACTCACACACAAAGCAAAGTACTTAATATAAAACTACAAATTAAAATACAATTCTCAAAACTACGTCCAAAATATTGGACATGATATACTAGAAAGCAAAATAAAACGAGAAAATCTTCCTCACTCAAAGCATAGTAACTCTCTCAACGAATAGAGTACTAACACCCATTGGTGTACGTTTCATCGTGAAGTAGAGGGAGAGACTAAGCTAGGGTTTGGAAGGGGTCTTTCCTAGTTGGACTAGGAAATCAGCCTTCCTCAGTCTCAGATGCATCCTTTTTCTCTTCCACCACCGTTCTTGGTGCCATGGAATCGAAGATCTCTATTAAACTCTTCTTCTTGTTTTTGCTACCACGGGGGCGGCCCTTTTTCTTTAGAGATTTTCCGGTTTTCACAATGTTGAGATTTTCATCAGCAGCAACTGAGAACCCTAACTCACTAGGGTTTAGGGGAAGAGGCACCATGGCCAGATAGTGTCACGCACTCTTGTCGTCAGCCTCATCATCATCCTCCATTCCCTAACTCCAATGATTTTTGTGGGAGAAGGGAAGGCATGGACTTTTCTGATGGACATTGTTCTCTTGTCTTTTGGTATAGGAGGCACAACTACATGGGGAACTAAGAGAGAGATGGGTGTGTTGCCATGGAACACCATCAAATGAGGAACGGTAGGTTGAGACACCACCGGGGGTGCCACTTGTGAGGGAAACTTCTGCAGCCTTTGACATAGGAGACCACCACAATTTATCATGGCACAATCTCTACATCTCCCCAGTAAACGATCGTATCGAAACTTCACCGTGATCACGTCCTCAGGGGAAACCATAATTAATTCTTCTTTCAAGTCACACTGGATCATTGAGAGGGATGGGTGAGGCGCACCCTAGCAAGACCATTATTGATTCCACAATGGTCAACTTGAAGCACAGGGCCGATAGTCTCACCTGCCAGGCATGTGCGGTTACCGCCGTCGTGAGCACTGCCGATAAATCCTGTATTTCAACCCAAAACCACACAAAATCAAGAGGCACAACCATTATGTCAGAGAAACCATATAATCATTTAGTAAAATCATAGCTCTTTGATAACCCCATGGACCTCCTCTCTTGACACTAGCAACGCCCCTTTAGTTGGTGAAAGTGAAAAGGAACCGATCTCCTCGTGCCTGGACCTCCACCGGAGTTGAAAGGTGCCACATGGATCTCACTGCGCTCCTGAAGGAGTCAAAATTCACTGCCCTAGCAGTGTTGAGTTTGTCGACAAGATAGAATCGCGGCACGACGAAGCCGTTTTTTAGGCAACAAAGGTTTCCAAGATCAACTGGTTCATCTTGGTGGTTCAGAGAGAATATGAAGATCACCCTTGCTGTCATGGAAGCGGTGGAGGTAGACATCGAGACTTTCATGGGAGTAGGACGCCACACAACCAATGAAAACCCTAACCTTAAAAAGAGAGTTTGGTTGCGGTATATTTTTTAAGCATTTTGAGTGAGTTCATTTTGAATGCAATCAATCAATCTAAATCTTCCATTATTTTTATATGTTCGACTCTTAAGGGAATACAAATTGAAACCATAAAATCGTAAGGCAATATTCTAATAAGGCTTTTTCTATATTATATTTTAAATTTTTGTTCAAGTCACTATCTGTAAGAAGTAGGTTGTTTGTAATTGTAATACAATAAAATTTATGACGTATTAGTTTCTAACCGATGGTCTTAGTGGCAGTGCCGAAACTCAGACGCCATCCAATATAATTTTTTTTTCGAAAATAATATATCATTTATAGAAACAAAAGCCAGAATAAAATGAGTACAATGACCATATATGACACAATAGTGTCATTACATTAGACATTTAGCTCATTTATTTGTGAGCTTAGCATAAGATAAAACTAGTTACATACAAGATACTAGAGAGACATAAAACCAGAGGTAAGACGCTCAATTACTGTATCCAAAGTCATATGAAATCATCTCGCTGCATCTAGCTCACACAGTCTGCCAAGATATCCATGCACTAACACTTACCATTTAAGCTCAAACTTCTTGAACTGCCTATTCCCCATTGAGCCAAAAGGTGGGCCGAGAAGACCCAACCCTAGCCCAAGGGAATAAAACTCTCCCAAGAAGCCCAAAATTCGTGGATTGGGGATCAAACTCAAGCCCATTGACCCGAGTTTAGACCCAAAACCCATTTAGGAGAGCTCCGTTAGCAGCCACATCCGGCAACTGCCAAATCGGTTAGCAACCATGTATGGCGGTTTCCAAATTTCTTCTATCGGCACATTGATCGCCGACGTTAGCCGGTTAACCACCACCTCTGCAACCTTTCATCCTCTACCATCAAGTGCATCAACCATTCTAGATTGAGCACCGTTCGGTGGGATTGTCAAAACCGCCATCCTCTCTCGAGGCCATGCATCGAATCCTGTTGTTGATGGAATAAGAACCATCAACTCAAAAGCACCAGCTTCGGTTGGTTCCTCTGATGTCTCAGACATCAGTCTTCTTCCATTTAAAACCTCCTCAACCGCAAAGAACAACTGCGGCTGAGGGCTTAGAACAATTAGGACTCCATGGCTGCCACTATTTGAGAACAACTTTCCTCTCTGAGTCGCCGTCGTCGATAGCCCACCACTGGATGGTCAAGGAAGCACATTGCTCTTCGCTGTCGCTAGAAATTTTTTGGTTGGAAACCCTAAGACACTCCATGAAAATCGGAGCATCTCGTCTTTTTTTGTTTGTTTTTGGTTTTGATTGATTTGTTCTGTAGCTTATGTACTTATTTAGTGTCAAAGTAATACCATTCCATCAAATATAATTTTAGAGCATCACTTTTAAGATTTACTACTTGTCTCTCGCTATTTATTTAGCTAAAAAATAAAAATATAGTAGAAAAGTATGAGTGGACTTGATATAAAGACATTACTCAACAACTCAACAAAGATGGTCAACCAATATCGAGCTGGTCAAATTTCGTAAAATTTATGATTTGATTTTTATTCTTACATGAGAAGTAAATTTGAATCTCCTTACAAATGGAGAAATAAGCTTTGCAATTAATTTTACGAAGAGATACCAAATGAACTTAAAAGAAGAAAAATGATGTCGATCAGATGAGTACTGTTTGGTTTTCTGGTTAACATTTCCGAGATGCTCATGTATACATTTGACTTAGATTTAATAAGAGCTTCAAAAGGGGTCCCGAATCCAAATTTTGCTCTATACTACTCATTCCGTGTTCATTTCATTACTTTGATCATTGCCCACAACTTTTCTCGTTTGACCGCCCAACCTGCCGTTGAATAGATTAGTATTACCATCACCAATTATATCATGACCAGTCCACTCTCTTTGGTCATTATATCAGCCGCATCCTCTTACCTGACTTACCACCTCAACCAAAGGGTACTTCTTCCTCCTTCACTCTCTCAACTTCCTTCTGCACATTCATGGCTGACGATATTGATGTTCCTCAGTATTTCGTATGCCCTATATCCCTTCAGATCATGACAGACCCTGTAACAGCCATTACAGGCATCACATACGACCGAGACAGCATCGAGCACTGGCTATTCCACGCCAAGAACACCACCTGCCCTGTAACCAAACAGCATCTTCCCAAAGACTCCGAGTTAACTCCTAATCACACGTTACGCCGTTTGATCCAGGCATGGTGCACAGACAATGCCTCTAAAGGCGTGAATCGAATTCCGACTCCGAAACCACCTCTCAGCAAAGCTCATGTCGTGAAGCTGCTCAAGGACTTTCCAGACCCGCAGTTCCAGCTGAAAATCGTTCGAAAACTGGAGCTTCTTGCTACCGAAAACGAAGGTAACCTAAAATACATGGCGGAAGCCGGTGTGGCAAAAACAATGCTGTTATTCATCGTAACATGTTATACAAATGGTAGGGTTGATGGTCTGGAAGAAGCTCTCAGCGTGCTTCACTTTGTTCGGATTCCACCCGATGAATTAAATCATCTTTTGTTAGAGAACAATCACATTATGGACTCGTTGACGTGGGTTTTGAGCCGCGAGATGGAGAACCAAATCGCGGTGAACACGCAAGTCATGTTGGTGCTCAAGTCCATGATTCAGAAGGTGAGTTCAAGCGTGCTAGAAACTCTCAACCCTGAATTTTTCAGGAACATTTTAGGGGTTTTGAGAAATGGTGCCGTCACGCAACAAGGCATTAATGCGGCTCTACAAGTGATTCTAGACACTTGCCGCTGCGGAAGCAATCGAATCAAATTGGTTGAATCCGGCGCAGTTTATGAGCTCGTTGAGCTCGAATTAGGTGGTGCAGTTCACGAAAAGAAAACTACTGAGCTCGTTTTGGGGATACTATTCCATTTGTGTTCTTGTGCGGAAGGGAGAGCTCAGTTTCTTGGTCATAAAGCAAGCATATTAGTAGTGTCCGATAGGATCTTGAAGGGTTCGCAGGCGGCCGACGATCGAGCTGTTCTGATCCTCTACTTGATAAGCAAGTACTCTGGAAATAAGATGGTGCTTCAGGAAATGTTGGAGTTTGGAGCAGTGAAGAAGCTTATAATGTTGATCCAAGTCGACTGTGCTCCATATTTGAAAGAAAAAGCAAGGGAAATTCTTAGTTCACATTCTGGTGAGTGGAAGAACTCACCTTGTTTTCCTCGGAGCTCTGTCACAGGTCATGATATATATTGATGATATATATAGAACGTGGTATTTATTCATCTAGTCAATAAGTGATGAAGCAAATTATGTTCAAATACCATTAGATTTATATGCAAGCATGACAAATATATGCATTCATATAGTTCTAATTAAATGGTGATTGAACATTTTCTTGTATCACATTAATCGTTAATACATGTATTGATAGATATATGATCTTTGTATCTATTTATTTAAACTGTTTATCCATAACAACTAAACGAATTTTGTTAGACAATACAAATTGAATGTATGAAAGAATCAGAATGAGCACACTTCTGGCAATAATACGTGATTGTAACAAACGGGTACCGGTCTATGACTTTTGCTTAATATTAAAGGCAATAAATTTTTTTTTGGTCAATAATATTAAAGGCAACAATTAAATCCACCCCATATTATTGTTTAGTACTTCTGGGATTGCCCTACGAAGAATATGGACAACAGTAGACTTAATATTTTATTATTAGCTTATGAAACATTCTTCATCTAGAAATTCAGAAATCGTTTTAACTTTTAACCATTAATTCACGTTGAATGCGGTTATTCATTTTATTTTCCTTAGTTCACCCTATAATTATTATGATTTTGAAATCAAAAACTGTTGTAGAGTATGAGAATACGAGAGAAAAATGTCTACTCATCTCATTGATATTATGGCCTTTATATAGACACATTACATAGAAAAGCCATGTACATCAGGGTTTGATATCTGACAGATATTCTAGTCTAATAAGTTGAAGATTTGGTCAAGACACATCATCAAAGATAGAAATGTAAATTCCTTCAACACTCCCCCTTGTGTTACGTACCAGAATCACATAGCGCATGAACGCTGTCTCGGTAAAAACCTTGCCAAGTAAAACAAAAACTTCTTGTGTAAAAACAAAAGACTTGGTCGAAGGGAAAAAGAGCACAACGCGTCAACTACAACTTGAAATGTAAAACATGTGTCGTAGACTCCCCCTGATGTCTACATAATCAACTCCCATTAATAATCAATCAATCATGGAGTTCAGATAAGCGACGCATATGAATACTTCGCACATGCTTTTCAAGAGTATATTTGGGTAGAGACTTGGTAAACAAATTTGCTACATTATCCTCGAAACTCACTTGGTTCACCTGGATATTCAAAAGCTGTTGCTATTGTTGATTGTAGAAAAACTTAGGCGAGATATGTTTAGTATTATCACCCTTGATGAATCCTAACTTCATTTGTTCAATGCATGCTGCATTGTCTTCATAGATGCAAGTTGGTGCTTCAATGGTAGATGTCAATCCACTAGACTCTCGAATATGAGTTATTACAAAGCGAAGCCAAAAACATTCTTTGACTGTTTCATGTAGTGCAATAATCTCTGAATGATTCGAGGAAGTAGCAAAAAAGGTTTGCTTCGTAGATCTCTAAGAAATCGCCGTAGTTCCCATGATAAACACATACCCAGTTTGGGAACGTCCTTTGTGTGGGTCTGACAAATACCCAGTATCAGCAAAACTGACTAACACGTCATTCGGTGTCTCAGCATAAGGGACAATGCCACATTGCGTCAATTTTGAGCTAGATTGAGCTTTGGAAGCTAGATTTTGGTTGAGAGCTAAAATCTGCTTAATTGCGGCATTAGAAACCCTCGAGGACGCGTAGGGGCTCATCCGTACGGGGCAGGGGCTCGACTGCAGCGCTGCACACGTAGGGGAGCGGCAGGCGCACCCAAGGGCGCGTTGGCGTGCGGCAAGATGCGGCAAGGGCGCGCTAGGGGTGCACTGCATGCTGCTCGCGTAGGCAGACTGTGGCAAAGGCTCGACAGGGGCGCGCCCTTGCGTTGCCAAGCTGCTGCCCGACATGGCAGGGGCCCTTAAGGGCTTAGTCAAACTGCCTGCAATGCAATCTTTAATTGAAACATCAACATTCATGTTCTCAACATCAATTTTTTAAGAGAAAAACAAGCCCAAATCAATTGAACACTTTAAGTACCTGAAGATGTGCTTAATACCAGTCCAATGACTTTGCGTTGGCGCAGAGCTAAACTTAGCTAACAAGTTTACTGAGAATGCAATGTCTGGTCTTGTGCATTGTGCCAAGTATAGGAGAGATCCGATAGCGCTTAGGTACCGAATTTCTGCTCCAAAGACTTCCTCATCCTCCTCTTTAGGACGGAATGAGTCCTTTTTGATATTCAGACTTGGGACGGAATTGTCTCCTCATAGTCAATTCCAGGGCGTTAAGAAAATCCTTGCGCCACGAGTCGCGCTTTATAGCGCATTACTTCATGTTTCTCATTCTGCTTCCAAACAAAGACTCATTTATGTCCAACCGGCTTCACATTCGGTGGGCATACCACTACCGGACCGAAAACTTGCCTTTTCTCTAGAGAATCTAGTTCAGCCTGGATTGCTTCCTTCCATGTTGGACAATCAACTCAACGTTGACATTCTACAACGGAGCGTGGTTTAATTTTATCATCGTCGATAATCACATGAGAGACGAAATAAGCAAAACCATCATCAATAGTCATGGAACTTTATTCCATCATACCGTGTGCATCAGTAAACATTAGTGAGTTTTCTTTGTTCTCCAACATCAACATTGAATCTGAGGCGTCTCCTAGATACGCTAACATTAATTCTTAAACATAACAATAGTCAGAGACAATCTCATGTGAATGATTCACAATATTGATGATGAGTGAATCATTTTGTGCCTTACTGTCCCTCCTTTTACGTGGCACAGTATCTACTGAACCAATAGGTCTCCCCTCTTCTTGGTAGGAGCCAAGGTCGCGGCCACACCGCCACCATGAGCGTCCAGCGCGTCTAAGACGTCATTGCCGAACCCAGGTGCGACCAGTAAAGTTCCTCTTGTGAGGACTTTTAACCTTGTAGGAACATTTGCAGCATGTATAATTGATTTTGTTACTTTCGCGATATCGATAAATGAGTCAGGCATCAAATATGCAACTCTACAAAGATCGAGAATACGCTGAACTTCTAAATCACTGTCAAAAGTGCGGGGATCATAATGAGACATAGTGGGGTTAGACCACGTTAATTCTCGACGTTCAATTGGAACGGGAACGGCCATGTCTCCCCCTAACGGCCGGAAAAATGTCTCGTAAAAGCGACAATCTACGAATCTCACAATAAATAGATCTCCTGTCAAAAGGTTCTAAATAGCGGACAATCGTAGGATGTTGATAGCCAACATAAATACATAATCGTCTTTGAGAACCCATCTTAGTACGTAGTAGAGGCATACTAGGCACATAAACTGCGCAACCAAATATGCTTAAGTGTGAAATGTCAAGCTCATATCTAGTTACCAACTGGTACGCACTAAATGGTTGGGTTGCAGTGGGTCTAAAACGACAAGTTGGTGAGCATCACCAAGGCATGTGCAATCAATTGTAAGTACTTAATTGTAGCTTCTGCAAGACTATTTTGTGAATGCACATGGGGTACGGGATGTTTTACTTCAATCTCGATAGACATGCAATAGTCGTCAAAAGACTTAAACGTAAACTCTCCAGCATTGTCTAATCGAATAGACTTGATTGGATAATCAGTGTGGTGAGCCCAGAGTTTAATAATTTGATATAGGAGTTTAGCAAATGCAGCGTTTCTTGTGGATAGTAAAGCAACGTGTGACCAACGCGTTGATGCATCAACCAAAACCATGAAATATCGAAATGGTCTGCACTCTGGTTTGATAGGTTCATAAATATCACCTTGGATCCTTTATAAGAATGAAATGTTTTGTTTAGAATCACAAGCAAAATATGGTCTTGCATTCAATTTGGCTAGTGAATTAATAAGCTTTGCAAAACGAGTGGTGAGCATTAGAGATAGCCATAGAGGCATTTGGAGTCTCGGCAATGGCCTTGGAGGTCGAGCCTATGGCAAGGGCATCATGCACGGCCACGTCACCTATTTCGGTGGAAGGAGGAGCTCCAACACGCTTCAGTGCTTAGAAAAATGGATGTCAATGTGAATTCTTGAGAATTCAGATCATTATGTCACATCCGGGATATCCCAGACGATCATGCCAAAGCTTGTATAAGTCAGAGTCACAAAAGTTACGAGAAACTGTAGAGGATTCGATGATCCTGATGGTTGTAAGATACAAACCCCTAGTTTGACTCATGAGCTTTTCTAAGATACGTTTACGCCCACAGTCATTAGAGGTGATAAACAAAAACTCTTGTCCATTCTCATTGAACATTTTCTAGGTGAAATCTGTTGGCACGAATGTCTCTTAATGATAGCAAGGTTCGAGTAGCCTTAGGCGCGTAAAACGAGTCAATGACATGTATCATTGTGTCATTAGGCAACAAGAACTGCGCATTGCCTCTGCCTTGAATTACATGCGAGGAACCAATCATGGTTGTCACTGAGGATTTGTGAGGCACAAAGTCCGTATATAACAGCCTATTCCTCAGAATAGTGTGGGTAGTCCCACTGTCAGCTAGACACTCAATTTCGTCACGAAACATCTACACAAATATGTTAAATTAATTAGTCTTGGATCAAGACAAGGCGAACACTCTAATTAAAGATAAAGGGGTTAATCAAAAATTTAAACTAAGTTGGAACCCGAATGAGTACAATTACACGGCATGAAAATTACTTTTGCATGTGGTTGACCTAGAGGGTCGGCAGCAACACCAAAAGTGAACTAGCAGTGTGCTCGTAGCGCTAGCAGACATCAAGGGCCAGCTAGGGGCTCACAGGGGCTCGGCAACTCGCTTAGCGAAAGCAGCAACGCGATAGGACTCGTGCAAAGGCGCGGTAGGGCGTGGTCAAGGGCTTGTTCGTGCTTGGGACACACAAGGGCGCGGTCAAGGGCGTGACACGGCAAGGGCGCGTAGAGGCTTGGCTTGTCCAGGGCTCGGTTGGACAGGGGTGCGGCCGAGGCTCATCCGGGGCTCAACGAAGCTCAATGGCACCTAGCGACATGCAGGGGCGCGGTAGGGGCCCTGCTGTAGGCATGGGCTCAACAGGGGCCCCTTAGGGGCTAACAGCCTACACTAGTGCTCGGCATGCTGCGACAAGGGCCCTCTAGGGGCTCAGGCAGCTGCCCATCGCACACATCAAGCCTCAGGGACACTCAGGGGCGCCTTAAGGGCGCTGTGACACTACCAATACACGGTAGCTTGCTGTCTTGGTGTATTGTCGCCGATTTTTCGCAATTGTTCTCATGGCATAGTCTCCTCTTTAAGATGAATCGGTTAAGTGAGAAGTTGTAAGTACGACTCATGATACACTTGTATTTTAGTTGTTTATCCAATAAAAAAATTAATCGGTAATTCATTACAACAAGAAAGAAAACCTCTCCCTCCACAAAAACAAGAAAGGACACCCATCCAAATACAAATTTTACTATACTTCCAACTATGACTATCAACCCAAAACATTTCGACTCCATCCTTAAGTTTGCTTCCCTCTCCATCTCAAGCATACCTCGTCTAATAATCCAAATTGCCAAACTTCATAACTTTAACAATTCAACATCATCTTGCCAACATACCAATTAACCGAAACTTCACAAATAACATTTATATCAACTCCATCTTTTATATTGATCTAAAAATGGCTCTCCACTCCACCATCCCACCTTAATCAACTTCAAAAGAATGACTTCTAATCATCACCAACTTTCCAACTTTCTGGTGTCCAAGTATAGCAATACTAATTACACAGTAAAACATGGACTTGGCATTTGTTGCACCCTGCCAACACCACTTTAATAGTCAACTTTCAATATCTAACTTCCAACTTCAAGAACAATGATTTCCTTTCTCAAATATTGATGCAAAGCCAACATAAACCAAACTTCTTAAACCGCTAAGGATACCCAAAATCATCAAAGAAACCAATGAACTCAAAACGAACAGTAAAACTCCAATTGCTTCAATCCTGACCAAATTCGAAACCAAACATCTGTAATCACTCATATGAATTCAATATACTAACTGAAGCCAGAAAACAACCAAAATAACTGCCGCCACCGCCATGCACAGTGTCACACACGGCGGTCCTCCACTACCTAAAACCAACTTCATCATGTCTCAATCAAACTCAATTCCAATTATAGAAACAGGTAGAGCTCGACAAATGCACCAAGTTTCATACCTTGATCGAAATCAAATGTCGCCGGAAACCATGGATACTCGCCGGAAAACTCAAACCACTCCCCTGCATCAATTCTTACTCACCACTGCTCGTCTCGACATATTGAAGCCACATGGAGGTTCTCTAGGTCAAGGTGAAACTACTACCACCTGCCATGCACGCCACCGTGACAAGAATCGGAAACCCGATCGGAAACCTAGAAATTCTTCTCTTGCTCGATTCTCTCTCACCCGACTTCTTCTGAAGAAACTGAGGACATAGGGAAGACTACGAGGACGAGAGGAAGCTTCCAGTACCATTCATGCTCGCCACCGTCGTCGGAATCAGAATCTCACCAGCTAACCCAGAAAACACTTATCTCCTTGTTTTCTCTCTCGCAGGAGCTCCTCTTCAAACACGAAGGACGTAGTGAGGTTGGGGACGGCGAGACAGAGGCATGGACACCAGCCTTGTGCCGGGAGGTGGCCGGACGAGGGAGGAAGGAGCTGAGCTCCATCGTAGCTCGGGACGCATCGTGGTTGGTCTGAGACGAACTGATCCAGTCCAACCCTTGTATACTGAAATCGACCGCTGAGATCAAACGGTTTAAAGATCAACAGCCCAGATGTAGCCATCTCTAATTCTATTTTTAATTAAATTTTACATAATACCAACTTCCAAAAATCATTAAAAATAGTTCCGATATCCAAACGGTCCTCCGAAAAATCCTACGAACTCATAATGACCTTAATCCTATGGGCTCAAAAGAAAAATTTTGACAAACTAAAAATTGAAATAATTTTCGAAAGCCACAAAAAATTAAAGAATAATAGATATTGAAATAAAAATAGCTCAAAAAATAATTCTCCTTTTAAAAATAGAAAACTGAAATTTTAAGATGTTACACTTACACTGTGAACAAGCTAAGCAGATACACGAGTCTGGAGATATGCATTGGCAAGCGATTGTTTGGGTACTCAAGTACTTAAGGTATAGTCGAGGTAATGGGCTGCATTATACCAATTATCCAGCTGTCCTAGAAGGATACAGTGATGCAAACTGGATTTCTGACATGAAAGACTCAAAGTCCACTAGTAGTTATGTGTTTACATTAGGAGGTGCATCAGTGTTCTGGAAATCGTCTAAACAGACAATTATAACCAAATCCACAATAGAGTCTGAGTTTGTCACACTAGACAAATGTGGGGAAGAGGCAGAATGGCTACGAATTCATAGAGGATATTCCATGATGGATAAAACATGTGCCTGCAATATGCATACATTGTGATAGTCAATCTGCAATTGGCAGGGCACAGAGCACGATGTATAATGGTAAGTCTAGACATATTCGTCGAAGACATAATACCATCAAGCAACTACTCTCTACTGGGGTTATCTCTATTGACTATGTGATGTCAAAGGATAATATTACGGATTCGTTAACCAAAGGGTTAAACATAGACCTAGTTGATAAATTATCGACGGGAATGGGACTAAAGCCTATAAATTAAAAAAAAAAATTTGCAGTGGACACCCAACCTCTAGGTAACTGGAGATCCCAAGATCTAGGTTCAAAAGGGAAAACCAAACTACAGAGACCATGTCGGATCACTGCGGGTTGTTCATGTCCATTCCTATGATGAAAACAGTGATGCCCGTAAGGAATAAGGTTAAGTGACAACTTTTGATGATGCTTATGTGTCAAAAATTTGAGCGGAGTAATACGGGTTGTTCTTAATTAAGAAATTACCTATGTAAAAGAGAAGTGAGGCCGCTTCTAAAGGAATTGTTTAGAGCACAATTCTTATCAAAACTCTTGCAGAACCAGACGTGTTTCCAGGGCCAAAATGGACACAAAAGTAAGAACTGTAAAGTACCAGAAAGACTCCTATGTGAGGTATGTTATCATTTACATAAATGATGAACAATTCAAAGACATCGCGTCTACTGTCTAGTTAGTAAAGTCGGAACACTTTCACAAGACAAGGTTCAAAGGGTAAAACCTACATATCCTAAGCAGATTTCAACCGTAGAAATCTATCACCAAGTCTATCGAGTCGCCAATTTCATTCATGTGGGGAATTGTTGGGAAAAATGGTGAAAATCACCTTTTTATTTAACCATTTTAAATTGGATAATTAAAGTGGGATATAGGGTGAATGAGAATAGTCACCCAAACTTGAATACTTGGAACGGTTTTATACTTTTCACCTTCCATAGTTGTTTGGATTCTATAGCATCATAAGATGTTAAATGGAATGGATGTGGTGTTATGAAAGGTTGTAACATTACAAGGTTTTAACTACACCAGGGTGAAAGGGTTGTAACTCATGAATTCATATTCATGACATTCAAGTGATTCTAAGGTTTCCCCATGTATAAATAGGTGACCTCTTCCCTCATTCTATATACACCAACTCAAAATCTTCTCCTCCTATCTTGAGTTCTCTCTTTCTCTAGTTTTAGCTTTCTAGTGATAGAAAGAAGGTACAACAAGTTCCTCGGGTATTCTTGGTAGCAGTGCAGCTCCAAAAGCACAAGAGGTCATTGTATCCTGAGAGACAAGTGTCATCAGGCCTTTTGCACCGAGAGAGGAGGCATAATTTGTCTTAAGGAAAGTGTGCACACGACTCGACTTCAACTTTTTTCTCTCCTCCTACATCCGAGTTGGTAACATTGATGTTCTTCATGTTCATCTTTTGTTCTTGATTTTACAATTATAATTATTTATTTTAGTTATAAATTAGATTTATATGAATATATATTTGCAATATCTATCCTTGTTCTTACATGTACATGTAGATCACAAAGAAGCTCTGAGTTTGGTATGTCCAGTTCAGATCTGGGTTGGTCAGCATTGGTTCTGGATAGCAAAGTAAGAGGTGTGCATGGTGAAAGGTTGGCGGCGGTATTCCATGAGAGCAACTGGTATGGTGGTTGCATATCTCAACATGCATAGGCTTAGGCTAAGAACTTTGTGGGCCTAGCAGAATACTAATATTTCAAAACACCATGTCGATGTTATGTAAATATTGAGGTCGATCATGAGGGCGATTTCTCAAACTGTTGGTTTAGCTAGGCACAATGTGATATATATATATATATATATATATATATATATATATATATATATATATACACGGAGCCATTCCAAAGAAGACGTCCGCACAGCCCTTAAAGTGCGGACGTCCCTCCGTTCTTCACCGGACGGCTCTGACGACGGCGCGCCTCCACCCGAGCGGACTCCAGCGGCGTCCTCGATCACTTTCTCTTCCCAGCGAGATTGATTTGAAGGTTTGGGCAGCAACCACCACCCAAAACTTCAGACAAGATCGATCTCGCCGGATCGGAAAACTGGAATTCCGTGGACTCACCGGGGAGAGAAAGTGATCGAGGACACCTCTAGAGTCCGCTCGGGTGGAGGCGTGCCGTCTCCGGCGCCGAACGGTGGAGAACGGAGGGACGTCCGCACTTTAAGGGCGTGCGGACGTCCGCCTCTGATCCGGACTGTGTGTGTGTGTACAGAGCTTCTCAGCTGTGGACGTCTGCATTTATTCTTACGGTGCGAATTTTCACTTTACACTCAAATATTCACATCTCCACACTAATGTATAGATCATTTATGCAAAATTTTAGCCAATTTAATTATCATTAAGGCACTCAAAACTACGTTTTTCTGTTATAAACATAAAATGTTCAAATTCGATAGAATTATGTTCATCCATTGTTTGAATCAAATTTGAGTGCCTCAATGATAACCAAATTGGCTGAAAATTTACAAATATTATCTATACATTAGTATCTAAAAATTAGACGGTGGAGATGTGAAAATTTGATTGAAAAGTGAGTGTAAAGTCCGCACCGTAAGAATAAATGCGGACATCCACACCTGAGAAAATTCCAATGAGGGATCCCTTTTTGTTTATTTCTAGGGATAGGTCCACACTCTTAGATCTGTTTTTTTAATGGGCTTAGATGACTGAGATTAAAACAAAAAACTTAATACTCATGTCAAACCTATACTATTCAATATTATTAAAAATAAATCTCTCATTTGGATGATTTAACGATCACCAAATTTTCTGAAGATTTATATAAATGATCTTCTTATATAGCCCAACGAACTGAACGGTGGAGATTTAATTTTGTGATCGAAAAGTTTGTTATTTGATCTATCCCTAGAAATGAACAAAAAAGGGATCTCTCATTGGTGTGTGTACACACCAACATTCTTAACGTTGCTTTTAGGTTTATATATATATATATATATATATATATATACACACACATATATGGAGCGGACGTCCGCACCGTCCTTAAAGCGCGGACGTCCCTTCGTTCGCCACTGTCCGGCGCTGACGACTGCGCGCCTCCACCTGAGCGGACTCCAGCAGCGTCCCCGATCACTTTCCCTCCCCGGCGAGTCAGCCGAATTTCAGTTTTCCTACGAGATCACCCAAAACTTCAAACAAGATCGATCTCGCCGGAAAACTGAAATTTGGCGGACTCGCCGGGAAGGGAAAGTGATCGGGGACGCTGTTGGAGTCCGCCCGGGTGGAGGCACGCCGTCATCGTCGCCGGGCGGTGACGAATGGAGGGACGTCCGCACTTTAAGGACGGTGCTGACGTCCGCTCCACATCGTTTTCGTGTATATATATATATATATATATATATATATATATATATATTCGTTAGCGAAGAAAACATGTTGTAGTGGGTTTATACATCCATTTAGACAGTTCTAGTTCCACCTTGATTTGGCTCACGTGTCGTAAACCTAAAAGCAACGTTATGTTTTCTTCGCTAACGAAAACCCCACTATAGGATTAGGGTTGCTGCAAAAGCACCCGCAGCTTTCATGCATGTATGTGGACCTGAAATCCTTTCAGTTCTTAGTCGAAGTTGAATATGAAACTAAGAAAATGTTGCATTTAGATTGACGGAAGAATGAAGACATCTCTCTGCCGCCGATGTATTCTCCTGATTTTTCAATCTGAACTGACATTGTTGTTGTGTGAAATGATGTACTTGGGAAACGATCGAGGCCAGGTACTCTCATGGCCTGTTAATATAGTTCCAAAGCTTATCCAAGTTGAATTGTTCACGAAATATTTTGGTTCGTTGGATGTGTGTACGTAGCTTATTTACTTCATTGGAAAGGCTTGAGTTTGCCCCAAGACGAGCATATATAGATTGTGCTGAATCGAAACAGTCAATCATGTCAATTCGTATAAAGATTCTGGGAAAATTCTACAATACTTTACCTGTATATCTTTCTTTTTTTTTGTCTGAACTTTACCTGTATATATATCATACATACACACAAAATATATTTTTTCTGTTCGTATACCCAAGAATCTTAATTATGACAAGGATCTTAATTAGTAATGTACGTTTATAGCTACTGCTAATTGAATCATACAAAAATTTACTGTACTTTTAGCTAATGTTCAATATTATTCTTTTTAAATGTCATATATTGTTCAAGTTTTACCATGTCGACTAAATCTTCCATTGATATCGATGCTAATTCAGCCCATATTTTGTTTGATGATTACATTAAATTGGGATAGTACGTTAAAGGTTCAGATTCTTTTTGCTTTGATCACTATCTGCCTGTCAACCGTTGTTAAACTGTATCTAACCTTCTAATATGAACTGTTATCCAAGCTCACATGCAGAGCATCCACAAGCCAAGAGATACGTACGTACACATCTCAGCATGTAGTATATGTCTAAACTTCTATTTCAAAAAGATTGCTTAAAATTCTCAACAATCTTTCGCAAGTTTTAGGTACTTTGTAAGCAATGCTTAAAAAAATCTCTACAATCTTTCGCAAGTTTTAGGTACTTGTACCTGTAGTGCAATTCTATTCTTGTATGCAGGACGTACTGTGATCGTAATCATACTCTAGAGTAAGGATTGGAACATTATATATCAAACCCTAACCTTCACTATCGCCTTAATGTACCTCTTACAAGGAGCATTCTCCGAGATGTAGTTAAAAATGTTTTTAATTTGTCTTTTATTTCTTCCATAATTTGATTTGATAAAATGCTTTTTATGGCAATGATCAGACAGCTCATCGTTTTACATGGAGACGCATCAGAACCCCATCATAACAATCTGATAATGAGGTTTAGAAACGGACAAATTTTCAGTTGGACGAGCGTATAGAATTATTGAAACTTAAGACATCACAAAATTTGCTTTGGTTAAAGATTAAAAGAAACAAAAAAAGCAGATTTTCCACAAAGTCGGTGATGATTATGTTGAAGCTTCTACGTACTACTCTTAGTCTGACTGAAATCAAAACCATTGAAAATATATATGATTGAATCCCAGGTACAACTGGCTGATCAAGACGTACATGTGGCAACTGGTTAAATGGTTGACATTTTGTTAAACACAAATTCTCTCAAGATTAACTTGTTAATTACTTCAATTTCAAAAAGAGTTTTGATACTTCATAATTTCAGTTTTGAGTTGTGGTCTTATACCGTAGATGTTATCTGTTCAAATCAAATGTGAATGAACATTTTAAATATCAATATATATTAATATAGAAATACATTTCTAGTACCGTTTGGTCTAGTATTATAAGTCTTTCCTTATAAATGAAAGGTCCTGAATTCAACTCACAATAGACTCATTGTAGCATATTAGTTGTTTATCTGATAAAAATTAAAAAATAAATACAAAAAAACTAAAATGTCCGTCAGGTTTTTAATAATTTCAAAATTAAACCCAGCTTAGTTGGATATATATTCAGCTTCAAGAACAGCAAGTGTGCAAGTTGAGAGGCAAGAAGCATGCAGGTCCACAGACGAGTAGGATTGGGGATGAAATTAAGCTGAAACATGCACGTCCACTTCCATATGTCTCACTCTCAGCCCGGCCGGCCTCATCAAGAATAATCAAAATCCTTCTCAAAAAAAAGAATAATCAAAATCAAATTTTAAAGCTAGCTAGCTTGTTGATTGATGGATAAGAATAAACCGGCGCTGGTGTGGCTGGCGGTGGCGGACTACTCGTCGACGCTTCGTGCACACGTTTGCAACTACGTATTACTACCACAAAACGTCCAGCCTTGACCACTCGAGCTCTTATTCCTGTGGGCGTTACCTAGCAGGTTAGCTCCCGTTGCTGTAGTACTACTTAAGCATAGCGGCTTACTGGGTGGGATTTAATTAGGGCACGCGAGCAAAATATGCCGTGGCTGACCGCGAAGAGGCAAGTCAAGTCATCATTGCCCATCCAATACACAACCACTGCATTAGGGCATGGAGGAGCTGATGGGACTTAATTTGAAGCATGCATGCATGCATAACGATGGCTCTTGCGTCATGCATTTCATCACTTAATTTGAAGCTTCCTCTTGTGATTAATTAGATTCAAATCGATGGGTTAATTAAAGATACAAGTATACTTTGTGAAAACAATATATACAAGCCAAAGTCTAAAATATTCAATTTCAGTAAGTACATATCAAGGTTTTATATCCGAGTATTTAATATTGTGTTTCAATTGATCCACCTATTTTTAAGTCATTCGTGAAGATGCGAGAGAATTCTCCGTGAAAGAAAGACGTGGAAACTAATTTTGCCTTAAACTCATTCTTAAATGAACGATGATATCCAAAATTCTCATACTCTGCATCGATAACAAAATTCATCTTTCAAACTTAGAACATCTCTAATAACTTTCTCATTTTCTTAATTAAACATATCAATTTTGAATATATAGGTCCAACATTTTCTCATCTCATTCTTCAAAATAGGGATAAAGAAGAAAGAGAAGCATTAATTCCCTAAATTTGTAGCAAAACCTTCTTTCCCTAAATTATCGAAATTACCATTATCATAAATTCCTCACATACTCCGATGAGAAGAATAAAATATAAAATATATTATTGAGTACTTTATTGTTATAATAAGGTATACAATATTTCTTTTTTGTTATAATTATTAAAAATGATACAAAATATTTAATAGTAGTAATAAATGCTAAAATCTCTAAAATAGGGAAACTGTTGGAGTTAGAGAATTTTTTTTTTAAGATTTTGACTTTTGCTTTCCCAGTACATGCTACAATATTTTAGAAAAAATTTAGAAAAATTGTTGGAGATGCTCTTATAATAATACATACTACATAGTCTCATCTATCTGTACTCATTTATATATTTGTCCTATAATATCAAAGTATGTTCACAGGAAAGGCCATGATAGTTGTGATTACAAATGTTACTATCATTTTCACTATTTGTGACAAATGTGAACAAATATTATGAACTAGTATCTATATATCCTGACCTTTACATTAAAATAATAAACATGAAGTTGACCTAATTTTTTTTTTTCGTTTTGGTTTAATAGACGTTGTTCTACGTTTTAGCATTGTTTGCAATGTTTAATTGAACCGTACGATGACAAAATCAACTGTGTGGTGTTCAAGTTAATTGCCTTCAAAACCTAGTTGTTATTAATTAATCTACTAGTGAACATGCATACGCATTTGCGTTTCAGAATGCGTTATATATATATATTCTTATGCGACTTATACAGGGCCAACAGCTTTTATTTTTCTTTTGTAGAGTGATTCTCATTCAACAAATTAAAGTTTGAAGTTCTATTGTATTATCGTTATTGAAAAGCTTGCGGAGAAGAAGAATTCCACTTTCCCTCTGGTTTGTTTCCCGTTAACTAGCTACTTCAAGTTAGATAATTCCTAGCCGTTATTATTTACCAATCAACTTTTTTTCGATGAAATATTATTTACCTACTACTTTGGAGCTTTTACCATATTTCCAGCAATGAACGCAAATGATTGTGCATAATGATCCATGGCATCAGACCTCCAAGTATGAAGTATTCACCACCCTCCCTTTACTTATTTGATAAAAAACAATGAAGCAATATATACTTCGAGTCGTTTTCTACGTACGTACAGATATATGAACTTACAAACGTATATATACCTTCAGAGATTGACTAGGACAAACGCACATGTCTTTCATCATCCAGATCACATATATATCAGGCGGTCCAAATTTTCTTCCATGTGCCAAAATTAAACTCTGTGTTGGTCAATTTTAATTCCAAGTAAACCCTAGAGGAGTGAGAGCAGCAGCAGCCAAGATTGTGCAAAGAAGCACAGCTTTGCCCCCACACCCCATTACAATTTGTCGGCATTTAGAAAAGGCACGAGTTAGAGAGAGAAACCCAGAATTGAGAAAGCTCTCGGGGCCAAGTTTTTCTACATAGAGAAAGTCAAAAGGGTTGCGATTGCAATCCTTCATCTTATGACCTGGTAAAGTTCATCCATCTTGAGCCTTTCAAATACCACATTAGAAAAAGTCTTCCTCTCCTTCTACTCTCTTCTCAACGCTCTCGTATTTCCCGTGTTTTGACTTTCGTATAGTTGAAGAATCCTAGTCTTCAGCTCACCTATATATAACTTCTTCAACCCCGTTCACAACTTCATCCTTCTCCAACCAACGTTAACCAACACCTTCAGCAACAGCAACAGCAGACCCTTTCTCTATTAGCTTCTCTCATCGACCAAATTAATGGAAGAAATCGACGTTCCATCGTTCTTCATCTGCCCAATCTCTCTGCAAATCATGAATGATCCGGTGACTATCTCGACGGGGATAACCTACGACAGGGAGAGCATCGAGAAGTGGCTTTTCTCCAGCAAGAACAACACCTGCCCCGTAACCAAACAGGTAGTTTCCGACCCCGACTTGACCCCCAACCACACTCTCCGGCGGTTGCTCCAAGCTTGGTGCACACTCAACGCTTCTCACGGCGTCGAGAGGATCCCAACTCCAAAGCCTCCCGTCAGCAAAGCTGAAATCTCCAAGCTATTAAACGACGCAGCCAGGTCGCCACAGTCCATCACAAAATGCCTCCGCAGGCTTAGATCCATCGCCTCCGAGAGCGAGGCCAACAAAAGATCCATGGAATCCGTCGGCGCGGTTGATTTTTTGGCTTCGGTACTCCTTAAAGGAGATACTGAACAACAGGCAGAAGCACTGAGCGTCCTCTACATTCTTCAAGTCTCGGAATCCTCACTCCAGAGTCTTCTAGGCAAAGAAAGCGAGCTCATCGAGTCGTTGGTAAAGCTCATCCAAAGAGGCACTTACGAGTCGAGAGCTTACGCCGTGATGATGCTGAGATCGATGTTTGAAGTCGCCGATACAATGAAGATGATCAACTTGAGACCTGAGTTCTTCTGCGAAGTAGTTCAGGTCCTGAAAGATCAGATTTCCACGCAGGCCTCAAAAGCCACATTGCAACTGTTGATCAAAGTCTGTCCTTGGGGAAGAAACCGAATCAAGGCAGTGGAAGCCGGAGCCGTTAATGTCTTGATCGAGCTCCTTCTGGATGCTTCACCAGACAGAAGGACTCACGAGATGGCAATGATGGTGCTCGACATGGCTTGTAGCTCGGCCGAGGGGCGGGCCGAGCTCCTCAAGCATGGTGCTGGTCTTGCAGTGGTTTCGAAGAAGATAATGAGGATCTCGAAGGTGGCGAGCGAGAGGGCGGTGAGGATTCTGTTCTCGATTTGCAAGTTCTCGGCGACGAGTAGCGTCTTGCAAGAAATGCTGCAGCTGGGTGTGGTGGCAAAGCTTTGCTTGGTGCTGCAAGTGGACAGTGGGAGCAAGACCAAGGAAAAGGCTCTAGATATCTTGAAAATGCATGCAAGGACATGGAAGAGCTCCACCTGTATACCAAACAATTTGATTTCTTCTTATCCTTCTTGAGATATTCAAACAAGAAATTAAGACCCTAATTAGTTTCTCATTTTAGCAACTTCGATCTTCACTTTTTGTGTACATATATAATTGATTGATTATACGATTATACAAATTAATGATCACGAATTATAGATCCACAAGTGTGTTTCCAACTGATTCGATTGTCTATTCCGTTTTGGTAAATTAGTAATCGATGACATGCCATTTACCCTTCTTTATCAACATCTTTTTCTTACATTCTTAATCATAATCTTCGAATTGATGCACTCAAATACAAATCACACGTATTAAGTAAATCGTGTGTCGCCTAAAGGTTGATAATTGGTTCAAAGCAAGCATATATATTGTTGTCGGATTGTATTGAAGGTCGGAAAATTTAAAGTATGCAGTTCTAACTTGTTTTTTGACATTAGGAATGCTGGTTGCCCTAAACGCTTCTTAATATAAATTTAAAGTATACAGTTCCAACGGAAATATTTCCTTTTTTTTTTTTGGGAAAAACAAAATCATGGGACTTCAAAATCTGGAAATTTCTGGCAGAGAAGTGAATGTGATGGATCATAAATGAAAAGCCATATATTTCATGCAAGTTGTTTGGAATTAAGTTCTGGGTAGCTAGCCTTGATGTTGTTCTTGCAAGTTGATATTGGTGAGAAATGGTCTAAATTGCACCAGCAGTTGCTAGAAAGGAAGGAACTAGGTAGCATGGTTAGTTAGGAGAACGACCGATGTGCTGCTTCTCGCGATCTATAGCGCTAGCTAGCAATGTGGACTTTCTTTGGTTCAAATAGCAAGCAGCCAGCGGAGGCAAGAAATATTAAAAAAGAGTCTACAAGCTTCTTGGAATTGCATTATACAATTCAGATGCCCATCTTTGTGGACCGAATAATAATTTAGGTTTTACATTCCTGTGTACTGCTTGTTTTTACTATTGTTATGGATTCAGAACTGGGATTGCTAAGTTTTATATTTTACGATTAACTTCCTTCTTAGCAAAGAAAAGTACAGCTCAAGATATAACTATTTAACTAAGCGACCGCCCAAACTGATTATTATAATTTTCATGATAATGTATGTGATTACTTGTAAACGTAAGAATTTTATTCACCTGAGACTTTGCTAGCTATGTATGGGACTCGTACGTGAATCTAATCCCTTGTTTCACACCATAAATTAATCAAAAATCCCTTGTTTCACACCGTTAATTAATCAAAAATGTTAAATAGTGTTTGCAAGACGTTCATTTCTATAATCTTGCGAAACATATAAAATGTAAAACTAGTTCATGCATGGCTTTCTGAAAACTTGACTCATCAGGTAATTCCTCTACGGAAACTCATGGAAAACCAAGCATTTTCCTAACTACAAGTCCGCATTTTCCTTACACAAATATAGCTATACACACATGCATATGGATAGAGAACTGGACAAATCTTTCACGTACTATTCAGTATTCACAACAAACATTCGGCTTGAAATAGTTGCGTCTACGTATCCCCCCTAATCCGTTATTGAGTGGGGCATGACCTCCCTTTCCCGTTTTCAGGAAATCGGATGTGATGGAAAAGTTGTTTATTTTCTTCAAGAACATCTTCAGTACATGGCGTGTATATTCACATACATATATGAATGATTAAGATTATATAACATAATATAGAAACACGGTGATCAAACATATGAATTGTTTTGAATGACAAAAATTACACCGTGTATTTACACGTGTGCATAAAAGAGTGTATTTATTGGATTGTTTTATATATTTCATGGATTCCTCATCAAATAATTCGGTGACCCTACGAATATGCAAAGAGATGTATACAACGTAGTCACACTTGTCTTTAGAATGAATAGAGACCATATATATATACTCTTACTTCCCTAATTCATGGAAACAGATTAGCATGCATTTTGAGTCTTTTGACTTATATAACGCATGTTGGTGAAGTAGACATGTAGCTAGATCAATCTTCCGCAAGATACTGTCGCCAACAGAATTGTCCAAACTACGACTAGTAGGAATAAATCACCAGGTACATATGTACGTAAATCAACAAATTTACATACCTCAAACTACCACGTATGTATAAGATTACCGCTTTTTCGGTGGAAACTTAATTGCTTGTAAGAACAAGTGACACTATTGAAAGAGCGAGCTATATTTATCATATAAATCACATATTATGCACAAACGGCGTCTAAAAGAGCAATATTGTCCCGTAAATAAAATAAATGTAGTTGGCACCGGAATGGGATGTGTAGTAGTTGACAAAAGGAAGCTCCCCCCGGACGTGCGCGCAAGACACCGCTTGCAAATAACTAGTAATGCAACACCTGCTAGCTAGGCGTATACTACTGTCAACACCATCCCGAGTCGTGAAATCCAACAATATATCTACGTGATATTAGTTCGAATATTATACAAACTTATAATATATATATATATATATATATATCAGACTTTCTTGACTAAGGATGCATGTTCTTATTTATTTTTATTGTGCAGATTTCTACTTTACGCTCATTTTTCAATCGAATTTTAACTCCACACCGTCTAGTCTTTAGCTACTAAACATGTAGATCATCTATGCAAGTTTTCAGCCAATTTGATAATCGTTAAAACACTCAAACTCGATTAAACCAATGAACGAATTGAATTTTGTCAAATTTGAACCATTCATGTTTATAACAAAAAAACATAATTTTGAGGACCTTAATGATTATCACATTAGCTAAAAATTTGCATAGATGGTCTACATATTAGAATAAAAAGACTTGATGGTGGAGATGTGAAAATTCGATCGAAAAGTGAGTCTAAAGTGGAAATCCACACCATAAGAATAAATAAAGATATCCTTACCTGCGAAAATCTCTATAACATATATTATGGAAGCTCAAATGATCTCCAAATTACATGAAACTTTGCAAAAAATAATTTACACACTATGTTTTAGACACTGAACAGTAGAGATATGAAAATTAGACCTAAAAATAAGCGAAATGAGGAGCACCACACTTTAATTTTAAAGCGGTGTCCTGACTTCTGCACAACCCTTAAATTGCGGAAGTCTCTGATTTCTCCACCTTTAGGTATCGACGACGGCACTTCTCTTGCCGGATGAACACCAGAGGCCTCTAGGACGGCGTTGACATGAAGAAGAAGGTCAAGGAGATCGAGATCAGAGCTTTGGGCAGCAACCTTACTGAAAACTTCAAGACCGATCAAGGTTGGCTGCAAACTTGTAGCCAGCGAGTCCACCGGCAAGAAGAAGCTCAATATCTAGGTCTGCTATCCATCCGACAAGAAGAAACGGCGTCATCAACGCCTGAAGGTGGAGAAATCAGAGACGTCCGCACTTTAAGGGCTGTGCAGATGTCCTCTTCTGTCAGAACGGCTCCGTGTGTGTGTGTGTGTATAGTGTGTGTATCAGGGTCTTTCTAATGAGAGATTTTTTTTTCATTTCTAGGGATAGAGTATTTGACGAACTTCCCGATTACAAAATCACATCTTCACCTTTCAATTTGTAGGTCTATATGAGTAGATCACTGCCACAATTTTTCAGAAGATTTAGTGATCGTTAAGTTGTCCAACATTTTGATTTATTTTTAGTAAAATTGAACGTTTCAGATTTGTCAGAAAGTGTTGAATTTATTATTTAATCTCGGCCATCCAAGATCATTAAAAAACAAATCTAATGGTGAGTTGTTATCCTTATAAATGAATAAAATATATATATATATATATATATATATATATATCCCTCATCGAAATGGCCAATATATATATATATATGAAAACGATGTGGAGCGAACGTCCCTCCGTTCGCCACCATCCGGTGCCAACGACGGCGCGCCTCCATGCACCCGGGTGGACTCCAGCAGCGTCCCCGATCACTTTCCCTCCCCGGTGAGTCCGCCGAATTCCAAATTTTCGGCGAGATCAATCTTGTTTGAAGTTTTGGGTGATCTCGTCAGAAAACTGGAATTCGGCGGACTCGCCGGGGAGGAAAAATGATCGGGGACGCTGCTGGAGTCCGCCAGGGTGGAGGTGTCCCATCGTCGGCGTCAGACGGTGGCGAACAGAGGGACGTCCGCACTTTAATGACGATGCGGACGTCCGCTCCACATCCGGCATGTATGCATATATATATATGTATATGTATATATGCATGAAATGTCATTGATATCCACTTAAGTCATAGTCACTCATCTCATCAGCACAAAATACCAGTCAGCATTTGCAACTTTGTTATGAAAAATCATATCCATCGAATTTAACAATTTTCCATTTCGGTTACCCAACGTGATACGATCGACAGCAGATTAGCAAATCTTTAAACTAAGTAGAATAAAGTCTACTGTTGTACCAAGTCCTAATGTCCTATACATGCATTATGCATGCATATGATACATTTGCATGACTAAATTAAGGTCTAAATTAGCTTCTTCTCTACTCTAGTCACTAGTTTTACTTGTTTAGTGTGTCAAACTTTTAGCCATGATCATCTTAATCGAAAAAGAAAACTTTTAGCCAATGAGATTTTTTCAAAGAAAAAAAAAAAAAAAACCTCCGTCTAAACATTAACACCACATCTTCAAAAACTCGTGTGAAAATCTGCTCATTTGCCCTTTCTTATCCGCTTTATATCGTGATACAATACAGCTATTATAAAATCTGGGAAGTATCGTTAATTTTGTCGTTAACCCACGCCTTCCAATTCATGGCGCAGTAACCGCAATTTGGAGTTTTGTTTCAAAGAAAAATTGAGGTTTTTTTTTTTCTTCCATATCGTTGATTGTTTCATTTCATGAATTTGAGAATATAAATAAATTAAAGTCTTTGGTGTTGGAAAGGAAGAAATTGGTTGATATTTTCATCAATTATTGATTGCTATTGAGTACATGAAATTAGACAACTTGATCAGGATGTAACAATTTAGATAATTTGGGGCTGTGACCACAATCGTTTATTCATCGATGCAAGTGACGTCTGGGATTGTCACTGATCAGTACACGCTAGCTTCTGGTATTGTAATTGCAATGACTCAGTCAAAAAGAGCTAGAAATTTGAGACTAATTCAGTATACATAAGAATTTTTCCGGGCAATTGAACTAGAAGTTTGAGATTAGTTCAAGCCTAACAGTCAAAGTTTTGTTTTGTTTTTCTTGATACATACAACCATGAAATATAGAGATGCAGTCAGACTTACTACAGGAAGTCTCGTCCTAGGTGACTGAAACAACTCATCGCCTAGGACTAAATATTTGTCGCCTAGGATCTTGGCAGACGAATTATCCGTTGTCTAAGTTTCGTCGCCTAAGTGTCGTAAGGTAGACACTTAGGCGACGGAACTAAAGTTAGTCGTCAACTAAGAGAAATCCTACCCGACGGATCTTTTCCTGGCTTGTCGACAAACTCATTCATCAATACGAATCTCTGTCGACTGAATATTTCTGTCGGAAGGATTCTTAGCCGACGAATATGAAATAGTATGTATGTCTACCGACGAATATTACATCGTTCCTAGGCGACGGAATATTCGTCGGTAGAGTTTTAAACCGACGAACTCGTATCAGTTCTTAGTTGACGATCGAGCTTTGTATTCGTTAGATAGATATTATCTTAGGCGACGAATGTTACTGTTTCTGTTACCTAAGTGATTTTTTAAATAAAAAAAATTGTAATTACCTTATTCACTGTTTCCAAAAATTACAAATCAGTAACAATAATCGGGCAGGAAACACTGGATTTGGAAAACATGTTCATATATTAATTGATCATGATAACTAGCCAGATATGGACAAATAATATATATATATATATATATATATTGTTCATATATACAAAATCATGAAGTAGGTAGAAAATTGTTCATACAATAGCTAAACTATGAATGAAGTACTACAAAATCACCAATGTCAATGCTCATTCTCGTCCAATCCTTGGTTGTCGCATAAGTGTTCATCATTGTTCTGTGGGGCTTGTGGAGGAGGAGGAGGTGGCATACCCAAGTGCTCATATATGGCTGCAACTTTGGACTACACAACACTATACATAAACTTCGCACACAGGACACGCTGCTTGACATCTTGGATTTGCTGTTGGGCATGCTCCTCTGATTCTTTTAGTCTCTGCTCATAACGCTTCTGCACCTCTTAGAGTTGCTGCTCATCAACTCTAGGAGGGCTACTATGTGAAGTGGAACAATTTGAAGAATGGCTCAAGTCTCGCTCGCCTCCTTGTCCCATCCCTCTGATCTCCTTCCCTTTCTGAATTTTGAGCACTGTACCTAACACCTCAATTTGTTGGGACTGAACACTTTCCATAATCTCCTCCTCCGTTGCGTCAGGATGTTGTTCCTTAAATGCATCATTTCGTTTATTGACCTCATCAACCATGTCATTCTGTATTTAAAATACATCATTTAATAAACAAGCTTGCTATTCAACTATTTGAGAATGAAGTTGCTAATTTGATCATATATTTACCAACTAAAAAATACAATTTTAGGGACTTCTAAAATAATGAAAGATTTATTTATTTTACTGTTACTTAATCATATGTGCATTTTTATATATGCATAACAGAATCCATAAAACTGCTGAAAAGAAAAGATGTTGAAAATATTTATTTTACTGAAAACATGTTGTAATGATTATGTAAAAGGTATATATATGATCAATAGTAAAAGGAGAGACACTTACATAATGCTTGGTTGTAACTTCATCACCCTTCCTGACATAGGTCTTCTCAAAACCTTTGATTATTGGAAGTTGCTCCCCTTGTATTCTGAGTTCCTCCATTGTGTAGATGATAGGAGATGACCCCGTGTGATGGTGCATAGTCTTCTCCCCACGGTTCCTCATTTCCAAGGAGAGTCTCTAATACACGAAAAAATATTAAATAGATTAGTAAAATATAAGGGAAACAATGAAGGTAATTTAAAAAAAAATTACCTTGAACGCGTCTGACTCGAAGTGCTCGCATAGAAACTCTCACTGGTCCTCTCTCCCAATGAAATCTGAAGGCATGTTAGAGGGCCCTTTCATCATATAAGTTTTGTGACACTAGTACTTCCAGTCCTTTTACCTCTCATGTGCCCCCTTTAGTATCCAATTGAACATTGGCTCATCATTTTCATCTCACTCGTACTTCGGCTAAGTAACAAATTAAAAAAAACTCATGTTAAGCACTGAAAAATAAAATAAAATAATGTAATTAAGTAAATTTACTTTTCAAACTGTTTTCAGTTACTTACCGACATTGCATTCCACACCTTCCACTTCTCTTCCTGATCAAGGTCGTAGAACGTCCTTGCTCTCATTCCCACCAGACTCCGTATGGCGGAACCGATATCATGTGCCACTAAGTTGTTTATCTCCCTCACGCTAGGGCCTTTTACACGGGGGCAATACTCCAGCTTGATCTTCTGCCCCGTTTGTGTAACAATATCCTCAGCCTTCTTTCCAGAACATAAACCCCGCTTCTTTTTCGGGGCCGGAGCTACAATTAATATATATACAAAACATTAGGATATTTAATGCTATAAGAGAACTACATCAATTAATAAACAAGCTTGCTCAACATTTCCATTAGCACCTAAAACAGTAACACTTGAAGTAGTAATGATCACTTGAAAAAAAAATCAGTAGCAATAAGTAGGGGTGCCTACATGCTCACACCCTGGGGCACGCATGCAGCCACTCGGGGGAGCACATGCAGGCACCCTGGGGCGCACATGTAGGCACCTTGGGGAGCACATGCTGGCACCTTGGGGCGCACATGCAGGCACCCCTGCTTAATGCTTACTGCTTACTTCTTCAAAGAGTTTCTGGTTCAATCTTATTATCATCTATCTCTCCCTTGCATTCCAAACTATCCAAAATCACATATATAAATTTCATATGCAAATCATTGTTCTTAGCTTGTTCATAAAGCCAATAATCCTAAATTACCATCATATAACTAGACTTCTTAATTGCACTTAGACTTCTACAATTCACTACAATTCACCAAAGCACACCAAACTCACTACCTACAATTCAACGGCCCTACCAAAACATTTTTAAAAAAAATTTGTATATACAAAACATTAGAATATTTAATGCTATAAGACAAATTCTAATAAATTAATACTAATATAAGAGGAATTAATATATTTATTTGTTGGGCTTCTAACTTTCAAACGAGCGCTGTCAACGATGTGTCTTGCAGATTCGGTTGCCGGTGTAGATGATGGAGATTCCGTTGAACTACTGTCAAAGGTAGGGGGCCGCAAGATCAAGGGGGGAGCCCCTGGTGGGACTGTCTCAGCTAGCTAGCATGGGGGTAGGGTGGCTGCTACTGCTAGCTGAGTCGACGCTCTGCTGTATAGACTCTATCAAAGCACCGGCCTTAGTGGCTCGGTCCTTCCTCTTCCCCATGATCACCATCTTGCACATGAATAACACACAATTGTTAGTCCACAGTAAATGAGTGAGTAACATATAAGATTATGAAAAATATAACTATAGAAAAACATACATAAATAACAAACCACTTGTCCTTTTTCAGCCCCTGATTTTTTCTTTTTAGACTTGATGCATTGTAAATACAAAAAACACTAACAAAATCTGTGAGCCACTTTAGCAGAACATACAATGTGATATTGTTTTTTTTATTGGATAATTAAAAAAAAGAAAAAAAAGAAAGCATAGGCATGCATGAGGAAAAGGTACGGTGCATACATATATGATTAAACAAATAAGGAAAGCTTATGCATGAGAGAAAGGTGCATACATATATGATAAAACAAACAAGGATTAAGTGAAGATTTCATAATTTCTTGATGCAAATTATCAATTTTCAAAAATCATAACTAAATATAGAAAAATCGTTTTCAAGAAATTCCAATTCAATAAGTCTACCTACTGCATAAGGAACAAAAACCGCAAGACTGAAGAAATAACACAGTAAGGAAGTTCCTTATTAAGAGATAACATGCAGGCCTGCCGCACGCCTATGATATACATCACGCCAAACTTACTTTTCCATTAGCTCATAACTTCATGCCATTATACGTATTGCAGCATTGACTGTCTAACTAAAGTAATCGAAGCATTTAATCCATATTGAACTAACACTTATACCAAATTCAGCCATCTATTAACTGCCATCATACACGACCAATACAATAACTACTCAATTACTCATTTCATTCTCACCCCGCGGCAACATTAATTAACTACCATTTATATACACATTGCAGCTAACCTCTGAGCCTCAATCTTCAGAGACCTAAATTAAATCAACACAAAATCCTAACCTAGCGGCTCAAATCCTCCAAAATTTTCCTATCTCAAACAATTCCAAGCTGCATTGCCAATTCAAAAACACCGAAACGTAGAAAAGCAAATCCGCAACCAGATCGGCGAACATAAACCCTAACTTTATACCAAACACGGCGAAGAATTAAGAATAATTACGAACTTGGCTTAGAAAGATCAGCACACCAATCATAAACGCTGCGTGCTTCGGCGTTGCTCGGCCGGAGGTTAAAATGCCGAAGAGGATAACCAAATACCAGAATTTTCAATACCGGATCCGTTTTTAAACAAAAATATCAACCACTTGATTCAGTGGCGGTTAGTGGAGGAGGTGGGTGGATGTGCGCGGTTGCGATGAGTCTCTTGATCACTGGATGCGGTTGCCGATCAGTGGATGGGGACTTCGATAGGTCGAGGCGGTTGGAAGAGGTGGTGGGGGGAGGAGTGGCACAACTCTGTAGGAGATAGAAGGTATTTAGGGCTAGAGTAGGTTTCATCTAAGCATACCGGGCAAGCCTTGTACCCCTTAGTTTGTTGGCCAGACAACATCCCATAAGCTGGAAAATCACTGATGATCCAAATAACAGCTGCTTTCATCATGAATGAAATTTGACAATGCCTGTCAAAAGTATGGAGTCCATTTTCCCATAACTCCTGCAGCTCATCAATTAATGGTCTCATGTACACATCCAAACACTTTCCTGAAGAATACGGCCCTGGAACCATAAGCGTAAGAAAAATATACTCCTTCCTCATACACATATGTTAGGAGATAAATTGTATGAAAATATTATCACAGGCCAAATGCTATAAGACAAATAATGTTTTCAGTAGGATTGAACCTGTCTATTGTAAGTTCGAGTTTCACATTTTGATAGTCTCTAGCAAATTCAGGAAAATAACGGTCAAAGTGCTTCCAAACTTCCCAATCTGCAGGATGTGTGTGAGATTATCTGGATCTATCATCTCCTCTCCCTGGTGCCTTGCTTGATGTCATCTCATATGTTTGGTCGTATGTGAAGACATGTACAGACGTTGTAGACGAGGACCCAACAGAAAGTAATGAAGAACCTTCTTAGGAATGGGAGGGTTTTTCTGTTTAGATGAAGTAAAAGCTTTATACCTTGGCTCGTAGCAGTGTGGACACTCAACTTCATCCTTGTTTTCTTTGTAATACAAGATGCAGTTATTGACGCAAACGTCTATCTTCTGGTGATCAAGACCGAGGTCAGCCAACATGCTTTTTACCTGGTTGAAATTTTTCGGACAACTGTTACCTTTGGAAATCACTTCCTTCATAAGTGCAATATCCTCATCAAAACATGTGTTAGTCTTTCCCCGCTTCTTTTTATCTTCATTTGCTTCATGACGGTACCCAACACAGTATGCTCACTGCTAGGATACAATGAGGTTTGTACTTCCCGTAGAAGCCTATTGTACTTATCATAATCACTGTTGTAGTCAACATGTGAGATATTCGGGAAGGTGTCAGGGACGTTGTCATAAACAACATTTTCCTGATATCTTAAGGCAGCGAACGAGAAGGCATCGTTTAAGAGGTTCATCACAGTAGGGTCCCCGTAACTAGCATTGGAAGATCTTGCCTACTGATTACGTTGTGCTTGAATTTCTGCAAGTGTAGACATTTGAACTTGATTTTTTCCGTGTCATGTCCATGTGGTATAACTATGACAAATACCGTTTACTGCCAGGTGAGAATACATGTCTTCATATGTTACTGGTTTCCGATTGAGACATTTGTTGCACGGATATATGTGAATAACTTTGTCTTGAGGACTATGTAGACGCACAAACTCAAGAAATCAAAAATGCCTCTCATATAAAGAGGGGACCTCTCCCTAATTGCATTCAACTCTTGTTCATGTTGTACACTATAATAACAGGAAACAAAAATGTATAATAAAAAAATCATGAATAATAAACAGGAATGTATATATATACACACACACACTTAATTATTATATATATAAGATATATTAATGTATGTTGTTCACACCTACAATCTTCACCTTATACCACCGGTTAGAGCCCTAATCCCGTTTGAGAGCATATGACATTGTGATTTCGTTTGTTGTTGGGGCGTTTCAAATTCTCATATGTGAGAAAATTTCGGTAGTATCACCCTACGGTTCCCCAAGTGCACAAATATCTATACCTAATATGCACTCGAGGAACAATAAAGGAAGATCCTGTCGAAATATATATATACCCACAGCCGAAAACGAAACGCACCAACAACAAACTGAATCTCAATGTCATATGCTCCCAAACTATCCAAATATGAGACAATTCGAAAACCATTTTGTTAGATACAGTCGTAACATAATGGTTCTTCAACGAGATTTATAAGGGTAACAATATATTAATGAATGTATAAGAATATTATAATTTTTAATTACATGATTCATCATTTTATTTTTTATCATTTGAATATACAAATGATTTGCATGAAAACGAAAATTTGATAAACATATTATTCATGTAATTATTAATCATACAAACAAAAGTTAATATATATATATATATATATATCAGGCCGGATCAGAGGCGCATGTCCGCACCGGTCTTAAAATATGGACGTCCCTCCGTTCACCACCGTACGACACCAGCGAGGGCGCGCCTCCACCCCAGCAAACTCCAGCAGCGTCCCCGACCATTTTTCCTCACCGGCGAGTCCGCTGAATTTTAGTTTTCTGGCCAGATCACCCAAAACTTCAAACAAAGTCGATCTGGCCGGAAAATTGGAATTCGGTGGACTCACCGGGGATGGAAAGTGATCGGGGACGCTGATGTAGTCCGCTGGGGTGGAGGCGCGCCCTCGCCAGCGTTGTACTGTGGCGAACGGAGGGACGTCCACACTTTAAGAGCCGTGCGGACGTCCTCTCTCGAACGACTCCGATACACACACACACAAAAACATAATATATATTATACACACGTATATACAAACATATTATACGTATATACATTGATTATACATACAAACATATAATACACACAAAAACATATACATACAAATATATTCAACATGTATATATACACTATCAAATGTTACATATATCATGTATCATCAAGCAATCCAGTAATTGGACCGGCAAAATTGGACCGCCAGCAAATTCGCCGGAAGTTCGCCGGAAAATATATATGCATAAATGAAGAAAATAGATGAATTAAAGTAGTTACATACCAATTAGGAGAGAAGTATCTGTTTTTTTTTTTTTTAACTTTTTATTAATAACTCACACACCCTACATATGTCAGTGAGGTTTGAACCCATGACCTCAAAGTTGTCAGTTAAACACCTTAACCAACCAAGCCACAGCTCACCGACAGAGAGAAGTATCTGTTGAAGAACAATCAAATTCATGAATAAAATCTTCCAAAACTAGATTTAGATTGGATGAATTACGTGAGGGGGGGGGGGGAGGAGCTACACCATGCCTTTCTTCTGTGTTCTCTTCTGGGCAGAATGTGTATAAATGATGTGTTTACTTAACCGACGGAATATTCAGTCGCCTAAGGCAAAAAGCGTCGGCAAAAATATATTTGTTTTGCGTTGTGTCAGCTAATAATTCAATTTCTTAGTCGACGGAACAGTTCGTAGGCTAACAAAGACATATTCATCGCCTAAGACTTACTTAGCCGACGGAACATGGTTCGTCGCCCAAGACTAACTACGCCGACGGAAAATGGTTTGTCGCCCAAGATCAGCTTTGACGACAGAATTGTTCCATCGCCTAGGAAGATCTTAGTCGATGGAGTGCATCGAAAGTAAACTTCTGTCGCCTAAGAGTTTCTAAGCCGACGAAAGTTTACCGACAAAAAATATTCGTCACCTATGGTTTACTAAGCCGACAGAACTTAGATGACGAATGATGTTTCATCGAATATGAATATCTTAGTCGACGGAAGTCTTCGACAGTCATTTTTCGTCGCCTAAATAGATTTTAGGCAACGGATATGGTGTCCTATACGGCGGTTGTGTTTCCGTCGATGAAGACGAACTTAGACGACGGAATTTTTTAATTCCGTCGGCTAAGTCGTTATTTCCTGTGGTGCCATGCTTCGTTAATTTTAGTTCTATATATGTTCTGATATATATGATTGTATGATTTTGAATTATTGATTGACAACCTGATCGATAGTGTAACACATTGTAACTCGTAGCTAGTATGATTCATTTGGTATTAATTCCAAAAAAAAAAAGAAAAAAAGATTCATTTGGTCAAATTAACATTGTAGTATAATTATAGGCACTTCATACTAGACGTCTGTCGAGCTAGTGAGTATAGATATATAATCAAAAGGCATGGAAGTTTGTTATTCTTGGATCATGAGCGTTTCTGGGATCAAGAGTTGCACTCAATTTCAGGTAAGCAATCCCCTAAAGTTTGCTGAGCCAAGCCTTTCACCAATAATAGCTACACGTACTACTCCTCAATTCTCTTCAATTTATTCGATTATTGAGGGACTCGTTCCAAGTTCCAATTAACCAATCACCAACTTGAGAAGTAACAAAACAAGACTGCAGAAGTTTGAATCGAGCTAGCTAGCTGTTTTGCTGGATCAGTTTTCAAAAACCTGAGCATGGGTTCAATTCATGTACGTGGTTTTCATATTTGAAAGAGCTAGTTTTCGAAAATTTTCCTTCTCGTATCCAGAAGACAAATAATAACGTACGGCGCAACGAGAAGCAATAATATATCTTTTCAAAATTGGTAGAGGACAGCACTTGGACTATATCAACCCTATTCAGTCCTTAATCTTGACCAAGAATTGATTTCTTGCATTATAAACGGCCAGGTAGTTTTCGATACTAACTTACTCCCAGAAAGTCATTCAGTAGTTGAACTTTAAGGAATACGTAGTAGTAGTTAATGTTAAGAATTTAAGATATCAAACAGCGGTCCAAATTGTACAACCTCTCGATCACAAGTTCACAACGTTGAAGACCAAGAAAACTGAAAGAATTCTGATGAGAGAAGTTTCTACAGGTTCTATCTGATTTTTTCATGGTTACCTATGGATGACTATTTCTGATATCAGCAAACTATTTTCAATTTTAGATTTCTAATTTGGTACGACACTGATCCAAAGGTTCAAACAGCTCTAACACACACCGTAGGAAAGCAGTTAAACATGTTTTTTAAAACACAGGCAACTCATCTTGCACCTGAAACTGACAAGGTAGTAAGCAATAGAGAATGGAGGCCTCTGCAAACCCCAGGCTTGACGCAGCAGATCGACCTTCCAAAATTATGCATTGACTGAACAATGTATACTGAGTCACAGTGTGAACAATTTGGAATTTTAAACTTATAGTGGTATGGTTTTTGGATAATTATAGTGGTATGGTAAACTAATCTATTCTATCTATAACAGTACAGTATTGTATGATCCGCATTCCGGATGTCAGCTAAGCTGAGGGATGAATTGGTATGTGATTAGGGTTTTGCATTATGAAACGAGCTGAGACTACATTTAACGAAAATTACATTTATAAATATGAACCAGAAAAGAAAAAGAGGAGCCTTTATATAGAATATTTCATGCATGATAATATTTTTCAATTTCCAAAATTCTTCTCTATACATGAGTAATTATATATATTTTGGTATATGATCAAAACAAGAATACGATGGAGAATAATACAAGTCTTCCTCTTCACATGATCATGTCCTGGAGAAAGTACATGGTAAATCGAATAAGGGGCTCCAATTTAACAGGTTCGGATCGTGAGCTTCTGGTCCGACCGTAGATGTAGGTTGCATGATAGGACTAACCATCATTTGATCGTGAGATCTAGACCACAATACCTCTTGGTCTGGCAATGGTGGCAACCCAAAATCAGTCGATTCATGAGCACTACTTGTATACTGTACTAGATCACTGCTAAGATCTTGATGCTTCTGATGATGATAGATTAATGGGTCTAACCCACCAAAGTACATGTTGTCGTTGATGGTTCCACAATTTTCAGATACAGTACTCTGACATCCTATTGATCCAAGTAGACCATTTCCCTCCATCAACTGTATACTTGAGCCTGAGCCTGCATTGAGGTTCATGTTTGCTATGCAGCTTGAAAAATCTAAACCCGGGTCGAATTCACCAGGCAACTCTGGTAACTGATGATCAGATCCGCCTGAACTTTTGGAATCTGGCTTTTGATTCAAGAATTTTGCATAAACGACTGCGAGATCAATACGTGGTGGCGCATCCTGATTGGACACTCCAGAACTAGTAGACTCTGGAGCCAGTGAATTACTAATTCCATATGAATTATGCCCAGTTGTGCCACTATGAGCATTATTACTCCCATTAGCCGCGGTGGTGTTGGTGGATAGCCTTAACGACCTTGAGCCTCTTCTGTTCTTCCGGCAGCCGCCTCCTACGGGGACATTCCTGAGGGACCCGCCTTTAGTCCAGTATCTCCTACAGCCCTTGCAGAAGTACCTAGGCTGAGTCAAACTGTAGTTGTTATAGTAACAAAACTTGGTGTTGGAACAACCGCACCGAGGACAATTCGGGCATATATGATGATGATCATCGTTTGGCTTCCATCCAGATCTCTCCATATATCACCAGTATTGAAGGCTTCATCAAACCCTAACACTCTCTCTCTCTAAGATTATATTGCAGCGAGAGAGAGAGAGAGAGAGAGAGAGAGGAAGAGAAATAGAAAGAGGGAGAGGGAGAGAGAGATCAGTGTAACTTGTAAGACTGGTCTATGTAGCTATGTAGGTAGTTAGTGTAGGGTTTAAGTAACTTTTGGAAATTAATAATGAAGGCGAGCGTGTACATGATGAGTGTGAATAGGGTAATCGATCAATTAGGGTTTTGGTGCGTTAAGTACGTACAGTTCCGTAGGCTGATAGAGGGTGTCGGTGTTTGCCACACGGAGCACAACGGTAATGGTGCAGGAAGCAAAACCCTCGGAATCGTCATTTCAGGTTCCTTGGAGAAGCAGACAGCTCCTCATATAATAACATTATGTATGCAATTTTACTAATGGCTCTCATGGAAGATATCCAAGTGCTACACTGCTATAGCCATCCCCACTTTTCAGCGTTCCAATTCTAAAACCTATAAAGAATATGTTGATTACCAGAATTACATTCAAATCTCATGAACAGAAATTTTTCGATTAGCATACCTCTTGTTTACCCAGCTCAATTCATCGTTTCCAATTTAAAACAGTAAATAATACTAGCTATAGTTGAAATTTTGGTGGGTTATTTATGTCTTTAATTTCACTGTCTATATTGAGAATATGACGATATATAGATTGAGATGGATAAGATCCATATATATGTTATATACCTTGAAAAGAATAAGAGTATATATTCTGAGATTCTATATTCTCAAAAGCGCTTCTTCACATCAACCCACATCATGTCGCAAGTATAAGCATGCAGTTCCGGTATCGCGGATAAGGTAATATTCATATACATAATACATCATAGCTAGACTAAAGCTAAGCTCTCATAGCTAGTGATACAACGTAGAAATCTAGGTATCAAGCTTAGAGTTTCCCTTGTGTGAAACTCCTGTTGTTTTGGATTAATGATATGAATTGGAATTGTATTGTATACAGGGATAAATTAACAATGGAATACTAGTCAAAACCATCAAATACGTAGGCAGCCATGAATGTAGAAGAAAATCCAGTTTGCATTAGGTATCAAACTTTCCAAGTATCGCTGCCATCGAGTTTTAACTATATAAACCTGCTAGACATAGGCATGCTCTTTTGCTAGTGTTCTCTCTATACTACAGTCCTGATATCTTGGTATTCAGCTCTTAAACCAAAAAGAAGAGAAACGTACGCATGCACAGAGCATGTGTAGCTCTCGAGTCCAAAATTTCTTAAAGTAGGAATGTCCCTTTCGTCGGTGCTTAAATAGTTATATATACAACATCTACATGGAGAGGATCTCTTGGATCATGGGTTTCTTGGATCGGTAGCTTGTGAATTATTTATATTAGTCCTCTTGCATATACGTGATCATGCAGAAGTAGAATTGTGAGAATGTCAATCGGAAAGGAAACCAGTTGAAGCAACTGTACGCAGTCAAGTGTCGAGTTAATTAGTGACTGGCGAAGCAACTACTGATCATAATTAAAATAGCTAAATACATCAGGAAAATTTTGCTGTGCCGTCGGCTAGACAACACCCCCCCCCCCCCCCCCCCCCCGCGGCGCTGAACCTCCCCCTCCTTAGTGATAGGCATGCTATACCGTTCGGTATAGCAGCCAACATGATACTCTAATTAAAACACTCCAGGCCAAGAGTTGGAAACCATTACATACAAGAGAAGAGAAGAGAAGTTACAAATAACAAGAAAAAAAAAATTCTCTTGTCTGTATCAGCCGTGTTCACCTAGTCTCTAACTGATCACTAAGAGATTCATGTTCAACCACCCTCGCATCAGATTGAATCTTGGGCAGCTATTATAATGTACCGATAATTATTAGATAAAACATTTATCTTCAATCGCAAACTCCTTATGAACTTGCAAAACTCTGCTCAAATTATGAAGTATGAGGACGGCCGGCATACATTATAAAGTGCACGCTGGCCAATAATATCTCCTGAATATTCACACAAATAAGCCTATAATGCCAATGCGTGCGACCAATTGCAGTCTCAATGCCATCTATTAGGATCCAACTTTGTCACTTCTATTTTTTTTTTCTTTTGGTGATGAAACTTGGGAAAATGCCCAAATACCCAAAAATTAGAAAGCTAAAGCTCATTTCAATGAAATTCTAATCCCTTAGCCCATTCCAATGATTTTTATGCAAAAGACATTATTTCCCTCTATAGAATTAAACCCATACAAATGTCCTCTCTTTCTCTCAGGGTGTATGACAACGCAAGGCTGAAGACGCAGACTCCTACTGAGTTGCCGAGACTGCGCTTGTCGTCGTGATCCTCCTCAACGGCAACATTGATTCCGGTGGCACCTCCTGGAGATGATCCTCATCTGCCAAACCTTCGCAACAATCTCCAGAGCCCTAACGAGCACATCCGGGGCGTCACGCTCCAGTTCCTCTACTAGTTGAGCAAGTCGGAGATTGCCCAACCGTTGATTTCATCGATTCTTGCCAATCTAGTCAGAGATCGAAGTCTGTGTTTAGTGGAAACATGGATAACGTTCTTGTTCTTCGTTTTTTATCGAAGATCGTGTTTCTGTTTTTGTTTTGGTCAGAGAAATCGTAGTGTTTTTTCTTTCTTTTTTTTTTTTTTTTTTTCAATATAATGGTTATTAAATGACAGTATCTTGATTATTGGAGTAATTGGTCTATTATTAGGAGGTAATAAGTATTTAGTGGAAGTCAATAAACATTTATTGGGGGTAGTAAACTTCTATCAATATTTATTGACCCCAATATTGCTTCTATAAATTTTTTTGAGATGTAGGGATTTGCCTTAGAGGTAAAAACTTCATTTCTAACTCGATTACTAAATATCAGTAATTGATTATTAGGGGTTAGTAACTGATTATTGAGGGTCAGTAACTGATTATTGAGGTTCAGTTACTGATTATTAAGGTTTAGTTACTGATTATTGAGGGTCAGTAACCAAGTTATAGGGGGCCAGTAACTGATTATTAGGGGTCAGTAACTGATTATTAGGGTTCAGTAACTAATTATTGGGGGTCAGTAACCCAATTATTGGGAGTTAGTAACCGAGTTACTGGTGACTAGAATTCGACGATCGAAAAAAATCTGAGTTACTGGGAGTCAGTAACTGCGTTACCGGTGATCGGAATTTGATGACCAGAGATAATATAAGTTACTAGGGGTCAATAACAGCAACCTAAGAAATTTCTGGCAACCGGTGACGGGAATCCAACAACCGAAAACCAGAGTCCGACGACAGGTGACTGGAGTCCGGTGAAGTTCCGGCCAAATATTCTCTCTTCCACTTTCTCTAGATAAATGTTGAAGTGATGAGGATAAAATTATCTTAAAAATATATAAAAGTTATTTTATTAGAATGGGCTCAAAAAAAAAATATTATGCATTTGCTATAAAAAAATATTACCTAATATTAGAATTGGCTCATAAAAAAATTATCATTGAAATAGAAAATAAGAAATTTAAATTAGTATTAAATAGACATTTTCTCATAAAACTTTAATCAACATTTGTGAGCCCGACTAAACTCAACCCCTAAGCTTGATATCCCATACCCAAGTATATATCGAGAGGGGACCAAACTGAATGTCACAATTTGATGTTTTTTTTTCTAAGTCACAAGTTGACGTTGCCACAGCCATCAAGACAAATTGTGTCGAACACAACCAACGCACGCTCAATGACGGTCCACCATTACGCTAGCTCTAGTAATAGGAAGACACTAAATTTGGATCATATAGTAAAAAGGCAAGATTCTAGCTAGTATGAAAGGCACAAACTTATTTGTAATTTCCAAACATATTTACACTGCCTTTATGTGTTGAGTCACTGGCAAAGAACAGAAAAACCAACGAGTAGTTTTCAAGATGGTGTAAATTTTACTTCCCTAGCAAATCACTGCATTTGCAATGCCTCCCTCGATGAATAAGAATATATAATATTAATCTACAATTTTTTTCACCTTGTAGCTTTGAGTCGAGGCCATATTATATTATACATGCTCCAGCGACCTACAGATCAGACATTTGCAGCTAATAAGCTGGAGGAAGCCAAAATTACATTACAAGGTTATAAAGGTCGATGTAAACGTAACATAATGTACATGAAACATTTACAGAACGTTACACATTTACAGTACATTATGAACAAAATTTCAACAGGACAAAAATCTAATGATCCATCAAATAAACTCCTGAAAAAAATGAGGCTCCATTGGTTCCAAGTCATTCTACTATAGCTGAGCGCCCAACTTCTCCTGTTAAACAACAAGCAACCAAAACTAGTGGGTCAGGAATTGGGATAGCATACTATCTAAGATATTCTTACATTGCACATGTTTCTAACTTGCAACAAGGTGAGGTCTTGAATCTGGAATGTCCAAAGCCACGCCCCACATGAGATTAAAGATATGGAACAGCTCTCCCCATTGGAATGCAGAGGAGCCCATATCAAAGAAAAATGCCAGTATCCCAGCAACAATATATTACAATTACAGAAGGACAAAGAATACGAAGATATGGAACTGCTCTCTCTCCTATCTATGTGGGGAAGGGGAGGAGCCCTCCAGAAGATACAGTTAATTCAGCAACATTATATTAGAGAATATGAAAACAAAAAAGAATATACAAAGGATACCAGGAAAGATATACAAAGGCCAAGAAAGCACCATAGTACTTTCAAATCATAATTAGAATTTCCCAAGAAAGCACAAAGGACCACATGGGAGGAGTGACTTCAATTAATTTCTCTGTTTAGTTTTCAAATTCCATTTAATAATTCTATCCACTTATTTCATCTCCATTTTCATTATTGTTGGCAAATCGAAATCCTGGTTAATAATCATTTCATCAAAATGCTCACCAAACTGCAAGTGTTTCTCCGCATTAAAAATTTAACACCAAAACCACCATGAAAGTTACTTTGGGGGATGGAAAGGTCTGAAGAAAATACCTGAAGCATCTGCATTAACTTTGGATGCTGCTCCAAAACTTGACAAAGTTTTTCTCGGTCACCCAATAGAGACTGTCATGAAATGAAAAAATCAATAGAATGGACCAAGGTCAGATGTCAAACACTTCAAAATTTCAGACCACAGTTCAACAGCTCAAACGCTGAAACCAGATAGATCAATAGCTCAAATGCTGAAACCAGATAGATCAACAGCTCAAATGCTGAAACTTTCCCAAAAAGATGCATGAAAGACTGTTCTATGCCTATTCCAGTGTGCAATAGATTGTTCTATGCCTCTACAAATTACCGAATAGATAGTGTAAATATACCTGAATAGCTTCTGGAGACTTGAAATATTCCTGTAATGACATTCCTGGATCTTGTTGTTGGGATGAAGTATCCCCTGATTGAGGCAAAACCTGTTGTTGAGAATAGTCAACTTGCTGATGTATAGGAACAAACTCTTGTTGGGATTGATAATAGGCCTGCATAGGTGAAACCATTGGCTGTTGCAGCATTTGCAGTGAATGCATCGGAACTGGGGGGATCTGCAAAGGACCCTGTTCCAGATGTTGTGAAGCTTGTATAGGTGGCCTAAGATGTTGGGGTGGTTGTGGAGGACGAGGAAGCTGTGGGGGCTGTAGTGGCTGCAACTGACCACCAGTATGAATAGACTGCATTGGAGATTGGGGGACAGAGAGATTCTGCAGCATATTAGGGTTATCACCCTGCAGCTGAGTCGGGACGTGTCCATAGATAGTCATAGAATTAGAACCTGGCCTATTGAAAACCATATGAGGCACCAGGGCAGGTGATGAATAGGCATTTACTCTGGCCCCCGAAGGTGCAGTAGAGCCCTGAGGGAGTTGAGTTGTTCCACCACTTGTCTGGTTATATACTGTTGACTGGGCAATAGAAGTTCTGTTGGGTGTTGCATTATATGGACTGGATGAAAAAGGAGGTGGTGTAAGAGGAAGCGGTGGAGGGGCCCTGGCAGCCCCACTAGGAGAAGAGATGGAACTTCTGGATGAAGAACCATTATTGAATGCAGAAGGATAATCTGAACGAATCTGCCAAGAGCAATCAAGACATTAATATATGCAGATATACCAGAAATAGAGCTGAATTAGAAGTGTAAAGAACATGCCTTAAGAACTGACCTGATAGGTTGTGGAGGGCTGCTGTCCCTCATTCATGGAGTTCACAAACGGGGATGACTGACTTGGAACTGTATCAGAAGTCTGAGATATCAAAGCTGCGACTGTTGAGGGAGGCGGCATTGGAGGTAGAGGAGGTTGATTTGAAAGAAACCTTGGGTCATAAAATCCTGGAGAACCTGTAGCTATAGGAACATTACCAACATGTTGTGAACTGTTCTTTACAAAAAAATTCTGTGGATTCATTCTTGAATCAACTGGCAACTGTGCAGAAGGTCCCGATGAATTATTATAGCCAAAGACAGGGAATCTAGGACTATTTCCTGCTGCTGTAGATTCAAAACCACTAGAAGCCTTAACAAGTGTAGGATTCTTTGACTCATCAGAATGCTCAAAATACTTCTTGTCTGAAGAAACACTTGGTTCTCGAGTCAAAGGCATTTCAGGACGTGAAACTGACATCCTGGAAGAAAATTCACTTTGTGTGTTGTCATCCATATTAGATGTTAGCGGTGTCGAGTGAATATCGCTATCTGTCTCTTCAACAATAGAGTGTGGAGAGCTTTGCTCAACAACCACAGGAGCAGGCAGCTGTAGAATATCATCAGGCTGAGGAAAGGGCAATTTGTCATCAGGTTCACACTCCTCACCATCAAATCGTATGTCAATTTGAAGATCATCATCGAGATCAGCTTTCAATTGTTTAGGCTTGTTCAACTTCTCCATAGCTGAGTCATTCACGGGTGTTGCACTCTTCACCTGTATCATTGCATCCCCAACTACTGTTGACAATGGATTCCGGCGTTCCCTTTCCCTGGCCATATATTCATCCACATGCATTGAAGGAGGTCTCCCACCAGATGATCCGACTCGCTGGACTGCTATTACATTGGAACCACCATCATTTCTTTCTCTTGCAACATAGTCATCAACATGCATGGAAGGGGGTCTACTAGTATTTGGTTTCCGCTGCCGAAAGGTATCCCTGCGAGTAGGACCAGAGGAGGCAGCAGTCGAGGCCAAACCTCTAGCAAATACATTTTGGGTTGTGATCTCAGCCACAGAATTTTCTCCCCTAGCACGCCTATTTGGGCCATCAAGTGACGACATTTTCCTCTTACCAGAAAGATTTGATTGTGACAATCTATCCGGCAACGTTTCAGGACACTCCCACTGAAACTTATCTCCAAGTGCTCCTTGATAAAGATAATCACCAGTCATTTCAGCACCACCATCTGAGATTAGATGGATCTTTGAAGATAATGCAATATTCAGTGGTACAGGAACACTATCACTAGAAAAGATATCATCCATCTTTAACAAAGGACTAGGCTTCTGCAACAACAGCATTAATAACTTTGCGGATTCTAAAACCTGTACATTGATATAAAGATGTCAGACATGATCATGTTATACGAACAAATGAAGCTTCTAAAAATTTTGTTAATTATATGATTCTAAATCAGCTATACCACATGCAAGGGGATCTGAACATCAGATTTAGCAACATAGTCAGCAGCTACCGCCGTCAACACAGAGATTAGATCATGAATGTAGTTCAAGTTTTCTTCTGCAACACCATCTGTTGAGCCTATATCATCAGGTAGACCAAAAAGGAATTTCACCGCAATAACTCTGTCTGGTTTCAATCTAATAAGAGCAAACCATAAGTCTAACAGCTGACAAAATGATTAAAGCATCATACACAGAACATGGAAGAACTGCATATACGGAGCAAAAAAACTACGAAAGTGAATATGTACAAGACCCATGTGAAACAGAGAGATCCAACTGGCAAATCAAAATTTCATGTAATTACAATTGGTCAATGGTAGCCTTCTGGCATATAAGGGTGATCCTTGGAATTGGATCAATTAATTCAGACTTTGAGCATTATACTACTGATTGATGAATATCATTTTGGCATATAGCGAAAAGAACATGAGTTGCTTAAAAAGAAAAGAAAAAGAAACAGAGTATGGTACCCTGATTTATCAACACACTTGCTCACTTTCTTAGTAGACTAAATAGAGTATATAAGCATTCACATTCATATTCATATTACATCTAGGAAGTTGCTATATACATCAATATGATGTCACTATGTGCTCCCTGCGCACATTTCATGTACATAACACAATGGGAGTAGAATAACTCCCAAGATCTATTGTCAAGTTATTTCTAATATGGAGAATAGTTACAAAAAGCCTGCAACCAATTTCAGATCGACTATCTATTTGAATAACAAATTAATATGATTGATAAACAACCATGTTTGCCAAGTACTTTTTAAATGGAGTACAAATGAATATCTATGTTTGATAAACAAAATATATTAATTGTAACAAAGCCTAAGGATACTTCTACCCAAAGCACAATTTAGCTAACTTGTCCGGCTCATCATGCATCTACACTACACACACGCGCGCGCACACACACACATGAAATAAGTAAAGAACAATAAAAAAAGAATAATAGTGTCGTCTAGCATAATCTTGCGCTGCCCAAATAATGCCCTCTAGCACAAATCATCTTAGCATTGTCCGCAACAAACTCCCAATACTATAACTTTTTATCCTTAAGGGCAATTAATATAGTTGTTAAGTGTAGAAGTATTTGAAACAGTCCAATAAAATGCAACTACTGTTTCAATATTGTATAAACTAACAAGCATGAGGAAAACAATAAAGTTTTATGGTAAAAGGCAACTAAATCTTGGTGATATGTAGGGAATTAAAAATGACAATGGTAATCTAAAGATATAACAAGTCAACTACAAAGTATATGACTTTTAGCTAAATCAATAAAATAACCAGTAAGGTAAGAGAAATCACCTTTCCCCGTCAAGGCAGAACCATAAAGATCCCATGCACAGTGCATTGACAGCTTCAATCGCATAACTTGATAAACCGTCTTTTGAATCAGCTGAACTTAACAACGTTTTACAGCAAAATAACAAAGGGGGGCACTTTCTCCATTCCGATTCGTTAAGAAGACAACTGTTGCCATTTCCATCCTGTTCATGTCCTTTATATGCTTCACGATCCTCGGCAATATAGTGAAGACCATAAAAAGCGGCTGCTAAAGCACTTCGGCCTTCATTACAAGAACCTAGTTCTTTGAAAGCAGTAAGGCATGCAAGTAATTCTTTTCCAGCTGAAAGAACCTGGTAAACGAGGCTACCATCAGCATAAACTAAGGAAATAAGAAGTTTCATAATTTTTACCTCCTCTAGATAGTTTTACATTCTGAAGTTAAATTTACTCAGTTTTCACAATATAATTCCAATAAGGGTCATCAAACGAGCAGTGACCAGAAAAAGTAGTCATATGCAATGCTCAATTTTCGGGAATGTCTTGAACCAAAAGAGGACACAAAGCGAAAAACAGTTACTCTGCTCAAGCAAATGGCTTATTTCGTTAGAACAATATAAACCTAGTGGATCAATGGACTACATGAAGGATGGTAGCTAGCACTTTGTGCTCAATTGCATTTCGTATACAGAAGTAACAACTTTTTTGGGATGAGCCTCCCAGCTAGGCAGGGTTCCAAACCCCATCTCACAAAATAAAAAGAACACAAGAAAAAATTCCACATGGATTAATCAACTTTAATTCATGCATATCGAACATTACTCACAACATAAGGAGCAAGTTACCTGACAAAAACGGAGGAGATATTTTAATATCATTATAGTATCTTCAGTACTCACGTTTGCAAACTTGTGCCTGTTATCCAATGAAGTATCTTAGCATCTGTATCATCTTAAATAATAAAAACATGATTATATATGCACATATTATCAACTCACAAATCCTTGTGTAGACTTGCTTGAGAAATTGAAATCAGTGAGAAGGACTTGAATACAGGCAGGCACCAACTGAGCACAGGAAACCCGGATTTAGCTGAACTTCTACCAGCTAGGATCGGGGTTCCATCTGTATCAGCAGTAGCTAAACACCTATCGAGCACTCTAGTTAGCATTCGAATGGCACCCTCCTTTAACAATAGTGCCTGAAAAGGTATAGACAAGTATAAGAAAAATGTGTGGTAACACCAGAAAAACAAAAAATAATAATAAAAAGAAAAAACATAAAACCTTGGCACGTGGATGCTCTAACAAGCTGGCAACGAAATCAAGATATCTATAAACCTGAAAAGAGAATATATCAGAAGAAAACAGACAAAAAACAGACAAACACAATTCACCAAAATTAGTCCAACTATAAATCAATTGCAACACACTTGCCTTATAAGCATCCATATCTGATGGAGAAGGCAACTCATAAACATGATCATGAATCCATGAAAATATGGGCCGTAGAAGAACAGAGCAACTTCCACTTTTTTGGCAAGCAAGTCGAATAATAAAAACTCGAAGCATGTCTTGAATAACAACCAATTCCTGTTTAAAGTGATCCACCAATTATGCAAGATATATTATTGAGAAAGCACATACTACCTACCCTTTTTTCTTAAAGGTTCTAGCTAGAAAAGAAAAGGTAAAAAAACCAGCGACTTAATTCAAAAGATAACATACAGATATAGCATAATGTTGTATAATCTGGGCTATTTTGTCCAGATGCGGTGTGAATTGGCTCAGCAACTTCTCAAGATTTGCAGGACGCAGATACCAGTTGACCTGTCTCTCCTTCTCAGGACCCAAAAGCGTCCCAACAGACAACTTTCTAAGGGCACTAAGCAAAGGCATCCCATCTTTCCAGAGCCAGACCCCTTCTTCTGGAAATAAATCATTCTTGCAAAGGCAGAAAAAGGAAAAATAACATAAGGACAACTGGACAAGGATCTAAAAAAACATAATAATCATCAATTTATAGGCAAATGGATACCAAATTTAATATCTTACTAAATAAAAAACATCAGAAAGATAACTATCCGTGCTAGACAATCACTCATTGTTAGCAAAATAGAAGATTAAACAAGTAGTTATCGAGCCAATTCCATATTCACTACACCTTTTACAAGATGAATAACCAATAATACAATATATCATGATCTCCACATAACATTATTCTCTTTGGTGCACTGGGTGGGTGGTAAACAAAAACCCAGAATGGAGGTCGGGTACCACTAGATATGACTTATGGGTCAATGAGTCAACAGTAATCACTTGCAAAAAATTATATCCTGCAACAAGCTTGTTAAGGTCAGGCTTGCTAAATCAGAGTTTTCTTGTACGGTCCTGCTTCTATGAAGAGCTTATGTTTCATTGACATGGGTATGGGATATGATACAACAAATGGATATGGCAAAAATAAATGAATAAACAAGATATGAAACATCTAGGATACGGCAACTAGATTAGGATTTAATAAATAGATAAATGTATGTGTGTGTATACGGAGCCGTTCGAGTGCGGACGTCCCTCTGTTCGCCACCGTACAACGCCGGCGAGGACGCGCCTCCACCCCAGCGGACTCCAGCAGCATCCCCGACCACTTTCCATCCCCGGCGAGTCCGCTGAATTCCAGTTTTCCTGCCAGATCGACTTTGTTTGAAGTTTTGGGTGATCTAGCCAGAAAACTGAAATTCAACGGACTCGCCGGTGAGGGAAAGTGGTCGGGGACGTTGCTGGAGTCTGCTGGGGTGGAGGCGCGCCCTCGCGGGCGCCGTACAGTGGCGAACGGAGGGACGTCCGCACTTTAAGGCCGGTGCGGACATGCGCCTCTGATCCGACCTGTATATATATATATATATATATATATACACTTCTCTAATAAATAAGCTGTTATTGCAACAAGACGCATCCATATATAGCATTATTGCATTATCTTCTCAGCCTCTTTTTCTATCAGAAGAAACGCTCTTTTCCTCTCTACAGCAGAACACCATGAAAGGAAGAAAGGGGGAAATCAAAAAATGGTACGCTGATGAACCTTGTTGATATCTATTGTTTCTCTTCTCAAACTATTTATTTTCAACTTTAATGGACAAAAAGAAAAACCTTAAGCCTCTTTATTCAGAATTTCGAAGACGACAACGTTGTCTTTTAGCATGTCTGAAAATATTTAACATACCCCGTCATGTCTGCAGTATATTGTATGCTGTATGCATTATCTTCAGTGTATCCAAAACTCAAAGTTTATGAAAAGTAACATGTGTTTATAGATATGCAATAAATGTTAGTAGTGAAATTGTTCTGCAAACACATATGTGAGCCGTATCCACTGCGTATCCCGATTGGATAGGGGTAAAATATAGCATAGTAATTTTTTAGGTGTATTCATTCGTCATTGGGAAAAGCTATGCCTTCTAGTGAAATGTTCCATATTCATGTCCCTCATGTATGAAGACAGTTCAACATGATCATCCAAACAAAAGGAAATAATGAAAAGAAACCTGGCATACCAGAAGGCATAGCAAACTGCATGTTTCCTTTGGACCCAAGGTCAGCAAGGAAGTAACTTGAACACTAGCAAGGAGAGAGTGAAAAAGCCCAGGAGTCCAGCCAAAGATTGGCCAACAAGCAAGCGCTGAGACAAGAAGATGGCAGATAGCTCCAAACCCAAGGGCAGAATCAGGATAAGGAGAGGATAGGTCTGCAGTACATGCAGCTAGTTTCGGACTAAAAACAAAAAATTAAGTCAAATTTTATGCAAACAAAAATAAAAATTAAGGGAGGAGAAAAAGGAGGATGGGCCCAATTACCTTACTTCTCGGTGCAATCGTAGAAGCGCATTCAACAATTTGGTATTCCGGTGCTGCTCTTGTACCTCCTACAGATTTAAGACCACATTTTAACAAACAACTGATAAAGCATACATAGTCAAAAACATCAAGTACTGAAGTCCAAGATCAGATCAAGCTTAGAAGACACAATGGTGTTCTGTTCATTTGATCCCCAGGTTTTCATGAGTACAATGAAATTAAAGTTCATGATTTTCTAACAAGCAAACATCCTTGTTTGAAAATTTATCTACAATCAAGGCTGACAGTAGTCATCCTACAGCTATCACCTAATAAACCTCTTTGTGTAATTTTCTATTTAACCACAACCATCCCCTGTCCAAGACATAATGTAGTTTTTGTAGAGATATTGGCCAATTATGTATGTCAAGGAACCCCAAAAGAACACAGTAAACCAAGAGAAACAACCACAGAGATAAGACACAAAGAACACAGATTTAAGGTGGTTCAGCAAAACTTTTGCCTACGTCCACTGGCAGAAAACACTCCACTATATTAATAATGGGTACACCAGAAAGTATAAGAAAACAAGGACTCTCTCTTCTCTTCCTATCTCTCTCCTCTCTGCCCTCTCTCACCCTCTAACCGAGAATGGAACACACTTTGCTCTTTGTCTCTGCAATACAAAACCCTAGAGCTGAACCCCTCCTTATATAGCCATAAGGATCTTCAGTTCTCTTCACCAAATAGGAAATCCTTTTCCTATTCATGGTAGGCAATAATGCCTTCTTCCTTCTCTGTAATCAACCAAGATTACAGGTATACCATCATCAATAAGGATATCCTTTTCTTATTGGAACACCATACTCTAAGACGAAACATCTTAGGAAAAACACATGGGCTGGAAACCCAACAATTTTCTACAATCAAATTATCAACATTTAAGGATCTGGCATATGGGTTTTAAGAACACCAAGATTGTAATAATTATCTATAAAATCTGTAGAAGGATAATGCTACTTCGCTCATTTAAATGAAACTTCCGATAAAAACCACAATCATATAGAGGCTAGGATTAAATGAAGCAAACCTTCAATTTCTGCAATAAATTGATCAACAACACAAGAGTTGGAACCAGAAGATCAACTAAACTCTGCTCACGATTACGTTCCAGCAGTAAATCTGATGTAGAGTTGCATTCTGTGCCCTCGTCAACAAGGTAATCTGTTCAAGACAAAACGACATAAGTTAAACAAACAAATAGACCCTCTAAAAAAATCCCAAAATGTCGAACATTAAGATCTTGATGTAGAGATATTGGCCAATTATGTATGTCAAGGAACTCCAAAAGAACACAGCAAACCAAGAGAAACAACCACAGAGATAAGACACAAAGAACACAGATTTAAGGTGGTTCAGCAAAACTTTTGCCTACATCCACCGGCAGAAAACACTCTCCACTATATTAATAATGGGTACACCAGAAAGTATAAGAAAACAAGGACTCTCTCTTCTCTTCCTATCTCTCTCCTCTCTGCCCTCTCTCACCCTCTAACCGAGAATGGAACACACTTGGCTCTTTGTCTCTGCGATACAAAACCCTAGAGCTGAACCCCTCCTTATATAGCCATAAGGATCTTCAGATCTCTTCACCAAATAGGAAATCCTATTCCTTTTAGTGGTAGGCAATAATGCCTCCTTCCTTCTCTGTAATCAACCAAGATTACAGGTATACCATCATCAATAAGGATATCCTTTCCTTATTGGAATATCATACTCTAAGACGAAACATCTTAGGAAAAACAGATGGGCTGGAAACCCAACACTTGATACAGTACACAGTAGTAGCGACAACTGAAAGCAAAATCACAAGTAATATACTAAGTGGACACTGTAGACAACCGCACAGATATGTGATAAATATCTGTGCACAAACATAACTCAGAAAGCATAGCATACAGTCATGATAATAGTTTGATTTCTCCAGAGTCCAGAATGGAAAATCTAGGAATGTCCTAAAAGTTGTGTTTTCAAGTAGATCTAGCTCTATCAAGCAAAGAGAGTATGGCCAAGAAATTATCCCAATGGGGGGAGGGGATCCATACAAAAGTAGTGGGACCACTATCAGAATGAATTCACACTTATTTAGCAGCTTCAATCCTATAGGTCAAACACAAATCTTCTCCTTATTTCAATGAGAAAAATAAAAAATAAAACATATAAAAGCCAGAAACAGAAATTGCATCTCCCAAATTGAAGAGAGCAATGTTTAAGAACCGGGCCAAACCAACCAGCCAGTTGTACCAGATGGATCATCAGCTCGGATTGATTCTACATTTAGATGACTAAAATACAAGCTTCCTGAGGTGGACACCATGCATGTGTCAAGCAACCCAGTTTGTTGTCTATTAATTGTGGAAAGTAGAATATGCTACACAAACAGTATTATTCTTACTTTACATGATTGTTTTTCATGTGTCATCCTCTGCAAGAGACATGACACACTAAGGACCAAACCATTGCAGGATGTATCATTACTCTCTGGAAGATAAGTGAATGACTGAATAGATAAGAATTGGAAAACCATAACTTCACATAGTCTAATTCTTTTAATATGATTTATTACTCTATCATTTTTTCTCGAAAGTAAATTAATGAGTTACTCAATGACCGATTATACATATTCATTATGTCAATAGTTCAACAAATAACCATTGATTTGGTCACTACCCTTCTCCCCCACCAACAGGTTTTGAAATATATATATATATATATAGAGAGAGAGAGTTTATCACAGGGCCAATATATAAGATGACATACAAAAAAGGCAAACAAACACATAACAAAATGCATAAGTGATGTTATAGAATGCTAGTTTGCTGCTAAATCACATGAATTATGATGAGACTGGGTCAGTGAGAATTGTTTGGCATGCAAACTTTGTATCAGAAGTTCTGTGAAATTCTTATAGTACTAGTAACACAGGGCCAATATATAAGATGACATACAAACAAACACATAACAAAATGCATAAGTGATGTTATAGAATGCTAGTTTGCTGCTAAATCACATGAATTATGATGAGACTGGGTCAGTGAGAATTGTTTGGCATGCAAACTTTGTATCAGAAGTTCTGTGAAATTCTTATAGTACTACAAACTTGGGATTTGCGATCCCAAGTAAGATCGGTTCAGGATCATGGGATCCTTTTCTATCAGATAGATCCTATATCTATCTATATGAAGAAGAAATCATGTAACGAGGGGGTTCTTATTTGTACAAATGGTACTTCGAACTTGGAACAAGCATGAAGAAATTAACGATACTTCTTTATCTTTTGAGTTGTGTACTAGTACTAGTACTAGTACTCTACTACTACTACTAATAACCATGATTACGATAATAAAATAAAATAAACAATCTAACTGACAAACATACCATAACTGTTTGAGGACCTCTCGAGCATAAACCTACAGTTGACCAAAACTGCATAGATTATTGCTATTGCTCCTTCATCATATAGAGTAGCGGCAACAGTCTGCATCAACAAGACAACATGAGCCAAGCAATCCATCCAACGGTACACTCAAAGAATAGAAATTCGCATACCGAGTTCTCTGAAATGAAAGCCAAAATACGAAATGTTGTTGTCAACTGTGCTACAGAAGAGTCACGAAGGGTCAAACCATCAAAAGTCTTATCAGAGATGAACTTTCCAAGATTCTCCATAACATTAACATCTGAACCACCACAAGTATCTCCAATAACATTCTCTGCATCTGTTAGATCCGACACAAGAGTGATGGTTGAAGTCAAGTGTGCATCTCCTCCGGAAACAATCACAGCAGCATATCGTATAAGACCTGTAACTCCATTTTTATGATATACTACTCCAGCATCTATCCATTCCAACATCCTTGCGGGGGCATCTTTCCTATTTGACCCTGGAGAAGAGGTATGTAAAGCCCTATGGAGCTCCGTAACATGTCCAATCCAGGATCCAAGAGAAGATGCAGTTGAATCCGAAACAATAACTTCAAAAATCTCGGCAGCTGAGTGAAATATCGCAAGATTTAACGGTGAGGCTCCTGAACATTCAGAATTGTTTAAATGAGTAAAGCAGAACTAAAAGTGCATGGCTTTAAAATTTCAGACTTAAAGATAGAGCAACTTGACAACCACTATTTTTAGCAAGCGGCTCTGGTTCCTTGGCAGAATGTAATGCTTCAATCAAAATTTTAACAGCCTACAAAAAGGACGTCTTTAGCAGTCAATAAATCATATATATAAAAAAAAAAAACCAAGAACGTCATGAAAAAAAATAGCTCATATATCTAAAAAATATTAGAATCAACCAGTTGTAAGGCGCCAAACAAATGTGTTTGTGTTTGTCACTCTGTGAAACTAAAATTACATTATTCCAGTGCAGTCTAGTATAGATATAAACCTGTCTTCAGCAAGGTACAAAAGGCAAATGTTCAAACCTTCAATAAGATAACTCACCAAATTAGTTACCATATTATAAATCATTAAATCTAAGTATCATTTACCAAACAAGAAAATCACGTTAGTTGCATAATTCTGCAAAAGACTACTTTGTCTTCACTTTATTCTCCTACAAATGTTAAACTAAATTTTACGATGTCTTAAAATCCCATTAAAGCAATTTATCTGCAAAGTATTTACCACATCCCCATGTCAGAGGTCTCCGCTCCAAATAGAACTCAAGTAAGAAACAGAAATGTTTGTTAGTTTCTGCATTACTAAACATATATGGTCTCACAAGTATATTCAACAGTACCCTAAACCCTAAAATCCTGAACAGTGTACCTCTGGAAAATATCCCAAAGCCAACAGTGCCTGGCGTCCACAGTCAGACCTGCAAATCAAACAAAAAGTCGTTAAGACCATTAATCAATGAGCCATTAAGTGTTCACAATCAGCAAAACATGTTCAGTTCTACCTTGCAATAGCGCATAGTTCCCACAACACCCATAAACATTCTTCAGTGTTTGGAGCCGCAGTAAGCAAACGATCTATGGCGTTAACCTGTATAAAAATTGTTCTCTTAGCAGAGAATCTGTATTAGAGAAAAGAAACCAAATAGAGCAAAAGGTACCTACCACCCTCAAATGCATCCCCACAATCATTCCAACTTCCTGTGGAACGCAAAAGAATCCTTTTGATATAGAAACAGATGCATATCGAAGGGGAAGACACACATCCTTGTTCACATTATCGCCACCCCTTAAGGCATGTATTAAAGTTCCAGAAAGTTCAGGGTGCTGTAGTAGGAAAATTAGGCCTGAGCAAGAAAGCATGCAATGTGATTAACAACGACTTGGATTAACAAATATAATAATGTTGATGATTACAAGCACTTTGAGAGACCTGAACGACAAAACAGAAGGGAAAGAATAACGGCCTCAATAGATGATGTAATTTCCACATATATGTCCATAGAACGTCCTGCTTCTGAACGTAATATGGACGATGACAATAGTGCAACTGCTAGAGGAAGAAATCCCCGCTCCTGCATTGAAGATAATCAAATTATTAAGCATACTGCATAACAAATTCCTTTCATAGAGCAAACAAGAGGGAGAGAGAAGAGGGAGTGTGTGTGTGTGTGTGACAGAGAAGAGCAAATGAATTGGTAAGGGAATTTAATTTATTAGAATTTTGATTTGAGTTCATTCCCGATAGGGAAGTAGGACATTTCTTCATGACTAATTTAAATGGAGAGTTTAACCAAGGACTTTGATTTCAATGAGATCTCCAGACTGGCCTAATAATAGGCCATGATTAGATATAGAACCCCAACTGTTTTTATGTTTTGTTTTTGTTAATCTCTTTCCCTGTTCCTTTCTTTCTCCCTCTCTCTTCTGTCTATCGCTACTGGTTCTATTTCTCCTCTTCCCTTCCCCTTCCCTTGTCAGAGCAACTGCAAAGTTTGTATATACTTCAGGCTTCTGTCCATGGGTGTGTGTAACATACAAACCATTAAATTCAACTAAGCTTTGAGCGTTGACTATCTTTCTTTTCCTTTTTATTCTTTGTACGTGGAACTGGAGAATCAAAAACCTCAAGAGAAACAACCAAATAATAATTTCATGCGGCCAAGTCACTACTAGTCTACAACATATCCTCAACTAAGACAGGTAAACAACCTTGAAGGGAGGACTCCAGAACATAGTAGTACAAATCCAAAATCCAAAGAAAAATGCTGTAGTTAGCAAGCATAGTATTCCTCGTTTACACAATTGGTCCCAAGCCGGGCAAAGGAGGGTGGTTGCACCCAGAATAATATGTTATTTATCCCATCAATCAGTCCATTAGGGATACAAAGATTGTCAGTATTTTAGCAAGAACAAACTAGTAGATAAAGGTTACGGAATCATGGCATTATGCTAAGCCTAATTTAGAATAACAGTTAGAAACAACAGTAACATCCAACACAGATATGCATTGCATATGGGATCCTTCATACCCCTTCAAGTAAATTAAAAATGAAACACAGTATTTTTCTTATATTACAGACACAATATAAATTAACCACATTTTAGAACCAAAGGACTATTCTGAAAGTCAAAGAGGGAGATATACCTTGAGAAGATCCAGCAAATGTAAGTCGATATCCCGATTTGAGAAACAACAATTTGATGAAGCAATCAAGCCACTGGATGCTTTATATGACAACAAACCTTCAGTTTGACCAAGAATCAATTTTCTGGTTGCACGGCCAACTGGGGAAGGATCTTCAATTGGATCACGTGAAGTTATCAATTTCTGCAGAAATTCTTGTCAATAAATGACAGTGACATCTGAAGTCGACCTAAACAGATAAACAGGATTCAAATACCAACGAAAACAAAGGTTAAAAAAGTATAAATAATGACTGACCATGAGTTTTTTGAGTTGCGATTTTGCACAGATAAGCATTTCCAAAGTATCACTTGTCACCCTACCAATAGTAGAGAGACCTCCCAATACAGACAAAGCTGCACACTGAAAGAAATGAATGACCATAAGAAACTAGTTGATTTAAGTCACAAGTACACATGTGGAACCACAACCAGCCTCACCAAATTGAAAGTATACCTCAAATCTTGCAGTGACCTCATAAAATCTAAGTCGATGAAGGACATAAGTTGCACATGAAGCAACATCGTGACGCTGTTTTTGAAGCAACAAATTCAACAATCTACTGTAACCATCACTGACACCAGATAGAATATTTTCATCTTCACGAGGCCACCAACCTAAAAATCCTTCACAGCCAAAAGAATGCTGAGTAGCTTTCTCAATAACTCCAAGTAGAAGTAATGTCGTTGCGGTAGAGTTCTGCTTGTCACGGCTGAAGACATGTACAAGCTGCTGCATTCCCCCACCGCTGACAAAGTGAAAGCAGCTCTCTCTTCCAGAGCACAAAAGAAGAGCCACACTCAACCCCAGCATGACATTTGTTTCCTGAAAAGCAAGTTATAAGATCAAAAATTGAAAGTATACCTCAAATCTTGCAGCGACCTCATAAAATCTAAGTCGATGAAGGACATAAGTTGCACATGAAGCAACATCGTGACACTGTTTTTGAAGCAACAAATTCAACAATCTACTGTAACCATCACTGATAACCATAGGAGAGAGAGAGAGAGATAGAGAGAGAGAAGCATATGTCATTGTTGCTATAAGTTGTATATTCAAAATGTGAAGAGTGAAGGAAACTGTTTTTCACTCACCTGTGGAAGTTGGTGATGTCCAACACTTGAAAAGTCCCTATCGAAGAAAAAGTACCGACTTAGCCAATCAGCCAACTGTTTGGAAGTTACCAAATCAGTCTCAGAGACAAAAAAATCGCAGTCTTCCAACGATTCAGCTGATGCATTCCCTGATTCTTCTTTAAAGGATTTATATAGCTGAATAAGCTCTGTTCTGGCCTCAATAAGAACCTTGTGTAGCTCTTCACAGTCACTAGATCTGCCCCAGGAGCAAGTCACATAACAAGTGGCAGCTGGCACTACAGCGCTAACTACTTTTTGCAATCCATCCCCTAGATTGGGCAACTCACAAATCTTCAACATCAGTTGTAATAATTGCTTAACTTCAATAGATAAATCTGATGCTGTAACAGGTAAAGATAAAGTATTCAGAGCTGATAGTGATTCCTCAATTGTCAGATTAGTTGAATGTAAAGCCAGAGGGAGGTCTTCAAGCTTTCCCTCAGCTGAGCTAACAAGATTAGTTATGGAGCTATCATCAAATTCAATGTTGAATTGCCCCAGATCTTCGGCCGTGTTTCCATATATAACCAAACTCAGACTACGGTAGCTCCCCCTTACAACCAGATGATTAGTTACAACAGCCTGCAGAAAAATATGATTCCTGTGAGAAACGAGATGCTCTGAGAAGTTACAGCATAATGAACATAACGAAAACATATGCATATGCATATTCCATTGAATAAAGAGACCATCATCAACATTAATAACTAGGTACACCTACCAATCCAAAAGGGCTCAAACAAAAGTATTTACCCCAGAGGGCCTGTACCTCTCTATAATTCCAATATACTACGTTGTGTTCTTTTTCCACATTAATGGAGGTCATTTTTTTATATATGTGTGTGTGTAAGTAGATATCCATACTTGCTATATTCCATAAGACCGCCTTTTTTCAGTAAGCAATTTATAAACACGATAAAACAAACAAAGAAAATAAAGGCTGCACTAGGGCTGTCCTCGTAAGCAGATTTTAAGCATCCACTGAAATCTTCTTGACTGAAAAATAATTTCTTCCTAGTGTTTCTAGGTTTTCTGGTGTATCAACTGTGCAAGTATCTGCTTGAGGGACTTCTCATTCATTTTCTCTGTACTTTTTCACATGTCTAATTAAGTATTCCTTTCTTATCAACACAAACAACCTGTCCAGGTATATGTGTATTATTTAAGGCATTCAAACAAATCTTAAAAAAAATAAAAATAAAAAGTACAACAGCATTCACGTTAAACTTGCTAGTGACCTAATCAATCACTTATTAATAAAAAGAGCCAAATATTAATCTGCTCAAAATGAACCATCCACCATCAAAATGCCCTCTATGAGGATAGCATCCATCAGGATATATAATTGGGTACAAGATATTAATTACCTCTACTTCTAGCACATTTGATGATGAAGGGGAATACAGGAAAGGCTGACAGAGGCGCCTGAATCTTGTCTCTCCCTCGCATTGTACAAATACCTCCAAAGCAAATGAAGGAGGTAAAGTAGCCCTGTAAACATAAGTAGCACTTCAGAATATTGATAGTAATGCAACATCATAAGCATCATTGAATGATAGTATCAAAAAGTTAATACCAGGCTTATACAATTCAATATGACATTTCTAGAGATAAAAGCCTTATTGATCTTTTGCAAGAACTGGATCTTCAGCTTTTTAGTTTTTGGAAAACAAACAGCTTTAATTAAAAGACAAGAAAATCAAAGCACAAAAATGGCTTCTTAAAATGGATACTTCATTTCAAGAAGCCAGAAAAAAAACTAATGTTGAGCAGCAGAGAAGAAGTCCAACACTAATGTATGCAATCTCCAATACAACATAATTTCGTTCTGTTTTTGCCACTACAGACAGCTACCACAGGAAACATTATTAACAAACTAAAGCTCCTCCATTGGAAAGGAATAAAAAAGAGAGAACAGTAACCCAACATAACAAACCACCCAAAAATACAGCAAAATACACATTATTTCCACCAAATATTTTTGCACTAGTTCTTCCATAACCGAAGGTATATTTAATCACAGATAAAAGAAAACATCTCCATTGGGGATAATAGGCAGTGACGCTATTTTATTCACTGCCATTTGGGCTCCAAGAAAATTAAAGTTATGTTCAAACGCAATGGATAACAAAGTACAGGAATGAAATCAATGGAGAGCCATTTATCTTTCACAACTCTAGAAAAAGGGTCAAATCCTGATAAGTTGGCATTCCACTTGCATATTAACCAAATTCCAACACCTAAACCTTATCTTCTCTTAGATCCTGAAACCAATTTCCACATCATCAATGCTCCCTTTTTCCCTTCTCTCAGAAATCTCGCAATAGCTTCTCAACTCTTTTGTCCACAGGACTTGAAAATTTTGAAAACAGATAAAAAAACACAGCTATGTAAGCCTCCCAAGTCCCACCCATTGACCATTGACTGATATCAAACTTACCTATGAAAAAGCACAAAACTTTCACTGCTTTCATGAAACCCAAACATTACAGTGAAGACACAATTTCAATAGAAGCAATGCTACCATCCAAAAATGCGTTATGTAGAGATACAGTGTAAACCCTAAATAACCACCCTACTTCATTCTCGCTACCTACTTCATACTCATTAGATTATACCATATATTGTTTCTAGAAATAATAGGACATGCCAAATAGCTGCATCCAATTAGGACTGTGCCCCAAACATTGCGACTATACTAACTTCTTACTTTCATTCTTAATTTTAACCTCTAATTCACAAATAAACATTCAGGCTTAAGAAATTACATGAATTTAGGAGCAACCCTTACCCTAAAAGGGGCACTGCTTGTGAAGCCGACGAGGTCTTGTGTTCAAGAAACTCACAAGCAGTGATCACAATCGGCTCAGCAAACAAAACCTAAAAACCACGACAAATCCAAATTCCAATCAGTAACACTCAAACTTGAAATTCAATAAATTTATGCAACAACACTACCATGGACATAAGATTAACAGTGAAATTAGACCTAATTAGAGAAAGTAGGATTGAATTGAAAAGGAAGAGGGAGAGATATTGAGTATGACCTCGTCGACGTATTCATCGAGATGGGGGTGGACGAAGGTCTGGGCGAACAAGACGCAAGGCTCCGGCCGACCCATTGTGCGATTCTTTTAGATCCTGGAACGTGGTTCGTCTATGTAAACATGGACTTGAGTCCCCTCGGATTCTAGCGTTTTGCAGGAGTTTGTAATAGAACGTTAATAGGGGTTTTCAGGTTTGTCACCGACCTGAAAGAAAGAGAGAAAAATCAGGATGGAAGAGTTTAACTTTTACGCTGCTAGGGGTTTCTCTAAGTCTAGCTAGTATACTAGAAAAGTTGTCCGCGCGTTGCGGCGGAATTAGCTAACATATTTAAGAATTATGAACTGCATAAGACATAGGAAAAAATATATATGAGAGTTAATATGTATCATATCTAACATTATAAATATAGGTGTGTTCTGGAATATACGCAATACTCAACGTACTGTGGGTGTCTGCTCCACGTGTCAAGTATTGATTAGAGAAGTTTTGGCGCGTGGAGTAGACGACTCTCGCTGATCCTCCCTCCGCGAACGCGGAAGCTTTGCAGCAGGTTCGCCTCGCCTCGTCCGTCTCGTCTCGCCTCTCCACTCTCGTTGATCCTCCCTCCGCGAACGCGGAAGCTTTGCAGCGGTTCGCCTCGCCTCGCCCGTCTCGCCTCGCCTCTCCTCGCGTCGCCTCGCCTCTCCACTCTCGCTAATCGTCCCTCCGCGTACGCGAAAGCTTTGCAGCGGGTTCGCCTCGCCTCTCCACTCTCGCTGATCCTCCCTCCGCGAACGCGGAAGCTTTGTAGCGGTTAGCCTCGCCTCTCTACTCTAGCTGATCCTCCCTCCGCGAACGCGGAAGCTTTGCAGCGGGTTCGCCTTGCCTCGCCTCTCTTCGCCTCTCCACTCTCACTGATCCTCCCTCCGAGAACGCGGAAGCTTTGCAGCGGAATCGCCTCGCCTCGCCCGTCTCCCCTCGCCTCGCCTCACCCGTGCTGCACATGTGGACGATGAGCAACCTATGAACAATTTTTGCACGCGATTGAGAGATTGATCCGAGCGAAGTCGACAACCCCGTTTCTAGTTCGGTTTGCGAATTCGATCGGTTGCTGAGGGAAACAAAACAGATCCACGCGAGACGCGCGGTTGGCGCGTGACCGCTTGACTTTGTCAAGCGACAGCCGCAGTGCCGGGAGTACTGCGTACACAGCAGCCATTCCCATAAATATAAAGTAAAAACAGAAATAACTTAAAGCTAGTGTATCATCAATTAAAAAAGAGTGAGAGAGTTTGTAAAAAAAGGAGTGATCGGACTCCACGCCCTTCTCTGAGGCGGAGAAATAGAAAAATTTAGAGAGACAGAGAGAGTTCGTAAAAAAAAAAAACCAACTCCCAGCGGACTCCGCACCCATCTCTGGGAATGAGAGAGAGAGAGAGAGAGTTAAAACAAAAAGAGTAATTTGTAAAAAAAAAAAAAACAAAACGAAAGGAGTGATCGGACTCTAGAGAGACAGAGAGAGTTCGTCCAAAAAAAATGATCTGCCTGTGGACTCCGCTCCCTTCTCTGGGACGGATAAATAGAAAACCTGGAGAGACAGAGAGAGTTCGTCCAAAAAAACAAAAACAAAAAAAACTATTTGACTCTGGGCCGAGTAATAGAAAAATCTAAAGAGACAAAGAGAGTTAATCCAAAAAAAAAAATGAACCCCTAGCGGACTCCGCGCCCTTCTCTGGGAATGAGAATTCGTCCAAAAAAAAAAGCGAACCCCCAGCGGACTGAATGAAAATGAGAGAGAGTTTGTTAAAAAAAAGTGATCGGATTCTGCGACATTCTCTGGGGCGGATTAATAGAAAAATCAAGAGAGACAGAGAGAGTTTGTCCAAAAAAAAAGATTTGCCCGTGGACTCCGCACTCATCTCGCAGGCAGAGTCCGCGCCCTTCTCTGGGGTGGAGAAATAGAAAAATCTAGAGAGACATAGAGAGTTCATCCAAAAAAAAAACTATATGCCAGCGAACTCCGCGGGCGAAGTCCGTGCCCTTCTCTAGGCCGAGAAATAGAAAAATCTAGAGAGACAGAGAGAGTTAATCCAAAAAAAAACGAACCCCCAGTGGACTGAATGAGAGTGAGAGAGAGAGAGAGTTTGTTAAAAAAAAAGTGATCGGACTCCGCGTCCTTCTCTGGGGCGGATCAATAGAAAAATCTAGAGAGATAGAGAGAGTTCGTCCAAGAAAAAAAAACGAACCCCCAGCGGACTGAATTAGAGTGAGAAAGAGTTTATTATAAAAAAAAAGTGATCGGACTCTGCGCCCTTCTCTGGGGCGGATTAATAGAAAAATTAAGAGAGACAGAGTGAGTTCGTCCAAAAAAAATAAAAAACAATCTGCCAGCAGACTCCGCGCCCATCTCGCGGGCGGAGTCTGCGCCCTTCTCTGGGACGAAGAAATAGAAAAATCTAGAGAGACAGAGAGAGTTCGTCCAAAAAAAAAACTATATGCCAGCGAACTCCGCGGGCGGAGTCCGCGCCCTTCTCTGGGCCGAGAAATAGAAAAATCTAGAGAGACAGAGAGATTTAATCTAAAAAAAAAAAAAGCGAACCCCCAACGGACTGAATTAGAGTGAGAGAAAGTTTGTTAAAAAAAATGTGATCAGACTCTGCGTCCTTCTCTGGGGTGGATCAATAGAAAAATCTAGAGAGACAGAGAGAGTTCGTCCAAACAAAAAAAGCGAACCCCCAGCGGACTGAATTAGAGTGAGAGAGAGTTTGTTATATAAAAAAAAGTGATCGGACTCCGCGCCCTTCTCTGGGGCGGATTAATAGAAAAATTTAGACAGACAGAGAGAGTTTGTCAAAAAAAAAAAACTATCTGCAAGCGAACTCCGCGCCCATCTCACTGACGGAGGCCGCGCCCTTCTCTGGGGCGGAGGAATAGAAAAATCTAGAGAGACAGAGAGAGTTCGTCCAAAAAAAAACTATCTGCCAGCGGACTCCGCGTCCATCTTGCGGGCGGAGTCCGCGCCCTTCTCTGGGAATGAGAGTTCGTCCCAAAAAAAAAGCGAACCCCTAGCGGACTGAATGAGAGTGAGAGAGAGTTTGTGAAAAAAAAAAAAGTGATCGGACTCAGCGCCCTTCTCTAGGGCGGAGAA